>OY728142.1:1445647691-1446847691 GCA_963277665.1 Viscum album | reverse complement strand
AACGCCGAATATAGGCCAAGTGTCCTTGAAATCCTCTCAATTCCTTCAAATTTAGAGGAGGTGACATGCCAAGGATTGAATTATTCTTCTCAGGATCAACCTCGATACCAAGATGGCATACAACAAAGCCGAGAAATTTTCCTGAGGTTACCCCAAAATCACATTTCAAGGGGTTCATTTTCAAATTGTGTTGTCGAAGTTTGTGGAATATGATTTCCAAATCATCCAAGTGATTAGAACGTTGCCTGGATTTAACCACCAAATCATCCACATAACATTCAAAAAAATTACCTAAAAGGGTTTGAAGATACGGTTCAAGGCACATTGATATGTTGCACCTATATTTTTCAGGCCAAAGGGCATTGCCCAATAGAAAAACACACCCTGAGGGGCTCTTAAGGCTATAAATTATTTATCTTCTGGAGCCATTCAGATTTGATTATACCCAAAATATCCATCCATGAAGGAAAGAGCTTCATAGCCAGTTGTTGCATCAATTAAGAGTTCTGTGATCGGAACTGGAAAATCATCCTTGGGACAATGCCGATTAAGATCTCTGAAATCAACGCAAACACTAATTTTTCCATTATTATTTTTTACAGGGAAAATATTAGCTAACAATTTGGGATATTGAACTTCTCTGATGAAGTTATCTTTGATAATATTATCCACCTCAGCTTCAATTTTGCAGGCATAAGCTGGGTGTGTTCTTCTTGCAGCTTGTTTGAATCCTTGATGTTCTTCTGGAAAACCAAAATGATGAGTAGAAACATCAGGATCAAGTCCTTGAATTTCAGTATAGTTCCAAGAAAATATATCTCAATTTTTCTTTAAAAATGAAATATAAATTTCTTTCTCTTCAAGATTCATGGACACACTAATTAAATTGGGGCATGGATCTTCTTTTGTAGCTAGATTTATATCTCTGAGTTCTTCTATAGTGGTAGAGATACCCTCTTCAAATTCCAGAGGAGCATCTCTGAGATCTTCCTCTTCCTCTTCAACATGTTTTATTTCTTCTGTTTTTACTTGCATGGTAGATGATGAAGCAGAATTTCCATGATCAGGAGAGAAGTTAAAATTTTAACATCTTGAAGAAGAGGCTACCATTTGTGACCCTATTGATGATAAAGGGTCTTCCTTGGGTAATAAAGAGGAAATGATGTATTGAGAATCAACATCATCATTCATCTCTGAAATTTCTATAACTTCTTATGGATTGGTTGATGAAGTATAGAATTGTTGGATTTTAGCGGATGAAATGAAGACATATCCATTTGATCTTTCATCATTTCTTGGCAAATCACCAATTTTTTCCATGTTTTCTGGCTTGGTTTCCGTAATTGACATTATGGAAGTTTCCATAAGAGTATTTGAATTTGGGTCTATCCTGTCAATTGGACTGATAGACAACACATAATCTGTACTCACATGTATGAATGGGTTTATTGGAATCTTTTCCAAATCATATGGAGCATTAATTTTGGTAACCTCCTTTATCTTAGATACCTCCTTTCCCTCCATGTGATAGAATTATGCCTCAATGTATTGAGATTCATATGTTTTGAATGGGGCTTTATCACCATACAATGTCCCAATTTTACTATTGAAAAAATATTTGAGACATTTATGGTATGATGAAGGTATAACTGCATGTTGATGTAGCCAAGGTCTTCCAAGAAAAATGTTGAAGGATGTGTCATGACAAACAACCATGAAATCTTAATTGGATACAAGATCCCCAAACTGAGTTCTGAGTGTAATCTCTCCCAGAGGTTCTTGTTCATTTTTATCATATCCTTGCAACATCAAAGTAGAAGGAGATGAATAATATTCGGTGAGGCCCAATCAATGAAGTGTATGAATAGGGATGAGGTTGACTCCTGAACCATTATCAATGAAAACTCGTTATATGTCTATATCATTGAGCTTTACAAATAAATAAAAAGGTCTAATATGTCCATGCACAACATCATCTTCATCTTCATATGTAAAAGATATCACTTCATGGAATTCTGCAGGATCATTCTCTACATGATAGACTTCAGTCGCAGCAATTTCAGTTTTGAATTCCTAAGGACTTGACAAAGCCTCAATGAGTGCCTCCTGAAGATCCTTTGATAAATTCAAGGCATACAGAATTGATAACTTGGCCGATACTTGAGATAAATGTTTCAAGACATCATAATTTTGATCCAAAGGTCTGCGTTTCCCTACAGAAACATGTGGTTTCGTAGGTTCCTTAGAAGTTGATGATTTGGAAGTATATGCATCTTATATCAGGGTAGGAGTTGGAAATACTCCTGGCTTTGGAAGATTAGACCGACTAGGTCTATTTATTTGCTGAGAGGAAGAAGGTGTAACTTCTAACCGATCTTACAAAATAATTGTTCTAGGACTAAATCTACCATGTGTAGAAGAACTTTATTGTTCTTGTTGAGCCCGCTGAAGGGATCTGCCATGAGTTTCTACTGCATAAAAAGTTCTAGTAGGGGTAGGATTGAAATAGTGTCTTCTGGAATATCCACGTCTTCCTCTGTATCCTAGACCTCTGTAACTTCCTCTAATTACTCTGTTTGATATAGGGAACTCAGGCTCATCAAGATCGAAACTGTGACTGGCATATGGATCTGTTAAGTTAATCATGTTAATAGAACCAAAGATAAAATCTTCATCTGATGAAGATTATGCTTGATTAGCTAGTTTAGGCTATGTCGTTTGGTGGGGAGGTGCCCGTGCTTTTGAAGTAGATGGCATAAAATCTACCATAGTCAAAGAAAACTTGGGCTTTGACATGAGGTCATCTTCTTATGACTGCTCTTCTTTCTTAGAATTATGCCACTTCTTTGAGTATTTTCCTTCAGATGAAGGGGGGTTTTGCTGTGGCATTCATAGAATAAGACACAATTGGTTTCTTCAATTGCATTCATAAAATGTCATGAGTTTGGTTGATAATTTTCGTGACCATACAATCATCATATTTCTGCGCATTTTTGATTTTGAATTCATTCCACTCACCTTCTTCCTATGGATCTGTAGTAGTAACACATGCTACCTGGGATGAAGAACCTTTCAGTTTGACCTGTCTAGAGTCCACCATTTTTTGTAGGATGTCTTTTAAGACAAAACACTTCTAAATGGGATGCCCCAACATCTGATGGAATGGGAAATAGTTAGTAAGGTCTTCATCTACTTCCTTGTTTGGCCTTTTAGGCCTTGGCAACTGAACCAAATTATTTTCTAGAGTCGAAATGAAGTAACCATGAACTTGTTCATTTAGGAAAGAATAAACTTTGTTCTTTAACTCCTCAAATTGTTTTCGTCTTTGATCTCTTTGATCATATTGATGAAATGACCTCTTTTGTTGACGCTCAGGAGGTGAATCCCTTCTATAAGATGAAGGTTTTGAAGTGGAAGCAGGTATAGATGCTTGTTTAAGTGTAACTGTAGTTGTATCTTCTCTACCCATTACCCTTCCTGGAACTAATGAAATTACATGAGTTTTATCCTTAGTCTTTGTAAGATAATCTTCAATCTGTTGAGCGATTGAAGTAAGGTCTCGAAACCCTCATATTTATTTCACAGGGATTAATGGTGTGCGTAATTCATCACACAAATTGGCCACACAGATTGGAAAAAACTCTTCTTGAGGGAGTTATAAGCTTAAGGAATATGTTAATCCCTTCCAGCGAGCAATGAAATCCGAAACTCTTTCATTATCCCTTTGATTACAATTTTTAAGATAAAAAACGGTTGTCTTTGGCAATGTTGAGCTGAATTGAAGAAGGAATCCTTGACAGAGATCTTCCCACCCAGTAATTGACTGGGATTGCAAGCTTGTATACCATACAAAAGCAGGACCTTGTAATGACTTTAAAAAACACCTGAGCTTAACTTCTTCTTGTTGTTGAGGAGTTCCCATCATAGGATCACAACGAGAAACAAAATGTGTTAATTGTTGTTCTGGGTCTCCCGAACCATTAAAAATTGGGAATGTGGTACTTGCAAAATTTGATGGGGGAGGAATTGCATCAACCCATTCAGGGTAAGCTCTCTTTTCTGGTTGAATTTGTGCACTCTTTCCTTCCATAGCTTCCAACTGAGCTGTTAATGACTCAATGGTAGTTATTAACATTTTAGAAACATCTAGTTGAGCTTGGACCTGAGCAGGTGCAATAACTGGAGTTTGGACATGTGTGATGACTGGTACTGCATCTAATGGTAGCACTACCGATTGTTTCTATGCATGACCCATAGGATTAGACCGGTGAGGGTGTACTGTTAAAGGAGGATATTCTTGATCCATCTTAGTAGCTGCAAAAAATTTCCTTGATTGACTGACTCCAGCACGCTTAGGAGGAAGACTACCTTGAAGTAGTTCTGCATTCAACCTTCTTAACTCCTTCATTTCTTCCTCTTTTTGTGTGAAACTTTTCTCTAGTGAGAGTGATTGGCCTTCTACAGAGGAAGGGTGGGACACAACCTAACTTTTTTCCTTTACCCTTGTTGGACGCCTTTCAGAGAGGGGGAAGTTGGTTATTTGAAGGAATACCTAGATTCTGGGTAGGACTTTGATTTCGTGTACGTACACCTTCTTCATTTGCCTCTATGTGTACATCCTCTTGAGTAGGAAATTCTTCCTCTGATCCCTCTGAGTGAGCCTCATGTTCTGGAGGATCAGTAACAACGTCATTGATGACATTTATCGATGCATAACACATTGAATCCCTTCTATCGTCATTTCTACGATACTGTCTTCTTCCATATCCTTTATGAGGCATTTACTTTTGTTGAGTTGATACCTTAGGAACTTCTTGATGAACTGTAATTTGGAGGGAATCTCCTGATAATTTGGCTCTGTGTTCCTCTTGTGGCTTCTTGCCTAATCGAGAGAAGACTGACTTTTGCTGAGGAAGAGATTGAGGATTTGAAAAAGTCCCCAGTCTGGTGGACTGGGGATGTTCTTGTTGTTCCTGCTCAACTCCCTGGATCCTATTTGTTGATTCCAATGGTTGGGTTAAAAGAGTCCCCAATATGGAAAGCTGATGTGGTTCTTGAGCTGCTACATCTGAGACTTTCTTAAAATCTCTCCTGATCATGCAGACTTTAGTCCAGAAATTGGCTAGATGCATCAACCTACATCCACTCAAATCACCTGCCGCAAATGACCACTGGATGATTTCTGAAACTTCTTTCACTTGATGATGCGCCCGATCTAAATGAGAATCCTGTTTGATATTCTAATTTGCCTGATGCAAGAGTAATTCGACAACTTGTTCTCTGTATTCCTGACTTTGGGAAGAACTAGTTGGGGCCTGTTCATGAAAAAGCCTTTGATTACAAACAAAACCAATTGGTTGTGGCCGACCATGGACAATAACATTTCATGAGACCATTTTTGGCGGGCTTTGTGGATTGGAGAGTACAGTGAAGTGCATTGCTCCATGAACACCCCATCCCCTGATATGAATACCAGATGGGGCATTGGAAATTAACTGGGGAAATATTTTTAGTGTGCCAAGGCATCAACGTTGAAGGGCTCTCTGCTGCTTTTTGACCTTTGGATATTGGGAAACTGAGAGAGATGCCAAATCAATTTGGTGTTGTAACCCTTCTATTATATTGACATGATTTTCATATTCATCATAAGATAATATTATTTTTTCAAGTGACAAAGAGTTTTCCACATGTTGAGACGAATATCTTGAATAAAATATTTCATCAACATTTCTGGAATATCATAATGAGAGTCAGCCAAAGGCCAAAAAATGACTGGTACTTCACCTTTCACCAGTTTTTTTCTCATATTCAGCACTTCCTCCTTATCATTTGATAAAGATTCTTCTACCTGATTAGACCAAAGTTGGTGTTTCTTTGTTGCTTCATTAGATTCAACAATATTGGTAGATAATTCATTAATCAAATTAAAAGATGAATGATCCATGGGTGATTTAGAGAATGACATACACCCCAGGCTATCTTTTGGTTGAGAAAGTATTTCACCTGCTAGCGGTAAAACATCAGACATGATTGTCTTCACATTTTCAAGTGCCTCAAGATAAGAGGGCTTTCTCGTTACTGCATTTTCCTTTGAATAATTTTCCAGGCAAGTCAAATTACTACTGTGTAGAGGACTTTCACAGCTAAATTCATCATCATGGGGAGGACCACTATGGTGGGTTACAGCAAAAGATGAAACCTTTTTCTACTTGATCTTCAGGCCACACAGAGGGTTATCGTGGCTCTCATCTGAAGATGATACTTCGAGATTGACTGAACTTTCATGAAGCAAGCCTTCATGAGGAAGTGTCTGATGAAGAACATCAGAATTATTGTTCCCACTATTGGGAAATGAGAGAGTATAATCTTGAGTTGCAATAGATAATTGTCTGAGGGCTTTAAGAACTCTAGCATCGAGCAAGGAATTATTATAGATCAACTCTTGATTTATTGACTGTGATGAATGAGTCTTTTTCATAGACTCCTTCTTACTCATTTTGGGAACCACTTGTTGAAAAAAGTGGTTATTATGGGTAGGGGTATGTTCCTACTCAGGAGGAATGGTCAGGTTAGGCTGATTATCTCTATTCAAATCGGGTGTATGTGCCTGACTTGATAGTCCGTATGACATGGGGGAGTATGCCCCAAAACCATTTTAGACTGAAACAGAGGTGGGTATCTGTTCCGGAGTGATATGTTGATGAGTCACTCCACTGGTAGGTACAGATTTGTATTTCTTTCCCTGTGATACTGCTAAAGTTGTTATAATATTCTGACAGACATCCAGAATATGGGCAGGGATTTGCTTCCGCTCTTTCACCATTGTCAGAATGTGCTTGGTGACTTCAGCTACAGGAATGGGAATATACTCCCATTTTGTGCTTGGATTAGGTGTGTATTACTGCTCCTGTCCTCCTTTTCCTGTCAGTGAATTCTGACAGTACTCATGTGTGGGGGAAGAGAGTTGAGTTTGCTCCAAATTTATCATCGGGGCTTTCCAACTGACTTCTCTGAGTGCTACCAAACGAGACTGTTGGCAGGATTGATGAACATTGGAAGGTGTATGTTCCTACTGTGTATTTTTCATCAAGTATGGTTGATGAATTTCCTTTAATACTGGCAGAAGATACTGCAGACAAAAGTGTTGATTGTAAACAGGTGTATGTCCCTGATTATCAGTTTCCACCATATTAAATTGGAGAGCTTCTTTGGTTGTAGTCAGACGTTCCTGTTGACTAGCTGATGAGTTATAAATAGGTGTATATGCCTGCCTATAATACTCCACCGGAATTTCCTGATAGGATTGGCGTGTTACTGCCAGACGAGTCTGCTGGGCAGTAGTATCAGGACAGACAAGTGTATATTCCCACTTGTTGTTTGCCATCAAGTTGGCTTGATGGACTTCTCTGGAGGGGGAAGAAGTAGGAACGTGCTCCCTTTTGACCAGATTTTGCCATTGAAGGCTCGTCTTGAATTCTCGGGTCTAAGGAACCTGAGACGAACCCCTAAATGTGGTACCCTCATCATGTTGAGGGTGCACTCTCGCACGAGTCTCGCAGCGATTATTGATGGGAGCCCTCGGGAAGGACTCTTGTCTCCTTGAATTAAAGCCTTTAGTGACCTTCTCATTCACCTATCCATAATATGGGAGGGATTGGTGATTGTGTTCTGGGGATAATGACCCAAAACGGTTGGATACGGTGGTTGGCACCACCTGTTTCTTGATTACTGGTCATCGCTGTCTGGGAAACTAGGGTGAATTACTGACTTGGAGGGCTTGTCGAGTGGCCTCCAAAGTCGAAATGGTACCGTGTTGATGGTATTACTTAACTAGTGAATTTGAGACCCAGCGTTGAAGATGCTGAGTAGGTGATGTCATCCTCATAGTGGATGAGGATCCAGTAGGAGTAGCAGTAGAGGCATTCGCAGGTGTGAACTTTAGAGAAGCCATTTCTGTAACGTAGAGAGATCTTGGAAAAGAGTGTCTATTTTATATAACAGACATAATCAAGATAAGTTCAGCCACTAAATCTTTTGGATGAGCACATATGTTATTGATTTCTTTGTTGGCCCTCACATTGAATTAATTAGGGGCCTACCAAATAAGTCAAACATCATTTAACTTGGTTAAGTATTCACGTCGGGTTCACCATTTTTTGTTTCTTATGGAAATGGGGATGACCTCATTTTTTTAAGGTTCAAACATTCCAATCGATTTCTAACGGGTTTATTCATAGAACCGGAAACATCCAATGATTATATATCCATTTGGACCTACTCTCCAAAGGTAGATTCTCATTAGTTGTGGACCGATGAGGCTTAAGAATTTTCATTGGTCGAGAGGATGGGAGGTCGGACTCATCACACCTTTTTGGGGGGAATTATTTTCTACTCTGGGACTCTCTTATAGATTGATGTTATGTTCATGAATCCTTATAAATTTACCAAGTATGAAAATGATCTTTCCTTTAGATCTGACATTCAATGATTGATATGTATGAGATTTAGAGAATCTTTTATATGTATTTTAGGTTCTTCATCAATAGAGAATCATCCGTATTTATTAGATATTCTTAGTCAATGGTATCCTTCAACACATTATATAGAAATCTATTGGTCATTATGATAACCATACTGGTTTTAAAGCCACTCAGTGGGGCACTTGAAGTTTATTGTTGTTCAGAAGGACATGGATTATTTCAGAGTTGGGATCGTACCCACAGATGGGCTACCGACGTATCCTTGTTTAGAAAAGTAATTAGAACCCACGTAGTTCGAGTGAAGAAGTATGAGGTTTATTCATGATTGATGCCCAAAGAAAGATTTCATAATTACTTTTACACTCTAAGCTCATGTGAGTCATGCTCGGTGTGAGAAATAAGAGGTATTAGTAAAACCTAAAGATTGTTCCATGAAAGATGCAATCATAAGAAATGATGCGGGGCTTATGTATGTATGATGGCCCAAGTAAATGAGGATTAGGACTTAGTTTAGGAAATAAGCCCAGGAACAAGGTACATAAAGGTATATGTGCTTTATAGAGATTTAAAAACTTAACATGGGGCATACTCCTGAGAAGGATACCCAAATTAGAGAGGGACTAATGACTGGGTTTTAATTCCTGAGAAAGAAGCCCAAGTCAAAAGAGATTAATCCTAGGGCTTACTCCTGAAAAGGAGGCATAGGTTAAGGGGACTTGAGATCTGGGACTTACTCCTGAAAAGGAGGCCCAGGTTAAGAGAGATCATGATTGGGGCTTACCTCTAAGGAGGATGCCTAGATTAGGGAAATTGGGGCTTACTCCTAAGGAGGATGCCCAGATTTGGGAACTTGGGGCTTACTCCTAAGGAGGATTACCACATTTGGGAACTTGGGGCTTACTCCTAATGAGGATTCCCATATTATAGAACTTGTGACTGGGGCTTACTCCTGAAAAGGAGGCCCAGGTTAGGGATCTTCTCATCTTAAAGAATGAGGTTGAATTAATGAAATATCTATCCTTAGTTACCTAAAGTTATGTAAATCATGAGATTTTGAGAGATGTTCCATAGAATTCCTTTCAGATAAGGAAGACAACAAAGGAACCATGCCATAAATGGCTTTGAAGAGGGTTTTGAAGGCTGTCCTTGAAGAGGAAAGGTGGATTTGAAGAAAAGAGTTGAATAGACATGAGGGGAACCCAAAAAGAGGTAGGCGCACAAGTCCTATTTGGGCGCCCAAGACCTGGTCGCGCAAGTATACTTGCACGACACAGGTGTACTTGGTCGACGATTAACCCATAAGGTAATACTTGGGAGAGACTTGGCTCAAGCCCTTAGTATTATCCCTAGAGGCTTCCAAAAGGATGGCGCACAAGTTTTGTTGAAGGGATAAGGCGGAGCACAAGTGTGGAAATTTACCTTAAGGGATGGACACTTAGGCATGCAAGTTTTTATGAATTTTAACACTTAGGCCTTATTAACCCTCTTTAGATCTTCCATTCTAGGTAAGAAATTACCTTAGAAGTGTTCAGAAGTCTTCAAGCAGAGACTAGGGTGCCGAGAGCTTAAATCTGACTTTTGGATTTTTCATCCTCGAAATGGGGGGCCCACAGGGGGTATTTATAGGCCATTGAGGACCTTGGGTGAAAAAAGAATAGGGCGCACAAGTCACCTGTGCGACCCATATGCGGCGCGCAAGTATACTTACGCGACCATAGTGAAACTTGCCCGACCGATGCTTAAATAATTCATTGTTCATTCCTTTGTCAATTTTTTATGTTCTTCAAAGGATGAATATATTTTTGCTTAAGTTATTCCCCTTTTTCATTCATTAGACTCTATGACAGAAAGGAGCGTCAACAGATATATGTGATTTTAAGTGATTCCCTCCTTAATTCATCCCGATAAGCAAACCTATTTTAAGGGAACATCCTGAATTCTTACCCAATTTCAAGTGCACTCTATCTTCTATTTTAAGCCACCATTGTCTTTATAAAATGAGTCCTTTTATTATTAAATCCTTATTGGTTCAATTCTGGTTTTATATAAATTATTTTCCTCTTTTCTATTTTAAAATCTCTATAGTATTTTCCTTAAAACCGTACAAAAATGTTTCAATGAAAATGTATCTAAAAAAATTTCCTATATGTTGTCACTTCTGTTTGACATCACATACCATGTTATATGACTATTTTACCTTATTAATATCCATGTATGTTCTAATCCCTTTATTTCATGGACACTTTCATGATACAGACATTAATTATGCTTTATGTCATGATTGTGGTACCCAATTTGTTCCATGGGTACCCTTATGTTTATGTATGGTTGATTAGGTATGATTATTCATGTGTCAAGCATATTCATGAAAATATTGAGATGGCTATGCCCATATATCACTCCAATGAATTGGTTAAAGTTAAGTCTCAGGATATGTGATGTGAAATGGGATTGTCGGTTATCCTTGACCCGTACTACTATGGGAAATAAGATTGGCGGTTTGCCTAGACTCATACTAAAGCCAAGTTTTATGTTTTTTTCACATTTATATGATTCCATGTTTATATGATCCTATGTTTATATGTTATGATTCCATATGTTCCAGGCTTTTTATATCATTATGTCATGCCTCAAGCTTTATTCTTATGTTTATTCCCTTACTGGGATTTTTAGCTCATCCCTTTTTTCATGTGTTTCCCCAGGATGTCTTATGTAGATGTATGAGCACAGTTGAAGTTAGGAGTTCATAATGGAGATTAAATAAAGATGTTTTTTTAGCCCCATGTTTTATATTTTATGTACCTAGTCCTCCAAGACATTAGACTTCATGATCCTTGGATTGTACTCTGATGTATAATTATGCTTAAAATCATGTAATCTTATATGTAAAAGGATAGGGTTTCCATACGCCCTGATTGGGAGTCTTCGTTTTAGTCCCAGCTCCTCACCCCTTAGAAAGGGTCAGATCTATGGTACTTGACCCTATATAGTTAAATGAGAGGAAGATAGTCGACTCTCTTTTAGATCATGTTTCGTATCCACGTCTTTGGATGTTTATGCTATACCCCTGTTGACTCCTCAAACACATTTGAATCTCATTCCATGTATCTTTGTGGGCTACAACGCAGATCAAGAGGGTTATAGATGCCTTAATCTAGAGAATGGAATGATTCTTATATCACATCACAACATTTTACTTTTAACAAAACTCATTTATTTTTCACCCAGTAGATAGAAAATAATTTCTAACCTCTTTAGGGGAAGGAATACATTACTAATCAGCATTAAGAGCCTATTATAGTCCCACATCTGCTTCCTACTCAAAGTTCAGTAGCACTACCAATAGTCCAATCTGGCTTTCAACCTCAAACTCAAGGTGATACTCTTGATCCTGCATTAATTTATTTGAGCACTAAGAAAGAATCTCCAGTGACTTCTAGGTGTTATACAGAATCTCCATCACCACCTTTGTCTTATAAGATAAGATACATCACAAAAATCCCACTCGTGTTACCCCTTCTTGCTTGTCTGACTATCATTGTGACTACAACATCTCTCATCTCTTGCCTAGGTCTCTATCTAGTGTTCTACATCTTATTGAGTGAGAAGTTTGTTTCGTATGAGAAAATGAATAAAGTTAGTATAGACTCTAGTAATATGATGTCTAGTATTACTAATGTTCATCAATATATGCTTGTAACACTGAGTATGATGGAAGTAAATGAATCTTATCTCGAGTTTATGACAACCCATATTAAGGAATTATTCAATTACCGAGCTATTATCATTTTGAGTGGAATCAGCAGCACAAACCATCATGTCGGAATCCTTAACTTAAGAGGTGTAAGATCTTTTAGAACCTTAACAGTGACGCGTCAAAAACCTCAACTATTAGAATATAATAGTGAATAGAATAAGGTGTGGCTTCTATGACTGGGGATAAATGACTAATAGGGATAAGGAACTAAGATCTGGGCATCTATTTGTAGATACCTTGTGCATCAGGGTGACCAACTCTTTGTCTGGGGAGAGTTTTCATTGGGTGAAATCTATGCTATAACCACTGATACTAGTCGAAATAGCTCTCCTAAGCTAAGGAAGAAGAGCTCTACTAAGGTCAGTACGATCTCCCCTGCCTCATGGAGATGGGAACATTTGACATCATCATCTCAAATCTTAAACAATGTGAAATTAGGTGCGAGATATATAATGATCCCATATTGAGATATTGATCTGTAAACTCCTATACAAGATTAAAAAATCTATATGGAAATATTATGTCACTTTGAGATAGTCAGATGACCCAAAAAGAAATAATTCTATCTTATTCAGATAAAGAGGGTCAACTAGATGAATACGATTTAGAAGATCTTGATCATATCTGTCTTATTTTTGACTGGTTGGCTTGTTGCCTATGATTTTACCATAATATAATGTCGAAGAAACTCTTTCTTTATGGGTTACCGTGAACTCAAAGTAGTATCATCTTCCATATTCTATCTCACGTGCTCAGGATTTGATTCACCAATAGCTTTTGATTCAGAGTGGAAGAGACTTTTGGTAATCCCTTGGATCTATGCATCCTAGAAGAAGACCCTGATCAATGCTTGAATGCCCTTGATAGCAATCCACTGATCTTTCATAAAAAAAGGTAATATATCCCTTGCAGTGCTTGTCACTTCATCGAAATCTAAAGAATACCAAAAGGAATCGAACCCACTTAGATCGAGGTCCATTAAGCTATGAGTATAACCTCTAAGTCATGATCTAGAGGAACGAAGACTCATTACAACTTTGTGGGGATGCATTAGAAGAAGAATGTGTAATTCACCATCTACATTTTTTTTTAGTAAAACTCCCAATGAGGTTAACCTTGACTATAGTGATTCTGCAGGGTGCTTTATTCCAGTAGAGCCTAACATATTGCAGAACATTGACCGATACATGCACTCAGTCATTCAAAATTGATATGCTCCTTATTACGACCCCTTTAGGGGAATATTCTAAACAAGTGTTCCTATAATATGACACAAATCGATTTAGCTTAAAATTTTACAATACCATATCCTGTAATCATTTTGTGTAAAGTTATAATGGGTGATTCCTATCGAATCAAAGATTATGATGAGGAAAATAGAATACAATTTATGATGTCCATAATGGACTTCACAATAATTCCTTTAAGGAATCTTCAACATCTAAAGGGGAATGATAAGTTCAAAGGTGGGAAAAGGTTATAAAAGATCTGACACCTTAGGGTCAACTATATATGATCAAGTACCATAGATCTAACCCTTTAGGGTAAGATATTTTAGAACCTTAACCTCCAAACACAATGGCCCTATGTGATTGGGTTTTCAATGTCCATTATCTATTCCAAATAGCTACGGTGGGTACGATGGCCATATCCACTAGCGGAATCGAATGGAACCTGACATGGGTTGTTCACTTCTAGACTGGTCATTGGGGAAGATGCACTGAGTGGGTGGGTTCCCAATGAGGGTGGATGGTATCCTCCTATATCGGTTTCAATATTATTAGAGTAGATTCAGGTACTCTTCTATATAGTCCTTGCACCGGGTTCATGGGCTCCTTGCGATGGTGTGGACATGATGGACATCTTCTATACTATATAGAGAGAGTACCTAGGTCGGCTTCATCAATAGAGAGATGAATTTGGGTTTAAAAAGGTCTTTATTTTCATTGTAATAGAGGGAGATATACCTTTTATTGTCATAGAGATGTTGGTGGTCGGTGGAAGAAATAAATTAATAGGAATCTCAGTATAATATAGTCGGCCCACTATAGGCACCACTATAGGTACCACTATAGGTACCACTATAGGTACCACTATATGCACCTTTTTTGGTGCCTATATTGGTGCTTATAGACTATATAGAAGAGTACATGGATAGATTACCCGAGGGATACATGAAGTATCCCTGATAATAACCAGGTCCCACTCCGGTACGGGTCAAGAGGGTGAAAAAAGCAAGATCAGAGAAGTAGTACTCTACTCTAATAGTCTCAGAACTGCACTCTTATTCATTTGAGGATGGTGTGATCAGGTCAGTACTCTAATCTAATTGTGAGGTTGGGTAATCGTGTGTTTGGAATTGGAATTCCCACCCACTCGAGTCGGTATAATATAGGCTGTAGATCATCTTCCATGGGAATGACTGAGAGGTTGCAAGGACAAACGATGCTCAGAATCCAGACTATATATACAAAGTACTTGTTGGGGGAGATTGGTGTTTCTGGAGGTAGGGATGGTTATTCTTATAATATAGGTCTATTACAAACTATTAGTAGACGGATGCAAGGAAGGTCGAATTGGGTGGAAGAGGTGTCTCTTTTGAGGGTGAGGTGGTAGGAACAAATGGAGGGAAGAAAGTTGAGAAAATGTTTTCTAGGTCGAATTCCAATGTTGCAACTGGATGTATTCACCTATTGGAAACAATTCATTTGGTTATCCCTAGTACTCTCGACATACTATATATATATGAGCCTGGATGGAGTTCGGGGGCTGAGATGCATTCAGAAAGTATGGTTTCGCCTATGAATGTCTGGAATGACCTTACCATTAAAAGAGATAGACTTGGTGTTCCGCTTTCAAGAGGAATTAAGCCATGGGTTTTTCACTGGTGTAGAATATTTGTATGAATAACAATTCCAAGTATCAAATTGGTGTACAAGAATGGGCTGGTACTGGGGTTACTGGATCAAACGACTCGGGCTCTTGGGCATCAGAGAAATCACTGGGCAGCTTGGCATGGAAGGCCATATCAGTTGGCTATCAAGGCCAGATCTCACTGAGAGGGGGTCTCCATGTCATACGAAGGTTTCATTAGTCCATGTTCTACTCGACCAAAATAGTCTATTTTACTACCACCCAGACACTCAGTGAAAGGGAGACTTTATATGCAGTTATTATAGAATATAAAGTGTGTCTCATTACTCTACTCTAATAGTTGGGCATTGGGTTCCGGGTTTGGGAGTCCACTGATATTGGCATCACAATACAGAGTTGTGGAAGGAGATCGGATCAGCCAGAGGTAAATGTTGGTGTTGGGGGTTTGGCCATCTCAAGGTTGGTCATGAAGCTATTTGTATGGGACTACTAGAATCTGGTATGTGGATTTTGAACTCCAATCTTGATATGGGACATATTGCGATGCACGACTCAGACAAGGTTGAACAGGGAATACCTAAAAATGGAATATCTACTACCTATATTATACCAAGTAATCTTATATTTATATATATAGAGTCATAATCAGTACTATACACTAAAAGTACTCTTGAAACATTGGTGGGTCGCTACTATATAGGAAAAGTACCTATTTGATGTGGCACTCTTGGAAAAATACACTCGGAAATGGGCACTCTCTTTGCATTCCATTTACAAATCGGAGTAGGCGAAGTCAGTTCCTGACCCTCTATAAAATGTTTCAAACCCTTGATATATAAGTAGCATCCCTTTAGGGAGGTTCGGAGAGGTGATACTTAATATATAAGAGTTTGGAAACCGGGATACATGAAGTATCTAACTATCTAGATTATATATACAGAGGACCTCACCATTTTTTTGGGTCAGATCTACGACACTTAACTCTATATATTTTATCCCTATCGGTGAATTACTCTAGAACCTTTATCACTCTAGAACCAGGGGAGACTCACTGGATGAATCCGACTCCTACTCATACTCGGTATAATATATGTAGTAGAATTACAGGATATATTTCTCTAGCTGACTTTAAATCACCGAGGTGACCTGCTATCTTGGGAAGCTTATATGGATGAGACATTATATTATAATAGTTGAGGATATGAGTTTGTTTATTCCTTGATAGCGGGATAGAAAGACTCAGTATAATATAGGTAGCGATATAGTTTAAGGGTTAGAGGGATAACAACAACATTATATGAGGGTTAAAGAGTGGACTGGTTCTCCTACTACAACAAGGTTAGAGGGATAGACTCATACACTCGCACTAGGGGTGAGAATGTAGTCTGACTCTCAACTTTTTGGTGATTCCGCAACTGAGAAAAGTATCATGTGGGATGACTTTACCTACAAGGTGGTTCGTTGTCTTCCTAAGCTACTTTATATATAAGGGTTATAAAGGGTCAAATATATGGTACTTGACCCTATACAGTTCACCTGTTTAATTTTGTTTGAGTGGGTATACTACACTACCTATATTATACTGAGAGAGGTTTTGGTTGGATTGAAGAGAGTGACAAGGAACAATATGGAAAGTTCCTCTTTGATGGTATATGAAGCATCACATTCTGTCTAGGCATCCCTGAGTGTAAAGCATTGGAAAATAGGTTGGGTACTCTCTCTATATAGTACTATTAGAGTAGAGTACTTGAGGATGAAGTAAAAATTTATGAGAAACAGAAAGAGGGTGTATAAACAAATATGTTCATCAACTACTCAATAGGCTATTTTACTACACAATAAGAACATTTTTGTATTCCATTAAGAGGAACCTTTGAGGAATTGACTTGAGAGTAGTAAATGACAGATAGAGATCTTGTTAGAGATGCTCATGCCGACAGAGAGTTGAGGAGAAGTGATTTGACTTTAGTATGATTTCCATTTAGTTCCCTTGATAGCGTGGTTCTTTACCTATAGTGGTCAATTAGAGTAGAGTACCAAATTTGGGGGGGGGGCATGAATCGGTATAATATAGGTAATAAAATATCTTGGTATAATATAAGTAGTAGACTATCATGTGCTTGCTAGATCAATAGCTTTGGGCACTCGGTCGACTAGAATCATATCCGGTAGATGAGACCATACCATAAGGAAGGTCAGTTCTAGGTCCCTTCTTGTACTATGAACGTAGTAGGATACTGAAGATCCTACTCAGATATATTACTATCATATCATTCTGGAGACTTGGACACAATCATCATGTCATCGAGTATGTGAAATTTCTCAAGAGTCTCATATTACCTTCGTCTAGCTCCAAGAGGGAATCTTTCAAATACCTAGAAATCAAAAAGTGGAGGGAATCAGTGATGAGCAAAGTGCTAAGAGGTACTAGAATCAGTGGCTCAATCACAAGGTGGTGATGAGCATTAGGGTAGAAACCTCAAGTTGCTTATGATGGTGAAATGAATCTATCCTACACATACATATGATTTGGTAGAATTTCCCAACAAAATAGGATAGCATCCAGTTAATTACCTACCTATGAGATGAGAGCTTTTCATTTTATTGTGTCACATCATCAGTAATCTTCTAATAGTGTTGATGAATCTATCTGCGGTTGAGAGTAAAGAAGAAAAACTGACTGATTCGAAAGTAGGATCGAGCAAGAAAATGGAAGGATGTGATATTGAATATGACTTCATATTATAGTGGACCTCCCATAGACAACAAGAACTACAACTGCTGGAAAGGAATACGGACTAGTGTCTGGGATACAATACACGAATCATGTATCCCAGGTAATCACTGGGATAAGATACTTCACATATCTCAGGTCCTCCTCAGTATAATATATGTAGTATACCCTACCCTCTTATATTCTAGAGTACCCTAGAGCACCTATTATAATCTAGAGTAGCCCGCCTTGTCTAAACAGGAAAGGTTAGACCAGGTCTTTGGACAATGTAATGATATGGTGGAAGAATCAACTCCTCCTACTGCATACTCCTCAAATTTAGATATTCTTATAATATAGGTTCTTGAATCAGGGAACAATATTATAAGAATACCTGAGGTAATATAAACACCAATACCAGTGGAAGAATTCTAAATGCCCATAAAATTCAAGGAAAAATGTTTTCTTAATTTTCTTTGGGATTTTACAAGAATGCAGTTTCTGACGGCACTTGATTCTGAGTCCCGGTGTGCCCGGAATTCCTATCCGAAGTTAAGCTCGGGTACGTTTAGTGAACGAACGAGCGGGAATTTATAACTCTTGAACCGGTGCTCGGAATCGAATTTTGAGGGCACCGATGGAATCGCAGCGCCAGTATTTGCTTAGGAACACCTCTTCTGGAGTTGTGTTTTCACGAGAGAGGTTAATAAAAATTGTGGAAGTTAAAATAAAAATTTAACTACAATTTTTATTTTTCTAAGTGGTTAAAAACTTTGGGTGGAAGTTGGGGGAAACCACCCAACTTCCCATGGGAGGTTATGAGGGTGGTGGGGCCCACATGAACCCCACCCCTTCATATTCTCTAACTCCCTCAACTCACCATTAATTTGATAACTTAAGTTATTTAATTAAGTGAGTTAAATATGAATGTTTGAATTTCAAAAGTTTAAGTTATGTTAATTAATTAAGTGGATTAGCTCAAACTTTTAAATTTCAAACTCATGTTGTGTTAATAAAATAAGTATGGGACTTAATTTATTTTTGGTTGCGGTCTTGTTGCTTTGAGAGTTTTTTGGGAGAAAAGCTAAGGAGCTTGAATAACTACTTCCTCTTCGACGAAGAACGTGAAAAACGCGAAGAACGCCGGATTCCTCAGAGATCGACGACGCGACGCCGTCCCCGCGACGCGACTCTCTTCTTCCACGACGTCTTCTTCCATGATGGTTATTTCCGCGATGAACCTCCGTTCAAGCTACGCTCGAGGTAGGGGATTTATTTATTTTGTTCATGATTACTACCTTGACATTATTCATGAGTTATGACCAATTGCTATCGATTAACGAGGGGGTCGAACTGCACAAACACGGACAACCCTCCTCCCTTATCTATGTTGTTGTTTCTATTGTGGATTGAAACATGAATGGCGCGGTGCCGTCGCACAGCGCAGGATCGTGCCTCAAGGAATGCGCGGCATCATCGCACTGCGCCGTGAAATTGGAAAAGGACGTGACGCCGTCACGCCGCATCGGAGAAACCCGAAGATACCGCGGCCGGAGCGGGGCCGCAGCGGAGGGGCGCGGCGGAGCAGGGAGACCGACGACCGGTTCCGGGCCACCGACGTCGGAACAAGGGGGGACGGGCCATCGCCGGTCCGTAGCGGCAGAAGCTGACTGGCCAGAGTGGGCCGGCCGGACAAGGGAAGGCCAGGGGTTACAAACCCCTGGCGGCCAGCTCAAGCGGCCACCCTTAATGGGGGCCGCGGTTACAAAAGCCAGGGGGCAGGCGCCCCCCCCCCCCTTCAAACGACTCGGTCGTTTGGCCGATCGCCTGCCCAGCGCAGCCAGGCTGGGCTGGGACGCGCCCAGGCCAGGCCGGGCCGCGCCCAAGCGGGCCGGACCCGGACCCGGTTCGGTTCGACCCGGTTCGGGCCGACCCTGGGGATATCGGGTCGGGTCAGACCGGGCCCGAACCCCTTAATACTGAATCTCTTTTGGTCAGACGCCCATAACATGTGCTACGGGCCTCCGATCGATGCACCATCAGTTGAGATGCGATCCTTGGATCGATAAGGTCGTTTCGGTATATCGCACTCAAGTTTTCGGAATACTTTGGGTTCGGCCGAGTTGGTTCATACACGAAACCAACCGGGCCCACGGAGCTGAAACGCTCATAACTTGAGCTCAGGACGTCCGATTGATGTTCCGTTGACTTTTTTGGATTACTCTAAGTGATATGGATCTTTTTCCTTACTCCGCCCGAGGTTTGGACGCAGGTGGAGTACGGTCAAGTTGGTTTTTCTTTAAAAACCAACCGGGCCCCTGGAACGAAAAAGCCAATAACTCTCAGACCGGGCGTCCGATTAACGCGCCGTCTGTGACACTGAGTTCCTGTTGATGATATGGAACTTTTGGATACATCAACTCCGGACTTTGTGTCAGTTGATGTATCAACCTCTCGGCTCGTGGAGCAGACCCTCCCGAACAAGCTTGCTGTGTGCGGGAACCCTAGAGCTGGCTGCGTTTGCGCGACTGTGATGACGATGACCACTGTACAGAGATCCTCAGTGGATTCGATGACGACGAAAACAACACTCAGCGATCCTACATGGATCAGTGCTACCGATCCTGTGTGGGTCTGATCTTGTGTGGGTCACCGCTCAACGGTTCTGTGTGAGCCAGCGCCTACAGATCCTGTGTGGGTCCGATCCTGTGTGGGTCATTGCGGGGGTTAGTTACCTATCGATCCTTTGTGGGTCAAATACTTTGTGGGTCATTTCGGGGGTTAGTTACCTATCGATCCTTTGTGGGTCAGATCCTTTGTGGGTCATTGCGGGGGTTAGTTCCTATCGATTCTTTGTGGGTCCGACGGGTTAGATGAATCAGTGGCTATATCTGATTATCTCTATCATCATACGAAGAAGTATACCCGTGTGAGCTGAATCCTGTTTTGATTTCCTTTGTGGATTATGTTGTACTATCCTGCGTGGATTTACATTTTGCTTTCCTGTGTGGACTGAGTTGTACTTGGGCTTGGATGATTGGAGCTGAACGAGAATTGATGACTTAGGTATATGTATGGGCATATACCTAAGAAGTGTCGAATGTTACTACATGATTGTATCTTTCCTTTGTGGATTATCCTTTGTGGATTCTGGGAGAACTTCGGGGGTCTCGGGGTACCTACTGAGTATCTTATACTCACCCCTGCACGGGCTATGCCCGCACTACATTGTATTGGTTGCAGACGACGGACAGCGCTGACCGTGGTTGAGGCTTGCGGAGCAGGACGGTACCTGGAGGTGGACCACTGGGCGGGACGTACTCGGAGCGGACGGTTGGACCCGAGGAGCTGTGGAGGCTGTCTATACCCACCCTTCAGGTGAGAGTTCCAGTAGACGACTCAATGCTTTGGCTCTACTTTACAGTTTCTATTTTCCCTTTCCAGTTGTACTTTACTTTCAATTTGGGTTTGTATTCTGGCCCACTTACTTTTCCGCACTTACTATTGTACTCAGTTTTTACTTAGTGTTTACTTCTACTTCTTGCTTGCTCTGTGGTGTTTGTTTACTTTACAAAGGAAATGCCTTCCCTTTTTACCGGGAATTACTCCTTGGTGCTAGTCACCAGCCCCTAGCCTATAGAAGACAGGCGTGGGGTAGTCACGACACGGGCCCGAGGACGGGTCGTGAAAAATTGGTATCAAAGGAGTTCGGTTCTACCGCAGAACTCAGGACTCTGATCTTTTTCTATATGAAGCAATAGTGTTAAGAGTATTGGGTGTGGTTATCAGTTCAGGGAGTCTAGTGTTAGTGCGGCGGCCGACATATCCATACACCAGGACCTTGACTTCTGATTTCCGACTTAATGCACGAAAACATTGATTGCATGTGTGTTTCAAGTTTTCTTTGTGATTACTTTATGTCAGCTCACCAGGTATACTGTTTGACCGTGGAACACCTATTTCTTTTCAGGATTGCCCCACGATGGCAGCCAGCTAGGGTTTCGAGAGTTGTGCGTGATGACAGCCCACCGAGCGACGTGGCCTCGGTGTAGGGCCCTTTGACAGCAGAGGCACCGGTAATACCTTTACCCGCCGAGCCATCGATGATTCCAGCTGCAGCCGCTGACGATGCACGTCTCCTTAGTGCACTGCATGAGTTCTAGTGCCAGCGACCGCCCAGGTTCCGCAGGGAGATGGACCCCCAGGCAGCCAAGGACTGGCTGGAGGCAGTGGTACGGGTTTTCAGGTTAGTGAGGACAGCAACATACCTCATGTTGATCCTCGTAGCGAGCCTACTGCATGCGGCAATAGGCAGATGATAGAGCTTGATTCTCTAGGTGCATGACGAGGCATATCTCCTATGGATGTACTTTGAGAGCCTCTTCTGCTCGGAGTTCGTCCCAGCCACCCTCTGTGCGATGCGCATCCAGGAGCTTCTTCAGCTGCGGCAGGGCAGCTTGACGGTCACCCAGTACTCTGCGAGATTTACCGATCTCTCGCGCTACTCGACAGACATGGTACGGGACCCATTTTTCCGGGCTCGGACCTTTGAGTAGGGATTGAGGCATGAGATCAGGGCATCGCTGATCTCCCTCAGCATTCCGACCCAGGCAGGAGTACTGGAGCGAGCCCTTTTGATCGAGAGCTTTCTTGCTGAGCCTTCATCAGCGCCGAGACCCACCGCAGGGTGGCATGTGGCAGAATCTTCTGCATCCGGTAGTAGACAGATGTCGCAGAGCTCCAAGTAGACCAGAACATCAGGCGGACGACCTCAGGATATTGGCTCGGAGGTGAGGGGCACACCCAGAAGAACCAGTCTTACGAGTGGAAGATAGTGCTATGCATGCGGTGGGTAGGGCCATATTGCTCGTGACTGCCCGACCCGCCATGCAAAGGAGCAGCAGACGGGTGAGGAACCACCCAGGCAGAGGCAGAGGTTCGACCGTGGCGGTCCGCAGGAAGTAGGTGGACGAGGCCGAGGAGCTGGTTGAGCAGCAGGTGGTGGACAACGTTTTGAGGCTCTACCACCACCACCACCAAGAGGTCCACCCCGACCTCAGGGGAGAGCACAACTTCAGGCAGCTGGAGCTTATGATCATGGAGCACCAGAAGCGGGTGGACAAGTGCGGGACTAGCTCCAGGCATAGAGGCCTTTGCCCATAATGCCTCTAGTTTCATAGTTTGTGTTTCCTTGTGTCCTTGTACTTTGAGTTGAAGTAATAAAAGACACTTTCAATGGTGGCGTTTTCTTTCTTGTCTTTTGTATGTTAATACTAAGCGGTGCCGGTTAAAAACTGTTTACTTGACCCTCACTTGTGAGATTCTTACTGGAGGAGACCCAGTAACCACACACTGATGCCGAAAGTGTGACTCAACCCTTGTAGGTGAGAGTAATGGTTGGATCTCTTGGTAGCAGCATCGAGGCCTTACGAAGTCATCCATGGCATGAATTAACAGATCATGATGGGATTGACTATATTAGGCAAGGAACGTGGTTCATCCAGGGGACGAGACCAGATTTCCCTTTTCGGAAAAGGAGAAATCTTTGCAGCTTTGCAGAATGTTAAGGAGGAAGGGGAAACCCTTCGTGTGGTTAGACAAATGTCAACATAGCTTCCAGGAGCTGAGACATAGATTGACCAGTGCACCTATCTTGAGGTTGCCGGAAGAGGGAGTAGGGTACATAGTCTACTGTGATGCATCAGGGACCAGACTCGGATGTGTCCTGATGCAGGAGCGGGCAGTGATCGCCTATAGATCATGTCAATTGAGGTCGCATGAGCAGAACTACGCTACCCATGACATGGAGTTAGAAGCAGTGGTCTTCGCTCTGACGACATGGTGATACTATCTGATGGGCAAGAGCTTTATAGTATTTTCTGACCATCAGAGTCTTAGGTACATCTTCTCTCATAAGGACTTGAATCTGAGACAGTGAAGATGGCTCGAGTTCCTCTAGGACTATGACTTTGAGATAGTCTATACTCCTTGGAAGGGGAACGTGGTAGCTGATGCTCTCAGTAGGAGGATGGGAATTCAGCTACTTGAGGAGGAGACAATGCATCTAGCCTCTTTGTAGATATCCTTCGTGGATAGAGATGGAGCAGCCTTCCTTCAGTCTCTCACAGTCACCCCTCCACTACTATAGCGTGTCAGAGAGGCACAATGTGGGGACGCTGACTGTGAGACGTGGCGTGCACAAATATCCTCAGGACAGGCACCTGATGGTTTCTCCTTAGGAGGAGAGCACGACGTCCTTTTCAGAGGACGTACCTTGGTACCAGTTTCTTTAAGGGAGGAGTTGATGAGAGAGTTTCACACTTCTCCTTTGGTGGTACATCCTGGAGTGGAGAAGAAGTACCAGGATCTCAGACGACAGCACTGGTGGTCGGGCATAAAGAAGGCTGTGGCGGAGTTCGTTTCTCGATGTCTCACCTGCCAGCAGGTGAAGGCAAAGCACCAGGTACCAGCAGGCTTGGTATAGCCCTTGGGGGTCCTAGAGTGGAAGTGGGACGGGATATCTATGGACTTCATGACTGGACTTCCACGCACTTCCAGAGGTCACGACTCCATTTGGGTGATCGTCGACTGACTCATCAAGTCGGCTCACTTCTTACCCATCAGAGAGCAGGGCTCAGTGGAGAGCTTGGGACGTCTCTACGTTCAGGAGATTGTACGGCTTCACGGTGTGCCATCATCTATCGTCTCTGATCGAGATGCTCGCTTTACTTCTCGGCTTTGGAAGGGGTTGCAGGAGGCGTTCGGGACGCAACTACGTCTGAGCACCGCCTTTCACCCTCAGATGGATGGTCAGACGGAGAGGACCATTCAAACTCTCGATAACATGCTCCACACATGTTTCCTCAACTTTGGTCACAATTAGGAGGACCACTTACCCTTGGTGGAGTTCACGTACAACAATAGCTACCACTCCACCATTGGGATGGCACCATACGAGGCATTGTACGTCCGACCTTGTAGATCTCCTTTGTGCTGGACAGACCCTGGGGAGTCAGCACTTGTGGGACCGGAGATGGTCCAGGCCACAACAGAGAAGGTCCTGGTCATCCAGGAGCAGATGAGGACAGCTCAGAGCCGGCAGAAGTCTTATGCTGATAGGAGGCGGAGGCCACTGGAGTTCGAGGATGGCGACCATGTCTTCTTGCGTGTCTCACCTCGATGTGGATTACAGAGATTTGGCCGAGGTGGAAAGTTGTCTCCACGCTTCATCGGACCGTTCCAGCTTCTCAGCAGGATTGGATAGGTAGCTTATCGCCTGGCTCTACCACCTCAGTTGCACCGGGTGCATGACGTCTTCTACGTATCTCAGATGAGGAGATACGTGCACGACCCGACGCATATCATTGACCATGGGGAGCTAGACGTTGATGATGGGGAGACTTTTTCGGAGGTCCTGGTGGAGATCAAGGATCGAAAGGAGCGGGTCCTACATGGACGGTCGATTCCTCTAGTGCGCATCAGATGGCATCACGTGAATCTCTAAGAGAGCACTTGGGAGCGGGAGGCTCAGATGCGTGCTCAGTACCCACATTTGTTTCCCTAGGTTATGATGTATCTTTACGAGGACGTAAATCCCTGAGGTGGGAGTAATGTAAAGATCCGTAAAATTCAAGGAAATTTTTTTCTTAATTTTATTTAGGATTTTACAAGAACGTAGTTTCTGACAGAACTTGATTCCGAGGCCCGGTGTGCCCGGAATTCCTATCCGAAGTTTAGCTCGGGTACATTCAATGAACGAACGAGCATTAATTTCTAACACTTCACCCGGTTCTCAGAATCGAATTCCAAGGGCACCGATGGAATCGAAGCGCTGGTATTTTCTTAGGAACACCTCTTCCGGTGTTTCGTTTTCACGAGAGAGGTTGATAAAAATTGTGGAAGTTAAAATAAAAATTTAACTACATTTTTTATTTTTTGAAGTTGTTAAAACCTTTGGGTGGAAGTTGGGGGAAACCACCAAACTTCCCATGGGAGGTTATGAGGGTGGTGGGGCCCACACAAACCCCACCCCTTCATATTATCTAACACCCTCAACTCACCATTAATTTGATAACTTAAGTTATTTAATTAAGTGAGTTAAATGCGAATGTTTGAATTTCAAAAGATTAAGTTATGTTAATTAATTATGTGGATTAACTCAAACTTTTAAATTTCAAACTCATGTTGTGTTAATAAAATAATTATGGGACTTATTTTATTTTTGGTTGGGGTCTTGTTGCTTTGAGAGTTTTTTGGGAGAAAAGCTAAGGAGCTTGAAGAACTTTTTCCTCTTCGATGAAGAACGCGAAGAACGTCAGATTACTCAGAGATTGACGATGTGATTCTGTCCCTGCGACGTGACTCTCTTCTTCCGCGGAGTATTCTTCCACAACGGTTATTTCCGCGATGAACCTCCGTTCAAGCTATGCGCGAGGTAGGGGATTTATTTATTTTGTTCGTGATTACTACCTTGACATTCTTCGTGAGTTATGACCAATTTTTATCGATTAACGAGAGAGGGCTGGACCGCACAAACACGGCTGACCCTCCTCCCTTATCTATGTTGTTGTTTCTATTGTGGATTGAAATTGGAATGGCACGGTGTCGTAGCACCGCGCGGGATCGTGCGGCAAGGAATGCGCGGCGCCGTCGCGTCGCGCCGTGAAATCGAACAAGAACGCGACGCCGTCGTGCCGCGTCAGAGAAACCCGAAGACACCGCGGCCAGAGCGGGGCTGTGGTGGGGGGGGGGGGGGGGGGGCGGCGCCGACGCGCCGCGCCGGATGAACCAAGGCCGCGGCCGGTTCCGGGCCGCAGTGGAGCAGGGAGACCGGCGGCTGGTTCCGGGCCGCCGGCGTCGGAACAAGGGGGGACCGACCGTCGCCGGTCCGTGGCGGCAGAAGCCGGCCGGCCAGAGCGAGCCGGTCGGACAAGGGAAGGCTGGGGGTTACAAACTCCTGGCGGCCAGCTCAAGCGGCCCCCCTTAATGGGGGTCGTGGTTACAAAAGCCAGGGGGAAGGCGCCCCCCCTTCAAACGGCTCAGCCGTTTGGCCGAGCGCCTGGCCAGCGTGCCGCGCCGGCCGGGCCGGGCTGCGCCCAAGTGGGTTGGACCCAGACCCGGTTCGGGTCGACCCGGTTCGGGCCAACCCTGGGGGTATCGGGTCGGGTCGGACCGGGCCCGAACCCCTTAATACCAAATCTCTTTCGGTCAGGCACCCATAACTTGTACTACGAGCCTCCGACCGACGCACCGTCAGTTGCGATGCGATCCTTGGATCGAGACGGTCGTTTCGGTATATCGCACTAAAGGTTTCAGAATACTTTGGGTTCGGCCGAGTTGGTTCGTACACGAAACCAACCGGGCCCTCGGAGCGGAAACACTCATAACTTGAGTTCCGGACATCCGATTGACGTTCCGCCGACATTGTTGGATTCCTATAAGTGAGACAGAGCTTTTGGATTACTCGGCTAGAGGTTTGGACGTAGGTGGAGTACGGTCGGGTTGGTTTTTCCTTAAAAACCAACTGGGCCCTTGGAACGAAAAAGCCAATAACTCATAGATCGGGCGTCCGATTAACGGGCTGTCTGTGACGCTGAGTTCCTGTTGACGATAAGGAACTTTGGGATACATCAACTCCGGGATTTGTGTCATTTGATGTATCAGCCTCTCGGCTCGTGGAGCGGACCCTCCCGAATGAGCTTGCTGTGTGTGGGAACCCTAGAGCTGGATGCGTTTATGACTGTGACGACGACGACAACTGTACAGATATCCTCAGTGGATTCGACGGCGACGACTACAGCACTCAGCGATCCTATGTGGATCAGTGCTACTGATCCTGTGTGGGTCAGCACTCAGCGGTTCTGTGTGAGCCAGCGCCTACAGATCCTGTGTGGGTCCGATCCTGTGTGGGTCATTATGGGGGTTAGTTACCTATCTATCCTTTGTGGGTCAGATCCTTTGTGGGTCATTGCGGGGGTTAGTTACCTATCGATCCTTTGTGGGTCAGATCCTTTGTGGGTCATTGCAGGGGTTAGTACCTATCGATCCTTTATGGGTCCGACGAATTAGATGAATCAGTGGATATACTTGATCATCTCTATCGTCATACGAAGAAGTATACCTGTGTGAGCTGAATCCTGTTTTGCTTTCCTTTGTGGATTGTGTTGTACTATCCTACCTGGATTTACGTTTTGCTTTCCTGTGTGGACTGGGTTGTACTTGGGCTCAGATGATTGGAGCCGAACGAGAATTGATGACTTAGGTATATGTATGGGCATATACCTAAGCAGTGTCGAATGTTAATTTGTAATTGTATCTTTCCTTTGTGGATTATCCTTTGTGTATTCTGGGAGACCTTCAGGGGTCTCGGGGTCCCTACTGAGTAGCTTATACTCACCCCTGCACGGGCTATGCCCGCACTACGTTGTGTTGGTTACAGACGATGGACAGCGCTGACCGTGGTTGAGGCTTGCGGAGCATGACGGTACCTGGAGGTGGACCACTGGGCGGGACGTACTCGGAGCGGACGGTTGGACCCGAGGAGCTGTGGAGGCTATCTGTACCCACCCTTTAGGTGAGAGTTCCAGTGGACGGATCGACGCTGCGGCTCTACTTTACAGTTGCTATTTTCCCTTTCCAGTTGTACTTTACTTTCAGTTTGGGTTTGTATTCTGGCCCACTTACTTTTCTGCACTTACTGTTGTACTCAATTTTTACTTAGTGTTTACTTCTACTGCTTCCTTTCTCTATGGTGTTTTTTTACTTTACAAAGGAAATGGATTCCCTTTTTACTGGGAATTACGCCT
Source organism: Viscum album (assembly GCA_963277665.1). Lineage (NCBI taxonomy): Eukaryota > Viridiplantae > Streptophyta > Magnoliopsida > Santalales > Viscaceae > Viscum > Viscum album. The sequence continues at coordinate 1,446,819,062 of OY728142.1, read as the reverse complement.
TGGTGCTAGTCGCCAGCCCCTGGCCTATGGAAGGCGGGCTTGGGGTAGTCACGGCACGGGCCCGAGGACGATTCGTGACAAGAATAGTACGATTTGAGGTGTCTAGGTGCAATGAGCCAGCAATGATAAGCACCCTTTCTCTGTTTGCACTATAAAAAAATAAATGAACATAGATGTCACCAAACTAGATACTGTTTGTGATGAAACTCAGTAATGGAAATTTGGATCTCAAGAGGGAGCCACACCGATCATGCAGGGGATCATTGAGTTACATAACGATATCTGGAACTTCCAATTTCTGATTTTGGGGTTTGTTTCACAGATGATGATTTGAGTGTTATGGTTGTTACCCTTTACCATGGGATTACCAAACAAATGGATCGTTCATGGAACTAATCACAAGCTACTTCAGAACATCTTGCCAAGTATCGTATTGATGTTCATTGTTATCCCTTCCTTTTTACTGTTATATTCATTGGATGAGATTGTTGATCTGATCTTGACGATCAAAGCAATTGGACATCAATGGTATTGGATGGTGACTCTTCCTTATGGCAATGATGGTGGTTTCTCTAGTAGTGAAATCAGGCCTATTATTATTCTATTAGTTGACCCATCTAGTGTATACTATTAGAGTAGAGTACTGAGATGTTTCCGAACCGTTTACTTCTCTGATTGGGAAATTGGAACGAACAAGTGGGTTGAATTTTCTCCCATATCAATGAAGAACAAGATGGGACTCCAAGTGATGGTTTTCTTTAGTACGATATACTTCCATTTCAACTGCTACTGGGATATGGGGGAATTTTAGTATGGGTGGAGTGGCTGGGCTAGAGTCCAATCTATTGGCTCGAGCCCACGCAACGAAAACGATGGCATTGAGACCTGGGGCCAGCGAGCTGCATCTATGATAATGGGGAATCAGGATCATCATACCATGTAGCGAGCATTGATGAATATGACTATATACAATAATACCATAAAGTAGAGTAATGAGGAGCAAGGTGGTTTGAAAAGTGGTCTATCAGGATAGTAAAAAAGGAAACTATGTTTGAAGGGACCATGGATTCCATATTGGAATACCAAATCACCAGTGGAATCATCCTATTTTTGTATTGTCAATCAACAATGATTAATACGAGTGATCAATAAAACAAGAGTTTTTGAACTAGAAACAGTCTGAGTGGTGCCATCATTACTCTACTCAATTAGTCGAGGTTATCCCCTATATGCCAGTATACTCTCAAGGGTCCATATGGGATCGGGTAATCTTCTATAACCATATATAAGAGCACCATAGAATAATAATAGGAGTTACTTAGTATAATATAGGTATTAGACCTGATCCATCCTACTTAGACACCCGGTTCCCTGAGGTTAGGTGGGTGTATAGCTCAGCTGGTAGAGCATTGGGATTTTAACCCAATTGTCACAGGTTCAACTCCTGCTATACCCAACCCCCATTCGATGAGTGTCTTGTGAAGATAGGAACCATTCTCTCCTTCCAGTGCACTAATAAGCTTGAGTGGTTTGGTATAATATAAATAGACTATATAGAAGAGTACCTGGTGGCTCGGTAGTCCCCATAGGAGTATCGTGGATGGAACACCAGCTCATATCCCACACCACACCATGGATACTCTTGGTGGATGATGGCATTCAAGTGTTTGATATGGACAACACACTATATAGAGTAGAGAAAAAAAAATTTACAAGCGGTTTTCGAGCTAGCAGGTAGGATCCCAGTGCATTTCCTGAACCAAAGGCAAGTGAATAGGGAGCGAGCTGGCATGATTTGACATTGATTGGTTCAACGTTTCACCCCAAGTACCTCTTCCTTTTCGATCATTGACTTCCCAGTGCTCACCCAATCACTATAGAGTCGTAGCTCAACCAGCCAGTAGGATGAAGGGGACCGACCATCAAACACCACCATGGAAGCTTGATATCATCTCTATAACTATATATAAGAGTACCTTAAGAGTATTTAATGGAGCATGGTGGCTCAAGACTGTCGAATGCTATTAGAACTTGGAAAAACCAATGGCATACTCAATTGCTTCTGTCACCACCACATTAATGATATAGGGGATGCCCGTAGATATCTAGAGTGGAACAATGCATTGAAACTATATTCCTATGAAATGAGGTTGGAACCTGGGGAACTGTCCAATATGATTGCATGGTAGAGCATGGATTCCATCAATCACCGCATACATATAAGAAATGACTATTAGGGTAGAGTCAGGTACTCTGTCTATATAATAATATTAGAGTATAGTACTGATCAACTAGAGAAAGGTACCGGCTACATGACTGAACCCAATTCCTAGAACCATTGGTATAATATTGATAGTGTACTATTGGACCATGAAACTATATAATGTCTCGAGGTCTGATATCGAAGTTGGGGCACTATTAGAGTAGAGCCGGGTACTTTGTTTATATAGTATTGGAGCAAGGTAGCAGGTCATGCCATGGGTATCTCGTCTACACCTACTGCTACTACTATGACATCATGCATGAATCACGTGTGATTAATAGTATTGAATTATCACAACATAGAATTTTCATTGGTTTGGGAGATGAGCTGATCCAATGGCCCCTTTCGTACAAGGAATTTTCATTGGCCGATAGGTGCTTGTGGATGTGCTCAGAAAGGCCCTTTCCTGTTAGTTTCCACCTTGTGCCAAGGGAATTTCGTTCATGGATAATCGGTTCACTATACTATAATGATTCCAATAGAAAGTGGTGCTTTTTGCTAGTACTATACTCTAATACTGTCACCAGGTCATCAACTAGACCAGGTTCCACCATGACAACTCTTTTTGTAGATGGTACTACGGGAGAGAGACAAACAAGACCACATCGAGTTAGGGGAACAAACAATACCACCAAGACTATTTCAACTCCAAAAAGGTAGATAGTCAATGGTTGTCATGAGAGAGGGAGAAACTCATCTCACACTACAACATGGTAAGTGTAAAAAACTACACTCTAGGGTACTTTTCTTCTACCAAAATATATATAAGTATCAGGAAATAGTGGTCGAAGAGATGGCCATAGGTTTCCTATTGCTTAAGAGGTGGTCATTCTAGTAGTTGTGCATTAGTGGTGTTCCTGTAGTCATGCCAATGGGAGAATGCAGGTCTTGGGGGTGGTGGTAGAGGTAGGAAATCTGTTTCGGTCATAGGAACTGGGGTGAACTATATCATATATGATATATATTCAATGGAATCTAGGCTCAAATTATCAACCTGAAATGAGAACTCGACATAATATAGGTAGTAGAATGTCCATTCTATACCAAAAGTAGCAAGACCGATAGAGATGATACCAAGATGGAATGGAAGTGAGCCCGCGAGCACTGCTAGCCAATGGGGAAAAGATTGATCCAATGCAACACACCATCTCAATACCAATACACCTAATGAGATAGGAAACCTCCATCCATCTCTTTTTTTCCATCCACCCGAGTCACTAATATACTATAATAGTAAGTGTTATGCTCGGAAACACTCCAATAATTTGGTTTAAATGGTATGGAAATCACAAAAAGAAAAGATATAGGTTTACTACAAGGTCTAGGGGCTCGTATCTAGCCTACTATGCTGCTCGTATGCGATGAGGTGGTTCAAAAAGAGGTCTAGACGACCATACTATATCTATTTAGAGGAATTGGGTTGGAGGTATAGAATCCCTTGATGAGATAGGAAACTAGGGTCCATGGGATAGTCATTGATTGGAGCTACTAGTTCGACTCAAGTACCAGGAAGCATAATTGAACTTAGGTACAAGCTATTTCTAGTCTAGTACGATACGCACCAGTAGCTATATAGGTGTGGGGTCAGGGGTCAAACTCCACTACCTATATTATTCTTAATTGAGACCACCAATGCCAACCCATTTCTCTGTATAATATAAATAGTGGGCATGAGGCACCATCGGCCCAATAGATCAACATCGACTCCTTTCCTTGAGATGCCTACCTGAGCTCCCCATTGCCACTCTAGTGCGATCCTTGGTATAATATAGCCAAGTACTCTTCTATATAGTATATCTAGATTACACGAAGGATACATGAATCATGTATCCTCTTGGTATAATCTAGATAGTAGGCCACCAGACTATATTATGATAATACATGACTATAGGCTATATGGAAGAGTACTTGGATAGATTATACTGATATATAATCTAGATAGTATCCTGTCATAGTCTTCCCAAGTATTCATTGGGATACCTGAATTAGGTGTCCTAATGAAGAACTAGGATACTTCATGTATCCTAGTGAGGACCTAGTGAGTGAGCACACTGTAAAATAGAGTCCTTGGACCAGGTCAACTACCACCTCTGGAACTGGTGAGTGAACACACTGTGAAATAGAGTACTTGGACCAGGTGGTGTTTCTAGGAGAAATAGAAGATGCCTAGCTCAAGTACTCTACTCTATATAGTATGGATCCTCAAATATCTATCTTGGTGGTCGAATACAATATATGAATTGAAATCAAGTACTCTAATCTATATAGTAACTCATAGGTGCTCCCATGATGTGAAAAGAAGCAGCTCAACCTCCATTCCCAATGAAAAACCATATAGAAGGCCGAAGGGCATCAAACCCAACTCAAATATTGATCTGATCGGTATAATATAGGTAGTAGAGGTTGGGAAAGATAGGTCGAAGCCAATGTCAAGGTTCAATTTTATGAAAAGACGGTATCAGGGCGAGTTGAGTGTTTCAAGGAACGAGATGGTGGATGGTGAAAAATCAATGGGTTCTAGTGCTGCTACAATTGATTTAGATGGATCGGCAGTAGAAATTGGAGATGTGTTCAGTGCTTTGATTCAATCTGTAGAACACAATCCGTTAATGAAAAAACAATCATTTGGGTATGTGATTTTGGGGTTTGCTCTGACTGAAGCTATAACCTCGTTTGCCTCAATGATGGCATTTTTCTCCCATCTGTGTTTCAACCTGGTTCACCCTCTTGACCCTGGTCATTCTTAGGGATACTTCATATATTCCAAGCACTCACTGGTATACCTGAATCATGTATCCTCTAGGTATAATCTAGATAGTAGGATACCCGACTATATTATGAGAATACATGCCTATAGACTATATAGAAGAGTAATTGGCTAAATTATACTGACATATAATCTAGATAGTAGCCTATCCTGGTCCTCCTAGGTCTTCGCTAGGATACCAAAGTTAGGTATCCCAGTAAAGACCTGTGAAGCTCCTTGGATCAGTACTCTACTCTAATAGTCTCTATAGTTGGTACATTGAAGATGAAATTTTCTGAGTTCTCAATTAGATGTCTAATGATCATAGTCTAGACCCCCTAGAATTCCACCGCACCTGCACTATTCCAGGAACTCCTAAAAGGTGGTGGCTAGATGGCATGGACCCATTGGAAAACCATAGCAGAGCGACTCGACCAACCGGGAAAGATAGTGCTCTGGTACAATAACAGTAATGGGATGGCTGGCGGGAGTGGTTTCTTAACTAATTGCTAGTGTGGCGTGAACTCAACTGGCTTGGGTGCTGGGGAATTACACCACTGATGCACTGACCTATGTTTCACTCATTGGTGTACTTGTGGTCTCGGTATTGTTCCCCCTTTCTCATGTCAGTACGATGGCCAATACAATGGCGCTGGTAGTGTATTTGTATTTCCCCTAATTTTATTTTCATATAATCCATTTTAGCCTCTCGTTATGTCAAATTTTGTTTCCTTAACTCTACTACCATCGAGTATTATACCGTCTTTTCATAGATCGGTGATTCTTCGGTGTGAAACCATGTATTATAGGGTGGTTTAGGTTGATCTTTCATTCATTCTGGTTAGACATCTAATTATATGAATGTCAAAATTATCAAAGGTCATCTATTCATGCACTTCATGCTACAATCACTAAAACAACTAAGCTTGATCCTCTCAAATTGGAAGGGATGTGCCAATGGACTTCACAACTCTTTGATTGTGATATTACATCGATCAGATCAAAGATGCTTATTATTTATTAGGAAATATATATGAGTATTAGTGTTCCTACATCATCATGGACATAGTTCAAAATAGAAGTGTTGAATAAATCAGCGGGACTCTTCTATACTATAATAAATTTGTCCTCAAGTAGTAGAGTAAACAATCTTGTTTTCCTTGTCTCTATCTTACTATCAGGCTGAAAATGTGATGAATGTGCCCGCGCACAACTTTGGTTCTTATTGGTTTCCATATATGAGGGGAACCATTGGATATCTATGAAAGGTGATGATAATCATATCAATTGTGATGAAGGGGTTGATACCATTGGATAAGGGAAATCTAGTGTGTCTGTAATAGAAAACTACATGTTCTTTATCCTTATCAGTGTATAATATATGTAGTAGACTACAACCAGACCTTGATTGGATCATGTGTGTTTTGTCACATATCCTGATGGATGGGGTTGAAACGGAGGCTGATAGGGACATTCGATTTTGTTGACTTTAATTCTGCCACTGAGGCAATAATTCAACAAACTATATAAATAGAGTACCAATTTCAGTCACTCGTGACATCGTTGGCTCTAATTCGTGCTTTAATGTATTCACCCCATCCTTGATCAGGGATTGATAGGGAGGTTGATATCTTTTAGCATGGGACCACCACCCACTTGATCACAACATTGGATGGTGTGGGTGGGAGCACTGATATAGGATGATACCCAGCTACCCTGTTATGTCCTGGTCATTGACTGGGATACATGAATATTGTATCCTAGTGATACATGAAGTATCCTACTGAGGACCTAGAAATGGCTAGGGGTGCAAAGTGGGGTCCAGGATGGAGTTAACGAACAATGAGAATATGGATGGGTTTGGAATTGGGCAATGGTGTATGAATTAGGTGTTTAGGTATTCTGTATATAACTATATATAAGACTACCAAAGAGTAGAGTACTGAGCTACCACATCCTGGTGTGATTGATGGGACAGATGGCCATAGCTGTGAATGGGGATGCCCAGGTGAAACAGAAAAGGTAGCAGTAATGGGTGGATTGGGAAGTTTGGGGTATGGCCATGTCAATCTTGATCTTATGGGGTCTAAAGGACATTATACTCTGGAATTGCCTTTTGTCGGCGGTTTCGATTGTGTTCTGTGATCGGTAGTTCTATTGGTTTATCAAGTAGCCCATGTTTAGTAGGGGGTCATGGTTAAGGATGGTTGGGAATCACATGTGAGGCTTTTTTGTGGTCTTGGTGGTGTTGAGATGGGGCGCATTGGAATTGGATTGAAATGCCTTATACTCCAACCACTGTATGTGCAAGGGATTGAGTTTTTAGTACCCACTCAACTACGGAGGGTCCTATTCAGTATAATATAGGTAGTAGAGTTAGTTCCATTTGGAATTGGTAGGGGGGTTCTGTATGGTGGTGGTAGAATAACAAGGTGAAGGGGTTTTCAGATACAAGACATGTATTTTTTCTTTCGAGTCTTTCAGTCTGAAAGATCTGATCTTCCCTTAATCCAAGAAGATGATCAGAACAACACAAACATTTAGTCTTCTTCATTGACATTGAGTCTTATCTAGTCTTTTAGTCTTCATTGACCTTTTCAACTAGGCACAACCTGAATATAACCTCCGTTCCTGACCCTCTTTCCCTATTTCATTCTTTTTCTTCATTCCAGTTAGTAGAAAGCTTCATCTCAAGATCGATTCAACTTCAAGTATGAATTCCCCTCTTACCCCTTAAAATAAGATCATGAACTAGCGGCTTAAGTGAACGGATAAGACTCCGACCTTTACGCCCTTCTTTCAAGTAGTCTTTCATTCCGTCAGGATTTCCTTCTTCCCACATCCAAAATTCCTAAAAGCATTCCTTCTCCCCCATTAGCTAGGTCTAGTTCATATTTAAGTGTCTAGCCCAGTCTAATATTAATAAAAATATATATAAGTACCAGAACTAGCATCGTAGATAAAGTAATAGTCTCTCTCTTTGTTTTGGGTTGGATCTTAGCAGGCACTTTTTTCCCTGCTGCTCTAGCCGGAGTTATAGGCTTAATAGCTATTAACCATTCTTTGCCTACCCTCTTTCAATTGTGATGGATCAAATTGTAAAATGAGATGTCCAATATAGCATCAAGAATCATACCTGATCTTTGATTCCCAATTTCTTCTTTCATGTAGTGTAGTGACTAGGATGAGGGCATCGATCATATGAAGGGAGGAGAGGTGTCAGTATCATCTCTATATGGTTCCTTTTCCTTGTTCACTATTTTTTATTAGACTTTACCTTCCCAACTACCTACCAACAAGAAAATGGATTCACTAACATGAAAAAGATGTCATAGATCAGGTTGGGCACTCATCCGTTGGATGCTTTTTTGGTCCCCTTTAACCACCCCTCTGATTGGAATTGAGGGTAGATAGTACAGAATAGGGGGCTGGTGAGGCACGGTCCTGGGACGGAACTAGAATTCATAGTCCTTTAGCTTAATGTTCTAGTAGTATATTAGTTGAATTTATCTGTTGCAATGCCTATTCAACTTCATTAAGTGCCTACGGAGAATACCACATTCTGTTAGGTGTAGAGGAGCAAGGCAAGCAAACCGAGGTGCCAGAATATAACTACCAAAAAGAGGCTTGGTTCCTATGTTTCTGGAAAAGAGAAGGTTGGAAGGTCAGTCTACTACCTATATTATACCAATATTTATTTTCAAATAGAACTACAGATGTTGGGCTATGCCCCTTCATCAACTACTTGAACCAGATCAGCATATAAAGAAGTACACTACATGTAAGACCAAACCAATCCAGATTCAACTTGGTATTTATCATATAAAGTCATAGTATGATGATGTAGCAGGTGCCAAAGAAGACACTTCTTAGGGGTAGTGGAGTCATGATATTTCCTCCGTGACAATTAGAGTAGAACACTACTCTCCCCTTTCTTTTGAGAGGCTTGCTTCTGTCCCTTTTCATGCCCAGGTTTGGAAATCCCATATTCAGTGGAACCGAGGTCAGAGGCGGATAATATATCATACTACTATTTTGTTTCCTAGATTTCTTAGTAAGACTGGCGAGGCCTGTTTGAGAGCTTAAGGCAGATAGCAGTTCTGTATAGGTCTACTTTTGACTTGTGGCCCCAGTCATGTGACTTGTTAGGCCTGAATAGCGAAGATCGATTCGGTGACTATTAGATTAAAGTACTCATTATTAGAAGAGTAATTTATTCCCACATAGTTTTATCTGCAGTTAAGGATCAATGAATGCGGTACAATAATACCTCTTCCTTTAGGTCTTGTCCTTCGGAAAATGAAATCTTTCGCACCCAGACTTGAAGAAGCACATATCTGTTTATAGATTAATTTAAAATTGTATGGTTGGGAGGGAAGGGAAGGCAATTATAAAATGCTAATAGGTGATGCAAGCTAGGGTGAGGGAACTCCAACTTTCATTTTCTACTAGGCGGCACTAATCAAGTAGGTATTTCTTCACAAATAGTTATTTGATTACTATAGGATCATATGAATTGAATGAAATAGTAACAATCCCAAAAAAGGTAGGAAGAAACTCCTCTGGAGGGCACTTGATGCAATGAAATAAAGGAGATGGTTCACCTAGTTCTATACAGGATGGGCCTAAGCTGCTGGAAAAGAGATGGGGCTATCAACTTTGCTTTTATCTTGAGCTTGGAAAACAGACTAGGAACTTGATTCTGAAAGAGCTTAAAGGGACCTAGATTACAAGGTCCTATATCACTTCTCTTTATGATGGTCAATTTGAGGCCCTGGTAACTGAGGCCAAGAAAAAAATATACTACATATATTATACGAAAACTACGGAGCAACTATAGAAAGCGAGACAAACGACTTAGTGTTCGCAAGCACTTTCCACATCGAGATTGGGCTTGGTGAACCGGGCCCCAAGTGATGCTTCTTGAATGACAGAGTGAGAGGCATGAAGAGCAGGGATCCTCCTTCAAAGTAGCCCAAAAATACATATCAAGATAATAGAAGGTTCTAAACCATTGATATATAAGTAGCACCTTTCTAAAGGGTCATGATTGCTGCTAGATTCTATACCAACACATTCTATCAAAGAATGAAAGTGGAATCACAAGGGTATGATACATAGCTATGAAAAGAAATCCCCCACATCAAAAGTATTATTCTTTTGATTATTTCTTCTTTCTATTTATGTTCACCTTCTTTACTTTCTTTTTTTCGAGAGGGAATAGAAGAACAACAAGAGCTTGAGTTTAGAGATGGTTTCACAATGATCATGGTTCTGTCTAACTGATTGATACCCGAGAGTCACTGAACTTAGAATAGTGAATCCAGTTCCACACTTATAATAGTTCATTCAGTCTTTAGAATAATTAAGCCTTAGAATAGGAAATAGGAACAGTGATGCTTCTTTAACCTTTGGAAAGGGTAAGATCTTTGAACCTCACCCCAAGGTCTACTTAATCTATAAGGGTTTATAAGATTATTCTTATAAGGACTAAAATATTCTAAGTCTTCATACTTCAAACTTACTAGCTATTTTAATAATCTCATAGTGTACATGTGCCACATATAAATATGGTACCTTTCAATACCACCTCATGGAGGCACCACACATGGTTGGTAGTCTCATCCAAGATGACAAACCAATCAATAAAACTTCCACATTGGTACTGATATATATTTCCACCTGACATCTCACCTGGTAGAACGTTGGCACCACCAGACTTCCAATAGGTCATCCAATGTGACCCAAGGGTCCATAGCTATACCGTAGTACTAGTGTAAAAAATGCATCCCTTCTTCCATCCATCTCTGTCATAGTGACCACTCAAAGAGATTATTCAAAAAGGGGGTCATGAGGTCCAAAGAAAGTTCCCCAAGTCACCACTATATAGAGTAGAGTACTTGATGGATTGAGAGGTCATTCTTGACCTATCCACCAATATCTTGTTAGAGTTGGTCATCACCATATCAACCATCATATTCATCATGAACGAGACTATGGATGAGAGGTGAGATGACTAAGCACTCTATAACTAATACCACCAACTGGGAAAAAGGTACTCAACCTTTTTACCTAATATTTGAACCTCATGGCATGAATGGGGTCATATAAGGCAACAAACTAATATTGTACTTGAGTCTCATTTCAAATCGTTAACCAAGAACCGCTTGGTGAACTCTACACAACCCATACTATAAATCAAGGATTTTGATGATGATATTGAAACACCGAGCGAGATGATATAGTATGGATGATGATTTCCACAATTAAGACATCATCACCCAATACCACATAATTCAAAAAGTGGAAACCCTCTTGGTATTTAGAATATAAATTCCACACACTGGTACTTATATATATTGGGTGAGAGAATGTGAACTATGACCAACCCAGAGGAGTAGTACTCCAAAGGCTGACCCGCCACAAAACAGACTTGTGCCCATTTTCTTTTGACAAAAGGCACAAGAAAGATATGACCAGGTTTGGAAACTGCACACACACACAAGTACCCAAAAACCTCATCTGAATCCTTCAGTTATGAGATGCCAATGATGTTGTTATGAAATTATGGGACCCTCGGTGGTACGCACTGTGGATATGATGCGATTCATGGAACTTTATATGTGGTATTATAGATATAAAATCTTGGAGTTTGGAATTGTATAAAAAATAGACATACATAGAGAGGTCTGATATTGGCCTGACACACCCAACCATCGATGAGTACAACTGATTGGGATAAAGAACTTGAGGCATCTCCGTTTACGCTTAAGCCAAAGGGCACCCGATAGCAAGTTGATGGATAGAATGACACGTTGAATAGTCCACTTAGTAGTCATTCAAGTACCGAATAGATATGTCAACACAGATAGGAAAGCATAGTAGACCAATCTGTGTTGAGTTTTCCAACCATTTCCAAATTCTCAGGCATAGTGATGTTGTCAATGAAACTGTTCTAGGCGATTGATTGAGTGGATCTTCCAGTTCAAAAAGTCTAAGTTCCTCTAGTAGCTTCTCTTCTAGGAACTCTTTATAGGGGTCTTCACTTCCTCTAGATAGCTCGAGGTTGGGGGGGGGGGGGGGTATTTCTTTCCTTCCCCTAGATCCATATCCTATAAATATGTCCTTTCTTTGTCTTTATGCCCCTATTCCAGAAGATGAGTGGCATAAAGAATTTAGCTGGTTGGGCTTCATAGTGGATAAGCATCTCATCTTCATGGGAAAGTCAAAGAAAGGGTCGTGGAGATCCTAAGCGAGTAGAGATAGTACTCTAATAATAGTGAGTATAGAGTGCTTCCGGCATTTCTGACCTTTGGCAAGTCAATGGAGTCAAGGCTGACCCACACTATATAGACAGAGTAACTGACTCTACTCTAATAGTCCTAAGACCATAGTTCTCCTACTCCATGGAAAAACTGTATCATGAGACACTTCCAAGTAAAAAGGGAAAGACACTACTTTCCACCTACATTATACACTAATAATGATAAAGAACTACCCACTAACAATATATATCAGTATCAGTTTTGATCCCTCTGAGTCTCTGTATAATATAGGTAGTGAGGAGCTTGACCGTAGTCAAGATTCTTATGCTAGATGTATAGAGGCCATGAAAAAAAGAAGAGGTAGACTATAGAGAAGAAAGTATAAAATGAGATGGTATTGATATATATTTCTGAAAGAAATAATCCTAAAAAATCAAAGAAGAGGGATTGTTCAGATATTATATATCAATATCACTTTTTCGTTCAACAGTCGATAGAGGAAAAATCATTTCTTAAAAGCCTCTTAAGGGTTTTCGAACTTGATCCAAGCCAACTATTCTACACATATAATACAAGGTACCTCACTCACTAATCATTAAAGTTATAGAAAGGCCTTACTAGAGAGATACTTCCAATTCCTCTTCATCTCAACATCTATAAGGAGTAACTAACCCATCTAAACTCATGCACTCATCTACCACGAGTTTTGTGTACCCATAGATACGAGAGGCTCCATCTCTTATGACGCTTTATGAAAGCAATAAGACAGTTCACAGCACTAGAAGTCGTTTCAGTCATCATAAGAATATCAAAACCTAAGTGAAGACCTTAAGTGTTCTTGTGCTGATGGGGACATCAATTTGAGATGTATGCTGACTCTGTGCTAATAGGATCTAATTTATTTATCCATATCAGTTCACTCGCATATAGGATCTACTGAGATATAGTGCAATACCCAATCACACAAGCATGATGTGACCCTGGCCCAGATAACACATCAAGTTTCCTAAATATATGAATGATAAAATTTCAAACCCTCTTTGAAGACTATATCAATGAGAAAATAGTAGTAAAAAGCTTGGGGATTTCAATATATATAAGTACCAGTCTAGTTATTGTTTTGAGAACACCTGGTAACTTGTGGTTCTCCCCTGGCTGATGTTGCTGACTGGTCCAAATGGCATGTCCTGCTTCCTGAGGCTTGTAGAAGTTTCCATATTGAGCCAAGATCACCTGAATCAACTGACTTCAATCGTCCGTTCTTTCCACTAAAATAAAGGAAGTCAATGCATTGGAAAATCGGGTTGATCGATCATGACCATACGCTTCTGAGGGAAACTGGATCCACTCATATCCGCAACTAAAATCCAAACTTGAACTATTACCATAGGTGAAATAGCTAGTTTGGATTGAAAAACCATCTCAAAACACTAGAGGATTGGCTTGGGCCATATGTGGGTGCCCAAAAATCCAGCTCGAAATGACAGCAGAACACCCAACATTGAAATCATGACTCCCAAATGATTGATGAGATCTTAGAAATCTAACTTCGGAATTGGTCTGGCCAACTCAACTCCAAACTGGACCATTCGATCTTGGTCCCATGGATCAACATCTATTCTTCCAGTTGACATGATGGTTGGATGGACAACCCGTGCTTGAAACGTTGCTCTTTTTCCCATCTCATGGAATGACCAAATTCCCTCTTGCTGATCACTGGGAACCCAAATAGGTAGGCATGGAGCTTGGGAACTCAATCATACTATTTTAGTGAGATCCATAAAACATTGGAACCCAAGAAAACCATGCACCGAAGAGAGAACGGAGCAGTAAAACCATAGCACGAACCATTGGCAATGAGTAAAAACGGGAACTACGATCAACTCAATGACCAAAGGAGGAATATTCATGGGTTGGAATGTCACAGGGGTTCTTTATCGGAGTGGAAATAAGTACCTAGTGGAACAAGCTACTAGGATCATGGCCATGTACTTAATATATATAAGCACCACCCTATATATATAAGTGCTACCTTCGTTGAAAAGGAAACGAGTGTTACGTATTGGAAATGATGCTAAAACGAGGAGGTCTACTGATCAATTGGGGTTGCAAGATAGGTAGGTGCATAATTAGAGAAAGGATGGTGTTGGAATCGGAATAATAGAACCATTGGAGAGGGTTGAAACACTCGGAACATCTCTACGGACAAGCCATTGCACTAGTACGGGTACTGCCGTGCCACTAGAAATCGAAAGGGATGAAATAAGGAGAAAACACAATTTGAGTTGGACCATGTGACCTTGGATATATGTTCATCATGACTAGAAATAAATAAAAACATATATATATAAATAGATAAATAGATAAATAGATAAATAGATAAATAGATAAATATATAGATATATAGATAGATAAATAAATAAATAAATAAAAAAAAATATATATAAATAGATAAATAGATAAATAGATAAATAGATAAATAGATAAATAGATAAATAGATAAATAGATAAATAGATAAATAGATAAATATATAAATAGATAAATAGACAAATAGACAAATAGACAAATAGACAAATAGATAAATACATAAATACATAAATAGATAAATAGATAAATAGATAAATAGATAAATAGATAAATAGATAATTAGATAATTAGATAAATAAATAAATAGATAAATAGATAAATAGATAAATAGATAAATAGATAAATAGATAAATAAATAAATAAATAAATAAATAGATAAATAAGTAAATAGATACATAGATAAATACATAAATAAATAAATAAATAGATAGATAAATAGATAAATAGATAAATAAATAAATAGATAAGTACATAAATAAATAAATAGATATATAAACCGATGTTAAAAATTTAACAAAACCAACGTGAAATCCAGTTTTTTCACTAGTGACCACACATCCACCTCCTTGATCGAAGGAAAATATTGTAGAAGGGAAATTTAAGACTCGGGTGGAAAGTGGAGACACAAAGGCTCCTTACCCACTAAGATCCCCCTTTACCTAACTATAAGATAATACAAAATAATAAACATGAATGTGTAACGATTTGGGTTCAACATTTTATTGATGCCCCATGAACTTCCTTGGGTTAGTTACTCATGATCACGAGTATAAGAGATCATAGTGGAGAAGAATGTGGTGGAAACACAAAAAGTAAAAATTAAAGAATGAGATAAAGAAGAAGAGTAAAATATATTAAAAATGAATAATACTATTACAATCTAAAGAAATTTAAAAACTATAGAAAATTTCCGCATATAATTGCCAAATATTTTGAGAAGGACAGGGATATATATTTATAGGAAAATGGGTGATATTATTTTATCTATAATTTTTTCTCCGCATTATTATGCATGGTAGACCCCATTAATGACCAAATTTGTAAATGTAGTTTTCTGATTTTTTTCTTCCAAATTTCCTTTCCTATTTTACATCAAAATATCCCTTCCATCTACAATTTTTAAAAGAAGATATAGTCCAATTACTGCGAAATGATTCATAAATGTTCCTTAAATGTTGAGCTTTTAATGGTCACATTACTGACTGAATAACTCCATGAAATTTATTGGTGAAATCAGGCTTCGAGGGATCATTCGTATCCAGCTAGAATCACGTCAATTAGTAGTGTGTATCCCTAGTTATGCCTCATTTTCATAGGTGGGGTGCACTATATCTTTCAGAAATGTGTTTAACTTTTATTGATTTTTTAAACTTTATATATTAGAATTAGATTTTCCTCAAAAGGGGAAATTTGTATCCCACAAAAAATAAATCCTATATAAAAAAATCACTTCAATTTGATCGATATTTTAAATGTTATTCATGCAATACCAAAGTGATTGAAATATGTTAAAATTTCAGAATCAACCAATTTTCACAATTTATCCCAAAACACAACATAAATCCAAAATTTATGCAAATAAGGTCAAATTGAAAAATTGGTATAGATTAAATATTTGAAAACTATATGAAAAATTATTAAAATATTTGCTTTATCAGTAACCAATATATATTTATTTTTAACATTTTTTATAGATTTATCAACATTTTCCCAAATATCCATTTGGTTATAATGAAACAAGAATAATTATGTGGAACCAAATCCAACATGTTATTTTGGAAAAAATGTTTTATCACATCATTAATATATAAGATCAAATTTGAATCATTTAAAGAATATTAAATATCCTTTGGTACAAAATTTGAAATGAAAATATGATAAAAAAATTTATTTGTAGCAGATTTACTTATATCAAAATTTGATTCAATATTACAAATTAAATTTTCTAAATTATGAACTCTAAGAGTCTTCCAAGATGATTAAATAATATATTAATGCTGATATGAAATGTTCTCCTGCTCAACATGATCATATTTTTCTTGATATTTTCATCCCCCAAAATTAAAATCTCTAAATTTATCCTCAATTTGTTCAGCATCTTCTAACATCATACATAATTTATCTAGTCATATATAAGTTTATTTGAATTTTTTAAAAAATTATTATTTTATTATAAAAATTTTATGATTTACTATTATTTTATTATCCAAATAATAATACTTTTTCACTATTTGAATCAAACTTTTCCAAATAATCCTTGGTATTTTAGATAAATAATTTAAATCCAATGACTCCAAGATATTTAATTGTCTTATCCCCATATAATGTTCATAAGGAGTTTTAAATAACATGGTTCAAAGAAGACATCTAACATAAAAACGAAAATCTATTCTCACTGCTTCTTCTTGTACATATTTTATAAGATTTAATTCATTTTACATGGTTCAATTCTTTTCATGAAATTTCATAATTTTAGTTTCGACAATATGATATTTTGTGTGGAGATATTGGAGTGGAAAATTTATGAAAATAAACATTTTTCACAAAATTATTATTTTTTTATATTTTTAAATTCACTACCATGAAAATAACTAATTTATTTAATTAAATACACTTTATTCCTTTTTAACTAATTTATAATAAGTAGAAAAATGTAATAATGTTTAATAATTAAGTGGAAGAAAATAAACCAATGTATATATACTAAAAGAAAAAAAAGAAATATATATATATATTTTCCACCTAAAGTAGAATGATATATAATACTTAAGATATATCATTAAATGATAAAAAGAGGAATTTTAGTCTTTACCTATTTAACATGTTTAAATATATGTTTTTGTATTCATGTAATATTTACAAACAAAGGTTTTGACTAGGTTTAGTTTGTGTATGTTGAGAACATCTTTATGGTTTAAAACAATCTTTAAAGACTATAAATTTAATGGCATAATATACCCTGTGAAAAATGTTATCATATATTATAGAGCTTAAGTAGTTATCATTTTGATCACATAATTCAGTATAAATAAGAAAATAAATGTTATAATTTATGTTCACATAAAATTAAATTAAATCATACTTATAAATAATAAAATTATAATTTTTATATTCAAGAATAATTCTATCAAAAATAATTTTTAAATACGTATCAAATTATCTTTTGAAACATCAACAGCTAAAACTTTAGAAATAATTGATATATTTTAAATTCCAAAACGACCATAACCATTCAAATTTACTATATAATTATCAAAAAAGAATAACATTTCATAGGTCATATATATTTAAGGGTAAAAAATTTAATTACGACCAATCTTTATTCCTGAGCATTATCTGTCCATATACTTTGTGTCTTCTATGAATGTTCCAATACACACTAACTAAAAAAATAAAATTATGAAAATTTTGGTACCTATGCTAACATGGGTCCCATTATATTAGCATATTAGTTATTGGGAACCCAAATAGATTTGAAACATGTATTTATAAGTAATCTTGAAGGTAAATTCCTAAAAAGTAGTAATTTTTTTATATCTAATAGATTTTGGAAATATAAATGAAAAATAATTTTTAAAATGGATTTTAACTTGAACTTTAAATTAGGCACCAGTTTATGCACTTCTCATTGAACACTTAACAAATAAAATCATGTACATATTAGGTAAAATGCTATCATATCCAAGGAAATTTATATTTTTATTCATTTTTCTAAAACTCATAAATCTATCATTGAATTCATTACCTTGGAAAATGGTGCATATATTTTATTTCATATTTTCATTTTCTAATTTGAGAATTCATTCTCATTAAGAACATCATTAAAATTTTGTACGTTAGCTTCTCTAAATTTATACTTGAAAAAAAAGAGGAAGTAATTTTCAAAATTTAGTTTTTATATTTTAGAATGTATGGATTTTAATTCATTGTGATAAAAATTTATATCAAATATAGAATCTCCCAAAGTAAATTTAAGATTAGAAAAATCATATTCCTCAAATTGTGAAGTAGTTATTTGAAAATATGAATTGTCATCAAGAAAATTCTCATATTTTCAATTCTATCCTATAAATAAACTAGAAAAAATTTCATGTTTATGATTCTATCTATCTATTTTTTTAATAATTTTAATATTGGTAGTCTCAAAATAATATTCAAAAGAATTATAAAAATCATTGTTACTTACCTCCTAAAATGAAGGCATAAGAACAATATTTGATTATTCCATTCTAAAATTAAATTCATTAATTGAATAAAAATATGAGATGTAACTCCATCCTTCACCCATAGGTTTCCTCCATTTATTGAATTTTCTACTCTAGGTTATTTATTTCTTTAACCGTGGGATATAATTCTTTTTGTGCCCATTTTCCTGCATTTATAAGACATAACTTCTTCATCACCACTCTTAAATTTCATCTTTTCCATATATAAATCTCTTTAGTAATTATTTCTAGATATTATTGAATATAATTTTTTCTTTTATTATATTACAATTTCTACAAGAACAACTTCATTCATGTCACAACATTACAATTCCAAATCTAAAGATTAAGATGAAAAATTTAACTTAAAAATAATTCCTTCTTTTTTTATATTTAATTATTAATCAATATTTTTTACTTCCAATTAATATTACATCATGGAGATAATAATCTAATCAAGTGTTTATTCTTTGAAATTATTTCTTTCATCAATATTCATGTTTTTAGGATACTACTTCATAGGTAGATCTCTATGATATATTTCAATAAGAACTAGATTTTATAACATTTACTTTAATGAATAAATACCATTTATAAATATATTAAATATATGAATCACTGGATTTATAGTTTCCTCATATCCCATTTTAAATTCTTGATACACATCCCTTATAATTCATTAAATATTTTTTATAAGATTATTTGAACTAGGATGTGTAACATATAGATCACTCCACATATCATTTTTTTACATGTATATATGTGAATATATACACTTCTATTGATAATACAATATAATATATTCCTTACCTTATAATTCAACATAGACTCTACCATTTCATTACTATATAAATTTTTAGAATCTACCTCATGTACCATATATAGTTTTACCATAATTCTTTAATGATCAATAATAATTTGTTTTAAGAAGGCTTTCATCTGATATTGTCAATATCCATAGTTAGTACCATCGATACAGTTTTATTTTTATGTAATCCATCCATTGTTTAGACTTTAACCAACCAAATCAAAAATATATTTTCTTATTCATTATTATTTCAGCAATTTTTTAGAACATATAAAAATCTAAATATATGATATCGTGTTCATGCTATAATAATAATTGTTAGGTCATAAATATGAGATGGAAAAATGGTCAAGAGGGGCGAGGGGGGGATTGAATTTTCTGAAAAATATAATGAAAATTTAAAAGTTATTTATCAATGTTGTTGAATTAAAATAAATAATGGTACATGGGATTTTTATAGTTGTTCAGAACAATGTAGTAATACTATAATATTCACCCCTATCATAAGAATAAATATATATAACCCAAAAACAATAGAATCTCTGACTTTGGGCGAAGACAAACAACCCTTAAACTAACATTTCCACACATGGAGTCACAACCCAATTACAATTTTATTTTCCCATATAGAGTCACAACCCAAACTAATCCTACCTTTATATATATATATGCACAACCCAAATAATCCTTCATTATTCTACCTAGAGGCACAACTCGAACAATCCTTTATTTTCCTACCCAGTGGCATAACCAATACTAACATTTAAATGTTGAGTCATAACCCTCTCATTTAGTATGCTTAATTGGATTCACAACCTATTACTAATGAATGAAGACTAAGATATAATGATATAACACAAAAATACAGGTATAGAAAATTATGACCAAAATTTCAAGGCATCAAAGATAACTTAAATAATAAGGGTGTTCCACATTAAATTATTATAAAAATAACATCACCCTTACTGATCATTTAGTATACAATAAATATAGGATTATTTATAGTTTGTATATCCTAAAAAATAATCTCTTCTCACAGTCTTTCCAATTATTGTTTATAATATTTATTTATGCAAAAAAAATTG
The DNA here is from genome assembly GCA_963277665.1 of Viscum album. Taxonomy (NCBI): domain Eukaryota; kingdom Viridiplantae; phylum Streptophyta; class Magnoliopsida; order Santalales; family Viscaceae; genus Viscum; species Viscum album. Next base: position 1,446,798,322 of record OY728142.1, on the reverse strand, counting down.
AAATTTATATGCATAGATATTGTTTTTTACCACTTAAATGGAATATATACTCTTCTCTCAATAATAATGATCATCATATCATGAAATGGTTTCATAAAATAACTCAATAACACAATTGAGACAACAGTTTATGACAACCCATATCTTTAATACACCTTAATTCATGATTTATCACATAAATATACACTCTATAAAGTGGACTATGAAGCCAAGTGTCTTTTTGGAAATTGGGTACAAATAATAACAACTTCCGATTAAAATAAAACAACTTTATTTAAAACTTCCTTAACAAGTTCCTAAAATTCCATCATTGTTGTAAAAATTCATGGTATAACTTGGGAACATGCATAATAAATGGGTGATCTGTAAATCCCAATAAGAAAATAACTGAATCATAGAATGATGTAAAGAAATAAATGAGATCTAATAGGAATTCCAAGGTAACATAATATTTCATACCATCATAATCCTGAAAATGGAGGCATGATATAACATAACAGTATAAAGGAAACACAGTAATGTGGAAACAATATGAAACATGACATCATAATAAATGTCAAGTCTAACAAAAAATACATAAAAACATAGGGTGTAAAGGATAACCAAACATTCACCATACATGGAATATAATGATATAAAAACAATACCCAATGCTTTGGAGGGCTATATAACTGTGGCCCCCTGTAACTTATATATCTTATACATGCATTAGTGTGCCACATAGATCATACAAAATATGGTTGAATTTCATCACATTTAATCCCATGATTAATAAGTATGAGATACATACATGTATTTCCCTAATAAATGAAGGATTGATAAATCTTGGTTAATACAATTGAGTGGAAATGGTGATGGGCATTTACTACACAATTATGAAAAATCATAAGATAATTTTGGTAGCATAATGGGGGAACATTAAGATTAATAGAAGGGATTACTGAGATTTAAAGGTGTATTTCATCAATTTTAAATAATAATATTAGTAAGAGGGGTATTTAATAACATAACCCAATATGAACAATTTGAAATTTAAGTGCATAATATAAATAAGGTTCTTGAATAAAAAGGATGAGATGATCCCTTAAATTGGGAGGACACTTGTAAATCATTGGGAGGAGCTTATTAAAGATTATAGGGCAGCATAGAAGGACACTACATAGGTAAATGTAGATTAATTTCATGATATAATATTTTTTAGTGATGTGTAATGGGTGTTTGTGTGGGTTTATATAGAAAAATATAGGATAATTCCATATTAATTACCAAAAATAAATTTGGGACTCTATATGATCAAGTAATGAAAATCATAAATATTTCCCTAGTTTTTTCCATGAAATCTTCCAAATAGGTAGGGTTTTAATTATTATATAAGGCTAATATATGAAATCACTAATTTAATACACTTTAAGATGTTTAAGTGCTTCATTATTATAGTGAAATAAATTAAAAACTATTAAATATAATATAAATTTTGGATGATTCCTTAAGGGTTTATAAATTTAATAAAATAACCAAAAAATTATTATAATGGGAAACATAATTTTTCTCATGGATACTCTTTATATAATTTATTACATCATTTTTAGAATTTTATTATGTAATAATACACAATGCATATTTATACCATGTTTAATTTTTAGCAAAAAAATCGACTATCACCGAAAATTATGAAAATACTGACATTTGCTAATTTTTATGTGCTTATTTCAAAAATAATATTTATTTTATCACAATAATTCTAAATTTATGAAAATTAAGACATTTATAAATGGATAAATATATTAATTGTGTTATTAATTCAAACTATTATATCCATGATGCATAACTATTTATTACACCAATGAATACCCTAAAGGTATGGTTTGTGATGCTAGGATTTTCATGGGGTGGTTTGAAGAAAATGGTTTGGATTGTGATATAAATAATACTAAAATTTTACCATAGATGGTTTTGATCATTAATTAGTTGTTTAATCACATCTTAGGATTGGTCAAGGTTAACGAATAATGATTCTACCTCCCTTGTGTGTTCTGGTAAGTGGGCTTTATAGGGTATAATCCTACTGCTTGAGGCCATCAATTCCTTTTCCTATGTCAAATAGACGTTATATATCTTATGATATCCTCTGTTCTATTTTTTCCATTATTAGGAATATAATCTCAACCTTAATTATGTTTTATTTCCCGTGATACTAAAAATATATCTATGAATGATTTTTTGGATATACTAAAACAAATATTAAAATTTTCATAATAATTTTAAGTTGTTTTAATTTTTAAAGTGAAATTTGAAATTTATATTTGTATCTAGTCTCCCACGACTACTAAACTTCTAAACCTTCATGATATGATATATTTTATCTTGTGAAAACGTTTTAAAATAATCACTGGATCCATGTTATTGGATCCAAGGTGTTATAGTTGGTATTACATGATATTTTATCTCGTTCATTTTGCATACACCATACCTAGTCACCACCTAAAAATACATCTTGTTGTCTAGTCCTTTACCCAATATACTACATTACTTACACACAAGACACTATTTCTCTCCCTATATCCCTCTCATTCTATTTTACATAGAAAAATTCAAGGACACTCCCATACCTTAAAATACTCACATTGTAAGTTGAATCATAGATCAAGTATTCATTTTCTAAAATGTGTTACCTGCTACAAAAATCATCACTCCCCAAAATATTTATCATATCACCATCAAAATTCCTAAAAATAGTGGTTTCAACCATGGTTGGTGGGGTTTTTTTGATCATTCAATGGAATCAACAAATATTGATTGTGTAATTCATTAATGACTATTATAGAAATAACCATAATGATGGGTTTCATGTCTAGCCAAATGTGGAGACATTGTTTATATACTATAAATTAACTATAAATGATAATTTGAAGATAATTTAGTTTTTTAAAAGTAATGTAAATTATATAAATACAAAATAAAATATGTATAATAATTTATGAACAATTATCAATATATATAAATGGAAGCTAAAAAGGGGGTTCCTGTTCCAACATTTAAAGGCCACCATGTTCTCCTATTTATTCTAAAAAAATCATCACCTCAGTTCAGTTGTTAATGTTGTAAAATGGGCACTAAACATTTTTTTTGAAATATATGAAAAATATTGGCTTAGATCTCACAATGAAATTCTATCAACGCTACATGAAACATAACATTTCATTAAATACTATTCTAATGTAATTGAAACTCAAGGCTAAATTTTAGTGATTTCTTCATTTTTCATGAAATACAAATAATCATGAATTTAAATTTATTTATTTTATTAAAAACTATATAATTCATGTAACATAACTCACCTCTACATTAGATTGAGAAGGTGGAAAAACATTACTTTTCTTGAAAAGAAATCCCCATGATGCTATAAACTAGAAATAAATGCCAAAGGATTTATAATAGTTAGGGGGCAATTTTTCCTTTGAAAATAAAACAACAAACCAGAAAATCAATGAACAAATAAAACACAACTTGATTCATGATATAAAAGATTGAAAACACATAGAAACCCCATTTATATAAAAACAAAACTCAACAATCATACCACAATGGAAGGCTACAAAATAACAAAGTGCACATTAGAAGACTACAAAGCCAACAACACTCAAAGACAACCATGACTTCAAAGATTAAACCTGCTCCATGATCCACTCCAAAAAACATCCCAAGTATAACTAAGAACCTATAGAGAAGTATGATACTACCCTTTCCCATGTCCTGATATACAACATTTGAAAAAGCACCAAATTTATAAAGTAGGGGAAAGTAATGAAATTCAGTAGGTTTTTCCCAAATGACTTCCCTACTCACCACCAAGTATGCTAAAAATCAATGACAATAAAATCATTCCAAAACCATTTCAATAAAACAAAATTTTTATTTAATACCTTTTTCCATAAATTTAACCAAGAAACTATTTTAAAATAAACATTTTAAAATCATTTATCAATGCACTTTTCACAACAATTCCATAATTTCACACAAATCCAAAACCATCACTAAAGAAGGTTTATAACATTATTTGTGCTCCAATTTCATAATAAATTTAAATAAATTTAATAAATTTGAAACTAAGTATTCATATTATAAATAGATGATTTTATAGTGAAGCCACCTACCTCGATAACATGGTGAAAATGGAAAATTGCATGAAAAATGTCCATGAAACCGAGTTGAATCTCCAAAAACCCACTTTAAATATCTCCCATAATAAGAAAAAGGATGAATATAATCATATTTGGAATTAATTACCTTAGATCTATCCAAATCATAAATATATCTATGAAATTGATAAATAGGGAGAATTAGATCTAAGGAGAACCAAGAAAAACTACCAAGAATGAAGGATTATCATGAAAATTAGGCTTTAATGCACTAAGAGAAGCCTTCAGATCACCTATGGCTTGACGATTAAATCCTAATAACCCTTTGTGAGGAGAAAAACTCAAGCTAAGGACAAATTGTGGGAAAATAAGGTGTTAAAAGAAAATATCGACCAAGATCCACTTTTTGTGGATCTAATTTTTAAACCATGCACCAGCAACTACCTCAAGGATGATCCTTGCATAGTTTGATCACATAGTTTCCAAACCATGATAAAACCATGCCAAAGTACACTATCTCAAAAATCATAGTTTCTTCTATGCTTCTACATAGTTTTGAAAATTTTTGTGTTGCTCGTGCACCTTCCTTTTATCATTTATCTCATTTTGCACGGTTTCGTATAGGTGTTACATGGTTTCCCAAAACTGTGTACTGGTAGAAAATCCCTAAATATTTTTTAAAAGGTCTCCAAACCTTCCCAAACATCACTGAAACACTTTAAATACTTAAAATACATAAAATAAGGGTTACTTACTTGCAATTGGGGGTTATAATTCTCCCCACCATTGGGATTTTTGTTCCCAAAACGCTAAAAGAAATCATTTCTCTAAAATAGTTTCGGCCATTACCATTTCATTTCCTTCTCATATTCCAAAGTCTCTTCCTAAATCTGACCATGTGGCCACAAAACCCATACTAGAGGGATGATTTTTCTATGAAAGAATTTATCTTTCCAATCCACAATCCGCACCAGGATATGTACCAATGACGCATCTGGCTCAAGGTCAACATGATCCCATTAAATCACATGGTCAGGATCAGGCTGAATCTTTTTCAACTAATATATATGGAACACATTATGCACTACACTAAATAGTGGTGGAAATTCTAATTGATATTCCACCTCTCCAACGCATTCCAGTATCTCAAAAGGGCCTATGTATTGAGAAGTTAACCTTCCCCGCTTCCTAAAAAATGTTTTCTAAGCCTTGGAGAGATCCTAATAAACACATTATCACTCACCATGAATAAAAAAGATCATCAAAGATGATCCGAATAATTTTTTTGATGACTCTATACCATCTCCATATGTTTTCTGATAAACTGATTCATCTCCATTGTTTTATGGACAAGGCTAAACCCAACCAATTAAGTCTCACCTATTTACACCTAAAATGGTGGAGAAAGACAAGTATTCCCATACAATGCTTCAAAATGATCTGTATGTATCAAGGCCTAATATATTTTTTTATATGATAACTCCACCAAAGGTACACGCTCTTCCCATAAGCCACCAAAATCTATTATATAGGCCCACAACATGTCCTCCAATGTTTGAATCATCTGTTTTTATTTTTTGTCTATCTGAGGATGATATGTTGTACTTATAGTCAACTGAGACCCAATAGATTTTTGTAAGGATATCCATATATGATATGTAAACTTCAGATCTCCATATGAAACTATTTAAAATGGTATTCCATGCCTCTTTAACACTTCTCAGAAATATATATTTGATAAGGCCTCCACCATATGAGATTCATGAATAGGAATTAAATGACCTGACTTTGTGAGTTGATCCACTATTACCCATATTGAATTATGTTTATGAACCACTCTTGGGAAACTTGTTACAATATCCAAAGCTATCCTATCCCATTTCCACACTGGAATAGGTAATGACAACAACATACTTGTTGGTCGATGATGCTCTGAATTAACTTGCTCACAAGTTAAGCATCTAAAAAAACTCAATCAGCTTTCATTTCATATAGACCCAACAAAAATGTGCTTTAAATACCTTCTACATATTCTCTATTCTAGTATGAACAACCCATACTTAATATTGGTAAGCATGAAGAAGTTTTTTTTGACACACCATAGGTAGGATCATTCGATTTTTGAACCACAACACCAAACTTTCATCCATCCTCTAACCCGTAATGGTCTCCCCACCATTGAGTTTTTCCTCATCAAACACATTCTAAATCATAAATCTATTACTATTTAACCATATTTACCAAATCAAGGAAAATATTGAAATAAGGCCACAACATAACCAAATTCTTCACATTCTAAGTGCATGTCATCTAGGAATGACATCAACTGCCACTTATATAGATATTCTTTTTCCAACTGAGAATAAGATTTTTTTCTTAATTCATCTTCCACTGAATCTCCCTTACCTAATGTATACATTAATTCAAATTAAAACATTTGGAGGTACTCCATATATCTTATTTTTATAAGATTCAAATCCCTTTGTGAGAATATATGTTTCAAGATTTTATGATTTGTAAACATAATAAATTACACACCAAAGAGATAATGACATAAATTCTTCAAAGTATACACTATAAAAGCTAACTCCAAATTGTGTGATGGGTAGTTATTATCATGAAATCATAATTTCCATGATCCATAAGAAACAAAATTATCTCCTTTCATGAGAATACACCCCAACCTATATCCCAAAGCTTCACAATACACCACTAACCCCTTTCATGATTCAAGAATAATCAATATTGGAGATAATGTGAGGAAAAACTTTAGCTATTGAAAAGAATTATGTCATTCCTCATCCAATTGTAATGAAAAATTATTCTTTTTAAATTATTTCATAGGGGAATATAGTCACGAGAATTCATGAACCAAGTGTTGGTAATAACTATCTAGACCAAGGAAATTCTGAATCTCAAAGACATTCTTTTGAAGTTTCCAAGAGATAAAAGCCTATATAGTTTAAGGATCCAAAGAAAAACCACTTTTAGATATTAAATGGCCAAAAAATGTACCTATTATATCAAAACATCACACTTTGATAGTTTTGAATATAGATGATAATATCTCATGATTTCTAACACTGTCTCCTAATGTTACTCATTCTCATCCCTTGTCCTTGAATACACCAATATGTAATCCACAAACACCACCACAAAAGAATCTAGATATTTCTAAAATATCTGATTCCTCAATTCCATAATGAACGATAGTTAATTCCTAAGAATGAAAGGAGTTACCACATATTCATAATGACAATATATTCTTCTGAAAGCTATATTTGGAATATCCTCCTTCCGAACCCGTAATTGGTGATATCCTGATCGCAAGTCAGTTTTAGAGAACCAATGAGATCACCTATATTGATCGAACATTTCAATAATTCATGGAAGTTGATACATGTTCTTTATAGTAACATGGTTAAGTTTATGATAATCGACACATAGCCGAAGAGTTCCATACCCATTCTTGACAAGAAAAATTGGTGATGCCCACAAAGATGTGCTCGATAGAATGAACACTTTTCTTTCCATATCTTCCAACTGAACTTTCATTTCCCTTAATTCTATTAGTTCCATAAGATAATGTTAAAGGGGAATCAGACTCATCCTTTTAAGGAGATCAATCATAAACTCTACTTCTGTTATAGGTGGAAACCTTGAAAAAATTTCAAGAAATCCATATGGAAACCGATCAAATACTTTTGAAAAATTGTTACTCTCAATTTCATCCATGGATTAAAAAGTCAAATCTATCAACTGGTATAATATTGTTCCAACCACTGGTGTGAACAAGACCATTTCACCCTCTATTACACTCTGGTATCCTCAAAAGAGATGCATGATGCCATCTTCAATTGTGAAACAGACCTTTCTAGTATAACAGTTGATGTGAGCCTTGAATGTTGTCAACTAACCCATACCCAGGATTATATCATAAACATCCATATCAAGAATAGAGAAATATCATTTCAGATCTACTCCCTAAATAGTTATAGAACATGATTTGGACATAAAGGCTTGACATTCTCTTTGACCAAGAAGAGTATGAAGTTTTACCAAATAAATAATCATCTCAGATTTCAAACTCAGTAAATCAACAACATTAGAATAAATAAGGGAATGTGATGCACCCATATGAAGAAAATATTTCATAAGGGTGTAATTCAAAAGAGTCTTACCTCTCACCATAGATGGTCCAAACTGATCATCGACAATAACTCTATCATCACCATATAATTTCTTTCTCGCTATACTTTGTTCATTTTTTCCCTATTGAGATTTACCTTGTCGAGGAGTCATGGTATTCCTAGAATCACCATTTCTATCTCTATTCTACTCATAATATTGATTTTTTTGTCCTTGACACATCATGGAATATGATTCCCACAACACCTGAGAAGTGTTCTGAAAACCTGACCTCAGAGAATTGTGACAATAGCGCTGAAGATGCCCCATTTTGATATAATTGTGGCATGATCTTGGTTGTGTAGTATACTATCTCTTTATGTGGTTGATGGAAGAAGATTGAAAACATCTATATTTAGTTGTGGGACTCAAAGGAAGGTTCATTGATCCCACTATTGTATTTTCAGTTATAATCTCACCTTGGAAATAAGTGTCCCTCTTCCACTTTATCCTAGTATTAGAGTTCCCACTATCTCCCATGGGTATAAATATTATTCCTCATCCCATATCTCATGAGATTCCCCCTTCAGCTACCATATCTATTTTCACCATCTCTTTATAATCTGTTATATAGAGCAAATAAATACTTGAGAGAATCTCTTACCTCTTCCCCAAATCAAAGATGTGTTCCTTCAAGGATGCACTAGTAGCAAAATCTGGTGAATAGCTCACTAAATTCATGAATTTATCCATGTAATCCATGAAAAAAATATTTTCCTACTTCAGGATGGATAATTCCATTGTTATTTTAATTTTAAACGTAAGAGGATAGAAATTTTTGTTAAACAATTAATCAAAATCCTCTCATACAAGGCCGTGGTCTAATTTAGCCTAAATATCTAAATACCACCACTGGCATGAAATATCTTCCAACATATAAGTTTACTGCTTGAATTTCATCTATTCTGGTGTGCTGATGAAATAAAAGATACGATTCATCCTATTCAGCCCCACCTCTTCCTTTTCTGGTTCTGAATCATCTTGAAAGATGGATGGATTTTGATTTTGGAATTGGGTTGAATGATCCACATTTCTTGTCTCATCCATCCTTTTTCTACTTTCCACAGCCTGAAACAATTGTTCAATACTCTGAACCAGCTTTTAGTTCACCTATGGATCAGTTGCAACCACATTCTTAGCAGGTATTTTTGGATGGTTTCTACGATGCCTACCCGGTGCCATTTTCTAAACAAACAACAAACACTATAAGTATCACTCTCTATTAACCGAAGGATTAAAAATTTAAAATTCTACCACATCATACTATCACATTTTTTTTCAAAATAAACTCTTTCCATTTTCATCCATTATTTAAAAACATTGTCTTCCTTTTGGAAATATAACCATTTTAAAAAATCCGCATTCATTCGCCTTTTTAAAATCATTCATTTGAAAAAAATTCCAAAATTTTTCACAAATCAATACATTTCACCAAGTCATATATCATTACTCAAAATGAAATATGCACTCCTAGTGGGAAGTTATTTTTCTAATGCATGTCATGCTCAACTCATTGGATAAACCCATGATATGAGATTATAAATACTATAAGTGTCACCAAAACACTTATATACCTAAATCCATGGTAACATGAATTACATCATTAAAAGTTTATATACTTATTTTTATTCTCTATATTTCATGTCTAGAAAATCCTACTCCTTTCTGCTAACCCGACACAGGGAATATGCCCGAATGAATTTCCACTCCAAGACTAATAGAAATGAAGGACACTTGTTAGGAAATGACTAAAAAGTATGATATAACTTGAAACATCCCCCTCCTCATTATCTTGAGAAGGTGGGGGAATATTACATGGCCCTAAGGAATATCCCCAAGGTTCCAAAGGCTGGAAATAAATTCCATGGGCTTTATAACAGTTGGGGGAGATTTTTCCTTTGAAAATAAAACAACTAACCAGACAATCCATTTACAAATAATCCACTACATGATTCATGATATAAAATATTGATAAATAAAATAAATTCCATTTATATCAAAACCAAACTCCACAATATTATGAAAATGGAATGCTACAAAATAACCAAGTTCACAACAAAATACTAAAAAGCCAAAAAAACTCAAAGTCAACCATGACTCTAAAGATTCAACCTTATCCATGATCCAATCCAAAAAATAGCCCAAGTATCACTATGAAATAACAGAGATGTTTGATACTTTAACTTTTACCATGTTCTGTTATATAACTTTTGGAAAAGAACCAAAGTGCCAATGCAAAGTTTAGTAATGAAACTCAGTAGGTTTTCCCCAAATGACTTCCCTGCTCACTCCACTAGGATAGAACACATTAAAAAATTTATATAAAACAAGTTTATATAAAAATATTTGAATTTTTTTTCTCAAAACCAATTCTATTTATAAGAAAATAGTTTTCTAAACCAAAACAATTTTCTATGAAAAGAAATCGAGAAATTTCTTGAAAACCATTGCACAAACCATTTGCATATCTCATTCCAATACACAAAACCATACATCCACACATGCATACTTAGTTATAAAAATTCTATACTCTTGATTAGTTTATTTTAAATCTACCAATTATTCACAAGGTAATTAAATACTATGTTCTATTGCACCTTTGCAACTGAGTATAAGGTCATATTTCAACTAGGCCTCATAATGAAATATAAACACACACCAAAAAGTATTCCCGATAACCATGCCAATACAATCATGCCAAAACCATTTCAATAAGAAAATTTTTTTATTGAATTTTTTCTATAAATCCAACCAAGAAACTATTTTAAAATCAACATTTTAAACTCATTTATCAAAGCACTTTTCACATCAATTCCACAATTTCACAAAAATCCAAAAACCATCACTAAAGAAGTTTTATACTATGATTTGCGGACCAATTTCAAAATGAATTTCAATAAATTTAATCAATTTTAAACTAATAAATTATATTCTAAATATACGAGTTAAAATTTAAACCACCTACCTCAAAAAACATGGAAAAAATGGAAAACAACACAAAAAACATCCACAAAACCAGGTAGAATCTCCAAAAATCCACCTTGGATATCTTCCTGTAATAAGAAATGGTGAATCTAATCATATTTGGAATCAAATACCTTAGATATATCCATATAAGAAATATATATAAGAAATAAAGAGATAGGGAGAAGTAGATCTAAGGAAATCCAAGAAAATCTACCATGACCGAAGGATTTCTGTCAGAATCCTGCTTCAACGCACCATAAGAAGCCTTCAGATCGCCTCTGGATCAATAGGATATTACTCTATAGACTTTGGGAGAATAAAAACTCGTGTTAGGGCCATATTGGTTAAAAATAGGGATTAAAAAAAACCGATCTCGATCCACTTTTTCTGGATATAGTTTTTAAACCATGCACGATTAGTCGCATTATTGGGAAAACCATGCGTAAATCATGTGTCAATCACTACATCACAGATGATCCTTGCATGGTTTTAGCACATGGTTTCCAAACCATTTTCAACCATAACAAATTACACTATCTCAAAAGAATATTTTCTTCTAGGCTTCCGTACGGTTTGGATAAACCGTGTGTCTCCCATGCGCTTTCCCTTTAGCCCCTATCTAATTGTGAACGATTTCCTGTAGGTGTTTCATGGTTTCCCCAAATAGTGATCAAACAATTTACCTATATAAAATCTCTAAAAAAATTTCAAAATGTCTCTAAAACATACCAAAAATCATCCAAACACATTATATACTTAAATTATATAAAATAATGATTGTCTTCTTGAATCTATGGGTGATAAAATTCACCACTTCTAATACTTAGTAACCATCCCTAGAATTGTAAAAAAACATCATTAACACATTAGAACATTCATAAATATTAATTATGGCTATTTAATTGTTATAAATTATTATTTTTCACCTCATGTATCAAATATTCAAAATTAAACTACCAACACCACGAAATCCAAGACTAGGACTTTGAAAAAATTATGAAAAATACTCCATCATAATGATTCATTTTAAAAAAATTCAAAATTACTTACTAAAAAAATAAATATATCTAATAAATTAACTCCCAAAATTTATAACATATTATATTTTATAATATTCAACATTCCAAAATATTCATCCATAATTATAATTATGAAATAAAAAATCCAAAAATTTAAAGAAACATACTCTAGTTCATTAATGTTATACATAATCAACAAATTATATTAAAAATAATAAACATAAAAATAAAATAAAATTGGGCACATCACCCCCATTTTTTATCTCCATCCTAGGTGGTAGTATCTACACCTCAACTATTACATTATAATATATCAAATAAAATAACACCTCATTCCCCGTTGTGTTGGGTTTTAGTGGGATTAAACATATCCAAATAAAACTAAAATAACCACCATAATCATTTTACAAAAGATTTATTTAATTAATTAATTTAATTATAAAAAAATATTGAATATACCTCAATGTTTGATGGTTATTATACAAATATCCTTTTATATGATTTATGGATATCCCATAGATGAAATAAATACACTTTTTATTGATGGATAGTCTATAGTTTTTATAAACAAACTAATTCTTTGGTAGGATTCTTCATCAATACAAGATGTTCAAGAAACATTTTATTATTTGATAAAGAGTAAAAAGATGATTCAAAATGAATATTTTATTAATTATTGTGTCTTATATAGTCAAAACTATTTAATATAGTTTATATTACATGAAAGACTCTATATAGCCCCCCCCATTGATGATCCTTTAACCTCCATACATTTTATAGATGTTTGGACATGAATATTTCATAAACATTTCAAAATTATAAAACTCCCCAAATAATAAGGTTTTACAACCCATAAAATTTTAAATATTTTAAAAATTAATATTAATATTTTAAACTGCTTAATAAAATTACTAAAAACGATAATTAAATTTATGATAGTCATATACCTCAGGATTCCTTCATAAGGGGGTGGTGAATCAGGGTTAAAAATTTCTTTTTTTATTTAAATTATCTTTTCCCCATTGTTATATGAACTCATTAAACCTACCTAAAAGTATGCACATTCACTAAAAACGTAAAATAAAAAATAAAAATGAATGTATAAGTTTTATTAACTTCATACTATGAGTGAGTTCAAGAAGAATACATCGATGATGTGTTGGTCACACTAGAATCCACTAAAAAATTTATATATTTGATTATAATTGTTATATTTTAGTTATAATATACTTCATGAACTACCATTAAAACGTATTCAAGTAAATAAAACTACCTCCCTTGGATCTCTTTTTTTGAATCCTCTATACTCACTATATTAGAATAATTCTTCGATAGTTTAATGGAATCAATTTTTATTCCATGTTTTCTGCAAAGTGTAATTTAATTTCTATCATAATAGTCTGAATTTAATGCTCCATTAAATCATATGGTATTTAGAAATACCTAACTTTTATTTTCATGTGAAGAACCTTCTCGATAATACCTTACATGAAGTGACCACATAGAACCCATTTCACCACATACTCGTCCCCACAAATTGTGTACAAAGCTTCATGGACTGATCACAACACTTTTTAGATCGTCACCATGAGTTACATCAATATTTTTCATACTCATCCCCCTGGATCATAGAATGACCTTCATGGAAAATTTTGTATACATCAGGGAAAAATCCCCTTATAACCACTGTGTGGTTAGGACTTCACATACAACCATTTACTTCTTTATTCTTTTGATTACTCATCAAACCATCCTTAAAAAATATTAAATTCATAATGAAAGGGTTAAAGATTTATTTCCAGGTAATGACCCCATGAATTATACTAAACATTTGAATTAATGTTCAACACCTATAAAATTATCCTTCACATCAATCAAAAACATTCCACATTATGACTGTTTACTCCCACTCTAGACTGCATACTTTACTTCCTGGTCAATCAATAGAATTATATTGTAGTACCATTTACACTAATTAAAAAATTGAACGTGAACTTATGGTCAATAAAACTAATTTATTTTGATATTGCATACTCTACTACCCCAGATGCACACTCTACTGAGCAATCTGTGTGAATGCTACCTGAGAATCTACAATGCAAACATCATACACAGACCACATACATGAATACGTGGATGTAAAACTTAACTATGAATATTAAAATACTTCACCTTGAATTAATGAAATATTATCACAATAACCTCTATTTATTAAATCCTAATAATTTTTAAAACATTGGGAAGTAACACCATTGAACAAATTTACGCAATTCATCGATAAATAATTGATTAATTTAGAAAATACATATCAATAAAATTATATTGTATCACTGTATACACTAATTCAAACCATGCACTTGACCATATGGTCAATAAAACATCTTTATTCCAATATTGCATACTCTAATACCCCAGCTGCACACTCTACTGATCAATCTGTGTGAATTCTACATGATAATCTGCAATGAAAACATCATACACAGACCACATACATGAATATGTGGATGGAAAGCATTACTATGAATGTGAAATTCCATCACCTTGAATTAATCAAATATTATCAAAATAACATCTATTTATTAAATCCCAATCATTATTAAAACACTGGGAAGCAAAAAAATTGAACAAATTTACTCCATAAATCCATAAATAATTTATTAATTTTGAAAATACATATCAATAAACACAATATCAATGTAACACATCATCCCATACCACCTTGGTTCAAACATTATCCCCCTTTTGTTTTTTAGTAATACAAAGTTAATTTCAATGTCACACAACCATAATAAAGAACCATAATAACATATTCATCCCTCTATGTATACGTGGAAAAGTATTAGTGTTAAAAAAGTGTTCAATATATACTACTATTCAATATTCTAGACTTCAAACCACTAGACTTCATACCATGTACTTCCCCTCAATTAGAGAGTCTCAACACTAGAACCACTTCTTGAAAAGAAACATAAATCTTATTCATTTACATGAATCTATGTAATTTCACAAATAAATACACAATCATTTATCCCCCTTTGTGAATAAACCCATTGGGGGAGGAACATAATATATACTTTCAATAAAACACACCTAATGTATTTATGTCCCCCTTAATCCTATATAAAATAAAAAATATTTATAAAAATAATAAATGAAATGGGATACGGGGATATATGAACCTCCTAAAGATTTTGTAGGTGTTTGAACACCAATTTTCAATATATTCTTATTAAACATACTAGTGGAAAATGGTTTATCCATGATATCTTTAACTTTCTCAATAGTTTAGTCATTCTGTAGTTTGATCCGCCGATTTTCTTCTTTTAAATTAATAATGTGATACCATATTTCATTATTCCTATTATAAGAGTTTTCAATGTAAAAATTTGTGATCTCCAATAGATCATTGTATTCATTTTAACATCTTCAATGAAATATTTTAATTATTACTTCATACACACGAGCTAAGTACATGACTTGTTCCCTGAGATTTATTTATTTTTTTTAGTTAGAGTGAAGTGTTTTATTCCTACTTAAGAATCTATCCAAAAAATTTAAAGTCGATAATTAATTCACCTTATTTTTTATATTTTTAGTCCATCAAATCTACATCTTATTTAGCATCATAAAATAAAGATAATTCATGAAATATTACTATGTCTGAAAACACGACAATATTTAGTGTATCTTGGATGCACCTTACGATTCATTTAATTAATTTGAGATGCACTTATTTTGGGTTGAATAGGAAATGAGACTCTAAAACTATTTCAAAGACATTATTCATCTATGTTATGGTAAAATTAAATAAAATTATAATAATCCTCTCACATAAGGATAGATCTATTGATTTAATATCCATGTGATTACCAAGATTTATTCAAACCATAATTATAGTTGAATTTTATTTTTAATCATGCATGAAATACTAATTCAACAGCTCTCTGTCCTATATTTCAATATAGAGGAACATATTTTCCTTATTTTGTATCAACTATAGGAAATAATAATAATTTGAGTTCATCGATCATGAACATTTTAAATTACTGGTTCAAGTGGTTTTCAAACTCATCTATGGATTTCAGATTTATTCCACCATTGATGATAAAATATATATACACATACACTATAAACTGGTCATACTTAGACATCATCAAATACAAAATATGAATAATAATTCCACTTTTGAGATGATAATTCTTTAAATATGAATCTATTTGAGCATACTATGCACTTGGTACATATATTAAACCATATACATACTTCTTCAATTTTAAAGCCTTTGATTCATCATTCCCAATTTAAATGTCCATTGGTTATAAAATATAAAATTCTTATTAGATAAAACCATTTAAGAATGTTTTTTTTACATCCATTTGATAAACATTATAATATCTTAAAATTTCTATAGCTGAAAAGATCATGATTGTCTTCATTTGAGCTATTGGATAAATATTTTATTCAACATAAGAACATTCAATATATGTATATACTTTATAAACCAATAACGTTTTATTACTAATTAAATGTCAACTTTCATTGTATTTTTCTGAAAATTTAATTTCTTCTAATAAAATTGTGATTTTATGGCCTCTAAACATAATTGAAAGAATGTTTTTTACCAATCTAATCTAATTATTATTTCATGGGCCAACATACCATGCACGGTTCTCCCTAAACCATTAAAATGGGATTATCCAAAACAATAAAAAATATGTATAGCCCTTGGGATTTCAGGTAAGGTAAATATTGATCTTATTCAATATTAACATCCTCTTATGACCCATCCTTAGATTCTTCATCATCAACACAACACTGTGTTTCTTTAAGAGTAACACCAAAATAATTTTTTTCCTCTACTTTATCACTGAAAAAATTGGTGTTTATGCTTATAGAGTTCTTTAAACCATCATTCTCAATGAAATTTATGCCACTAATCTCCACAAAATTTCTCAACCTTTTGTTGTAGGTTTTGTATTATTTATACTTTGTTTATTATCCTAAAAATATTCCCTAATTCATTTCACCATCATACTTTCCCCTATTTCATTTAATTATTAAGATATCTCACTTATCTCAAAATACATGAATGTGTTACAGATAAGTCTTCCTTCATTATAAATATTTTATGTATTTATCTCTTCTCTAGGGCATATAAGTGCTTGATTCTAAGTGTACACTTTTGCTTTTATTTCCTTTAACCAATTATATAGAGAATCACAACCTTCAATGATTAATATTTTTTTGGGAATGTGATTGTTGATCAAAAAAATTTTAAATTGATTTTGATACCCACAAACCCCTAATTTTATTTACTATTAATGATACAATGAGTAAATTTTATGTTTTTTGTTTTTATTAATAAAATTATTTTCTACTTCTAAATATGAATGTTTCTTTTCACATTTTTTGATTATATTAGGGTGTATAAAAATCATCATAATTATTATGTTTGTTAACATGAAGTATAGAGTCATTATTTCAAAATATTATCTTATCCCTATGTTTAAATTGAATCTTAAATTATCTAACCTCACATTTTTATGAAAATCACATTTGAAACCTTATTTTTTTGATAATCATGTTATGGAACCCAATGTTTATGATGAACCTTACACAAGTAACCTTGCATTGGTGATAAAACTAATTAAGAGAAAAATACATTATTTTTAAACATCATGTTCTAGAACAATACATTTGGAATCATCCTTATTATGGATTCCATAAATTTAGAATGAACCTCACAGTAAATTATCCTCATGTCGACCCTGTTTTACATGGGGTTTCAATTTTTGAATTATTATGAGATTCATAATATAGATTTTCTAGAGTTATTATCTTGGTAAACCAATTCAAAGATCATTTGGAAATAGAAAAACCAATGACTAATTAGTTTTTATTTCTAAATTATGTTATGATATTTTCATATATTTTTAATTACAAATTTAAAATGTTTTGGACAATGTGAATTTTAAATTTATCTATAGAATCTGTTAGATATGTTTGTATATTGGTATTTTAGGATGTTTCTTTATTATAGTTTTAATACTTTATTTTTGAAATGCATCTGTGTATAAATTTTATCCCAATTTGTGAATATCAATCTCAGTTAAAAAAATATGAGTCTTTTTCAATTTAAAAATGAAAGGATTCACTGTTATTGCTAATGTTTTCTAGGAGTTTATAGGACCACCCTTTGGAGACAAACATGGTATATCTACAACTATTTTGGGTTTTTCTAGTTTCTATGAAATGGTGGGTTTATCTACTATTTTATTATTCGAATAATTTAAATAACTATGAAAATTTTCTTCTTGAGGACTACGCATTTGGTACACACATATTTCCCTAAAGAATAATTCATATTCATGACTTGTTATTAAAATTTGTATCTAAATTACATAATTTATCTAAAAATATTTATTCATTAATTCTCTTGAACACTCTAGTCAGTGTTTTGAATATTTTTGTTCATCTTTTATCAAGGCCTTATAAAATACTTATTAGATGACATTATAGGATTTTTCATTCAACTATCTTGTTACCTAGATAAAAGAAAATTAATATTGAAAATCAAATAGATAATGGAGAGTGTATCATTGAAGTGTACTAGGGGATATTTGTTCCCTAAAGAACTATACATTATTATATTTGGATCTTTATTTTCTTTAATTTTCCCATTCTTAACACATCTATAAAAAACAATATTACAATTGACTATGTTACCATTGGGATGGTTTAAATTTATCATAAATTTTAAAAAAGACACAACTTAAAACCAATTTTGTTTTGTTCATCATCTTGGAACTAAAATCAGTATTAGAGCTTCATCTCAATTAAGCATTTCTTATTCTATGAACAAGATTCAAGGAATGGTTCTGATGAGGATTGATGTCAATGACATATCATAATTCAGGTATTTCTATGATCATTGATATTTATTTTAATGTTCAGAATTATGGTTACTATAATTCTTGAATGATTATATACATGAAAAATCATAGATTGAAATTTTATTTTAATGAAATCAAGCCTTATGAAATACCTAGAGTTGAACAAGGGAAATCTAATGAAACTAAAGAAAATGAGTATGATTTTAATTGAAGTGGAAAGAATAAGATAATTTATGGAATTAGAATATAAGAGTTCAATGTTAAATCTCAATTATCTTGTAATTATGATATGTATAATTCAATCTTTGATTCATATGGAGGGGATGAAAATATGATTAAATTAAGATAAAATAATATACATTTAAAATTTTGACACATTTAAAATATGTCAATCTGAAATTATCACTCAATATAGTTGAAGAAAATCATTGATAATAAATAATGTTACTACTCTTGGAACACATATATCTGATCCATATCAAGATTTAAATGTACATAGAGTTTTTCTGTCAAGATATAATTTAATTTCAGATACAACTATGTAGTAAAAACTGTTTAAAATATGGAAATGAATATTTTGGTTTATACTATAATTATTTATAAATCCATGTTTCAAGAAGAAGTTGAGTGTCATAAAATGACCATGAAGGAATGTACTTATATAAATTTACCTATTGCTATAGTCTAAAAGAATTCAAAGAAGGATTTTTTATTCTCTTATGATGAGTTTTATTTTTTGAATTTTAGAGTAGAGATTACCTAGTTGGCTTTAAGATTCAATTATATTTATAATAGTTTTTTTTTCAATAAAACATTTAATGAATGGTGGAAATATAATCATGGACAGAAGGAAACTAGATCATATGAATGAATATAGTTGGGATATATCAAACCTGATTGTCTACAGATCATTGAAAGAAGATGATGTTTTAGTTAAATGAAAATTATCAAAGGAATGGAATGAAATCCATAAATCCTACCTAGAGTGCGTCTTATGATTCAATAAGTTAATCAAGTTCAATATATATACCAAAAAAATCAAAAAAAAAGTAAAACATGTTATTTTTGTCTTAGATAGCTAAAGTATAATCCGATTATTCTCATGTTTCACATTCTAAATAAGAATACTGATCTTATAAAAATTAGTTCAATATTGTTCTATGTTCTTTGAAAATAGGAATCATTAAATAAATAGCGTAAATATCTCAAACAAATTCATAAGGACATCTTTGGTGAAAATGATACCATCTTAAAAAAAATTATAGAATTAAAATAAAAACTAAATAAATATACTTCAAACTATATTGAGATTGATAGTAAATGTAATAATTTTCATGCTTAAGTATAATCCTTAAAATGGTTTTATATTATCTTTAAAAAGGAGTTGTTTATTTAGATAAAATCCCTAGATAGAATTACCTTAAGATAAAAAATATGGAATTTTCATCAATGGTAAGGAACCCAAAATATATATCTATTATTGTTTCTAACCTCAATGAATCATATCATGTCTCAATAATTTTTTTATTATTATAGTATTTGGGGTCACTATTCGTTTTTCAAATATATATGAATTATTTAGATCAATAATATTAAGTTTTTTCTATTTTTAGGGACCTATATAATGTTTAGTCTAGTGATTTTGTAAAAATTAAAAAGATATTTTTGCCCATATCTTTAATAGTTGACACTACTTGCCCAAAGAGTAATAAGGAACCAAAATAAATTTTTATAAACAGTTTTTGTAAGTAAAAATCCTTGAGGATAGAGACACTATACGATATATTTATAGTGGTTTTTCAAGACAAAAAAGTATATATTTATCTTGTTTCCATGAACTATCTAATGGGATGGAGGATTGGTTTAAATTGGATATTTTTCTAAAGTTAAGATCATATTATTTAGTTCTCATAATGATATAAACTCAATTTTGTTAAAAAATGTTATATATGTACCTTTGTTGAAGCATATTATGATAATTATTTATCAAATCTACAATGATGGTTATACAGTTGATTGTTTCAAATAAGTCACTTTCTATTTTTAAGAATAAACTAATTTAGTTTAAAGTATGTAGAATTGAAAATGTTTATACATTGTCCTATAGTTCCTTCAATAAAAAATGTGGACTATTAATGTTCTAAATTTTTTTAACAATGAATATGGCACAAAATTCATGGTCATAGTAATATATTATTCATTTTTATGTTATCAATATTTTTTTATTTATGATCTTCCTTGCCTAATTTGATGAGACAATACTTAGTGATTCATGTCAAATGGGAAAAAACATAATTCATCATTCAAATAATTTTAATAGGTTTCAATATTTAAACTCTTAGAACTTATCTTGATGGCCTTGTTTAGACCTTATAGAGTTGCAATATTGGATGGTACGTTAATTGATTTTGAGTTGGTTGATGAATTTTCTACATTTACATAGTTTTATTTTATAAAAATTAAAATTTTATCTTTTACTAATTTTTCAATTTATTAAATGTTGGTTAAAAATGGAATATATGGAAGAATAATTTTCTTTATGAAGTGATCATGGATGAAATATTGAAAATAGATAATTTAACTCTTCTTAACTAACATTGGATTTTAAAAATAAGTTTTATTCTCAAAGAACCCCCCTAATAAAATGGAATTGTGGAAATAGGAAATTGAACTATAAAATAAATGGATAGAAAAATTTCAAATGAATATATTTTAATACATATTTGTGGTTCAATTTGTTAAAAGAACATTCCACATTCTAAAAAAGTATTATTCAGACCTATATCTAGATGACACCATTTGAGATGCGAAATAATAGAATACCAAAAGGTCGATACTTTAATTTTTTTGAGATAATTTATATATCATTAATAATAAATACAAGTTTTTAATGATTTAACCATATTATGATAAAGGAAAATATCATGGGTATTAATTAATCTCTAATTCCTATAGAGTTATTAAGAAAAAGTTAATAATAATTAATGAATAATCTCATATGATGTTTTGTGATAATGAGAATTTTGATCCCAATGGGAAAATAATAGATAATGTTAATAATTTTTTAGATAACTAGAGAATTATTTCTCATAATTTTAAAAGGGAATGTAATAAGGTCCATGATCATGGTCAATCCAATTCTATAGTAAATAAAATTTAAGAAGCTAAAAGTGTTTTTCCATGATATCTTAGAATAATAAATAACCATCAACTGTAGATAAATATCCAAAATTTAGATATATGATTTAAGAATATATGTAATTATGTAAGTATCGTTGAATTACTTTTTTTTGTAAAATTTAGTACCTATGTATATAAAGGAGTCCTCAAAAAATAAGATTTAATGAATTCTTGATAAAGATTATTTTAATAAATTTAAATGGAATAATATTTTATTTCTAGTTTACTGTCCCTCATATAATCACATAATAAAAAATAAATGGGTCATTATAAATAAGAAATATGAACAAAGTCAAAATACCAAAAACAATTTCATGTAAGTTGCTGAATTTTACAATAAAGAGGAAGGTATAGATTATGAGGATACATTTTCCTATTTCTAGGATTTAATAAACCATGATATTTTTATATTATTATTATTATATATATTTAAATTATACTAAATATATATAAAAATGAATTTTATAACTAGATATTTAATAGAAGGAATTTATGTTTAAAAACTAGTGGATTTCAATAATTCCATTTTCCAAACTGTGTTTTTAAATTCAATTAATATTTTTATAGTCATAAAAAAGAAACAAATGTTTTGTTTAATAGATTTATTCTTTAGTTATATAAAATTAGTTTACTAGTGGAATTACTAATCCTGATATTTTTATAAAAAAACACATTCTTATATTTTAATCACTCAATCATTTTTATGTTTTGTTATTTATGGTTCTAGAATTCAAAAACATGTTAATTATTTTTTCCATACTTATGAATGTAGAATATTAATGAAGTTTAATGAAAGAATTTAATTTTATTCATGGATTCAAATCATTATAAAAAAACATGTTTAAAGTTTGGAATTCAAGTAATCATATCATATATTTATTAAAATGGTTTGGACATTCAATAAATAAGACATGTAAAACTATAATTTCTATAAGTTTGAATAATAATTTGGATAAAGCTAGTAAACTAGCTAACAAAAAGTCATATATACTAATTATTTATAGTTTTTTTCTTACTACTAGTAGGGTATATATTATTTTTTATGTTTGTTTACATGAAATGTATTAGTAACATCCAATTTATTTTATTTTAAATCTTTCAAAATAAATTTAAAGAATTTAATAGTAACTATTATATTTCTATACTCAATAAAAAAACTAATGATTTTGATTTTATTTCATATTCCAATACATATTTTAGAGGTTTTTAGGAAGATATAAAGTGTACATAATGAACTTTAAAATTTTGAGAAAAATACCTAGTCTCACAGTCATGTAATAAGAAACATTAAATTAAATTATCAATAGATGAGGATAAATATATATCCAATGGTAGTATTTGTGGGTAGTAATTTTGGTTGAAATATAAGATTCTATAATTTCAAGTTAATTTAGATAATGTCCCTATTAATATTGAAAATACTATTTATATAAATTATTCCAAAAAATTGATAATCCATTCTTGGAAAGAATGTTGATATTTGGAAACATTTTCTTAGAGATGATGTTCAAAATGTTGATATTAATTTAGAATTTTTTAATACTAAATAAATTTTTTCTATTTTTTTATAAATATCTTATATATTCCTTTTTTAAGTAATGGGGGTTCCGTGTTTTAATTTTAAAAAGGGTTATTTTAAATAAATGATTATTTGACTTTATATGACACTATTTTTAAATTGTTTTATTTAAATTTTGGTGTGTTATTCATATTTTTAGTTTTTTATTTACAAATATTTTTGTATTAATTTTATTTTCTATATTTTATTTTTGTGTGTGTTATTTTAAATTCCTTATCATTACATAGGGTATTTATCTCAATAAAACAAAATTATTCTTAAACCATTAGAAATTTATTTTCTAATCCCTATCCATTAAATCTAAATCATTCAAACTCTAGATTCATCAAACCCTTAAACATAAATCACCATTTGAAATGGTGAGGTTGATGAGAAATGATGAAGTTTATCCAAGATTTAGATGAAATAGAACTATTCATTTTCATAATGTCATGTTTTTCAATTAATTTTGAATAGTTTATAAAAAACCATTTTATTATACAGGGGATTAAACTTCATGGATGGGAATTGATTTTTAAGGGAGGTAATAAAAAATATATATTTTAAAGACAAGTAAATGTGTTCTTTGAGAGTTTTCACTTTAGTTTCTATGAAAATGAGGTTGTAATTTCATTGAAATTGGGAGATAAATAACTTTTAGTCTCATCTATAGAGATGGATTATATATTCTAGTGTCATTGGAATATTATCCGTGATTCAGATAACATATCAGATAACATTATGTAATTTTTTTGTACTACCCTTGTAAGGAAAAAGATAGTGAAATCCCTATAGGATGACAAGAAGGTACTAGTAAAATATATTCAAATGGGAGTGGAACTCAAAATATATTAAACCAAGAAGATTCAATTTCCATATATATATAATTTTATTCTAATGATCATGATTATGGAAAACTTGTGTAGATACATGCTTTAATATATTCATCACTTTAGTAAGAAGTATATGATGATGATATTTTATCTTTACTATAGAATAATATCTCTTGTTATCTACAAGAGTGGGGCTATTAATGACATAGGGGAAGAGATAAGGGTCCAAAATAGTAAAATTTTATATACTATTACACTGAGGATGTTTGGATTCTTCTAGAGTGTATAAAAATAAAATCTAATTCATGTTAGAGCTAAAGAGTATGAGAAACATATTTTATTTCAAGGTAGATAAAGGATTGAAATATTCTCTTATGTTTGCTGGAGTTTATTTTTATAAAGTAGATGAGTTATAGATTAAGTTTGGTGCTACTATTGTTTTTCAAAATGATCCTCAGCTGATTGAATCAATATTTGTTTCTACTGGTTTGAAAGATTCGACAATTGGTGATGAGAATATTTCATCAAGTAAAAAGAGGATCATATTTTTTTTATTGTGAGTGTAGTTTATAATTTAGAAGGAGCTATTTAGTTTTCAATAATTTATCAGAAAACATATGATGAGATATAAGATAGATATCTATTAGTCCAAAAACCCCAAATGAGGGACCAATTTACAAAGTAAGAGTGGGTTGATGAGTCATCTAAAATAGATGTTTAATGGACATATTGGGATGATACAGAATGATTTATATAAGCTTATTATTTTGCGGAGAAACAGTTTATTCCCATTGGTCATTATTTTTAGAATTTTAGAGTTATATAATCTCATTTAGTGTGGAAAAAAGTGTTTCAATTGATTCATATACAATGTCTATTGATAAATTATATTATTAATTTTATGGAGAAATATCTAGATAAGTCTTGTCAGTAAGATTCTAAGTTCAAAAATATTATTAGAGATATTTTACACCCTATGATGATAGTTTTGTTATTCAGTAACTTTAGATGACATTATAATTTGAATCAATAGTTTCAAGAGCGGTGGAATATAGATATTTGAACCATGATAAAACTTTTAATTCCATATTTTTCCTATGTTTATTTTTTACAAAACTAAATTCATTAAACTCTAGTATGAAAATTATATTTCTGGATGTATTATAATGAGTTAATATACAATTATTTTTCAATCAAAGATAATGAGTTTCTTTGAAATCTATTTTAGTGTATAAAGGAATATTAAATTTTATGAAGTGATATTGTTGTTTTTTAAGATTGTAATGATATATTAGTTTGGAAATATAAAAGGTGAGCGAATGATGAAATAAAATTTTAATGACATTAATAACTCTTTGGTATCTCAATTTCAATTTTTTACGACTCTTTGTGTAGGATAGTAAAGTGGTTCTACTTATTATGGAGTGTTTTTGAGGATATACATCTAAGTCTAATCTTATGATTAAAAGCATTGATAAAACATTTTGAGATTTATGTTATGGATGTTAAGCATTATTAATGATATTTTGGGAAACATATTACATGATCAGGTCTTTTATTACTTCGAGGCAATTAATGATATTTCGGGATACGTTTTACTAGGTTGAGGTATATATAACCATTAGTTTTAACATAATGGATTATTTTACAACAATGTTGTTATGTTTTTGGAGGTTTAATATGAAGGTTTTGAGATAAAATTTGAGTTTAAAAATCATTAGTGTTGAGGTTATTGGTGTTATTTGGGATATAGGGGTATTTATTTAAGAAATTATCTATATTAAACCTCTAGTTTTTTTAATGTATTAAGGTTTATTGATTTTTATTATTGTCGTATTTTATGCTATCCATTTAGTATTTTGTAAATACATGAGGAATATATTGTTATTCTTTATTAGATTATGTGATTCATTATAATATTATTCTAGTCCTTATGTCATAAAAAATTATCTTGATTACTCAACATTTGGAGAATAGAGGATATTGTAACGAACATTCATTAATGGAAAAAATTATGATTTTCAAGAAATTATATTTTCTTATAGTCTAACTATATATGGTAATTTAATTATTTAACTATAGAAAATGAATCTCGAAACAAAAATATTGTCATATTATGATCATTTATGTTGAATTTATAGTTTTTTCATCTATCATGGATTTATGGTATTTCAGTCATTAAATTTCTAGTGACCATGTTCTCTATCACTCAGTATTAATTATTGGTCCTTTTTTTCTTATATATCTATATTTTCACATACCACTACTTTTCTCCTACTTGGAAACCTAGTTATGTGGTGAACTTTCTACTTCAATTTCTCTCTTCTCAAGTGGATGTTTTATTAACAATTTTTACAATGTGGGTTTTAAATAAATATACTTTCAAGTGTCGAAACATTCCTTACCATGATAAATTTAAAATTTTTATGTTTAATTTATTAAATCTAGGAATATTTTAATCCCCAAATTTCCTTAAAAGGGAAAATTATGTTTGATACCGTATGTGACACACAACACCGAACCCATACAAAGAATGATTATTTAAATATGAATATTATAACATAGTAGTTAAATTTGAAGGTATTAGTAGGATTAACTAATTTATTATATATATATATATCATACACAACAAAAATTTATTGTTAAATTATTAGTTAATAATCACTCATTTTTTTGATATGTCTTGTTGTTCTTCAAAAATTAAGTTTTCTCTGAAAATAAATTTTATTTCTTTTATGAAAAATATTTGACTTAATTTTTATAACATTTAGAAATTTTATCTGAAAAAAACATAATTTTTTGAAATAATCATATCAAAATTAAATTAGGATGAATTTTTTAGATTTTCCATAAAATATTATTTTTTTAATGAATAGAGAGAAATACTGATTTTTTTGTAAAACAATCATTTATTTTTATTAAGTAATTTAAAATAACCATTTTAATTTAATTTTATTTTAAATTTAAATAATTATTATTTAGTAATATTTAATCCAATTAATTAAATTTAAAACATATTTATACTAGATTTTAGTATAAGTTTATTTTTAGGCTTGAGAACACATTTTTCTAAAACTGTTTTAAAATGCACATTCTTTCTCCTTTTTAATTAATTAAAAATAAAAACTAATAGAAAATAATTTAAATTTAATATATTTAAAACATATATATCATTACGAATTGAAATTTATATAGTGAATATTACAAGTTATAGAGTTAAAGTAAAATCATATTTATTTTGAAAAATGTATTTTTTAGAAAAGATGCTTTCCATCATGCTTACGAGTTTAATTATAAATTAAATTATTCCAATATGAATTTAATTTGATAAAATGTATTAAATATTTGGAATAATATTAATTAATATTAGTTAATTAGTTCAACTTAATTTTTGTACTATATGAATTGTAATTTTTGCAAATATTTATTACGATGGTAAAAGGAAAATAGGTTAATTGAGGGTAAAAACATAATTTAACAAGGACTAGATATAATGTATCACTAATAGTATGAATATCTTTATTTTAATTTTAATATAATAATAATTATATTATTTATTAATTTTCAATTAATTAGTAAGAATTGATTTTGATAGAAATTATATTTTGATATGATAAAACAAAAATTGTATTTTTGGGTAATAAGAAATTTCAATTAAGACATTCTTTTTTGATGAATTAATGGATTTAAAAAAAATGATATTTTAATAAAATAATAATATTAAATAATGTCTAATAAATTGAAATGTTAATATAATTGTTATGAAATCAAATGTAATTGTTATAAGGGTTTGAAAACAGTTATTGACAAAAAACTAGTATTTCTCAATAAATATCGGTTCTTGTTTTAAAAGAGAAAATTAAAATATTTAGAAGATTATTTTTATAAAATAATTTTTTTGTGTCATCATATTAAAATTATTCAACAATTTATTTTTTATAATTTTTTTATATAGTTAATTTTTTGTTAAAAATAAAATACAGTATAAATATACAATGTGTATTATGTCATCATAATGACCCAAAATTTATTTAATAAATGATAAAAATGCTACCTATGAAAAAATATATCTTTACCTATTAAAATAATGTTATTTTCAGGTTATTTTATTAATTTTATAAGACCTTTTTTAATCCTAAAAACCTATATTATATTTTAAGGTTTAAAAATCAATTATTTTTGAGAATTACTCACTTCAACACACCAAATGTAATATTTTAATGTTTTTTGAAATTGGAATTATAAAATAACGAATAACCTATCCTCATTCTAAGAAAATATGGGCAAAAAGTGGATTGTTTTTTGGTTCTGATTACTTTATTATATAGATTCTAAATCCCATGTTTGGGAAAGAATAAACAAATACCCTCTCTTTTTACATATAATCCAAATGAAGTACCAATTCCACACCACTAAATAAATTTTCATCATGTCCATAATCTTTCCCACCACTTATAGAGTCATACCAAGGTTCCCTGAGCTCTAAAGGATCTCCTCCCAAGCTTTTAGAATCACCCTATCAAGGTAAGTGACCTCAAACTCTTCTTTTCAATTTAATCACATTATTTATATTTATCCTTTTCAATATCAATTAGTTATATTGTAATAACTTTATAAATTTTACTTTATGATACAATTTATGTCCTAATAATGATATATCATTTATCCACTCTCATTATAGAATTTATATATGTCGTTACTAGGTCAAAATTTAGTAAGTGTCTTCCCTATCTTCTCTTCCATTCAAGAACCTTATTTGTAGTTATGATTTTGAATCTCAATTGGTTATGTTTTCGTGAAATTAAAAATATCTATCTACAATCCATTTTATATACTAATAATAATATATCATTATCCCCTCTCTTTATATCATTTACCTAGGCCATTACTATGCTGAAATTTAGTTAGTGGTCCTCTCTTCTTCCTCTTTATCCAAGAACCTTATTTAGGTAATTTACTTTGTCTTCTCATTCTCATTGATGGGATATGTTTTTAAATATACCTATTACATAAATTTAGACTTAAATGTTATCATAGACCGCTTTAACTATCATTAATCCCTCTCATGATTAATTATGTACCCCGTTATGTTGTTGAAATTATCCTATTATTTTTCTATTCCAATGTTTTATTTATGAACCCTACTTGTATTATACCTTTTAAAACCAAAATATTAATGTTGGATTATTTTCCTACATATTCCTAGTACTGTAGTTTTTACTTCCAAGTGATGAGATAACCCTTTCTCTCTCACTAACCAATTTTATGGATCTTTAAGTACTAGAGTTATGATGCCAAAATTATACTTCCGATTTTAATGAAAACCATTTAAGAAGTGTATACAATACCCATTTCCACTCAGGGGTATTTACCTAGATATAACTACACTTAATTTATTTGGGACATCAATGTATTTAACCCACAATCCTTAATCATGACATTAATTTTAATGAAATATGTTCTTATGTTATATGATCTATGTGTCACAATTTACATGTACATGATATAAAAGGGATGGGTGTGCTCAAAATTATATAGCACTCAAATGAATTTTGTGATTTTTTAGTCTCATGAGGTGTTATTTATGGTATTATGGAGTGAAAATAATCCATTATGGGACTTTTTTCCACCATGTTATGATTACTTGATTCTTATCCATTTACTATGTTTATGACGTCATGTTTAATGTGGTTTCTACATTTCCCATGTTTTATTTATATCACCAAGCTATATCATGCCTCATTGTTCATGTTTATGATTATAACATCTATTATGTTCCATTAAAATTCATATTTCCTAACATGTGATAATCTCTTAATGTTATATTTTTACCCATATTGGTCTTTATATCACACCCCTTTCTTATGTATACCCCAAGGTAATCCAATATAGTTTGAAGAATGATGGACAATTATGATAATGTTTAGGAATTTTCATATAATTTTGATGTACCACTTGTTTTATGTTGGTATGTAATATACCTAATAACCCAAAGACACTAGATTTCTCAATATTCGGGGTTTTATTATGTGTATTCATATGTAATAAATCATGATTTAATGTGTAATGACGACTAAGGTTGTCATATTTATTTATTAAATAATTTTATTAAATATGCTACCACTAAAATGATGAACCATTTTTATTTAATCATATCCATTAATGGGAAGGATATATATTTCATTGTGGCATAAACAGGTTAACCATAATAATTATTTATGATTATATGTGATATAAAAACATTTCAACCATATCATATATGACTCTAGGATAATCAAGTGAATAAAAATTTACACTAATCAATCATATGGATTTACTCAACTAAATTCATTTGGTATCCTAGTGGTTAGGAATTCTGAAATAAGTGTAAACCAAATAATATTATAAAAATGTGGCACATAATGGTTAGGGACACATATTTACTTTGTCACCTTAAATAAGATAACTCATTATCATATAATAGACAGGGACACCCACATTGAATGATAAATTACTTGACTTGTGTGTTCTTTAGAAGGAATCTTATGCATAGTATTTTTAAAGGGGATATAGTCTCACCATCATATCTCATGTTATATCAATTATTCACACATATCCAAATACATCATATAAATAAAGTAAATGAAAATATTACATCTAATTTCATAGAATCATGAAAAGATATAAATCCAAAAAATAATAAGACTATTGTGATAGGGATACAACCCCAACATTTCTTGTCAATGTATAAGCCTCAAGACCAATGAGAAATCTCACAAAATATACTTCTACCCATAGAATTATTACTCAATATGTAACTCAATGACATCATAATTATAAAACCTAATATGTATAAATTATATCCATCATTAAATTCAATCTCATAACCCCTTAAAAGTCATATTATAGGTAATAGAAAAATAAATAAATTTATATAACTATCATGTAATACATTTTATGTATGTATGAAAATTTGTAAAAGAAAATTTTCTCTTTAAACTAAAGGAAACAACCATTCATAATATAATAATAAAAAATATAAATAAAATAAGTGAATATATATATATATATATCGTAATATTATATATTTAAACATGAGATAAACTATTTTTGAACAATAAAAAATGAAACCATAAAACATTTTATAATTCATCAATTAATTGTGGATATTACATAACATGATCAATATAAATTCTTAAAATTTATTCTAAATATTAATTCCTTCATATTAATTTTTACATGGAATTTATATTAAATACTTAATAATATATGAAATATAATCCATTTATATTCCAATTTGATTTTTTGAACAATTTACATCATTTAAATATCTCATATTCAATATTATGTAAACTACAGTCATATAATGTGCTAAAATACATTTGATATAATCTAAATAATTTTTCCAAAAAGGCCATTTAAATTTAACTAATCCTATTAATTAATAATTAAAAACAAATAATATATAAAAAAAGTTTTATATTATGAATTATTTTATAAATTATTATCATTTTATAAATAACACATATAATTTCCAAATAAATATTTTTAAATTGAAACTACAACTCATTCCATATAATTTAAAATGGAATTAAATATTAAAATTTATCTTGGGGGAATATTTTTTTAATAAATTTTTCCTAGAAAAATATTAGTTAATTTCAAAAAAAATTATAGTTAATTAATTTTATAATCATTTTATAAAAAAATATCCTTAAATACACTCTTCCGTAATGTATAATTATTTTTTAAATTAAAACATAAATTCAAAAATTAAAAATATACATTCCTATGCTATTGTATTTTTTATTATATAAAATATTTCAATGTATGTATTATCATATTGTCTCACATATTTTATAATTTATAGTAGATAGATCTGATATAGTCCTTCAACACTGAGGTTTTTTTATTAAGATATCACATATATCAGAATAGAAAAATGAAAATTTATTTTTGAAACACTGAGTGACACTATCACCCCATAAAATGTCCCCAACTGTATGCTATAATATTTGGAAAACAGAAGGATTTATTTTGACTCAACAACTATGATATACCATATCAAATTTAATTAAATAACCATGTCTTATGATATCATATATCTTATGACTCTCTAAAGAACAAAATCATAATCAATTTTAATGAAATATAATGTGACTAAAATATGAGATTATTTTCATAAATTTAAAAAATGAATATATAAATAAAACACATGGAATTTATATGATAAATTTTTTTTTGATTCCCTAAGAATGATTAAAATTTGATCAATATAGAGGAAAGCCTTTAAATCTATAAATCTCAAGAACATTATACTAGATACAGAAACTATGTAAACTAAAAATGAAGTTTGAATACCTATCTCTTCTGAAACATGAAATGGATAGACTATAGATTATGAGGTGGAGAGTATGGTTGAACATTTTTTACATTAATTTCACTATATTTTCTTTCTCATTTCCAATAATATTTGTTTATAGAATTGAATAAACCTATCATACCCGGTATCAGTGACAATAGATATCACATAGGACCTAGTTTCAAATGGAAGGAGGTCATTAGTGTTATTATAATTTATGTTTTAAGATACATATTTTTCAATAGGATGGGATTTTGTGATCAACACACCCATTTTTTGGATTTATTTCTTACTATGAGACACTCTTTTATATTTAGGATATTTCAATGGATTATTTTCAAATTTTAAGGATGGTATCTGTAACTTCTATGTTAATGATTGATTGATATCATACATTGATATGTAAATTTGTATATATCAAAGTTTCTCCATAATTTTACTTTATCAGAAGATTGTTAATTTTATGTCATTATGGTTTAAATATTTTTTAATTGGTGGTATAGATTTTATCATCATCCAAGTAAGTGTAAGATTTTATGTAGTTGGAATTTTATATTAATCGGGTGTCCTATGTATCCTATAATAATAGGAATAAAAACCCACATTGTTATATTTTAATTTTTTATTTTCATGAAGAAATAAATTATCCATACAGTTTAGCATCATTCACTAAGGCTGATTAGGTGGTAGGTTTCCAATAATGGTTGGTACATGACATATGCATAAGAGGTTATTATAGTTTAGTGAAGAAACCATGATTATAATCAATGGGAATATAGCCCTTCATGAAGGGGAATGGTTCTATATAATATATTTATTAATGATGATACCTTTTTGGGGAATATATCCATATAGAAGAAGAATGTATAACCTCCCAATAATATATTGAGGTGATGAAAGTATTTAATAGATTTCATGGGGAATAGGACATCAAGAGGGTGGTTATTAGAGAATATGTACACAGTGAAGATATGGTAAGACTTGGATTAAAGCTAGACCTCCACGTGTGGGGCATGATGTAATTGGGAATATTTCCCATCAAAGGAGTTCTTTCTTGGGGATATGGACCTGGATAATTGGGTGTCACTTCTTATGAGAATATAACCCCATTAGGGAAAGAAATTTGTGATCTCATGAGGAAGATGGATCCATGTGGTTGGAAATGAATGATTAATGAAATCGGGATTAAACTGTGGAGAGGAATTCTATATATCATATCGATAAAGAAATACAATCCCACATAGTTTGAGTGATAAAATATAAGGTCATTTGTAAATATTGTAAGAAGAATTTTAATTTGTTGTAGAAAGGATATAAGTATCATTAAATATAGTGCATCATAGAATTTTCTTGGAATTATACATATAAGTAATCCAATTAATTTCTAACCAAATAAGTTGAATAATTAAAGGAATCTATTGTTATGGATTACTCTAAAATAGGAGGCTTCACATTGTGGGTATCCCTGATTCTTGGATGGAATCACCAATAAGAACTCATGGTATCACCATTAGGATCCATCTTTTGTCTAACAAGATCCATTTTTTGTTTTATAAAATGGGAATCCCATCTTCATATATTTATTCCTATAGATAGGATTGGGTGGGCCATTGGGGAAAGAGTGTGACTTTTGGAATGAAATTCTACAATCTACCCCTATAGGTGATTCCATTTATGACATGGATAATTGAATGGAGAAGAAATACATCATTTATCTAGGAGAGACTGAAAAAGTGTATTCTTGATAAACACCTTATTTATAAAGGGAATCCTTGATTGTGGTCCCCTAAAGAGTTCTAATAATCTAAGAAAACATCAAATATTCCCCCTTTCTGAAGGGAATACTTGATCAATGGGGTGAATTCTATAGAGCATGCCTTAATCACATATATAATACAACCTTTAATGAGAAATTAATCTATCCTTTTTAGGGACATGGCCTTGAAAAAAGGAATCAATGATGATATTTTAGTTTTAATTCATCTAGATATATAGATTGGGTGAAGTTGGTGATGTAATGGAAATGTTACATTCCATTTCAAGGCTGAGTAGCAAGACCTATTCTGATTGATTGACATTTTTAAATCACATTATATCTTTTAGAAGCATATTATATACACAACATGTTACCCTTGACCCCATGTGCATACCCAATAGAGGGATTCCAATGTACATGGTGAATCTTAAATCTCCAATATGGGTGTATGATTAATGTTTAGGTGAATACATGTGTGATGAAATACACTTATGGTATTTATATTAATTCAAATTTCTCAATATGGTTGAGGGATATGGTTTGTTTGATATACATCGCACAGTGAATTTCATGTGATGATGTTTTCATGAATAATTTCAACTAATGGAGATTAAATTTTAATCATTATCAATGTATTGAAAGGAATATTTATCTTTCTAAAAGTTTTTATCCATGAATTTATTAGAGGAGTGGTCTAAATATTTATAGGAAAGGGTTTGTGTATCTAGAATATTAGGTTGGAGGTTATTCTTAGGTATCATTTGTGATAGAGACACTAGTTACATAGACCCATAGCACTAAGTAGGTATAATGAACAATTTATATCTCCTATAAGGATATGTCAATGTATCACATACTTGGTTTGGAAAGTCCTCCTAGGTAATTATCCGATGACCATGGTATTCGTGTGGTAGGTGAACCACTTGAAAAAACATGTTTCACCTAAAATGTCATATATATGTATCACATATCCAAAACCTGATCATGAAAATACCTAATACAAGGTCACATGGTAATTTATTAGAATATAAAGTCATATATTTGAATTCTAATCCATGTGGTCCAACCAATTTTCACCTATAAAATCCATCAACATTGTGTGTGATTGATCCCACCACATAACATGTCTAGTTAATTTTATTATTCATATATAATCATTCTCGATCGAAATTCCCTTATACATAATGTTTCATTTTTATGTAGTTTATTTTATTTGAGGTATCAATAATATCCCCAAACTAGAGTCTATTTTGAATAGGATAAAGGCGAGTTGATTCTGATGTTCTAAAAAATTCCCATATACCTATTAGGTTGTCTTCACAAGGGGACAAGTGGTTATCCAAATAAACTCAAAGTCCATCAGTATGATATTATAAAGATTTTGGCTCCCTTTTCCTCTGTTTTCTTCTTATTATCTATAGAGAATGCCACATACACATTACCTATGCTCATCAATGTAAAAATAATCACATATATAATCATGTGCACTTGATTCCATTTACATCATCAATTGAATTACTAACTTTAGTGAGTCTATAAAACAATTGATCCACATTATGGGTTTAAGTTTCTTCCAAAAAACAGAAATTTTTTTATGTGATGTATTTGGAAATTTATCCAAATATTTAGGTGGTGACTTTATAACTATTAAAAAGTTATTCATGATAAACACTTCTAGAATATTTTCATCCATTTTTTTAATTTAGAGTGAATATAGATGATCGAAATCATTAAGCCCAACTATCTTCTATTTTTCATCTCGAAATATCAGCTGTAATCAAATTTTATGAGATCAATCCTCTAAGACTACTCCTTATTGGAAGAGTTACCATTATTTTGTTTTTTGATATTGTGAAATGATCACATTCCCACTCCACTACTAGTGAAACAATCACATAATTAGATTATGAAACATCATAGGGTGCCTTATGAAAATATCTTGATGTCAGAAAGCTCCATCAATGAAGGTATTCCATTTGATAGATATGTTCTGAGGTACAACATTGTCTCCTTTGAGGTATAATATCATGTAATATTACTAATATTACACCAGTATATCTTCAATTAGAGAATAATGGTAGGAATCCAAAGGCATGGATGCACTTCATGTTGGGACCACAAGTATAAGAATTCCATTGGCATGTAATGAGGGTGACCATTTTCATTACATCAGTGTTTTAAATATTTTGAGGAAATTCTTAATTTAATGTACCTATATAATTCAATCCTTGTCTCTCAAAACATCTATAAGAGAAGAAAGTATCATGTTCTATAATTAATTAATAAGTGGAGTCATGATACAAACAACTTAAACATAGCTCATGGAGTCATTTGAATAAGCTTAATGGATTTAGAAATGATCAATGATGCCCTAATTCATGGAGATATATATGATTAGTTTCATACTATTGTTACCATATTAGATAATTATGAGGGAAACCTCCAATATTCAAGGAATTTATCGCTATGTCTAGGTATCTGATAATATTTTATCTTTTCCCCATTTTCAAAGTTCTATTTTGGTTTTGGTCTGACCAGATCATCAAGATGACCAATAAAGAGATATAATATTCATGACCTAAATTATGCACATTTCAAAAGAGGTGTGGGATCCTTGATTATTATTGGCCCAGTTTATAAGGGGTCCAGTTTTAAAAATGTGACCATGAGGTTCCTTATTAGGATAATAGTTTGGTTAACTTGGATGGATTCCTAGAGATGTATTTGAGTGGATTCATTTTTTCTATCCTTGAATGGTGTGGGGTGGGAACTAAATTTTTTTAATGGATTCATATCTATAAATACGAGGTTAAATCAGTTTATTGTTTTTTCAACTCTATACATTTTATATAAGAATTTGTGAATTGTTTGAAATGGAAAGGCATAATTTGGTGTTATTGGCCCTTTCCATATACTATCAAAATGGATATCAACTCACATTGGTGGGTAAAAGTTCATTAATTCTCTAGATATCATTATTTAATGTTTCAATCCTTATAACTACAGTATAAAATGATTTTCCCCACACATTAAATGTGTGATATATCAAGAAGAAGGTGAATCATCCTGATTTTTTTATACAGACCATATAGCCTTCCAGTTAGAATTATCACTACAATGATTACAGTATCCATGAATTTCATTAGTTTTTTAGTCCAATGGAGAATTTTAACTCCATTATATAATAGGAAATAATATCATTTATGTTGGGTATTCACCTTATCAATTCAGTTGAAAATTTGGTTGTGTATAAAAAGAAATTCCATCCCCTACTTCAAAAGTTTGTATTGTGAAGAACCCAATAGTTGTTCACCAGTATGTAATGATGATAGATAGGGAGAAAACTATAATAAAATTCATAATTACACTATATTATTATTTTATTTTATTAAAAATGAACAATTGTGGGGCTAGGGTTAAAATATACCCAAACAAGTAGTAGGTGAGTCTTTTACCTTATCAAAATTTTTCATCAACTAAAGGAGGAATGGAGAAAGAAAAACATCTGGATGGGATGATGAGGTTGACAAAGATATTTTTACAATATCCTACTGAAGAGTAAATTATTGGAAAATGGTTCCTTAAAAGTCGGTTTTATAATCTCAGGGTTTGAGAATATAAGTGAGGAACATCAATGTTCTGCCATCTGGGCGAGGGACAACCACCATGACCACTATAAATTCTAATGAAAAATACCCAGTGGAATAGAGGAAATGGGACAATTTTAATGAAAAATTAACTTCCAAAGATTCTTGGAATGAAATTTTCTTACTAGATATTGTTTTTTTGGGTTTGGTTGAGTTATGACCCCCATCCACCTCTAATGAATAAGATCCCTATGAAGTAGAGTCATATATTCATTACATGGAGGTAAAAATACACATACTGAATTGTTTATCAATCCACTCAATCTTATCATTATATGTTCTTAGTGTAGAATCAAGGAGTGGGTATAAAAGAAAATGAACCACATTATTCACGGTAATTTGTTAGAAATTGTGAATCTAGAGTATGTTTCCCTTTCACATGTATTTGGTAATAAATTATCGATTTATATGACATTTGATGGAGTTTTTGGGTTCCCCATTACTTTTTTTCCCTAATATATGATATATAAGGTAAAAAAATGTAAGATACTCCCATTCATATGAAAAGGATGAAAGATACCTGATCCTAATGCATTGCATGTGGGGATCTATTTAAATTCAAACCGAAGTATTCTAGTTCCTCAATTGGTAGTTCAACATATGGAATTAACTCAAAAGGAAATATAAAGGTGTTAATAAATAAAAATTCTAGAACATAATCAATTTTATAGACCATAGTTTAATCATTTCCTGCATTTTTTAGGCATGATCTATTTAAACATTTCCAAATGTGATAAGTTTTGTAGGTATTGCGTCAACTTATTCAGTATCAGAAGCATTATTACCTTAAGAACATGAGATTATTGTGCCCCCTAATGGTTCATATTGGGAGG
Organism: Viscum album; assembly: GCA_963277665.1. Lineage (NCBI taxonomy): Eukaryota > Viridiplantae > Streptophyta > Magnoliopsida > Santalales > Viscaceae > Viscum > Viscum album. The sequence continues at coordinate 1,446,758,968 of OY728142.1, read as the reverse complement.
ATACTATGATTGAATCAAAATGAGGACTTGATTTAGGACTCGATCTATATGTGTTAATTTATACTCCAACTATTGAAACATTATTAGATGGTCATACAAATGTTGATACCTTGGTCAACTAACCAGATTCCAATATGCTAGTTTGTAATGAATTATTTTAAGAATTTATACCATTTGTGTACCCATATCTATCTATCTTCATTATAAGTAACTATTTTGTTTTCATTATTCATATATATTTTCTTGATGAGGCCCATGATGTACCTACGTTGGTGTATTAATATGAAAATATCAATCCTTTGAAAGGGGAAAACTAGGTGTATGTTGATATAGTGAAAGTTCCACCACCAGAAATCCTTTTTTTTGTTCCTCATACTAGAAAAGCCATGTTTTTATATTAATTTTCGTAGATGATATTAAGTATCAAAATCATTCATTATTTGTTTTATTTTAATTTATTTTTGATTGATTTATTCTTGTTTTTGAATGTATGTAATCCAGATGCATACCCAAGGTGATAAAATTATCAAAACATCAAAACCACAAAAATAGTTGGGACAAGTTATCTTATGGATGAATCCTTCAAGGGTAACTAGGACCAAAACTTTTATAGTTTTTTTGGTCCCATAGTATATGATTTTTTTTATGATTGATCGTAAATTGATCCTGAATGACACATTAATCATGAAAAGGCAAAATCAATGGGTATGGATAATTATTTCAAAACAAATTTATATCACTCCCTTGGAGGAAATGAGTAGTGAACTATGGAATCTTACTTATATATTCAATAACATGAGATTTAATGGATATGATTACCACCAAATATGATATTTCATGAATGATATGGTTTAGATATGAGAACTAGGATATGCATCACATAAGCTTCATTTTATTGAGAATTTGATGGCATGATAATTCCTTCTTCAAGCCATAGAACATTATAATGTGTCTAATTATCAATATGGGGGAGAATAAAATCAACTCTTGGTGAATGAGAATAGTATTATAGTGGAACATATCCAATGATTGTTGAATGATATAAATTTTCAACTGTAATTGAACTAAATATTACATGAATAAGCTAAGGAGAGAAATAAAAATGTTTCTACTAAGGAAGATAAGTTTCATCTTGTAGGGGAAGCTGAAACTATAAGGATATATAATATTATGCACATTGAAGACATGTTTTGACCAAAAATAATTGAACTTCAATTTTGTTTAAAGATTATCCTTAGAGTATCATGTTTTATAAGATAAGATAAATACATTATGATCTTTTATGTTATCCTTTCAAGTATGTTTCCTTTTTAATTAAAGCAGGGAAATTTTAGCATTTAATAATTTTACAACTTCCTCTTATTTGGTTCTATTTAATAATAACTTAAGAAACATTAAAGATAAATTCCATGTTATCCTAAATTCACTTGAACATTTATAATATATAAATGAAGTCAATCAAAATTCTCAAACCCTTGATTATGGGATGATTTCTCATAGTTGTGGATCACTGGTAGGTATTTGTATAAAACCAATCATTATAATTTATGTTTCTCTATTTTGATGACTTCTTCATTGATATCTATCATGAATTGGTAAATGAAAAAAATTAAAATTAGAATTGAATATATTTTTCCCATATGAAGGATTTCCCCTTCAACATGGATCATGGATAAGTTTAGGTAGGAATACAACCATCGTAAAATAGAGTTTTTACCTTTTGGTGATTTTGTTCTTGGCATAGACCATAAATGGGTATATTTAGGTATACCATCATTTTACACTAGAGTTAGTCCATTTTGATGATTTATCATTGTAATGGGTTATGGATAGTTGTAGGTAGGAATACCATCACCATACACAAGATTTGGTCAATTTGGATTATTGCCTCCTATGTGTGGATCATGGATGGTTATAGAAAGAAATACCATAATTTTACACCATAATTGGTCTATTATAATGATTTATCATCATAATAATTATTTTATTATGGGATAGGAAAAAAGGTACTGTAGGAACATTTTTAGGGGGCCTAAAATAATGTAGGCCAAGAGCATCCCCTTAACAAAGTTCACCCCCTCAAGGGGGAAAGAGTTCAAACAAGAGAAAATATAAATGTATGTAGTATGGGATGTTGAAGAATCAAGGTGGAATTTTGAACATAGATTATTATATTAAAGTTTCTTTAAGTACCTGATAATAACAACATGATTGGATTTATTGAGATTACTTCACTGTTGTTTCAATGGTAGCATAGGGATGTAATTATTTCCTTGGAAGATGGCTATAATGAGGATAAAATTAATTTTTTTGGGGAAATATGGTGGGAACTACCGGATTTTTTCATTTTAATTTCTCAAAATATCTTTTTTATAAGCCTCACACTAGGTAGATTTTATAGTAATAGACATTTATTTTTCTTAGGACACTATTTATAAGCTATCAACCTAATAGGTTTTATGTTATTTTAAAATTCAGACACTCATGTTTTCTTGAAACATGTGTAGTATATTCCCATAAATTATAGACTTGAGTTTTTCCTAGTCCAGTCTTTTGGTGTTTACAATATGAAAATTATTTTTCTCTTCCATTGGGTAGTTTAATGAAAATCAAATTGGACCACTTTAGATTATTTCTATGGTCATAAATCATTAATAGAATATCATTTCAATATAAGGATGTATAACATTGACCAATTAAAAGTAAAGTGGGATATCTAGTAACATCATTGGGATAACATTATTTGAATTAGAAAAGAATAATGCCACTGATAGAAAACCCAACACATATAGAGCATTCAGTCTTTTCTCATGAATATTAGATCATCGTGTTATACTATTTAGATTCACACATTGAGGTCATATACAATGTTCTATAATATAGTGTCACATCCTCACTTTGAAAAGGAGTATGATACATAGAGGCATAATATCAAGGTAATTAAATTCACATGAATGAGTTATTTATGTGTTCATTAAATCATAAATCAAAGTCCTTGAATTAGGAATGATGAAATTAGTCTTATTTGTTAGGGATGAATAATGACCACATATGAATGATAGGATTTTATACAATGGTTAAAAGGCATAATGATATTTATAGGTATTCTATTTGAGATAATGATGACTATAATCAACATGAAAAATTAGGGGTGTATATTCCACAAAACAATTGGGGATGTATGCATAGCTAGGAAGAAGTGTCATTTGGAGTTCTATACACTCTTTATTAATATCCAAGGAAGTTTCATGGTGAATCAATCACTTAATGATTGAGGTTATTTCACAATTGAAATTGTATTAAAGGAGGGTTATTGAACCCTAAATATCATGTTTCCTTGTATTGAACAAATTATATAGTCAAAGAGATATGATACATCATTTCTCAAATTTTTTTTTGAAACTATTGGATTTAAGAAGTGTAGCTTAGGATTTAATTGTTCCCTTGGGGGACCCATCAGCATCTCCCCTTTTTTATTTGTTCAAAAATTTATTCGTAATCCATGAATATTGAAATAACAGTGAGTGGATACTTAACTCTTATTCAAAACACCCATTATATGTATTCATCCTGATATTTTTTTGTCTCTTTACAAGGATTTTATGATATTTTTTTAGGATTAATGGATAGATTTTATGGTTTTGTATCATTGAGCATGGTTTACACATTTTATTGACCTAGTGCATGGTAAAAAATTTGTTTATATAGTCCATATATTCATAAGAGTAATTTTTTTCAAAATATGAATGATTTTCTAATGGTATTATAGTTAATATCAAAGGGAAAAAGTAATTTATGGTCATAGTGCATAAACCATTGCATGCGTGGGAGGTTTGAAACAATTTCATAACTTAGTTTACAAAGTAAAAAACTCTTAATAACATCATTTAAATAGATTATGATGATGTAATAATTTGTGACTTTAGGTTCATATATTAGGAGTTATGATATGGAACATTCACACAAGTTATGAACCCTAAATATTTTAAAAGTATGAGTTATGTTGTGATACAGTGAGGGAATATAGATATTTAAGGAATTTTTCTTAGGATGAAGATGCATATGTTTGGAAGCCCAAATTAGGGGCACACATGATGGAGCCTTATTAGGGAATAGTTTCATATCTTGGAATAGTTGTACCTTAACTTTGTATTCACATACTACTGATTGAAACTAATATTTTGTGAGAATATAAGTCACTTGGGATGATATGTTTTATTTATTTAAATGGATATTCCAAAGGCGATGGAGGAATTCTAGACTCAACCTAGGTAATGATATTTTCATCATTTAGAATGTTGTGATATTCGATGATGGTATTTGAAATTTAATGTCATGAAAGAAGAACGTGGGTGGCATGTAGTTTAACATTATGAAAAAAGCCATGGGGAATAAGGATTAACATCATATTGGGGGAATGAAATTGTGTTTAAACTTATAATAATAATTATTTAGGGTATACTAAAACATCTTGAATAATTGTAAAATTTCACCATTGAAAAGATGTATAGAAAACCACCATATGCTAGAATCCCTTTACATGGTTTTATTTTTCAATATATAACAACATTTCTTAAACATTATTCAAGGAATGATATTAATGTATCCAATTCTATAGCGGGGTCCTGTTTCAGTTGAATTCAAGGTTGGACCTAATATAGATAACCCATATGTCACTACATCATCACTCCAGAGATCTATCTCAAATAAAGGGGAAAGGAATTACTTATAGAATTGAAAATCCAATAAACCTCATAGATACCCTTCAGGTGATGTAAAATGGTTCTAGACAAATACAAATGTTGATAACCTAAACACCAATAATTAGTAGGGATAACATGGAATTTCATCTCAGTGTAGGATCCCACTGACACATTCTCATACACATATCTAACTCTTATGTATACAATATGAATTTCTCTAATAAAACCTTGTTCATTAATTGTGGATCATATTCCCTGTAGTATTAATGTCATGCAACAAGTACTCTATGTTTATGCCTTTGAATATGTTTCTTCACAATAGTGATGGTTTTAGAAAATTTTCTAGGACACATGACTCATAAGATTCATGATTATTGTGAGAAACAAAGTGGTAATTAGGAAGTCATCTGGATTTGATGAGTGTGAAATAATGGAATTAAAAGAGTGTAATTTGAAATAGTTTTGAGAAGGAAAGGAATGCATGAATCAAATTCCTACACATGGATGAAAATGTTAAACATGATTGATTTTCAAGGATGGTCCTAGAATATAAAGTTTGGGAATCACTACATATCCTAAAAGGGGAATAATTGAGATAGATATAGTTCTAACATTGTATTAGAATGTTTTAAACATATGTATATAACATCAAGAGAGGCATTTTTTATAATAATACTTGTTTAGAGAATCACCCAACACTAGTCACCATTATATGGATATATCTCCTCATTCATGGTAATTAGAACATGTAAGAATTAAAATTTAACATTTTACTATCAAATAAGATAGTCCCAAATGTTGTTTTGTTTAATATCTTTTAAAAAATATTCAAATTCCATGTATTTTACTATTGTATTATAAAAATCATTATATTAATGATTTACACTTCCCTGAGTCATAGAAATAATTATAAGGATTTTTGTTAATAATAAACCCCTAAAAAATATAACTATCATCAGTGAATGAAGGGCTCCTATAATGGGAAGAAGTTGGTGTACAATGGGAATCTATGTCTTGGTTATTGATTGGAGATCATGGGATCACTATATATCAAATGAGGACAATAATAAAAAAATAGGTACTTCTGAAGGATAATAGTACCTATGAAAATAAATCATTTACATAGTGATAGGAATATAATCCAGCATGATGTCGAGGCTAGTTATCATAACCATAATTTTCGGAGCCCCCAGAGATGGAGAAATAATCCCTGTTTATGTCATGCTCTCACACTAGGGTGGTTAATTTTTAGTGACATATTTCAAAGGAATTAATCTATACTAGGGTTATCTATGAAAATTTAAAATGTACATAGGATGAGATCATTTCATTGAGAAACAAACAATTTGTACAATGATACTCCTACACTATTCGGATTCGTATGAATGGGAAGAATTCAGACATCAACTCAGTATAGTGTAATACATTAAGGTGAAGGGGATTATGTTTCCATCATAGATAGTTATATCCCATTCCTAGGATAATGAATCACGATGTCACAATGTATAATAATGAAATATAAATGAATACACATAAAATTCATGAAATATCCTAACATAATTCACTCACATATGAATGGAAAAAAGAAAACTAGATGAACCCTCATTGTTGTACCATCAGGAATATGGGATATAAATTAAGGGAATTAATGAACTAATGAATTAGAGTATATTATTATTAGTATTTTTTTGGGTGTAGGAAAATATCTTCCTATGTCACACCTTTTTTTTGAGGATAGAAATCATAACACAAATAGTTTTTAATGAACCCTAGGGTATGATGTTGTTCAAAGGGACCTGATAGGGATAATAAATAATCCAATACATGGAAAATGGAATTTATTTTATTCATCCCCTTTCACATTTAATGTAACAAAATGATTCCTTACTGGTATCTCCTATATATATATATGAATCTTACGTTGGTGATATGGGATATTTTTTTGAATTGATTTGCAGTTGGTATATAGATATGGAAAATTGGGGTCATTATGTATCTTATGAATACAATAATAAAGAAAAATATAGTTCACATATTATATACCCATTGTTGTCTAGGACCATACATAGGAAAACGATTTTATATCATAATATCTCAGATGAATAAAACAATGATGAAGACTACTATATAGATATTTCTCATACATAGGAGATGAATAGTTTAATATGGATATAGGTAATGCACCAAACTCTCTATAAGAATTTGGATCATTAATAATTTGAAGGGGTGTTTCTGAAAAACATACTCAAAAGGATTTTTAGGATATATAAGGTAGGCCTTTTTTTAGTTTAATTTCATGTGAAATGTACGTAACTTCCCACATATTGAGCATGATCTACATAACTTATGGAATTTGGAGTGTTTCAATAGGATCTTTAAGCTCATGTGCATTATGAATGGTGTGAGAAACAATAGATTACTATGAAACAACCCATGTTTTCTGATTGTACATAGTAGTGGTGAATTTGGAATATTTAGGGAATTTATATTCATAATTTTCAACCAGATACATGTCATATGGATAAAATTTCATCATGTAGAAAGCAAATAATAATTGGAAACCATACACAAAGGATTCACACATCTATATGGTTACCATGTAAAATATTTAGGCAACATAAGGTATGATATCTGGAGTAGTATCGGGTATTTCATGGTCACCCAACTTCTTTTTAGTTTAAAGTTATAATACTAACATTTATTGATGAAATTTATCATTATCAGACAAGGATGAAAGCCCATTGAGTTTAATGCCATGTGGCTAAGACTGGGTGCTCTTGAATTGAGTGATAGTGCATAGGGGGATTTTTCATTATTAAGGGTTACAATATACGTGTTTATCTGGTCTTTCTACCAAATATAAATGGATTAATATCAAGGAGAACCCATGGTTTGATCTAGGGTTACTGATCCCATATGTCATTATGTATACTGTAATGAATGAAATCACTCCATATATATTTCTTTAAATATACCTACATAAATCAAGATCATATACTGTGTAAAATGATCATTTTTATTGGGATATGTTCATCAATAAATTATAAATTATTGAATGATCAAATAGAGCACTTTCTAAAACAGAATATGGGGAAATTTTCATGATTTCTAAATACACTTCCTATAATATTGGGGTCATAGGTAGATCCCTCTATATCAAAATATTTTTTAATAGTTGTGAAATTTGTTTTGGTACATATGTAAGTAGAATAGGTGTCACAACATATCCTATTGAGGTAGGAATGAACAAAAACATAGTTATTGAAACATCCTTTCATAGATGAGACTCTTATGCCGATAAATAAATGTAACTATTCTAAGTATAAGATCATGGATATTGAATCCTATATTGTGGGACTTTGGTATGATCTAAATCATATATAATGGGAAGGGGAATTTTAATTCCTATTCCTTTGTATTTGAACATTCAAATGAGCTTTAGATATGATATCCATAGAACACAAATTGTCATATATAACTTGAATAAAGAAACAAGTAGTTCTTATATTGTATCAGCTCTATATTGATCAGAATCAAATAATTAGGAGAATTTAAAATTAATTTAAATTGTGGCTAGACCCATGATAGAAGGTATAAGTGGCACTATGTATCCTAATGTATTATGAATCACCCCACAAAAATATCATAAAATTAAATTAATTATATATTCTAATATGTGAGAAAATATTCATTTTTATATTCATAGGTCAAAAAGAATTTATTGTTAGGTCCTTTCAATGTAACGACAACAATAAAATTTGTAACGACACAAACATTTATCAATGAAATTTCTCTTCACATAATTATGTCATAAAACACATGAATTAATTAGATAACTAAACAAAACATTAATATCATAAATTAAGAGCAGAATAAGTGATATTTATAAAAATTAAGGATCTTATACTAATGGAGTAGTAAACTAACCATTGGAATAGTAATACAACCATTAGGAATATAAATCCATCAAATAGAATATTAAACTAACCTATGAATTTATTAACAAAATTTAGGAATCTTATCAATAAAAATATGATATAATTATATCATTTTATTAGTAAATAAATGTTTTAAAAATGGTAAATTAAGTGGTGGTGTTTTTGTAAAACATAAATGATTAGTTACAATTTTATAATTAATATAATGATTTAAAACTAAATTTATTTTCATAAAATAGTTTCAAAAATTAATATTTTTGGTCTTATAATTATATGTTAATTTTATGATACCATAATTAGTTTTTCAACATTTCATAAAAGTAATTGTAATATTAAAATTGTTATTTTTGAATAAATTATGATTTTTTTGAAAAATGAAATTTCTCATTATTATAAAATTATTTTCAAAAAAAGGTTTCCATTTTTGAATTTTTGATGTTGAAAAATAGTTATGGTGATTTTTTTGGGATTTTTATAAAATAGTAGAATTTTTTTGAATAGTGAAATACAGTAATTTAAAGTATTTTACATTTTAATCCTAATACATGAATATTTTTTTTCATATATTATGTAAGTGTTGGTCAGAGTTTTTATCTCAAGAGAGTGGGGGTGAATTGAGTACCAATTAAAAATATCTATTAAAATGGGTTTAAATAAAATCCCACAATTTAAATAAAAATCATCCTAGTTTACCAAAATAGTTGTTAGATATATGTTTTAATATTTTAAATGATTTCTGAAAATATTTTTTAGGTCTTGGGTAAAAAAATAAACAATATTATTATATCTTTTGAAATCAATTTACTTAATCAAAATCTTACAAAAAAATAATTAATATAAACTATCAAAGTAGTGGTTTTGTTTACAGTAAAAAAATGATTTTAAAGAAAATAAGTAAAGTAAAACAAAACACACAACATATTTTGCATTCAAGAGGTTCATTCACAAGATGAGACTTATTCCTCTCTAATTGGAAATCACCTTTTCTTAGAAGTTTATATAAAGATAAACTTTTATCCACAATTTAGATTAAGCGTTATAATAGTATAAAAACTATCCAGGCCATATAGGACCTCTTCCACAATAATCTTGAGAGTATAAATAAAACAGGTTATAACCGAACCTCTACCATAGCTCATGGGAAACAAGAGAAATAGGCGATGAGAATATATCTATGAACCTTCTTTTTTAAATTAGGAGACATTGTAGACTAGAATAAAAAAGAGTATGCCAAAATTCTCAAAATTTAAATATAAATAAACAAACAAAGAAACTAAGAAGAATAGATAGATTGTGTTACTCTATCAGATATGATTTACATATTGTAAATCTAAAATGTAGTTTTTAATTAATCTCTAGTCAAGTTTTAGAATTTTGATTAAGTACAGAGTATCATAAATGCCTTCTTGTAAGTCTGTAGGAAGTTTTCCAAATTTTCAATGGGATTTTATTCATCTATGGCTAATCACATGTAATAATGATTCATGTATGTAATGCTTCATAGCTTCTCAGTTCTCTACATGTGAATAGGTATATCTTTTCATTCAGAACTTCTCTTATTAGCATGAGGGAGTCTACTTCATCTTTTAACAGTATCAGTAGAAAATAGATTCTACTAGATCTTAATTTCATCATATTACATGTTCTAACACTAAATTTCATGCATCTATGTAGATAAATTAAGGAAAAACCAATAAAATATGATTTAGACTTAAATTTGATAAACTAGCTACTATAGAAATTTAAGTCAAAATAAATATATACACCAGTGGTGTGTATTTTGAGTGGTGAAACTTCTGGAGGTGACTCCATGGAACAATTATTCTTCTAGAAGTGTATAAGTCTGGTGGTGTAAAATTCAAATGGTGTCTTGATATGGTGGTGAGTCAAGGTCTGGCGGTGTCTGATTCTGGAGGTGTATGAGGCTGACAGTGACTCGTTCTGATGGCGAATCATCCCAGTACATAACAGATTTTAGATCCCAATAGTGAGTCTTTCTTGGAGACATCTCAAGGTGATGATGTCTTAAGGTGATAGTGAAACATTGTTAGTGGTGAGACATGTTTGGCAGTGGGAATTTTATATACAAATTTTCATCTCAGCATTGAATCATTGCAGATTATGACTTATACTTAGAGGAGAGTCTTTATTGTAAGTGTCTCATACTTAGGAAAATTTTCTTCAATCTATCTCATAATATAAATTGCTAATAGGAAACATCTAACTCATTAATTATCACAATAATCATGATTTTATGATCATTAAAACTAAGATGTTAACAATCTTCCCTTCTTTGATGATAAAAATTCATGGCATATTATATTCATGGAATCAATGGTAAATAGTGAAATTTAAATTAAGAAACATAGTATCAATGGAAAATGTTTTTACATAAATTAGTAAGTTATCAAAGGAAAATATGGAAGGAAATATATAACATAAGATCAAGAGAAGGTAGGAATATATATGGAACTATAGAAAATTACTCAAGAAATAAATACCACAATTGAGTTCTCCCCCATTTGGGATTATCAAAAAGTGAATAATAAAATAGTAACAACAATAGAATATAAATAAAAAAATAAGAGTAGTCAAATAATTTCTATTGAAAAAGTCAATGAGGGTATAGTGAAAATGTTCGAAAAAAAAATTTACACAAAAATATTACCATAAAAAACACAAATTCTAATCAACACTTCTTCTCAGGATCATTGGAAGTATCCAACAATGCTTTTCCCTTATCCTTGGTGGAGGCATATGGTATAACAATAGGTCTTGAATTAACTATAGGAATGGTTGAGGGTACTTAAGTGATAGATGAAGGAACATTGACAATATAAGGAGGATTGGGCCCTCGAATGGGGATTGGCCTGAGGTTCCTAATGAATTATATTGGAATTATAGAAAATGCCTCGAACTTAGAAAAAAAATGAGCATGAGGTTCTCTAGACACTCCATGCCAGAAGTACTCTAGGGTAGTTGTAGTATTTTTTAGGTGGGTAGAAAAAGGTACGTCCCCATGAGATACAACAATAGTACCATGCAAATGTAGAAATAGTTTCATGAGGTGTATTAATTCAATTATAATATTTCCTCCTCAATTCATGGAACTAAATAAGTCTTTCTTTTCTTTAATAAAAAAAATAAAAATATGATCCAAGGCATTCAACTAATCGACTTGTCCCATAAAGGCTTAGTTAATAGGAGGAATCCTCAAATTCTATGCAAAAAACATGAAATTGGAATCCATGGAATGCTTAGTATATATCATTGAAAGATAATAATTAATTGCACAAGAGCCTCATCCTAGTTGGTGAGGACTCGGCAAGTGCATCCAAGATACCAGAGTTCAAAACTGGGTGGAGACATATTTTCAGGTACTGTAGTAGTACTGTAGAAGGCACTATTTGGTACTATAGTAGCTGGAACTATTCATCCGTTTGGGATTTTGGGCCATCGGTTTGGGCCTCAGGTACTTTATGGCCTTTGGACCACCCATGGGCTTCAGGACACCTTAAGGAATTAAAACCACATCAAGGCCTTTAGGCCACCTAAAATTGTGCTTAAATGATCAGACAGACTCTAGATGGGGATTCAGAGTAGGCACATTCACCAGAGTAGAAGCTAAGCAGATTTTTCAGAAAGAGAGGGTATGACATTGTCATCAGGACTAGCTTATGCTTGCATGAGAAGCCTAGCCAAGAAGCCATGTGAAGGTGGAGAGCTGATATCACGATGAAGAAGTTGGGAGGATGAGTTTCAAGTATAGTCTGTATATTTCCTAAGACCTATGGGTCATGTAATATCTAAGACTACGGGCCTTGTAAGGGTTCCCCCTCATCCCTTGAAAGGGACGTTATCAAAAATCAATAAAAATAAGGCCTTCAATAATACTTAATTTCCTTGGTTATAGTATCTCGATCAGAATTCATTTCCTTATCAAATTTTATAATCAACTTGAGAACATGATCATTATTATACCTTATTCTGCATAAGGTTTCTTGAGGTTGTGCAAAAGCATCACTTGATGTACTACCTGAAGAAACTCTAAGATATTTTCTGATAACAGTTCTAAGAAACTCATCATCACGAACAGGTGGAGGAGAAGTAATAAAACTAGATTCCACTGAGGTAATATTTTCAAATCTATCAAGAAAGGCATCCATAGAAGCTGCAAATGAATATTTTATTACATCCACAAAAGATCTAAAAGACTCCAACACACTGGGATTTCTTTTATTCCCAATTTGAAATTCCTAGATATGGTGGATCATCTTCAGTTGAATGTGTTAAATCATCAACTCAAAAAGATGTCTAGAATTTTATTCACATGGCATAGTAATAAATGGTGCATGAATATTCAAAATCATACAAAAATCAGAAACCATATTTTCTCTAAAAGCATCCATGTCACCTTTAGTGACCACATCATTAGTAACTTCTATACAGTAGGTGCATGATCTCTCATAGAGGCAAATATTTCTAACAAATTAGTAACATCAATCTGATTTATCATTGATCCTTCATGATTTATTTCTTCTAAAAGGTTATGTTCACCATTATTTGGTGAACTATAAAGAAACATACCCCATTCTTCATATATAGGGTCCACCCATATTTCTAAAGACTTATCACGAAGCTCAACCACTGAAGGTTTAGAAGCTGTAAATACAACTCTAACTATAATAGTAATAGGAGAAGTCTCACCAGAAGAATCCACATCTCCCAAATATACATCAGGATGGTTCTTAATAGATCTCTTCTCATCAACAATCTACTCTAAACACTATACTTCCATCTGTTTAGCCAAATTCTTCTCAACATCAATGATAATTTTCATTTGGTCAACAAGAACTCAATCTAAATCTGTATGATCATCAAAAATGAACACATGGTTTCCATCAATAGAAGAATCAAAAACTTGATACCTTCCAAAACAAGGGGATTTATCCCCCAAAACATATGAATCCACTTTTATTCCAGTAGAAACATCCATTTCACTAACAAAACTAGGCCTCTCATATGGTCTCAAAATAGAACCAATAGAAGAAGATAGAAGATCTTGAGAAATCTCAAAATCCTAACCTCTAATTTTACAACTAGATCCATATGAATATAATCCTTCATCATCATCATCATCTCCATTATCATCCTCATTTTCATTTATACTCCTTTTCCATTTCCCTATTAATGTTCATCATCCCACTATCTTCATATGATTTAGAACTACTATTGAACTAATCTTCTCTAGAGAATTCAATCTCTTCCTCATCACTTTTAACTAACTTCTATCTCATAGGGAGAATCCAAGGTAGACTAGGAGCATTATATGTTTTAGTAGGAGATCTAAGAGATAGGTCATGGTCACATCCCTCATCAATAGAAAATTATTTTTCTTATTCTTCTCTAGAGGCACTATCCTCTACTTCCTTGTTAGAAACCGTGTACTCCCCAATTTCATCAGGCTCCAGACCAAGGTCAACCATATCACTTGGTCTTGAAGGATGATCAATCGGGTTAATATCATCATAAATATTTTCATTATCAGTGACCAGATTCTTATTCCATGGGTTCCAACTAATCTTCTTCCTTATACAAATTATTCTAGTGATATAAAATCCACCACAGTCAACTATAGATTCTTAATTTTTATCAAATAAAAATTTAGATTTAATCGTAGAATAAATCAACTTTGGGTTTATTAGATAATTTTATCTAGTTTTTTCTTGGTCATTTCCATCATATGAAGCATGAGGTCTCTACAAAGGTTTATCTATCCTCTTTTCATAAAACATAAAAAATACACATCTTGATACCTTAGGGTAGCAATGTAACTCTTATTTATACAAAATAAGTGCTGGATAAATTTGATGTTAAATCTGTATTCACCATCTAACTCAGAGGAAATATACCTTTTAACTCTTCCATCTCTAGTCAACTCAGCGAGGGATTCATCATAGAGAAAATCATCACCATCATCTAGAATCATTTTGTAGTAGTCATTGAACACACCTTCATGCGGGACCTTTAAAAAACTATCTCATTTCCTTGAAGAAAAGGTGATTTTATGACCTTTAACTATACTTCAAACCTATTAATATTATTCTTCTTCAATACCAAACTCTACATACTGATAAAATCGATATACCAACCTTGGATAAAACAATCTATCATTTGAAGAGAACCACTCTATACATCCTTGGATCTATATAACATTGTGAACTAATGAATATCTAAGTAGAAACCATTCATATAGAACTCATTTCTCTAGAATGAATAATATTTTTGAAATATTGGGATTTACTAGCTTTACTAGTGCAGGGAGACTCAGTTCCCCTTTCTTCATCTTTTTGGAACACGACTTGTCTAGCGATGAATTTGAAGGCCACTTCAATATGGCCTCAGAGGATATATTAGTTGGATCAGTCGAAGGAAATGGTAAGGTTTAATGGTCAAAAGGTTGGGAGAGAAAGATCGCACATGGATTGAGAGAAAAGGCATGTGGTAAGAGTGTGTGTTGAAACTAATTTTTCCCACATTTATTATTTAGGATTTTTAGGGATAAAAAATTGAAATTTTGTATCATAATAAATTCAAAATAAAAAATAAAATTTTAACTAAAAAATAAAAATTAAATAAACCATGACTAAAATAAAAACTAATTATTTAAAACATATAATTTAAAATTTTGAAAATGGAATGAAATGTCTCAATGGTGAGGCAGACCAATGGTGAGAAGTCCAATGATGAGAAGTCTTCACCAGTGATAAGTCTTCAACAGTGAGATGTCAACAATGGTTAGAGGTCTAAAATGGTGAGATGCGTTTAATGGTGATAATTTTACAATGGTGAGAAGCCTACAATGGTGAAAATTCATCAATGGTTATAATTCTACAATAACGAGACATCCATAATGGAGATGCATTCAAAATAGTGAGACAATCAGAATGGTGGCCCCCAGAAAATTAAACATAAACAAAATTGATCACACCTTATTCATGTTTTTTTAATTTATTCTCTCATAATTTAAAGGCCTAGTGAATATATAAGTATGATGATGTTTTGTACCATTGTATTTAATAGTGATATCACCCTTTTGAAAATTATCTCTCAAAAATTGATGACTAACATCAATATTTTTTGTTCTAGAAAGTGACACAAGATTATTATAAGTGTTTATAGAATTTTTCTTATCCCAACTTATAGGGACATGTCTCAATTGATACACATAGTCTAGTAATGTGCGTTTCATCCATAAAATTTGTGCATAGTCACTACCTACATCTATGTATTTAGGTTTAGAAGTAGACAGTGAAACAAAATTTTTCTTATTATTACCCCGAGAAACTAGGGAAAATCCCCAAAAGTGACATGTTCCATTGGTGATTTTTATATCTAACTTACATCCACCAAAATCAGTATTTGAATAACTAAAAAATTTAAATGCTTGTCTTCTTGGGTAAAACAATCCTAAATTGGTAGTATATTTGAGGTATTTGATTGTTTTTACAGTAACCAAGTGTGGTTCTTTTGTGTTTTATTGAAAGTTAGCACACATAAATACACTAAACATTATATCAAGTTAGATAGAAGTAAGTTAGAGAATACTTCCAATCATACCTCTATAAATGGTTTAATCCACCAGATTCATAACTTCATATAGATCAAATTTATAGGTGGTACTTATAATAGTATCATTACTCTTAGTTCAATCCAAGTTAAAACGTTTTAAAATATCATTAGTATTTTTACTTTGACTTAAAATGATTACTTATTTATTATGAAATTTTTTAATACTGATAAATAATTTTAGTTCACCCATTAAACTCATTTCAAATTCTTTTTTCATTATTTAAGAAAAACCATTACATAAGAATTTTTCCTATGATCTAAAAATAATATCATCTACATAGATTTTCACAATTAAACCATCTTTTGAAATTTATTTTATAAAAAGTGTATGATCACCTATACCTTTTGAAAAACTTTTTGATATAAGAAAACTACTAATACTATCATTAAAATATCTAGGGTATTGTTTCAAACCATATAAATATTTAAGTAATTTTAAAACTCTATTTCGAAAATGAGTATTTTGAAAACTAGGGTGTTTTTCAATAAAAACATTCTAAACTATATATCCATTTAAGAAAGCAGTGTTGACATGCATTTGGTAAAGATTGAAATTTATATGAGCTGCATAAACTAGAATTATTCCAATTTATTCATGTATAACAACTGGGGAAAATGTCTCTTTATAGAAAATTCCTTATTATTTACTATATTATTATGCATTTAGTCTAGCCTTGTTCATTATTATATTTCATGATTCATTTACCTAGTGCCTATAGTCACATAGTCTTTGGGTCTAAAAAAAGACCCAATATTTGTTTCTTTTAAATTTATTTAATTCTTATTGCATTTAAATTACCTATAATTAGTTATTTATTACATCATTGATGTTATATGGTTCAAGGTGCAATAAGAATGATTGATGTTCAACCTGATTTCTTAGAGAAGCTCTAGTTTGTGTACCTCTATGTAGGTCTCCAACTATAATATCTATATGATGGTACATAAGGGTCCAAAAAACTATATAAAAGTAGGGATAGACACTTTAGGTTCTTCTACAAGTTCGGGTTTTGGATTTTCGGGAAATTCTTCAAAAATGGACAATTTTTTTACTATTTTACAGAAGAATCGGTTGGTTTGGAATTTATGTTCAGAGTTGGTAAATCATCCTAATGGTTTTCTAAGGGGTCCTAGGATCATATGGATATGTCTTGTAAAATTTTTTATGAAAATATTCTTCCATAATCGTGGTTCTTTTTATTAAAAACTCTATAGGCTTTACTGGAGGTTTAATAACCCATAAAAATTCCTTCACCCCTCTTGGAGGAAAATTTTCCATGAACATCCTTAGTGTTAAGAATAATAATTTTTCATTGAAAAACTATAATATAATTAACTATAGGCTTTTTATTATCCCAAATCTCATAACGGGTCCTTTTCAATATAGGACTAATTAAAAATCTTTTGATAATGTAATAGGTTGTATTTAGAGCCTTTTATCAAAAGAAGATAGGTAAGCCATATTCATTTAGCATGGCCTATGATATCTCTTGAACTAGTCTATTCCTTATTTCATCAGCTCCATTTTATTTAGGGGACCTATGAGAATATAATTTATGACTATATCCATTTTTTGAGAAAAAAGAATCAAATTCTTAGTTTTTGAACACATGACCATGGTCACTTCTTATGGTATTAATTCTACGTCTACAAAAGTTTTCAAAAAATCTTTTATACTTGGCTATGTAAGAAAATGTTTCACTTTTGTGAGATATAATGAAAACCCATGTATACCTAGAAAATTAATCTTCTATTACATTGAAATTATTCTTCCCATTTTTAATATAAACACTATATAGTCCAAATAAATCCATATGAACCAACTCAAGTGGTTGAGAAGTTTAAACAACTTTATTTGATTTAAGATAAATCTTATGTTGTTTCCTTTTTTTGATAGGGGTCATAGAATTTTTCATTTGGGAATTCTATTTTGGATAGATCCTTGAATTTACCTTTCCTAATAATATTTCTAAGTGAGTAAATATTACAATGTACTGGTCTCTGATGCCAAAGAGAAGATTCATTATAAAACTACAAGAAAAGCACCTCATAGTGGCGATTTAAACCATAGCTATATGATTCTATGAAGGTTTCATAAATCCACCTCTAAATTGGGTGTTGAAATCCAACATTCAGTAGTTTCTTTAATTTAGTGGTGGTTTCTAGAAAGTGTTGTAGTAAACATATTTAGCGGCGATTTTGGTCGTATTAGCAGCAGTTTCATGTAGGAAAAATGGTGTGTTTAAAAGTGGATAAAACCGATGATAAAACCACTATAGCCACCACTAAAAAATAATGCACATTTATTTACCAGTAGTTTTAACTTCCATTGATAAGTTAATATCAAACTATAGCAGTAGTTTAAACCTTAGCTAAATATGTTCCAGTTCGTTAGTGATGGTTTAAACCAATGCTAAATATAGACTTACAAACAAAAAAATGTAGCAGATTATTCATCCCTAGTACCAGTATCATAGAAAATAAACCATTTGAAAAGAACATATAACAGAACCATCCAAACCATCTAAAAATGTTCAGTAGTGAAAAATCTAACAATGTTTCATAAAAAACCATGTACAGAGAACATATAACAGACTAATCTATACCAACGAATCTAAACCATCTAACAATGTTTCATAGATCTAAATATAATACATTAAACAGTATAGAACCAATGTCTGAGTTGTAAGCCATCAAACTAATTACACCAACTTATAAGATGTATCCCCGAGCCATCTTAATAAGGATGATTTATCTCAATGCTCAGGATAACATTGTAAAAAGAATTTGGTCTGAAAACACTACTAATTAGTTTTAGTTTTGAATTTATATTTGATACAGATGAAGTTATTAAACATTACTCGGTAAGAATATCACACATGTTTCTTCGAGAAAATATATACTATAACACTTGTAATAGGATGTTGTTTTTTCAATTCAGGTTTATGATTAATAAAAGCGTGTTATCCTGTTTTTGGAATCACATTAAGTAGTGGATAAAGCATGTGCCATGGAAAGTTTTTTATTTTAATAAAATGTTTCCCAAGAAATTATTAAGGTGGGGAGAATGATGAGTATTATGGAAATTATTTCCTTTCATGTAGAGGGACAAAAATATAATGGACCAATTGGAAATTGTTAGAATGACTTATTGAAGCCAATGAGTTGTTATATTCAAAATTTCATATCTCAAACATGATGATGACTTTTAAAACATAGGGTTGAGTTTAAACTAATTCTAGATGACATATTCATGCTCTAGATAAATAATAAATCCATGAGTTTTACTAGTCGGTAGTGTGTCAATTAATTTCTGGCAACACGATGGAAAGGTGGTTGGTTTATTTCTAAACCATTAATGAATAATAAGACTCATTGTTGGATTTTTTTGGTTACGCATGAAATAACAAGGTATTATTGGGATATAAGGCTATGTGATCAATACCTTAATTAAAAAACCATCTATTAAGTTGTAAATTTCTTAAATAAGTAAGTCTGTAGTGGATTGATTGATGCTTCAGTGATCAAATTTTGAAGGGGAGCTGAGAATTCCATCTATGCATCATGTTAAATATGATGTGAACTTTTTGGGGTGTAACCATTTAAAGATATACCATAGAAGTACAATGAGGGTTTTAGGGTGCACTGAGGTGGTTGACACAGTTTTGGACCCAGTCACACATCATTAAGATACATGACATCAATGGTTGGTTCAAGGAAAGTATAAGATGTTTTGATGGAGCATGTATCAAAATATTTAAACAGGCCAATCAATATAATTTTTCCAAAATGTCAGGATGTTTTTATTTGTGGGATAAGAATGGCTAATGTTTAGAAACTTAGTTTATTCTTATTCTAGATTCAATCATTCCCAATATATTAACACCATAATAAGTATGTTGAGAGAGCATCTATATACCAAGATAAATAACTAAAACCAATGCCTTTGGTTTGGATAGAAGGAATCCATGGGTGGTTTAAACAAATATTGATTTATCGAAAGCCTTAATTCATGGATTAAAAATCTCAAATATTGGAGGATAACACTCATGTGATTGTTGGAAAAGTCTTTGGATGGTTGTTTTGGTTTTTTAGTTTCTTGATAACTGGAACTAGGTACTATTGTATTTCACGGTGGAATGCCAAGTCCTGGTTCACATACATAATTGAGAGAAGCTCATGTCTAGGCATTAGGCTTGGGATACCTTTTGATTATCTAGTTTTTTTGGATAAATAATGCACTATAATGTTTTTTTTGGAATGGTGACATAAATTAGTAATATTTGGTAAGATCAAGAGGCATCACCAAAAGTTTATTACAAGCATTGGTGAGAAGGATCAAAGTTATATTGGGGTACCATGGATAAAAGGTGTCAGAATATGGCTTTAGAGATGCCGACTATTAAAGTTGAGTGTTCTCAAAAAATGCATGGCTGGTAGTGTTAGGGTGTAGAGAGAATGTTGCAGATTCATGGAAAGAGGTTTCTCAAGGAAGTGCGTTGTATTCCCTCACTTGTAAACTGAAAATTGTAAAAGACAGACTAAGGGTGTGGATTAAGAAGTCTTTCTCCAACCTGGATCAGGATATTAAAGAGGCTGACTTACTTTTTTCTGAGTGCCAACAGCGTAATACTCTTCAAGACCTGCCATCCCAAGAGGAGATACAGGCTACCTCAACGATTGATAGTCTCTTGTCTCTTAAAGAAAATCTGGCTCGGAATCAGTTTAATGTGAGATGGGTGAAGGAAGGAGATAGGAACTCTAGGTTCTTCCATTTCATGCACAGGGAGAGAAAGGTAACAAGGCACCTTAAGGATTTAAAAATTGATGACAGTACGTTTACCTCTGAGAATGACATTGCCACAGCTGTGACATGCTATTTTGAAAAGCTTTATTCTGATTCTGGGGTGGAAATATCAGATAAAATCATTAAATTCATTGATCCTAGTTTGGATGATGCACAGAACAAAAGACTAACTGAAATTCCCTCCACCAAACAAATTCATGATGCTCTGTTCTCCTTGAACATGGACAGTGTCGCTGGGCCAGATGGATTCTCCAACAAGTTCTTTATGTATTATTGGGACATCCTTCATAAGGAAGTGGTTGAGGCGGTAAGGGAATTCTTTCTCCATTCTTATATGCCAGTTGGGATGAACTCAAACTTTATTGCTCTGATTCCCAAGAGGGAGAATGCTTTGGATATTAAGGACTTTAGGCTTGTCGCGATTGGAAACACTATTCCAAAACTCATTAGTAAAATCATGGCAATTCGGCTTGGTGAGATTGCAAGATCTCTTATCTCGTTTAACCAATTTGGGTTTGTCCCTGGCCGGAATATCCAAAACTGTATTTTCACTGATTCAGAGTGTGTTAACATTATGAGGAATAAATCAAGGGATGGGAATATGGCACTAAAGGTCTACATATCAAAAGCCTTTGACACCATCAGATAGGACTTTATTTTCAAAGTATTGAGCAAGCATGGCTTATCAGCTAAATTCATTGGTTTGGTGAGATGTATTCTGGATAGTGCTCGGCTATCTATTCTGGTTAATGGATCACCCAGGGGATTTTTTTCAATGCTCTCGGGGTGTCAGGCAAGGTGACCCGTTATCTGGGCTGTTGTTCTCCTTGGCTGAAGATTATCTGAGCACATGCCTTCATGATCTTGTCAATCTTGGGATCTACCAGAGGATGACATATGGGAGGGGTTTCTTTGCCCCTTTGCATCTCTTCTATGCTGATGATATTTTTCTCTTCTCAAAAGCTGACAGGAAAACCATATCTTGTATAATTTTATCTTCAATCACTATGAGGAAGTGACAGGCCAGGTTATAAGCTGGGTGAAATCTTTTGTTGTCTTTGGGGAAGGAATTCGACTAGCGAGGCAAAATAGAATTTCTAGAAGGCTTGGCGTTAAGAGAGGTGTGATGCCCTTCATCTACCTTGGGATGCCTTTGTTTTGGGGGAGAGTGAAAAGAGTTCACCTGGAGGGTATTTCTCTTAAGATCACAAATCAGCTAACTAGTTGGAAAGGAAAGAACATGTCTCAAGCTGGTAGGATTTGTCTCGTGAATTCTGTCATCACTTCGATGTTCGTTTATTCGTTTTCACTATACAAATGGCCAGTTTCTCTTCTCAGGGAGCTTTGTGGTATGATCAGAAATTTCATCTGGACTGGATCGACACAAAAAAGGAAACTTATTACTGTTTCATGGAAGGACTGCATAAGGCCTGTGGCAAGGGTAGGGATGAGGGTGAAAGATGTTAGGATTTTCAATGCTGCTTTGATTCAGAACTTCACGTGGAGACTTTTATCTGGCACTGACCCTTCGTTGGAATTTCTGTCTAGCAGATTTACTGGCAGGTTACATAATAACTCAAATGTGTATCTGAAATCCTCTGTCTGGACTTCTTTCAGAGAGGCATGCATCTACATTATGACACAGGCTAAATGGATGGTTTGTACTGATTCTCAAATGAACTGCTGGAGTACGCAGTGGCTGTCTTCCCCAATCAATCACTCCACTAGCATCCCCTTGTCTTTAAGGAGTCTTTCCATCTCTGATTTGCAGGGTAATCCAGAGGCTTATTCCATCATCCCTCCTCACTTGCGGACAAAGATCTCTAGGTATGAATATGTTGAACATGACATCCTTATATGGAAACCAACATCTAGTGGGTGCTTCTCCAGCCGTGACTCATATATGCTGCAACGTGGCAATGTGGCTGATGTACCTACTTGGGTGAAGGGTGTGCGGACCCCCTACATTGCTCCGGCTGATGCACTTCTGATTTGGCGCATTTGGAAGAAAAGGCTGCCTCTTCAATCTGCTTTGCAGCGAACCTGTTTAACTGTTGCACCGGTATGTTTCCTCTGTTTGGCTGTGGATGAGACTATCAATCATGTGTTCATTTTCTGCCCCTTTGCTGTGCGGTTATGGAGTTACTTGAATGAGGTTTTCCAATGTCAATTATCATCCCAATTGGTTGGTGTACTTCTTGCCTCGACCATGCAAGCTGTCCGCAGTGATCAGGTCAAGTCCCTGCTCATTGCTGCTACTGTTTCTATGATCTCATTCATTTAGAAGGCTCGAAATAGTATTGGATTCAACAATGGAAGGCCCTCATTCATGGAGGGAACTATGATGATGCACCGCTATATTATCTCTACCTCGGTTAATCAATCTGGTTCAATGAATAATAACATCTCTGACTTTCTTCTTTTAAGATCCCTAGGTGTAAGTGGCAGGGAGCGGAGGCCCAAAGTGCTGAAATATATCAGGTGGATACCACCTATAACTGATTGGTTAAAGGTGAATGTGGATGGGGCTGCCGCTGGTGCACCTGGACCTGCTGGATGTGGGGGTGTGTTCAGGACGTATCGAGGATTTGTCAAAGGATGCTTCTTTCATTACATAGGCAATGGAAATGCAATTGATGCTGAACTATGGGCAATGATTAAGGCGATTGGATATATGGCTCATTATGGTTGGCAGAGGCTGTGGATCGAATCAGACTCTTCTGTTGCAGTACAGATTTTGAAGGAGCGATCCAGGAATGTGCCATGGAAGATGCTTGCTGCATGGGTTAGTGCTCTGCATCTTGCTGAGTCGATTTCTCTGGAGGAGTCTCATGTGTATAGAGAGGAAAATCAGGTGGCAGACGTCCTCTCAAAAAGGGCAATTGTGGAGGCTAGTTCAAGCTGGTCATTTGTACTTCCTGATTACTGTAATGAGCTTTTTTACAGTGATAGGATTGGTACTTTGTACACAAGGCTGTCTAAGGCCCCCCTTTGCTGAGTTGCCCTGTACTTTTTACTTTTTTATTTTTTTTTGTTATTGGGAGCAGGTTTTTCCACCTGGCTCTCGGACTTTTTGGCTAATATACACATTATAACATAACTCAAATGAAACTATTAAATATATCCATCTTCCATATGGAACATATATTAATTCATACTCCACCAACTTCATACTTCACCAATTCTAGACTCATTACCTTACTAAATCATTTAGCCATATCAAATTCCAATTCCTTTATCATACATGGGGAATCATGAAAATTATAGGCCATGAAAATGTTAGGTGGATACTCTATGCCACACATGATACATGATACATGATACACGAAACACGATACATGAAAAAATCCCTATATTTCCATATTTTCCCAACATATCAACAAGGCCACTAATCATATCTGATGATGAACACTACATGACACCCTCTCCACCTCCATCTCTACTTCATGATACCAACACCTGTAAGAAAATTATATTGAAAATTAAATAATGTTTTATATTTATATATAAACATAAACCCAATAAATGCTTTCAAAATAAATGCTTTTGAAGTTTTGCGATTTACCTTATCACCACCCACCATTGATGCAATATCATCAGGGACAAATCCAGCCGTCTTCTGATATAAATCAACCAACACTTTATGCAAAGTGGATATCTGAGCCCCATGTTCCTTAATTGTGTATTTCATAGAAACATAATTTCTCTGACAATCTTAAATACAACCAGGAGTAGATTCAGTTTCAATCCCCATTGGCCTTCTAAAGACCTCAGATATTAAGGGTCCCAAAACCATCCTGCACACTCAGACCAGGATGCTTCTTCCCAAGAACATTACCAACTGGGCCATCCTAGGAGATTAAGTAGGACTGTATGAGATTGACATATCATAGTTCTTTTATTTTTACCTATAAATCAAATAAGTCATTTTAGAAGCAATATATATTAACATAGTGAAAACTGATAATAAGTTATTATAATTAAAAATGAATTCATACCCACACTTCTTTTATAGTCTCATTAACAAAACTCCCATCAAATTTTTTATGAACATACAAGAACACTTCTTTTCGGGATGCTTAGTGCCCTAAAATTTGTGACTGCAGTAAAAAAATATAAATCAATAATTTAATATATTAAAAAAATAATATTATCCTATAAATATTTAACTAATTAAAATATTACCAGATTCAATCGACCTCTAGAAAAACTCTTTGACCCCACAATGTGATGGATGATTTTCTTAGCCCAGCTCGATGAATTTTTCCTTGAAATATCCTGAAATAAATAAAATTTAATTAAATAGTAAGGCATGAAAGGTCATATCCTTTTCATATACATGTATAAATGTAAAATGAGATTAATATAATAATATATATTTAAATACCATGTGCTTCTCATCATGATGTATGTCACTAAAAACTTTCCATTTCTCTCTAGGTACCCCATTGGGTACCTTGTCATACATATGTTAGGAACTCAATGAAGTATTGTTTGCATCACCCCATAATCTCCATTTAAATTAATTGCATTTCTTTCCCAGATTTTTGAATGTCCACTTTTGTGCTAGCACATTGACAACCATAAAGTGAAAAAACATCTATATAGAGAAATTCATTTAGAAAATATTATAATTTAATAACATAATGAAATTAAATTACACCATAATGTATTAAAATTACCATTATTTGTGAATGAAAAACTTCATTTTTCTTAGATGAAGGAATATTCCTCCAAACATGATACATAATCAAAAGGGAAACCAGCACCATGGCCAGCTGACCTAGAATCTGGCCAAGTAATCCTATGGAGTCATCCATTGGGACCCCATAGGAATAAAATGGGACAAATATCTTTAGTCTGGTCAGATTCCATACATCTAAACATTTCATATTTGTTTCCATATTTTAATTATTTCTATAATTTATGAACAAACAGTTAGTATAAAAAAGTTCAATAAATTTATTCACATTAAAATTTGTACCTATAACAGTAACCCTCTAATATCCCCATGAATAACTAGGAGTGGAGCCCTGATACCTCACTACTAAGGCTACTAAATGGGAAGGAGTCAATTGAGCTACTGATGGGATTCTCATGGAGGGTGTGATAGATGGTGCATGGGGGAAAACGGATGGTGTCTCATATTTTTATAGGGAGGGAGATAGATGGATAGTCATCTATTGGTATGGTCGATGGAATAGTATAACCCTTTCTCCTTGGCATTCCTTCCATTTTATAAAATAAAATAAAATTCAGAATATATATCTCAAAAAAATTATGCAGAAAAAAATAGAAATGATAACATATGCACAGTACTAACAAAAAAAATATACATAACAATGATAAATAATGAATCATTTTAAATAAGGTTTTTTATTACCTTCTTACTAAAACTGGTTCTATAGGCTTGTCTTGAGGATGTCATCCAAATATTTATTGTATTTATAAAATATCAAAAAATGACATAAAATGTTTTCTATGTCTAAAATAAAGCATCAAAAAAGGATGTGTTCAACATGTTGATATATAGTTGAAAAATACTAAAACAATACACAACACTCATAGTAAATGATGAAATGATTGATAGGTGGAATATCATATAAAAATGGTCAAACCTAAAAAGACAATTCCCATGTTGTGAGGAACTTTGAAGGACTAATAGTCTGCTGGTCTATATAGTGTATACGTAGTGGTCTAGGTGTTTCATGCTTGGGTGGGGGATTTATAAGTTTCTCAGTGGCTATTCCACAAGGGAAGTGATATCTATAATTTCTTAAAGCACACCAAAGTTGTCTTGGATTGTGGAATATGTTGTTTTGGAAATATTATGAACCATAGTAAGTTACATGAAGGGATTATAAGGGGTTATCCTTGAGAAATATACTAATTAGTGTAGGGACATAGTAATTATATAGGGTAAGATATGGAAATAGACTTAGAATCTTGAAATTTTTTGAGCGATAAGATTGGGATGTGGGAATGGGTCAAATGGACCATGGTAAGTCATTGGTCTTGGGGTATCTATGTTGGTGGATCATATAAGAGAATAGTCACTCTCTTTGGGTGTTTTTAGTGTAACTAGGTGATTGTAATTGGGGGAATAGTCTCTCTTGAGTGTGGGGATCCTGAGGGAGTGAGGAGAAATCATGATATAAGTAATAATTCCTAGTGAAAGTTCATTTAAGACTTAGATAATGTTGAAAGGGGTACACCTTGGAGGAATTGAGTGGATTTTTCTTAGTTCATATATGGACTTGGTTCTTGGGAAGTGTTGGGAAGGGGAATAATAATCTGGTGATATCAGGATAGTGAAAAACCCATGAGGGTCATAATGAGTGGTATGATCATAGGTTCAAGTTGTTATATAAGTGCGACATAAGGGCATTAGATCATTATGGATGTTATGTAGTAGATGTTTATGTTTGAGATGAGGCTAAGTAATAGAGACATAAGCATCAGAGTGTAGAGTTACATCTCTTATGTTCTCATTTTTTCTTGAGTTATATATATATACGTGTGTATGCGTGCGTGTGTGTGTTTATCTGTGGTATATACCACATGTTAGTGTGGTTTATCTCATATGGTGTGTCAAATATTAATATTTGATCCTCAAACCTCTTCCAATAATTCTCGATCTGTATGTAACTAGCCATGGGACTTACCTTACATCGATATGGTTTGGCTTGTGTGGGAGGTTGGAAATTGAGATACCCTCCTTAGACTACTTCTGATGTGGACTGGTGGATACGAGATGTGTCCATGAGACCCTACCCAGAGGAAATGATTTAACTTGTGAGAGAGTTTGGATATTGAGATTATATCCTTAAATATCATGTTATATGTGATGGATTTTCTATATGATTAACACTGGCTATTGTTATGACCTTCCCTTATGATTTTTATTATGGTCAGTACAAGATATTGAAGTTACATTCACTGATGGAACTCTAATGACTTGTTGATACAATAGATGTATCACAAGAATTGATCAAAACATGTGAGGTTAAGTGTTGGGGTAACCTGGTTAGCACATGATGACCCAACATGGATTCTTGTATGTTTTATATCACTTACCATTTTATTTTATCATACATGAATACACTTTATATGATGGTTTATATAAGGGGAACATGGTGAGACCCTACCATGTTTTATTCTCATACCTTACATGGAAATCCCAGTGCATATACAAAATTTATGTTTCACTTTTAGGTGATAGGTTTTATAGGGAATTTAACTAGAGTATCTGGATAGATGTTGGGAGGCCGGTCTGATAAGGGACATAAGTTTTATATTTTAGTCTCCCCTATTTTTTTTCTATTTATTTTATATTTATAATCCTGGTAAGTGACCCATGATGTTTGATTGTATGTTAAGAAGGATTATCATTTTCTATAACATGTTATTATTTATCATTTTCTAATGGTTGTATCTTAACTACAGTTCCTTTCCCTTACTCTAATGCTAAATGATATTATTGTAATTTACCTTTGATTATGTGTCATAATACCGAGAGTATAGTTTCTTCGTGTTGTTTTTAAACTCTCACTACTAGTTGTAAGCCTTAGGCATATAGAGCGGCATGCCTAAGGTCTTTTGAAATCCCCCAATTTGGTTTCATATGAATTATTCTGTCATGGACATTACAAAGTGGTATAAAACCATTGTTTTGGTTAATTTACTATTTGGGTTTGTCATCTAGAGGTAGGATGGGTTTTTATAGATTAAGAAAAACCATATGCTTGGGTATAGTTAATATTTATATAAGAAAATTCCAATATACCAAGGGTAGGATTAATGTTAAGTTATTTTCATTTTTTTGATTGATATGTTGGTTCAAGAATTGTTTTCTAAGTGAGTTTATATTTTGTTGCAGTAAATATCCCATGATAAATTTGTGTGGTTTTGGAATCTGATGGTGGATTGGATCACTCCACATTAAGAATGCCACCCAACAGTTACGTGAGACATATAGAAGATTTAAAAATGGTCACATTGTAAAAATATAGTTATGTTGTGAGGATTAAAA
This sequence comes from Viscum album, assembly GCA_963277665.1. Classification (NCBI taxonomy): domain Eukaryota; kingdom Viridiplantae; phylum Streptophyta; class Magnoliopsida; order Santalales; family Viscaceae; genus Viscum; species Viscum album. The sequence continues at coordinate 1,446,729,856 of OY728142.1, read as the reverse complement.
CATTTTAAGAATCAATTTAAAATTGGAAGGAATCTAAAATACAAGTCTAAAATAAAACTGGAGGACCACACTATAGTGTGTCTATATTTTAAGGTGATATGAGAATCCATTAGTCTGAAAGGCCTTATCTTTATGTAGTAAATCATATATTTACTCTTGATGATGTGCCATCATTATATCTAATAATAGAATCATAAATAATTTCTATATCAATACATATAAAAAATGTAATATTAATTCATAGTATACTCCAATTGAAGTGTAAATGAATGGTTAGAAAAAATAAATTTCATTATAGTGTTGTATACTATACATATACTAGTGGCTTATTAAAACTATAGAAAATAATATAGAAAATTAATTCATATGGAATGAATATTTGATATATGAAGGTAGTTTTATGTTTCATATAATATATAAGAAGAGATATTATGTAAAATTTATAATAGTTGGTAGATTATATAAATAGTGTTTCTTAAGATAGTGCAATTTACACATAAATGCGAAGATTGTGAGTATACAATAACACTTAAAACTATACTTTACAAGGTTAATTAATTTCAAAAAAAAATATTCAACTCTATTAATATAATACCTTATTACTGAAGGGGGATTAAGACCCTTTCACAATAAATATTGGGAAAATACGTTTTCATCACCAATCTACACATAGATATATATTTTTAGAAACCAAAAACAAATATAGTGAAATTATAGAAGGGGAATACTAAATGATGGGTCTAGAACTCACCAATTTGATATGGAATCAAAATTTGAGGAAAATAGATACTTGAGAATTGGTTACTATGGCTGGAGAATAAGATTGAATCACTCCTAGGGCTCCTTGTGGGGAGAAATTGGATGTGACGGATGGTGAGGTGAAGCACGGTGAGTTGAGGTGAAGAAAGTGACAACGACATGCGATGAGTTAAGGTAATGGGTGGTGATATGTGGGGTGGGGGTTAAGGGAAGTTGGTGATGGGAGGTGATGGCGAGTGACAGCAATGGTCTCTACGACTTGGGCTTCGGTGGAAGTTGGAGTGGTGAGGGGTTGGGGGTGTTGGGGGAGGGGGAAAGTGTTGGGTTTGTGAAATTTTTTTACTGTTTAGCAGATGTTTATAAAAAACCTATGTGAAATTATTTTTAAAAAAATTATTAGTTGTTTAGTAAACTGCTGCTAAAAACCGATGCTAAATGCTCAGTTTGGTGTAGTGTGAAATCCACTCATGCAGGAATCATTTTTAAAAATTATAGAATTAGGATAAACAACCTAAACATTTTCATTACACAATGTAGTAACAAATAAATCATCTTTTGAATAAAAAAATTTACATGATTTATTCTCAAATTTAATGTGAAACCATCATCACATAGTTTTGAGATGCTAATAAAATTATTCCTTAAACCATCAACAAACCATAATTTGGAAATTAAAACTGAATTTATGTTTCCAATTTGTCCAAGGAAGATGATTTTCCCATTATTAGTGTCACCAAAGGTGACATGAAAACCATCAACATTTACTAGGCTCTTGAAACATGAATAGTATCCTATCATATTTCTTGAACATCTGTTGTCAAAGTACCATATACTTTTTCAAGAGGTATTCAAGCAGTTTTCCTAAAAAACATAATTTATACAAGAAAGGATTTTGGTACCTATATTTTCTTATGTCTAGAAGTGTTAGCAATCAGGGCCTTAGAAACCCATATTTGTATAAAAGGTTTTTTATAAACAGATTTTATGATTTTTAAAATAATTTTTTTTGGTCATTTAGGGAAAAACTTGTAGTAGATCATTCAGATTTAGATTTAGGTTGTAACACCCCAAGATTTCATAGTACGTTATCTCATTAAATTAATTTAATAGTTTGCACTACACGCAACACTGAGTTCGAGCGCACCAAAACTTACCAAAATAGCCATTCAAAAAAGCTGTTATGTATAGTATTAGCTGCATTTTGAATATTATATACTCTATATAATTTTAATTTCCATATTATGTGTTTCTTAGACATAATATAAGAACAAATTCATTTTTTCAGATAAAAGATGTATTTTTCCAAAAATGCAATTTTACTGCCTTTTAATGGTGAACCCGTTTAAAAAAATATTTGACCCTTTTATATATTCAATTTAATGAAATTAAATTCTTCTTTAGAAGTGGGACTTAAAATTTTAGTTTGGATAATTTTTTGGTACTTTTCTGATAACTTTCATATTTTGATGAATAACGAAAAACACTATGTTTTAATTGAAAACAACTTTTTAAATAGAAATAATTTATAGAGTTAAATTATGTATTTTAATGGTTTTGAAGTATAATTAGATTTTATTTTTATCATTTAATAAAATTTAGGTCATTATAAGTAATTTCACATTTAAATTTGACATAAACACATGTCAATCTTTTGATAGTTTTTACTTTTTAAAAACCCGCTTTTTGGTTTTGACAACGAGAATTAATCTTAAATTAATAAATAAAACATATATGCTTTGAATTTGGTAAAATAGACTTCATTTTTGAATTCTGAATATCAAAATTAGCTTAGGGTGAAATTTTGGTATTTTTCTGAAAACTTTCAATTTTTGATGAATAGTGAAAAACACTGCGTTATTATTTAAAACCGACTTTTTATTTAAATAATTGTTTATTTTATTTAAATGAATTTTAAGTCAAAATAGATATATAATACCTATATAAGTTCAATGTAATTTATTGGAGTCATTTTATTATAAAATTAGATATATAAAGTTTTATTGAAATTTTTAACATCTTTTACCCACCTTATAGGCACGTTAGTAAATTTGCATAAAACATAATTTTACCGCTTCTGTGAGTTTAATTTAAAAAATCATAGAGGAAAATTTGAAATTATTAAGTGAAATGTGATTGAATAAGTTGAAAATAATTTTTGGTGAATAGTAACTTTAGACTTTTATCTACCACAGTTAAAAGTAAATAGGGTAATTAAAGGTAAAAATAATATTATAATTACCCTAAAACATGTACTAATTCTATTGGATAAGTGTAATTCGATCAAAAAAAACCATAGTAATAAAATATTATCCTCTTTGGTCCACTTGGATTATATTAGGACATTTATTATTATTTTATTTAAAGAAGAGTTAAAAGTGTTAAATTCAAAGTTTAATAACTAAACCATTTTTATTATAGGGTTAAACACAATATAAATTAGACTATAAATATTCATTAGAAATATAAAAATATTTCATACATAATGGTATTTTATTTATTATTTTTAGACATTATATAATTTAATTTATTTATGACACAATGATGATGCTGTAATTACCTTATTAATGAAATATTAAAATAATTGATATTATAAATATCCAAATAAATGTAAATTGAGACTTCATATAAATTCCACTAATTTTATAGGTTAATATGAAATTTTAGTGTTTATTACATAAATTTTGATCAAAGTGATAAATTTTTTATGACTTTCACAAAAACAAAATACCACATAGTGTCAAAATTGACAATAATTAATTTTTAAAACAAATACTATATTATTGGTTGATATGATATTCATAAAAATCTATGTTTTGGAAAAAGGCCTTAAATAATTTTATATATGTCATTAATGAACCACTTTAGGTTCTCTTGTATGTTTAGAGTATGTTTATTAACCATATAGTGTTAGAATACAAGAAGACACTGTAAAAGTTAAACAATTTAACTAAGAGTTAAATCTAAACGATAATGTTAAAATGGTAACCTAAAATTGTCTAAAACCTATTGGTTGAGATTATTTAGACCCATAAACACCTAAGTTATAAAATAAATTCATTTGGAGCCATTATAAACTGAATATGTTTTCATAATAAATTAATATTTTAATATTTTCCTAAAGTGACCCTCACCCCTCTTATAAAAGGGCACCTCCCCTTCTCTCAAAATCACACCTCCAAAGCCATTTGGGTCGGCCAAAACCTACCCAAATAACCTCATAACATCCCTCACATTAACCCAGGGTCCTTACTTTTATTATAAAACCAACCTAAGAATTCATTTTGTTCAACTCAAAAGGAAACACCCAAAGAAGAGGTAATAATTTCACCACCCTATTTCAAGTTCTTTTCTTCTTCCACTTCCTATTTCTTTGTTTTTTCCATACAAAAATAATAAATACAGTACCTATTATATAATTTTATGTTATTAAAAGTATGGTACAACCATATTTGTTATTATATCTATCCTATAAATGACAAAGCCACCATACGTGGATACGTACGACTTACCATCTCCACATCATGGTGTCGTTTGTTATTCAAACACTTCATTATTTGGATGGGTATAATAATGAGTATAACTGATGAAAAAAAATATGACATGTTAATTATTCTTTATATATGATTTATCATCCAATTACATACAATTTCACATCAATATAATGATATTGTCGCTCGTGCGTACGTACGGATTACCGTCACCACGACGTGATGAGATTCATTGTCACGTTCACCACTCAAGGATGATTATAAAAATATATATTATTTATAAGTATGTAATATATAACATAATAATTATACTGGAGATATATATATATATATGTACTTACATATATCTTATTCACTTACTTTCGTTCAATATGATATGAAAACGGAAACAATGTTTATGCGTACGTACAACCTACCATCTCCATAAACGATGCCTTCCATTTCATATATCAATATATTATAAATATTTATATTCTAAATAAATATAATATATAAATCAAGGTTTATATTATGAAAGTATTTAAATCATGATCTAAATGATACGATCAAGAATAACATGTTAAAACATAAATGATAAAGAAAGCGATTATTACCCAAAATGTTAATTTAACATGGAAATCATTATTAAATGGGTAGTATAAAGTCATAAATGAATCATGTATTATATAATAAATATGAATATGGTTCTATTATAATTTAATAACATACTATGGTCATTATACAAGAGGTTAAATGTACCCTCGACCAAAGGAAAGTGCAAGGCAAGGGTTAATTTCACAATCTCTTTATTATCCGAGGTTGTTTTAATGTGAGTATATATTGGGAAATATTTATTATCCATATCCATGTTTCATAAAAGAGTTTCCAAAATTATTATTTTTAAGGTATGCTTTTACTAAAACGTTGTTTTAAATGTTTTAAATATTTATTCTTTTAAACCTTTTTCATTAATGTCCATGTTTTCAAAATAGTTTTAATGATTTATTTATATGGACATGAATGTTTTAAAATGTTAATTCCTTTAAAAAATTTCAAAGTGGTATGGGACACTTTGATTCAAAACTCTCTTTGAAATGAATTCTTTTATAAATTATGTGACTTTTAAATGATTTCATGAAAAAGGGATATTTCTCTCAAAGATTTTTACTGATCATTTTCAACTATGTCAACATCCTTTATGGGATATTATTCTTGATCATGGTTGATTTATTATGATACAAATCTTCCATATTGTATTGAAGGTTTTATGATATTTTTTACTATGGATGTGTTATTTTTATACCATTCATGGTTTATAGATAAAGTATTGACATTTCATATGCTAGTTTTAATACGAATGTTTATGTTATGTTTAAACCTTTTCATATGAGGAATGCATTAGACATAGTAAGTGATGGGTGGAGCCCTCTATAGATTCATGATGCATCGGTAGGTCTCATGAGACAAATTAGTGTCTTGGAACAAGGCCTTGAAAAAATCTTATTTGTAGTCTTGGAATAAGGCCTTGACTATGTGGTTATGAAGTCTGACATTATGCATTCCATCATTATGGAAGTGGATATTGATATTGCAAGTGATTATTCGACTAGTATAATATCCATTTGAATAAGTAAATGGAATTATTTGATTTATATTGGCCATATTATGCATAATTTTATGTTTAAAAGGCTTTTGTTTTACTTTTATACATTTCCTTAAATGTTTATGCTTATTTATGAATGTTTCTGCTATATTGTTATCCTTACTGAGCATTTGAGCTCACCCATTTCTTATGTTTTATTTTCCCAGGATTCCAAGAAGTGAATTATTCTTGATAATAAGGGTTAAGCTATGGGATTAATGGAATTCTCAAAGGATCATTTATGTTGTGTTTTATTTTCTAATGTGTAGTTTAACGTTCATGTATGTAATCTATTTTCCAAGACTGCTAAACTGATCGGTCTTTCGAGACTTGATTCCTTGTAATCATTCCAATGTTTTAAAATAATGCACCGACTCTGGGTAATTTGAGTTAGGGCGTTACATTGGTAAAAAAGTTCTCTTGACTATTCTATTTTGTCCATATTGGTATCATGTACCTATAACAAACTTATGAGTGACCTGTTTTCCTACAATCTGAGTAACTGTTTCTCTAACTTTATTAAACCTTTTTAATTCATTCTTAAGTTTCTCATTAGACAATTTAATATCTGTTTTCTCATTTAATAGCTGAGAATTTTTCTCTTTCCCGATAGATAAATTAGATGTAATATTGGAAGATAAAGCATGTTATATTTTAAGAAAATTATTCCTATCGTTATGTTCATTAAATGTGTCTTTTATAATTTTTAAATATTCAAACATTTCTTCTTGAGACATGTCACCATCAATATGTTTCTTTAATAGAATAATTATTATAATTAAACACAAGAAAAACATTAGAAATAATAGGCACCACATTGAAATTAGTCATGAATCACATGTTGTGTAACATCCCAAGCTTCTACGGTAAGTTTCCCTTTGAATAATGAATAGCTTGCATTGTACGCAACTTCGAGATTCTAACACACCACGACCAATCAAACTAGCTGTTATGAATAGTAATACCCAATTTTTGAAATTTTATAAATTTTATTTTTCAAAATGGACTTCATTTTTGGATTCAAAATATTGAAATTATCTTAGGGTGAATTTTTGGTATTTTTATGAAAACTTTCATTTTTTGATGAATAGTGAAAAACACTAAGTTATAGTTTAAAACCGACTTTTTATTTAAATAATTATTTATTTTATTTTAATTTATTTTAGGTCAAAATAGATACATAATACCTATCTAATTTCAATGTAATTAATTGGAGTCAGTCAATAATAATTTTAGATATATAAAAAATTTATCGAACTTTTTACTCTCTTTTACCCACCTCCTAGGAGGATTTGCAAATTTGAATAAAACTTAATTTTACCACTTCTGTGAATTGAATTTCAAAAATCCGAGAGACAAGGTTGATATCAGTAAGTAAAATGTTGTCTCAACACACCCACTAATAGATTTTAACTCACCATTGAGTATGAAAAGAAACCTCCCTTCTGTGATGTGTGCAAAATGATTGGACATGATTTTTCTACATGCAGGGTGGTTAGGAAACAAATGAACCCTCCAATTAACAATGATTGGAAAGAGGTTAATTATGTTAAAAAAGAAAAAAATAACACTGATAAGGTTGAGCACTCTAAAAAAAGCAAGACATTTGAGTTAAAAAGCTCAATGATCCTTCTTCCCTAAAAGGAAAAACTTGGGGTGTCTTAGTTGATGAAGAAGAAGCCTTGCATAAGAATGAAAATACTGCCTTGGGATTAGAGGCCATAGTGGCTGGGGAAGTTGGAAATAGCATTGATAATAATCCCCCCACTGTCCCCAACACATATTTTACTGCTTCTACTTCTAGATCTTTAATTTTACATGAAAATGTTAGTAAGGACTTAGAGGTCTTACCTCCTTCGGCTCAGGAAGGCACTACTGATGTTTCCTACAAAGCACATGGTGAAAAGGGGAAAATCCCAGACTCAGGTAACCCTGTTTTAGAGACTCCTATTTTAAATTCTGTCATCTCTAATACTGAAATGACTTTTTTAGAGCACCATTTACCTATTGCAAATGCTAGTTCTCCTATTTTTTCTCATAATAGTTCATGTGCTCCTGACACTATTACACAACCTGTTTCTGTTTCTGCTAATACAAAAGTGCCCAAGCATTTGGATGACTTTCATAAGGTTTCTCAGTTGAATTTTTATGCTGAAAAATTCATTCCTTTAGCTACTGGTAAAACTGATTTACCTATCTCTTTAACTTCTACACATGCTGCACATAAATTATCTCTCCCTATTACTGATGTTTCTATTTCTATTCCTAAATCTTCTCAAGATAATTCTTCCTCTCTGGTTATCAGGGTGGTGTCTAACTTCCCTATTGATGAACAGAAATCTTCTCCTATTATCAATCCCACTTATGATCCTCAGAATCCAGAGGGTTTAAGTACTATTTTGTCTGAAAACATTACTAAATCTTTATCATATTCCGATTCTGTCTTGGTAGGGGATATGACACATTCCTTTTCTGAAAAATCTTCTTCTCTTGTAGCTGTATCCATGGCCAGTCCTTCTACCACTTCTGATATGGCTACTCCAGATAATGTTACTCTAGATGTGACACAATCTCTAAATGATCAGTTAACTATTCATGGAACTATGGGAGATCACCCACTAGACAGGTCTGATATCATGGATCCTTCGGTCTCTATCCTAAATCCTAATTCTAATCCTAAAGCAGATGACTTGAAAAATGCTAAAAATCAGGAGACCAAACAAAACCCTTCATCCTCCCCAATGGTCATGAGATCTCAAGGGAAGAAAGGTGCTGGGAAGTCGAAAAATAAGAAAGGTTCTAACCCAAAACCCAATTAGTAATGAATTTACTATATTGGAACTGTCAAGGTGTGGCTAATCAAGACACCTCCATCACTCTTAGGAGGTTCTTAAACACTCACAAACCTCTTCATTTTGCTATTTCTGAACCTAAAGTCACTTTCAAAATGAACTTCTTGAGATTTGGTTCTCTCAATTACAATTTCCTAGGCTCTTGAAAAAGAGATTCCCACTCTGATTCTATGTGGATTTTTTCCATACTTCTTTGAAAAATGTCAATATTTCTAGAATCTCTGATCAGCATATTACCTGTGATTTTTCGTGGAATGATCTCCATACTTTTTGTACTTTGGTTTATGCCAAGAACAGATACCAAGATAGAAGAGACTTATGGAATGATCTTCTTGATTTGTATAAATGTATTCAATCTCTTTGGGTAGTCATGGGTGACTTCAATTCCATCCTCAGCCCCTGTGAAAAAATTGTACCCTCTCACCTTTCTATATCCTCTAGGGAATTCAGAGATGCTATTGAAGACTGTAATCTTTTTGAAATCACTCTTTCTGGTTCTAAATTTACTTGGTACCAAAACCACCTTAATAAAAAGGTTTATAGTGAGATTGATAGGTCCTTCATCAATATGAAGGCTCTTGATAGCTGGGATAATATTTCTAGTGTTACTCTCCCTAGGGTCAAGTCTAACCATCATCCTATTCTTGCTATCCTTCTTATAAATGACAAGAAATCAGTCCTTCCTTTTAAATTTAATAATGCTTGGTATTCGAATCCTGATTGTGTTGCATTCATTCATAACATATGGAATTCTATGAAACATCAACAAGAATCTTTTTCCTGTATACAGAAATGGAAAACTCTCAAATAGGCCCTCAAAGGTTAGTGCAAATCTTCAAATTCTCAAATTGATCTGGATATCTCTTTACTTGAGAAAGTGCTTAGTTGTTTCCAAACGTAAAACACAGACTATGACTTCAACTTGGATCCTCAATTGGAAGTGAATATCTCCGTCAAACTTAATTCAATGCTTACTTTCAAAGATAACATTCACAAACATATGTTCAGGACCAAATGGCTTACTGATGGAGATCGTAATACCAAATTCTACAATTGCCTTCAAAGAATTAGAAAGACTAATCGTCCTCTTTCCAAACTTACTAATAATGGAGTGATCATTGACTCTGAAGAGGCCATTACAGATCATGTTACCTCGTATTATCATAAAATTTTTAATGGTCCTGGCCTAACCACTAATCTTAAATACAATATTATTCCTCTAATGGTGGATGAAAGGGACAATAATTTGCTTCTGAGCACTCCTCTTGACCATGAAATTAAAGACACTGTCTTTTTCCACAATCCTGACAGTGCTGCTGGTCCAGATGGGTTATCAATGGTTTCTTCTAAAATCATTGGGACATAATCCACAAGGATGTTTGTAACCTTGTTAAGAGATTTTTCACTCATGGATTCCTCCCGCATGGAATCAATGCTCAATTCTTAACCTTAATACCTAAGGTTGAGAATGCTTCTGAGATCCATCAATTCAGACGGATTGCTCTTATTAACACGATTTTTAAAATCATAACCAAAATCATTGCAAATAGACTTGCTCCTATTTTCAATAGAATTGTTTCTTGGAATAAGTTTGGATTTATTAAAGGAAGATCCATTCAAGATTTTATTTTTCTTGCCTCTGAATGCTTTAGCAGTTTAAATAAAAATAATAGAGGGGGATGTGTGGCTATCAAACTAGATATCAAAAAAGCTTTTGATACCATTGATTGTAATTTCATCTTTAAAGTTCTAAAAAGATTTGAATTTCAAGATCTATTCATTGGAAGAATTAGTACCTTATTTCATTCAGCTTATATCTATATCCTTATTAATGGCACTCCTAGAGGTTTTTTTAATTGTTCTAAAGGTGTAAGACAGGGTCACCCTCTTTCTGCTATTCTTTTTGTGATTGCTGAGGATTACCTTAGTAGAATCCTCAGTAATTTGGTTGATCAAAGTAATCTTACACCTATACAGGTTTCTATAAATCTTAATGCCCCCACCCACCTTCTTTATACTGATGACATTATCCAGTTTCTAAAAGGGGATCAAAAGAATATTCATATTTTTTAAGAAATCCATTGCTCATTGTGAGGAGGTCTCGGGTCAAGTGGTCTCTTGGAATAAATCCTTCATTTTTTGGTAAGAATTTTTCTGTTAGAAGGAAAACTAGCATTACCACTTATTTGGGAATTAAAGAGGGCCCATTTCCTTTCACTTATTTGGGAGTCCCAAGTTTTTGGGGGAGACCCAAAGCCAGCTACTTCACTAATGTTATTGATCAGATTATAAACCAACTTTCCAGTTGGAAAGGTAAATCTCTCTCTATGGCTGGGAGAATTTGCTCGGTCAAGTCAATCATTGTCTCTAAAATGGTCTACTCCCTCATGATTTATAAATATCCTGTTGGAATTTTCAAGAAAATTAATACTTATATTAAAATTTTCATTTGGACTGGAAGTATTCTTGAAAGGAAGCTTGTCACTATACCTTGGAATTATTGTTGTAGACCTCTTGATAAAGGTGGGATTGGCATAAAAAATTTAAAGCTTTTAAAAGACGCTCTCCAGGCCCATCTCACTTAGTATATTATTAATCCCTATTCCAATGCTACTGAATTTTTGTATCACAGATTTCTCTCTAAGCTCTTAAAAGGGAATCTCACTTTCATTAACTCTTCTATCTGGCCATCTATCAGGGACTCTTATCATAAGATCATGGAGAATTCTAGATGGATGGTTAGTGATAATTCTTCAATTAACTTTTGGTGTGGCAAATGGTATGATAACCCCTTGATAACATTTTTACCTACTAGTCACATTCTTGAGGACACTAATCGATCTGTAAAAGATGTTCTTAAATTTCATCGTCAAGATCTCCCTGATAATATTATGCAGATCATAGATAATCATTCATTTTCCCCTGATGGTGATTTCCTGGTCTGGGAACCTTCACTAAATGGCATTCTTGACTCTAAAAGATTTTATAAGAAGAATTTTTCTCACATTGATTCAAATTATATATGGTTGAGCTAGTTTAACAAACCCTGGATTAAACCCTCCAGGCTCACTCTCATTTGGCATATTGCCCATAATAAATTTCCTACAGATACTATTCTTCAAGTTTATAAAATCCAATTTTTTTCTAAATGTCGCCTTTGTAACCAACACAGGGAGGATGCAGTTCATCACTTCCTGTCTTGTGTGATAGCCTCTGTCTTATGGAACTTTGTTTTTGATTTATTCAACTTCAGATGGTCTTTTACTGATCCTATTTCCGTGTTTCTTAAAAACTGCACTGGATCTGAACTTTCTTTGCAGATCAACAATATCTTGCTAGCGGAATTTTCTGAACTCATCCACGAGATTTGGTACGTTAGAAATGACAATATTCATAATAATCACACTTTTAGTCTTAATGCAGGAAAATCTCAGATTCTTGTCATGATCTAGGAAGCTACATTTATTCAAAAAGAATGCGGCAACAACTCAGTTGGGAACTTTGAGATCCTTTGCCACCTCTGAGTTCCTGGAATTTTCCCAAAGCCCAAAAACACGTTCGAGGTTTTCTGGAAGGCACCAATGCCGGGATGGATCAAAGTCAATGTTGATGGTGCTTCCAAAGGAAATCCAGGCCCTTCCAGTTGCGGTGCTATTTTCAGAGATTCTGCTGGTCAATGTTAGGGCTGTTTCTACGTTGGATGTGGTCACTCGTCACTGCTGGAGGCAGAACTATTGGGTGTCATCCATGCTGTTGACTTTTCTCTTCAAAGAGGTTGGAGGAAATTATGGATTGAGAGTGACTCAACCACCATCATTCATGCCATCTGGAATGGCAGCATTCATCTGGCCTGGAAGCATACTACTCGTTGGATAAACTGTCTTAACTCGCTTCATGGGATTGATTTTATAGCTACCCATACATACCGTGAAGCTAATTTCGTTGCTGATGCTCTTGACAACAAAGGAGTTCACCAGCGCATGACTTGGATGGACTCCCTGCCTGGTGATTTATTTGAGATTTTTGATAGAGATTGTAAAAAAATCCCCTATTTCAGACTCTTGTAACTTTATTGTTTTTAATAATAATTTGTGCTTTGGTCTTTGACGAAAGCACTACCTTTAAAAAAAACTTAGGAATAAAATATGATCCTTTAGGTCCACTTGCATTAGATTGGGACATTTATTATTATTTAATTCAAAGAAGAGTTAAAAGTGTTAAAATCAAAGTTTAATTACTAAACCATTTTTAATATAGGGTTATACATAAGATAAATTAGACTATAAATATTAATTATAAATATAAAAATATTTCATACATAAGGGTATTTTATTTATAATTTTTAGACATTATATAATTTAATTTATTTATGACACAATGATGATGCAGTAATTACCTTATTAATGAAATATTAAAATAATTGATATTATAAATACCCAAATAAATGTAATTTGAGAATTTTTATGAATTACACTAATTTTATCAGTTAATATGACATGTTATGGTATATTAAATGAATTTTTTTATGTAATAATGCTGTTATGAATTTAGCAAAAACAAGATACCAAATAGTGTCAAAATTTCCATAAAAGAGTTTTTAAAACAAATATTATATTATTAATTGGTATTCTACTCTAAAAAATATAAGGTTTAGAAAAAAGACTTAAATACTATTATATATGTCATTAATGAATCACTTGGGGTTCTCTTGGAAGTTTATAGTAAGTTTATTAACCATATAATATAAAAATTCAAAGAGACATAGTAAATGTCAAACAATTTAACTAAGAGTTAAATCTATAAGATAATGTTAATATAGTGATCCAAACCTATCTAAAACCTATTGGTTTTGTGGTTTTCAGCCCATACCAACCTTATCCTTTAAATAATTTATTTTTGATCCATTATAAACTGAAAATTATTTTATTATAAAATAATATTTCAATCTTTTCCTAAGGTGCCCCTCACCCCTCTTATAAAAGGACACTTCCCCTTGTCTCAAATTCACACCTTCAAATCCATTTCGATCATTGAAAACATGCCCAAATATCCTCTACAATGTACTCCCTTAGTCTTAGGGGCCTTACTTTATTCAGAAAGCCAACCTAAGGATCCCTTTTGATCAAATAAAAAGGAAGAACCCGAAGAAGAGGTAAATATTTCATCACCTCTTTCAAGTTTTTTTCTTCTTCCACTTCTTCTTTCCTTATGATTTCCATTCTAAAATAATAACTCTATTATATTATATATACGGTGATGTTATTATAAATATGTTACAACCATATTCATTATTCTATCCGTCTTTTTAATTACATGTCACCATACGTGTGTACGTACGAATTACCGTCTCCACGTCGTGGTGTAGTTTTCATTCAATACATTATTATTTGGGTGGGTATAATAATGATGTATAACTGATGTAAATAATAAATATAACATTATAATGATATAACATACAATTATATACAATTTTAATCAAAATAATGATATTGTCGCTCGTGCGTACGTACGGATTACCGTCTCCACGAACACGATGAGATTCATTCCCCATCGTATCCATTTAAGACTAATTTCCATTTTATTATTAAAAATACTTTTTAAATACTTAATATCATTCTTAATATTAATAATATAATTTCTAGCCATAACAAACATTACTTATGTAACAAAGAATATAAAATAAAATGAATCAGTTAACACCCAAAATGATGATAATACTAAAATATTATTAACAATGAAATATTAAAAGATCATATATGATATCATATTAATGCATATGGTTATTTTATAATTTAATAACAATTATTTCACCATTATACTGGAGGTTAACCTACCCTCAACCAAGGAAAATTACAAGGTAAGGGTTAATTTCACAATCTCTTTATCATCCAAGGTTGTTTTTACGTAGGTGTCTACTGGGACCAGTTTATCATCCACATCCATGTTTCTTAAAATGTATTTCAATTTTTTTTACTATTTACTAGAAAATGGGATAAAGTTATTTATACCCTTATTTGACCTCATATGTTTGGAAGGAATCTTTCTGTCAATTTCAAAACAAGGTACTTTATGAACTTTTTGACAAAATTAAGGTAAAATGTTTTTCTAACTTATACGATAGGTGCAATTATTATCCGCCGTTATAACATCGTCGAATCTTCCTTTACAAGATTATAAGAATATTTTGAAAATAAATGTTTTCTTTTATAATTACATGAATTTTAAATTATTTCAAAATAGAAAGATATACTCTTATTAAATAATTTTCCTTTCATCTATGTCAACATCCTTTGAGGTATTTTAAACTAGTTTGAAGTTGATCTATTATGATAAAAATCTTCCATACTGTATTATGTTTGACTGTGGATGTGGTATTTTTATACCATTCATGGTTTATGGTTAATTTATTGACATTTCATTTTCTAGTTTTAATAAGAATTTTTATGTTATATTTCAACCCTTTCATATGAGTAATGTATTGTACTTAGTAAGTGACGGGTGGAGCCGCTATAGCTCCTCGATGAATCGGTATGTCTAATGAGACAACTTGACATGGAATTGGACGAGGACTTTCCCAATTTGATATATAGTTTTGGCCGAGGCCTTAATGATTTTTAGATGTCTTGGCCAAGGCCTTGACAAAATGTTTCAGAATTTCCGGCATTATACATTCCCTCATTATGAAAATAATATTGATGGTTCATGTGGTCATTCGACTTGTAGAATACCCATGATTATGTTTTATTATGGAATCATTTACTCATCTCATATTCCTGCCATAAAAGTGTTCATGTTTATAATTGGTAAATGAATGTGTTTTCAATTATTCACCATGATTAATATTTATGTTATCTTCTGCTGTATATCTTACCCTTACTGAGCCTTTGAGCTCACCCCTTTCTTATGCTTCATTTTACCAGGATATGAAGAAGTTAGTTATGAGTGACTTGAAGGCATAATCTAGGAGGATTGGATGTTTCTAATGGGATAAATTAGTGTTTTATTTCTTTTCAAGTTGTAAAGTTGAACTTATGTATGAATCTTATTTCCAATAATACTAAACTGATCGATATTTTGGGACATGATTCCCTTGTGATCATGACAATGTTATGTAATAATGCACAGACCCTAGGTAACTGGGGTCGGGGCATTACAGTTGGTATTAGAGGAAGTTTAGTACAAACTTTGGAAACTAGATTCAGATAAACTCTAATTAGAACACATAACCCCAAGATAGACTTTGTGGATCAGTATAGAAGAACTTCCTAGAATTTTGGTACTGTAGATATTTTGTGAGTTTTCCAAGAAATACATCCCTATATGGATACGAGCAGGTAGAGGCCACTCTGGCACAGATGTACCTAGGGGTAAAACCCGAAAAAAAAACACTTTGATCTAGACTCGAATGGGAACTGGTGCATGACAATGAGCCTTGATTCACTCTTTGTTACAACACTTATGGGGGATATGCTTAGAATAATTCTCATTTACTTTACAAACCATTATAAAGGGTTTATGAGTATATACTTCCTCAAAGAAAACATTTTTATGATTATGGATTATATCCATAAACTGTTCAATTTATGTTATGTGTTTTACAAGTTTGGATTTATGTATTGCGATTCATAAACTAATCTAGTGTATGCCATTATTTAGAAATGATGCCTAGAGGAAGGAATGGAAACCGTATCAATGCATGTAATCCATGTAGGGATTTTCCTCCTACTCAAGATGATTATAGTGGATCTGGTGATGCAACTGGTGCTGTAAGAACCCGGGTTTTTAGAACGGGTCAAAATCCTGACCCTGTTTGAATTTTTGACTAGTTTCTGAGGAAACTGGAGAAAACGGGAAGTTTCTAGAAATTTCCAGACTACACACCGTGTACTTTTAAGTACATATCGTGTATAAGTTAAGCGAGTGTCGGCCGTGTGGTCACCAAGTATATGTCGTGTGATGACCGTGTAGAATTTTCTTACTACACGGTGTGTAACCCCGACTGTGTGGTGGATATACATGGTGTGTAGGTCTGTTGACCGGCCAGAACCGAGGACATGTCGTGTTCCCCTTAGACTCGCCGTGTAGTCTAGCCGTGTATGAGGGATATACATGGTGTGTGGGTAAGTCAGCGAGGATGTGAAGAGAAACCTAGTACACACCGTGTACCCATAGGTACATGTCGTGTACTCATGTCGGCAGGTCGGCAGAATACCAACCACCAAATGAATAGTTAAATGATATATACACGGCATTTTGTCATGAAGTACATGCCGTGTACTTTCATTTTTTGTGCTAAAATGGGATGTAGCATCGTTTTTGAGGCAGAACACATTTATTTCACCCGGTTTCATGAACCAAGCCGGCCATATCTTGTTTCTCCTCCCGATCGTCAGTTCGAGATCCGATTCGAGCTTTGATTAGTGTGTTGGAACCCCCTCAGTAAGGCATCGATTATTCTTTGGCCGTTTTGTTTGATTTTAATTCAAGAAAAAGTTATAGGGGTTTGAGCGGTATTAAATATTTTGTATATTTACCATGTTTTTAGACCGAATTGGTGGCTGTTATCAGAGGAGTAGCATCATACGAGTCTCAGGTAGGTGGTGCATACCTCATTTTGTGTTTTCGTGGTTGTTTGGGTGACACGGCCTTCAGCACGTTTTCAGGTATTTTGAGTGGGACCCGTTTTATCTGTTATTCTATATTGATTTTTTTATTGGACCTATTAGATGCCTTTGGGTATGCCCTGTTACCAATTTGCGCGAGTGGGCCAGGTTAGGGGTCGTGGTTCATTGGTGAATTTTGGACGAGGAATGCCAAAATGGTTTTAATTGAAATATTAATGTGTTAAACTGTTGGTTTGATTTATTAAAGTCTGTTATAAATTGTTAGAGGCATTTAAGACCTCAGTGATGGTATGGGACAACACCTTTCATAGTGCAATTCAACTGTTTAGTTTGTTTTTCCGGTTTATGTTTTCTGTTTAAATATGTTATATATGCGATTGCTGAATTGCATCTGCTGGACCCTTTGGGTGGTGTTGGGCATGGCCCGGATATTCTTGAGTGATTCAGATCACAGGTTGGGCTTAGTCTGAGTTACTTTTGGTGGTTTTGACCATGGGATTGGGTGTCATGGATGCCGGCTTGAGGAAGTTCGACTGCCAGGTTGGGCATGGCCCGGGTTACTCGGATGGAGAGGCCATCATACTTGAGTAACATGGTCGCAGGAAGCACGAGGTGTCAGATGTGTTGGTGGCTTAGGAATATTTTGGTGATTACTTCTCACCCATGACTTTGAGTAGTGTTCACACAGATATACTCTGTGATGAGGTTGTTTTGACCACTCATGTGGGTAGAGGCCCCCATAGTTACGGTTAGGTATTTTGGTTGGGGGTGCTTGCTGTAGAAAGCCACGTGAGAGGTGAGGAGCCTTTAGGGGATAGCATTGAGACTATCGGGTTGGGGGCTGAGGCTCGCAGTGATTTGAGGACAGATATCACTGTTCCTCTTGGTTACCATTCTTGGGTGTGCCTTCGGAACGTCGGTACTTGAGACACGAGGTGTCAGGAGGCACATAGTGCTGGGTTACTATTCCTGGGCGTGCCTTCGGGATTTCGGTACTTGAGACACGAGGTGTTAGGAGGCACATGGTGCCGAGTTACTATTATTGGGCATGCCTTTGGGATGTCGGTACTTGAGACATGAGGTGTCAGGTAGAAAATGGTGCGGGGTTACACGACAGAGATTTCGGCGTTGGCCGAAGCAGGTGACACTCCATGGTGGCTGTTGAGCACTAGTGGAGTTTGTGTTTATTTGGGAATTGAACTATTTATTTCTTTCCTTATAAATGCATGACTACTTAAACACATATATTTGGTACGCACCATTGGGTGGTATCCTACTGAGATTTGTCTCACACCCTGCACAGGCCCATCGGGACGCGTGCAGACTTTATGGATTTACGTGCAGGAAAGTGGTTAGCTTTAGAAGATAGGTTGCGTTAGTTGTAGCATGGAGATGGTATGGACCTTGAGGTCATGCCTAGATGGGGTTTACTTTGTTTTTTTTACATTTCTGTATCAGCATGCTTACTTGTTGTAGCTACTGTTGGTTAGCCATTGGCGCCCTTTTTATATTCAGTTGTGTATGACCTGCTTTGGATGCATGTTTTAATATTCAGTAGTAGTTACATGTTATCAGCATGATGTTGTGTTTATTTCTGCTACTGTTGTTATATTTACTGCTTCCACTGTTTATCAATATTGACTATGCTTTCACTCTGCGGGTCTGGTTCGAGTCTGCAGAGTCTTTTTTTCTGCTGCATCATTACTGTTATACTCGGACCAGTACCCTTACTATGATCCTCTGAGAGGGTATATCCTCCCCACTATACTTAACAGACCCCAAATGCTAGTCAGTAGCCTTTGGAGTTCAGGGGAGGTGCGCCTAAGGTAGTGAAACTCGACCCGTTCGGCACTATTCGGGTGGTTGGCCGGGTCCGAGTCATTACAAAGTGGTATCAGATGAGTTCTTGATAGGGATTTAGTAGCATCATTTTTCTAGATAATAATGATATTGAGACTTCTATTTTTTATTTCTACTGGTTTTACTATTTGTGATATGGTAGACTGGAGATAGGTTGTTGTTACTAGAATTGGGTTTCTAGCTTTCGCTTGGGGGCCTGCAGCCCCAGGTACGAGGGATGGACCAAGTTTCCATGGGTTGGAATTTCTGTTTTGCTATTGGTTAGATTACAGTTTATATGATTTCCACCTCGGTGGATCACATGATGTGTGATGTTATTTATTGTGATATGTGACCCTTGACCCGGTATGGTAAGGAAGAATTAGACCTTGGCCCGGTATGGCAAGGCTATTTTTCTTGGCTTTTGATAGGCACATTTTTTTGGGTATTTCAATTTCATAATTGCATGTATGCTTTGTGAAGTGATAATACCATGTGAATACAAATCAATTTCAATGATTTATCTTCTTTGAAATGTGAATTGGTGAAATTCTTGATAGAATTTATAGTTGTGAAATGTGTATTCCATGCTTTATATTTTTGTAAAATTGCATGTGGTGGGATATGTGGGTCTGACTCTCATGAGAGCATGCAGGTACTATGGTTTTGGTAGGGTAACTTTCAGGATTGGGTGACTCGGTCGTCGGTTTGAGGCAACATGAGTTGTCGGGATGGGCATGGCCGATGTACTTTTGATACTTGGCTCTGTTGAGTGTGGGTAAGGAGGCCATGAGGCCGGGATGCCGTGGGGCATGGGTTGCAATGAGGGGAGTAAGGGTAGTTGTTATGCACTACCTTTTACTGCTTTCTTTATCTGTGTAGGATATATTGATATATATATATATATGGTATGTCTGACCATTTATGGTATTCAGCGAGTTACTCCTTCATGACTCGATGGAGCATCAGGCAAGAGATGATACAGTGCCGCAGGATCAGGGTCAGAATTTGGTACAGGTAGAGCACGAGCCGCAGGTACAGGCTCAGGGACAGGATCAGGTTCAGGATCTAGTGTAGGCAGGACAACAACTGGGTTTGGCATCGTTCAAGATGTGGATCGACGAGCAGCTCCAAGAGAGCTTGATACGTGTCTTGCAGGGGATTGACAGAGGCGTGTAGGGTATAGAGCCTTCTATGGCATATCTGATGTGGGAGTTCCAGTCACAACACCTGCCACTTTTTCAGGGTGAAGGTGGTCCACAGGCGGCCGAGAACTGGATAGAAAGCATGCAGATGATCTTCAAGCAGCTCGAGATACCTCTAGGGTGGAGGGTCAAGATGAAGACATACATGCTGAGAGGACCAGTGAAGCGTTGGTGGGATGTACAGGTTCAAGCTCGTAGGCACGAGGGACTGGCATGAAAGGATTTTGAGGACAGGTTCTTTGAGCACTTCTACCCAGAGACACTGAGGGAAGAGAGAGCTCGAGAGTTCTTGAGTATTTAGCAGGGAGATATGTCCGTCATGGACTACACATCTACTTTCACAGAGTTGTCTCGATTTGCACATGGTATGGTGAGAGATGATGTAGATAGAGTTAGGTTCTTCAAGGATGGCTTACGACACTCCATTCAGGTCCAGGTGAACCTCTTTAGGCTGGGTTCCTGCTCTGAGGTAGTGAATCGGGTGCTCATAGATGAGGGCAATGAGAGAGAGAAATCTCGCTTGGTTAGGGCGACAGCTTCAGGTGATTGTTTGGACAATAGGAAACGAGCATGGGATGAGTTCCAGCAGGGCAGCCAGGCCAGGGATTCAACTAGAACACCTCATTGTAGTTCTTCAGTGATTTTCTTTCAGTGTGGACAACCAGGACATGTTTGGGCGTAGTGCGATAGGCCTCCGAAGGAGTTCTAGTCATGAGGACAAGACGGGCATCTGGAGAGGTTTTGAAGGCAACCTTCTCAGATAGCCGGCAGGCAGGGGCCAAGACAGACTATAGCATCTTGAGTTGGTTCATGTTTGGTACCCGGAGAGGGTAGTCGAGGTTTAGCTGTAGGCGAAGGTCATGACAGAGATGGTGGGACCCAACTGAGGGGTCAGTGGCTGGTGACTGGAGCAGCGTCGAAGGGAGTTCAGGCATCATAAAGCCGTGTTTCAGGCTAGGTGCACGTCGTGGAGCTTCTAGAGGCTGAGCAGGCCGGTGAGCCGATGACAGTTAGAGGTACACCATAGTGTGGCCGTGATATCCATGTTTCCTTTTTGGCATGACCTGTAGAGGCATGTCTGTTTTGAGTGCACGTGGTGTACATGATCTATGTGGACTAACGAGATGATAGTCAATGGGATTGGCACCATATCGGGTGCGTGATATATATATATATATATATATATATATATATGTATGTATGAAATGTGTAGCATCAGGGCATCGAGGATGCGGGATACTTGAGGTGTCTTGAGCATCGGGGCATCGAGGACGTGGGTTACTTAAGGTGCTAAGCACCAGGACCTCGTGGAGGTGGACATCGATGCGGTGCAGGATACGTTGGGTGTCGGAAGCGACACATGAGCACCGATGGTGTGTAGGGGTGACGATGCATCACAGGAGGACTATGCATCTGGAAAACAGGTTAGTAAACATCGTTTGCTTTACGTTTTGTTGGGTTGAGACCGAGTTAGGAAATTTCTAAGGTGGGGAGCCCCCTTTGAGGAATTTATCCGAAACCTTGAGACTGGGGAAGTACAGGTTACTTGGAACAGAGTGGTATGTTTGGTTCCATCTTTGGGTTTCTTCTGATAGCTCAGGGATGAGCTATGTTAAGGTGGGGAGATTATAAGAACCCGAGTTTTTAGAACGGGTCAAAATCCTGGCCCTGTTTGAATTTTTTACTGGTTTCTGAGGAAATTGGAGAAAACGGGAAGTTTCTGGAAATTTACAGACTACACGCCGTGTACTTTTAAGTACATGCCGTGTATATGTTAAGCGAGTGTCGGCCGTTTTCTTTCCAAGTACATGTCGTGTGATTACCGTGTAGAATTTTCTTACTACATGACGTGCAGTTTTAAACATGCCATGTAACCCCGACCGTGTGGTGTCTATACATGGAATGTAGGCCTGTTGGCCAGGCAGAACAGAGGACACACCGTGTTCCCCTTGGACACATCGTGTAGTCTAGCCGTGTATGATGGATATACATGGTGTGTGGGTAAGTTGGTGAGGATGTGAAGAGAAACCTGGTACGCACCGTTTACCCATAGGTACACACCGTCTACTCATGTCAGCAGGTCGGTGGAATCCCAGCTTCCAAATGAATAGTTAAATGATATATACATAGTATGTAGTCATGAAGTACACACCGTTTACTTTCTTTTTTTTTGTGCTAAAATGGGAAGTATCCTCATTTTTTAGGTATAACACATTTCTTTCGCCCGGTTTCATGAACCAAGCTGACCGGATCTTGTTTCTCCTCCCGATCATCCGTTAGAGATCTGATTTGAGCTTTGATTAGTGTGTTGGAACCCCCTCAGTAAGGCCTCAATTCCTTTTTGGCCATTTTGTTTGATTTTTGTTCTAGAACTAGTTATAGGGGTTTGAGCGGTATTAAATATTTTGTAGATTTACCGTGTTTTAGACCGAATTGGGTGCTCTTACCATAGGAGTAGCATTGTACGAGTCTCAGGTAGGTGGTGGATACCTCATTTTGTGTTTTCATGGTTGTTTGGGTGACACGGATTTCAGCGCGTTTTCAGGTATTTTGAGTGGGACCCTTTTTATCTGTTGTTTTATATTGAATTGTTTATTGGACCATTGGGATGCCTTTGGGTATTCCTTGTTACCAGTTTGTGTGAGCGGGCCAGGTGATGGGCCATGTCTCATCGGGGCATTTTGGCCGCGTAACGCCAAAATTTTTTTAATTGAAATATTAATGTATTAAACTGTTAGTTTAATTTATTAAAGCCTGTTATAAATTGTTAGAGGCATTTAAGACCCCAGTGCTGGTATGAGACAACACCTTGCATAGTGCAATTCAACTGTTTAGTTTGTTTTTCTGGTTTATTTTTTCTATTTAAATATGTTATATATGGATTTGCTGAATTGCATCTACTGGACCCTTTGGGTGGTGTTGGGCATGGACCAGATATTCTTGAGTGATGCATATCACAGTTTGGGCTCATCCCGGGTTACTTTGGGTGGTTTTGACCATGAGATTGGGCATCATGGATGTCGAATTGAGGCAGTTCGACTTTAATGTTGGGCATGGCCTGGGTTACTTGGATGGAGAGGCCATCGGACTTAAGCGACATGGTCGCAGGGGTATGAGGTGTCAGATGTGTTGGTGGCTTAGGACTATTTTGGTGATTACCGCTCACCCGAGACTTTGAGTAGTGGGCACACAGAGATACTCCGTGATGAGGTGGTTTTGACCTCTCGTGTGGGTAGAGGCCCCCGTAGTTGCAGTTAGGTATTTTGGTTGGGGGTGCTTACCGTAGAAATCCACATGGGAGGTGAGGAGCCTTTCGGGGATAGCATTGAGACTATCGGGTTGGGGGATGACGCTCGCCATTATTTGAGGACATATGTCGTTGTTCCCCCAGCTTACCATTCTTGGGCGTGCCTTCGGAACATCGGTACTTGAGACACAAGGTGTTAGGTGACACATGGTGCCAGGTTACTATTCTTGGGCATTCCTTCGGGATGTCAGTACTTGAGACACGAGGTGTCAGGAGGCACATGGTGCCAAGTAACTATTCTTGGGTGTGCCTTCGGGACGTCGGTACTTGAGACACGGGGTGTGAGGTGGTACATGGTTCCGGGTTACACGACAGAGATTCCAGCGTTGGCCAAAGCAGGTGACACTCCATGGTGGCTGTTGAGCACCAGTGGAGTTTGTGTTTATTTGTGCATTGTACTATTTACTATTTTCCTTAGAAATGAATGACTACTTAAACACATATATTTGGTACACAATTTTGGGTGGTATCCTACTGAGATTTGTCTCACTCCATGCATGGGCCCTTCAGGACACGTGCAGACTTTATGGATTTACATGTAGGAAAGTGGCCAGATTCAGGATTTGGGTTGCGTTAGTTATTGTATGGAGACGGTATGGACATTGAGGTCATGCCTAGATGGGGTTTACTTAGTTTTGTTTACTTTTATGTATCAACATGATTACTTGTTGTAGCTACTGTTGGTTAGCCATTGGCGCCCTTTTCATATTCAGTTGTGTATGAACTGCTTTGGATGCATGTTTTACTGTTCAGTTGTAGTTACATGTTATCAGCATTCTATTGTGTTTATTTCCGCCGCTGTTGTTATATTTACTACTTCCTCTATTTATCTATGTTGACTATGCTTCCGCTCTGCGGGTCTGGCTCGAGTCTACTGATTCTTTCTTTCCACTACATCTTTACTGTTATACTCAGACCAATACCCTTACTATGATCCTATGAGAGGGTATAACCTCCCTACTATACTTAACAAACCCTCGCTACTAGTTGGTAGCCTTTGGCGTTAAGGGGAGGTGCGCCTAAGGTAGTGACACCCAACCCATTCGGCACTGTTCGAGTGGCTGGCCAGGTCCGGGTCATTACAGGTGCTGATCATCTTGTCACCATACTGGGACAACTCGAATAGGTTATGAATAATATCCTTAACCTTATGGAGCTCCCTGATCCACAACATAGAGGATCAATGTTAGATCTCTTCATGAGGCAATGACCACCAATATTCTATGGGAGTACAAATCCATTTGTGGCTGAGCAATGTATAAATTCCTTAGAGAAAATATTTCATGCTTTAGGGAGTAGTGAAAGGGAAAAAGTTGTCATTGAAGTTTATCGCCACACTGGAGATGCTGATCAATGGTGGTCATTGATTCAAAACACAAAGGAAGATGAAGAAGTGTCCAGTACGGAATGGAGGAAGTTTAAATAACTTTTCTTAGAAAAATAATTTCCTCGTGACCATCAAGCAGATATGGAAAGGAAATTTATGAGTCTGAGACAAAAGGAGGATGAGAATGTTGTAAAGTATGGGGCTAAATTTACAAGATTATCTAGGCATACAGAAAATTATATACGTAACCCAAGAAGTAAGATTGACCATTTCATTGATGGGTTAAAACCGTTTCTCCATTGAGCATTAGTATCACAATCCTTCTCATCGTACGAAGATATTGTCTCGTGTGCTATCAAGATAGAAAAGTAATTATCTACGTCTTACGACTTTAAAGAAAATCAAGAGAAGAAGAGATCTGTTGAACACTCTGGGAAAGGAAATAAGGAAACAAGGAATAAGGGATGAATTGAATTTCCACCTTGTGATAATTGTGGAAGGAAGCACCCTGGTGACTATTTAAAAAGTAAAGGAGTTTTCTAAAAATATAGATTGAAATTCCATCTTACTGGTGATTGTAAGGGAAAGAATGATTCTACCAATGTTCAATGATACAATTGCAGGGAGATGGGATATTATGCAAATGAATGTACAAAGAATCAGGGAAACTTACCTTAGAAAAGGCCAAGGGATCAAGGCCAAGATTATACGATCACTACTACTGAGGTTGAATCTGTGAAAGATGTGGTGGAAGGTAATTTAATGGTTTCCTCAAGTTTATCTAATGATTTATTTGATTCTGGATCATCGCATTATTTCTTATCTTCCCAGTTTTATAAAAAAATTAGATATTTCCAATTTGATTTAACAAGGGAGTTGTCAATAAAAACTCCTAAGGGAAATATCATTACAAAAAAGTTTGGTGAATCAGTTCCCATTAGGGAATATAAATGTTATTTATCTACTAATCTCATCTTCATACCCATGATTGAATTTGATATAATCCTCGGAATGGATTGGATTTTTGACCATGATGCGAAAATTTATTATAAGAATAAGGAGGTTACAATTTTCGATGTTGATAAGAAGTACCTTATCTTTAGATCAGAAATGTCACCACCTCAATATTATATAGATCCACCCACAGTAGCTTAACTAAATTCAATTATTGGGGAGGAAGAGAACGAAATAACTATGGGTGAGGAAAGGAATATTCAAATAGAGGACGTACCTATTGTGCAAGAATATGTTGATGTGTTTCCAGAAGATTTACCTGGACATCCTCCAGAATGAGAAATTGAGTTTTCCATTGATTTAATTCTTGGTTCAATGCCCATATCTAAGACCCCTTATAGAATTTCCACTGTGGAACTGGTGGAACTAAAGAAACAACTATAGGAATTGAGTAATAAGAGATATATTTCCCCTAGTGTTTCTATATGAAGAGCCCCTGTTATTTTTGTTAAGAAGAAAGATGAATCTATGAGGTTGTGCATTGACTACAGGGAGATCAATGCTATAACAATAAAGAACTAGTATCCCCTACCTCACATTGATGATTTATTCAACCAACTTCATGGAGCTCAATATTTTTCAAAGATTTACCATTGATCATGATATCATCAGTTGTGTGTGAAAAAGGAAGACATATTCTTTATGGTCTTCATAGATTTACTAATGCACCCTCTGTCTTCATGGATCTAATGAACTGAGTTTTCAAGGAGTATATTGATGGCTTTGTAGTGGTATTTATTGATGATATATTGGTATACTCTAAAATCTATGAAGACCATAAAAATCACTTGCGTACCATTATGAAAACCCTCAGAATAAATGAATTATACTGGAAGTTTAGAAAGTGTGAATTTTGGATTCAAGAGATTTCTTTTCTTGGCCATATTGTCTCTAAGGATGAAATCTCTGTTGACCCTTCTAAGACAAAGGCAATCCAAGAATGTCCAGCATTGACAAGTATAACTGAGCTATGCTGTTTTATTGGTTTAGTAGGTTATTATCGACATTTCGTCCAGAATTTTTCCCAATTGGATAAACCATTAACGAAGATCACACGTAAATGGGTTAAATTTTTATGGACAAAAGAGTGTGAAGAATGTTTCGAGGAACTGAAGAGAAGATTAGTCAATGATCCTATCATGAATCTACTATCGTGGAATGATGGGTTTGTTATTTATAGTGATTTCTTAAAGAAATGAATTGGTTTTTTCCTTATGTAGAATTATAGAGTTATTGACTATGCATCACGATAACTAAAAATTCACTAGAAAAACTATACAACTCATGATCTTGAGTTAGAAGCTGTAATCTTTGCTTTGAATATATGGATAAATTACCTCTATGGTATAAAATTTGAGATATATAATAATCACAAGAGTTTGAAGTATATCTTATCATAGAAAGAACTCAACATGAGGCAAAGGTGATGGCTTGAACTACTCAAGGATGATGATTGCACAATACACTACCACTTGGGGAAGGAAAATAAGGTGGCAGATGCTTTTAATATAAAGGATCATGGAGTTCTGAACTAGATGACAGTTGAAAGGGATCCCATTTTCACGGATCTAGTAAAGATGGATATTGGAATAATCATGGAAGGTGAAACATAAATGCCTTTTTAAATGGTTTCCAAACCATCTTTACTAGATAGGATAAAAAGTTCTTAGGCTAATGATGAGGAATTTAAAAAGAAGATTAAATCTATGAACGACGGGAGATTGATCAACTTCATATATGAAGATGTGATTTTGAAATTTGGGAAGAGACATTGTGTTCTTGATATAGCTGATCTGAAAAGGGAATTGTTAGATGATGATCATAGATCCAATTTCACTATACACCCTGGTTTCAATAACATGTATAGATATTTGAAGGAACATTTTTGGTGGGACAATATAAAGGGGATATTTCGGATTTTGTGTCAAGATCTATGGTTTGCCAACAAGTGAAAGCTGGAAGGCAACAAACTGGAGGAGTCATGAAACCTCTTCCCATACTTGATTGGAAATAGGATAATATTATGATGGACTTTATCACGGGACTACCAAAGACTCCTAGAAGGAATGATGCAATATGGGTCATTGTTGATAGTTTTACCAAGTCAACACATTTTCTTGCTATAAGAGAAGATTTACCACTTGAAAATTTAACAAGACTGTATATTAATGAAGTTGTAAGACATCATGGAGTACCCCTATCGATTTTTTCTGATCATGATCCATGTTTTACATCAAGATTATGGAAAAGTCTTTAGAAATCCCTATATACTAAACTTTGTTTGAGCATTGCCTACAACCCTCAAACTGATGGACAATTAGAATAGACTATTGAAACCTTAGAAGACATGTCGAGATCTTTCTCACTTGACTTTCAAGGTATTTGGGATCAATATTTACCTCTGGTAGAATTTTCTCATAACAATAGCTTCCATTCAAGTATTCAGATGGCACCATATGAAACATTATACAGAAATAGATGCCGCACACCAACCTGTTGGGATGATGTTGGTGAAAGAAAACTCGTTGGCCCAGAACTTGGGGAGGAAATGATTGAGAAGGTGATGGTTATCCAAACTCACATCAAAGCAGCTCAATGTAAGTAGAATATCAATGCCGATAACCAAAGGAAGGATTTGGAATTTCAGGTTGGAGATCATGTTTTATTGAAGGAATCTCCATGGAATGGAGTTATACGATTCGATAAGAAGGGTAAATTATGTCCCAGGTACAACGGACCTTTCGAAATTCTAGAACGAATTGGGGATATAGCTTATCATTTGGAAATTCTGCCAAGTCTCTCCAAAGTTAAGGATGTGTTCCACATATCATTGTTTAGAAAATACATGGCTGACCCAACGCATGTGTTCACCTATGAGTAATTAGAACTGGAAACTGATCTATCTTATTGCAAAGATCCTGCCAAGATTCTTGATACCAGAGAAAAAGTGTCGAGAAACCGAATGACTTGTCCGGTAAAATTTATATGGAGAAACCATCAATTGGAAGAGGCAACGTGGGAACCCGATGAACTTGTGATGAAGAACCACCCAAATCTTTTTATGCAGTAATATTCTAGAAATTTTGAGGAAAAAATTATTTTAAGTAGGGGAGAATGTAACAACCCAAGCTTCTAAGGTACGTTTCCCTTTGAATAATTCAATAGATTTCATTGTATGCAACTTCGAGATTCTAACACACCGCGACCAATCAAACTAGTCGTTATGAATAGTAATAACCACTGTTTAAAATTTTATAAATTTTATTTTTCAAAATGGACTTCATTTTTGGATTCATAATATTGAAATTATCTTAGGGTGAATTTTTGGTATTTTTCTGAAAACTTTCAATTTTTGATGAATAGTGAAAAACACTGAGATATAGTTTAAAACCGATGTTTTATTTAAATAATTATTTATTTTATTTAAATTTAATTTATGTAAAAATAGATACATAACACCTATATAAGTTCAGTGTAATTAATTGGATTCATTTTATAATAATTTTAGATATATAAAAAATTTATCAAACTTTTTACTGTCTTTTATCCACCTCCTAGGAGCATTTGTAAATTTGAATAAAACTTAATTTTATCACTTATATGAATTGAATTTAAAAAATACTAGAGACAGGGTTGATATCAGTAAGTAAAATGTGGTTCAATAAGATAAAAATAATTTTTCATGAATGGTAACTTTTGACTTTTATTTACGACGGTTAAAAGTAAATAGGGTAATTAAGGGTAAAAATGATATTATTATTACCCTAACACATGTCCTAATTCTATTGGATAAGTGTAATTTGTCCTAAATAAACCTTAGGAATAAAATATGATCCTTTAGGTCCACTTGGATTAGATTAGGACATTTATTATTATTTAATTTAAAGAAGAGTTAAAAGTGCTAATATCAAAGTTTAATAACTAAACCATTTTTAATATAGGGTTATACATAAGATAAATTCGACTATAAATATTCATTAGAAATATAAAAATATTTCATTCATATGGTATTTTATTTATAATTTTTAGACATTATATAATTTAATTTATTTATGAAACAATGATGATGCAGTAATTACCTTATTAATGAAATTTTAAAATAATTGATATTATAAATACCCAAATAAATGTAATTGGATACTTTTTATGAATTAAAATAAATTTATAGGTTAATATAAAATTTGAGGGTTGATTAAATTAATTTTTCTTGAAGTAATAATGCTATTATGAATTTAGAAAAACAAAATACGAAATAGTGTCAAAATTGACATAAAAGTGTTTTTAAAACAAATATTATATTTTTAATTGGTATTCTATTCCAAAAAACTAAGGTTAAGCTAAAGGGTGTAAATACTGTTATATATGTCATTAATGAATCCCTTGGGGTTATCTTGGAAGTTTAAAGTAAGTTTATTAACCATATAATATAAAAATACAAAGAGACATTGTAAATGTCAAACTATTTAACTTAGAGTTAAATCTAAAAGTTAAGGTTAATATAGTGATTAAAACCTATCTAAAACCTATTGGTTGAGTTGGTTTTGACCCATACCCACCTTATCCTTTAAATAATTCATTTTGGATCCATTAGAAACCTAAAATGATTTTATTATACAATAATATTTCAATCTTTTCCTAAGGTTCCCCTGACCCCTCTTATAAAAGGGAACTTCCCTTCTCTCAAATTCACACCTTCAAAGCCATTTGTCTCTACCAAAACCTGCCCAAATATCCTCTCCACTATCCTATATTCATATTAGAGTCTTTCCTTTAGTCATAAATCTAACCTAAGGATCCATCAAAAGGAAGAACCCAAAGAAGAGGTAAATATTTCATCACCTCTTTCAAGTTTTTTTCTTCTTCCACTTCTTCTTTCTTTGTTATTTACATTATAAAATAATAACTCTAGTATCATATATATACTGTGATGTTATTATAAATATGGTACAATCATATTCATTATTCTATCCATCCTTTGAATGACATGTCACCATACGCGCGTATGTACGGCTTACCGTCTCCACGACGTGGTGTAGTTATTATTCAATACATTATTATTTGGATGGGTATAATAATGATTTATATTTGATGTAAATAATAAATATAACATGATAATGATATACCATCCAAGTATATGTGATTTTAATCAAAATAATTATATTGTCGCTCGTGCATATGTACGGATTACCGTGTCTACGAACACGATAAGATTCATTCCCCATAATATCCATTCAAGACTAATTTTCATTTGATGATTAAAAATAATGTTTAAAGACTTAATATCAATATGAATATTAATAATATACATCCTATCCATAATAAAAATTTCTTATGTAAGAAAGCATATAAAGGAAAACGAATCAGTTAACACCGGAAACGGCGATAATACTAAAATATTGTTAACAAAGAAATATTATAAGATCATATATGATATAATATTAATGTATATGGTTCTTGTATAATTTAATAACAGTTATTTCACCATTATACAGAAGTTTAACCTACCCTCGACCAAGGAAAAGTACAAGGTAAGGTTAAATTCCACAATATCTTTATCATCCGAGGTTGTTTTTATGTAAGTATCTACTGGGACCTCTTTATCATCCACATCCATGTTTATTAAAATGTATTTCAAAACATTTTTACTATTTACTATACAACGGGTTAAAGTAGTTTATACCCTTATTTGACCATATATGTTTTGGAAGGAATCTTTTTTTCGTTTTCCAAACAAGTTACTTTATGACCTTTTTGAAAATATTAAGGTAAGAATGTTTTTTAACTTATATGGCGGGTGCGGTTATTCTCTGTCGTTATAGCATCGTCGAATCTTCATTTACAAGCTTATAAGAATATTTTAAAAATAAATATTTGCTTTTATAATTACATGACTTTTAAATGATTTCAAAATAGAAAGATATATTCCTATTAAATAATTTTCTTTTCATCTAGGTCAACATCCTTTGATGGATTAAAAACTAGTTTGAAGTTGATCTATTATAATAAAAATCTTCCATACTGTATTTTTTTACTGTGGATGTGTTATTTTTATACCATTCATGTTTTATGTTTAATGTATTGAAATTTATTATGCTAGTTTTAGTATGAATATTTATGTTATACTTCAACCCTTTCATATGAGGAATGTTTTAGACTTAGTAAGTGACGGGTGGAACCTACTGTAGCTCATTGATGCATCGGTAGGTCTCATGAGACAACTAGATGTGCAATTGGCCGAGGCCTTTCTGAATTTGATATATGGTTTCGGACAAGGCCTTAATAATTTTTAGATGTCTTGGCCGAGGCCTTGACAAAATGTTTCAGAATGTCCAGCATTATACATTCCCTCATTATGAAAATAATATTGATGGTTCATGTGGTCATTCTAATAGTAGAATACCCATCATTATGTTTTATTATGGAATTATTTATTCATCTCATATTCCTTCCATAAAAGTGTTCATGTTTATTATTAGTAAAGGCATGTGTTTTCAATTATTCACCATTATTAATATTTATGTTATCTTTCACTGTATTGCTTTCCCTTACTGAGCATTTGAGCTCACCCCTTTCTTATGTTTCATTTTCCCAGGACATGAAGAAGTTAGTTATGAGTGACTTGCAAGAATAATCTAGGAGGCTTGGATTTTTCTAATGGAATAAATTAGTGTTGTATTTCTTTTCAAGTTTTAAAGTTGAACTTATGTATGAATCTTGTTTCCAATAATACTAATCTAATCGATCTTTCAGGACATGATTTCCTTGTGATCATTCCAATGTTATATAATAATGGACCAACTCTGGGTAACTGGGGTCAGGGCATTACATGTTGGATCAATCAGATTTTATTCAATATTAGAGTCAAATTCATTGAAGATTTCCTCAGTGGAACTCCATATTTATTCCATGGATATTTTAAACATTTGATCCACGTCATCATAGTTCTTTTTGTATTTTAGTTTTAGTCATTATACATTAACATGTCCTTTTGTTTTGCATTCATAACAAGTAATTTCAATATCATCTTTCTACCAATACTTTTTCTTGTTACTTTTAGTGTCATGCCTTCACTTATAACTTGGATTTCTGAAAAAATTATTCTTTATATAAAATTTCATAAACGTTCTAGAAAAATGGTCCATCTCCTCATCACAATCTAGAGGTGACTTATTTTCACTTGATCAATCATATTTGATCTTCTATTTTTTCTCTGTTTGGATGAAGTAGACTTGAAGTCTACTGCCTTTCTTTTTATCTCACCATGCTGTTTTTGATTGACTTTCAACTCCTCTTCATACATTAGTAATTTCCCAATCTATTTGTTGATTGGTAGTTTACTGATTTCACATGACTCTAATTGAAATAGATGTGCCTCCCCATCTTTTTAGAAGTCATATTAACAATATCATGATCAGATCTTCATCAAATACAGGATTTCCCAGTGATATCATGGCGTTAATAATTCTATTAACCACAAGATACATATTATAAATTAATTCCTTAGGCTTCATCATAAAGGTATCATATTTAATAGTATATGCATTTAATCTCATCTCTTGAACATCAGTTGTCCCCTCATGTGAAACAAATAGTGTATCCAAAATCTCAAAACAAGTTTTATAATAAGAATTTCAATTGAAACACTCAACTTCTAAAGAAATGTAAAGAGAATTCATAGATTTAAAATTACTGTTATTAGACATTTTTGTTCCTTCATATGATATAACTATAGAAGTTGCAGGCAGTTAATATTTATCTTCTAGGGAAGTCTATATTTCAGAACCCATACTCTCTATATGAATTTTTATCTTCATTTACCATTGGGAATAAATATTTCCATTGAAAAAAGGTGGTATGTTGATAGAATAAACTTATTGTCTATTATCCATTAAATGAAATAAATTTAGAACTAATATAAATTCAAAAATATTAAATCAAAACTAAAATCACTATTAAAAATTTTAGAAGAAACATTGATACCAAAGCTAAATCCTATAATACCAAATGTTTTTAGAGTGATCGTCTCAATAGGGGGTGAATTGAGTACCTAATAAAAACTTATGTTACAATTTATTAAAATAAAATCCCAAAATTTAAATAAAACTTACCCTAGTTTACCAAAATATTAGTTCAATATACGTTTTAATATTTTATAATATTTCTCAAAAGTTTCATTAGGTCTTAGGTAAAATAATATAAAATATTATTCTATCCTTTGAAATCAATAAACTTAATCAAAATATTATATAAACACTAATGAAATAACCTAATAAAAATTAGTTTATATACAAATAAAAAATTATCCACAACCTAGATCAGGTGTTATAATACTATACAAAACGTCCAAGACACACGTGACCTATTTCATAGAAATCGTGGGAGTACATATAAAACATGTCACAACTATATCTCTACCACAAAATATGGGAAACAGGAGTACAATTTGTTTAGGATATATCTATGTATCTTCTTGTTTAAATAAGGAGACAATGTGGGAAAGAATAAAATAGAGTAATGCACACTGATCAAAATATAAATACAAATAATCAAATAGAGTAGGTAAGAAGAGTAGGGAGATCATGTTTCTCTTTATGATATTCTCTTTAGCTCGTGACTCTCGAATGTAGTTTGTAATACAACTCGAGTTGAGTTTCATAATTTATTTTCAGTAACAGAGTGTCACAAACTCTTATTGTAAGTATGTAGAATGTTTTCCAAATGTTCAATGGGAATCTATTATTTTATATATAATTATAGGTAATAATGATTCATGTTTGTCACACTTCATATCTACTCATATCTCTTCACATGTATAGGTATATATTTTAATTAAACACTTCTCTTATTAGATTGAGGGAGTATTTTTCATCTTTTAACAATAGTTTTATAAAAGAGAATCCATCAGATATTATGCTCCTTGTACTACACGCTCTGTCACTAATATTAATGCATCTCAATGGAGAAATTAAGAAATAATAATTAGAATAATTTTTATAATTAAATTTGATAAAATAACTATTAGAAAATTTTAATTCAAAATAAAAATAACAACTGGTGGTGTGTATTTATAGTGGTGACACTTCTGGTGGTAAATCCTTGGAAGGGTGACACTTCTTGCGGTGTTAATGTCTAGCGGTGAGACATTTGAATGGTATCTTGATCTAGAGGTGATTTAGGGTCTGGAAGTGTCTGATTCTAGTGTTTTATGAGTCTAATAGTAACTCATGATAATGTTGAGTCATCCCTATATTTAATCTATTTTAGATCCCAGTAGTGACACTTTCTTGATGGTGTCTCAAGGTGATGGTGTCTTAAGGTGATGGTGTCCTAAGGTGATCTTGAGAATTTTTCAATTGTAAAACATGCTTGGTGGTGAGACTTTTCAATACTCTGTCAAATTTATATCTCATGGGTGACTCAATATTTATGGGGACTTATTTTTTGCATGGAGTCTTTGTTGGTGGTTTCTCATAC
Organism: Viscum album; assembly: GCA_963277665.1. NCBI lineage: Eukaryota > Viridiplantae > Streptophyta > Magnoliopsida > Santalales > Viscaceae > Viscum > Viscum album. The sequence goes on along the minus strand of OY728142.1, from coordinate 1,446,694,346 downwards.
ATAGGAAAAATTTGTCCAATCTCTCTCATTATATAAAATGCTAAAAAAACATGAAACTCATAAATTACCATAGTAATCATGATTTTATGATCATTAAAACAAGTATTTCAATAGTAAGTAACCATTAGTTCTAAATCACATGTACAAGTTACTTTATTTAGTCACAAGAATCAACAATATTAATAGTCTGGATCCAAAATAATAATCTAATGAAAAAATAATCGAAAAAACATCCCTCTCCTCCAATAAAAATTCCACCCTCACCATATATTCTCTCAAAACCTCGAAATCCTTGAATCTTGCCTAATTTTTTCGCAATTCCATTCTCAAACCTCTTCCCCATGTCCAAGAGCTTCTGGTCTCAACAAAAAACCAATTCCAACTTCTTTAAAGAGTTTTTCAAGGAGATGAAAATCAAGTGACAAAATCCTCTTTCATTCCCCTTTAATTTAATTTATTTTATTATTTTCTCATCACCTTCCAAATAAAAAGAGGAATTATAACTAAAATATCATATATATAAAAGAATTTTATTTTTTAATGGAATATAAAACTTCAAACCTCTTGTCATTTTCTTTTTATTCTAAAAATGAAAACATAGTCTGTGACGTGTCAATTCACCACCTTCGTGGATGATGAGTTTTTATTTTCCATTACCACATTCATGACTGGTCAAAAAAACATTATTATGTTTAAAAAATATTTGTAATATTCATATTATAACTTTTTTACTATTTTAGAACAAATTTATAAACATAATACTTAATAAAACAAAATTATTTCATGATGGACGGAAAACCCCCCAAAAATAAACTAAAGATTAATCATTAATGTTTTATCAAATGAATCATCCTCATATCAATAAAATGATATATAATACCATTTAAAATTATATAATTTCATTAATAAAATATAATTTTAATTATGGATAATTATTCTCATTTTACCTGAACTTCCATAATCTTATACAAGTAAACCGATCATGAAAACAAAGAAAATGAACACTCCTGGAACGATGAAATTGAACTCAATAAGTCATCAAAATGGCCATTAATGAACTCAATAAAATTATAAGAAATTAAATACATAGAGAATAGTTTTTTATATAGTAATTAATTAATCTAAATTGAATGTCCTAGTAATTAAAGTGAAGAAATAATTCAGACATAAGGCAATGGTATTCTCAAACCCAGCTGCTTTTCTTTTGGTTATTAATCTTTCATGCCACATTTTAGTGTGGATATCCTTTTAACATACCTAAAATATAATTCCGTTTTACTTCCCTTATCTTTTCCAGGATTCCATGTTTTTAATATGATTTTATAACAAATACAGATATTCTTTAAAATAACTCTTCTGTCCAAAACACATATTTACTTCTATTAAATTGTTTCTTCTTTACACAAGAATGATGAAGCTTATATGAAATATGTTTTTAAGTTTTCATTTATGAACCACAAGTTTATTCAGAAATAATAAAATACTTATGAAACCCATTCCTTTATATTGGTTACTTCAGGAATTTGATTGATATGTAATCTATGTGACATGCATGATTTTGCAAATGTTATGATTTGAAGGGTGTACCTAGAATTATATAGATCACCAATGCATTTGGTAATGTGATTAATCTCATGAGATGATGTGTATTGTGTGTGAAAAAGATTCTATATTTGTCCAAAATGATTATTTCAATATTATTCACATCTGTTATGCATGAACATGATGTTAGTTTGGTTCAAAACTATGCGTGGTATTTTACCACAAAGACATGATGTTTTATTTTTATGCATTTCCACATTTCATTCCATTATCAAAAGTTTCATATCAGAATTATTATGACGATCCTATTCTTATTTTATGATGATTATGATTATTCTCACTGATGATATATTGATTGATGTCTTTATATATCCTCTAACTATACTCTTACCTCCCCCTTCCATTGATGTATATCCTTAGGTGTACTAAGGAGAATGTGAAGGCTTCTAAGAATATATAGAATAAAGAATTAAATAATTTTTATGTTTTATTATTTAAAAGTTTTGTAAGGCCCTAATTTTTCCAAGACACTAAACCATTAGATCATAGTTTTTTAATTCTATTATGTTTTTTATCTTGAAAATTATGTAATAGTTATGTAAGAAAAATAAGTGTCACAATAGTTGCTATCAGATCACAGTTTAGTTAATTTAGGAAGTAGGATTATATAATTTTAGTGAAAACCCTATGTATAATACTATATATGATGCTTTGTTTAGAAAAATTCATAACATGTGGATCCCATAATATATTCCTTTAGTTTCAATTTCATAAAAGGATAGATTATTCATACATTGTTGATTTTTTATCATACCATTTCTAATTTAGAAAATTGTGGGAACCAAGAGAAACTATGCCAACAAATAATGTGAGGGACAATGAAATTATTATTGAAATGAAATCCACAATTCCCTGGGACTTTGATTTCAAAACATTATGGAAATTCTTACACATTTGTCTTAGTAAATAAACATAAACTTGAACCACATGGAATGTTCCCCTTCACCATGTAGTAGTTAGAAATTGGATTCTTTATGCGATAATGAACACTAAAATTTAGTGGATCTTCCAATCCACCCATTGTGGAACAATGAATTAACTCAATAGAGAAGATATTTTTTGTACTACACCATTCTAAGAAGGATAATGTGACTATGAATATCTATAATGTATATGAAGAAGTTGATTAATGGTGGGAACTCATAAATTACACAAAAATTATGGAATAAATAGAATAGATAGTGTGAAAAGATATTAATAAATTATTTATTAACAAGTATTTACTTCTAACTCTTCAAAAAAATATGGAGAAAGAATTCATAGAACTGAAGAAAAAGTAAGGTGAATCTATCATGTCTTATGAAGCAAACATCACAAGGGTTACAAGGTATGCCTCGAGTTTTGTTATCAACAATGGTAGAAAAATAGATTGATTGTTTAGTGGTTTAAAACCACACTTATTAAAGGATATATATTTCAAAGACATTGGGATTAATGAATTAAGGGTCTTATGTGCTCTCAAATAATATATAAAGTTTATATAATGGTCCAATGATTATGGAAATAAGAAGAGAATAATAGTCTCTTGCTGGTAGGTCAAATAGCAATACAGGATAAAGGATCCAACCACCCAAGTCTCAAAAATTTGGGAAGAAACATAATATAAATTTAATCAATGGGATTGGGAAATTCATCAAGTTCTATAGATAATTTCACCAAGCTCATAAATGTTGTAGATACATGAAGAATCCATACAACTTGATGTAGGAAAGGGGAGAATCACCCACAGTTCAATGCGTCAACTCTAGGGAGAAAAGGAACTATGAAATCTAGTGCACTAAACCTAATGTCCTTGAGGGTAATTATCATTAGAAACCATTTAATCAAAAGTAGAAAGGGAAATCTTATGCTATATCTACTACATAAGTGGAGAAAGAAAATGAAGTCGTACAAGGTAAAATTCTTAATCACTCATGAATGTAAAAATTCATATTTGATTCTATTTATATGAATTCTTTTATATAATTCCTATTTTCTAGAATTATTGTTTTGAAACATTGATACCTTGTGGTAGAGATATTTATAAAACCCATAGTGGAAAAATCATTGAAACCAAAGTGTTTACAAATTATTCTATTGGTGTGTGTGGGAAGATTCTTCCAATAAATCTCATAATACTTACCTTGGTGAAATTTTATTCTATAATGGGCATCAATTATCTCTCATTATATAGAGAATAATTCAACTATCATCAAAAGGAAATATATTTTTATATTCTAAACTATCCCATTATCCTCTATAAATTCAATGAAGATCATGAATAAAATCCATCAATAGTGTATGTGTTGATTCCATGTGATGAATCATACCTTTCTCAAATGGTTGAGTAGAAAGAAGGTATAAACCTAGAGGAAATTCCCATTTTTAGGGAATATTGTGATGTATTTCTGAAAGAGTTACCCAGACTTCCCCATATAATGGAGTAGATTTCTCAATATAACTCATACCCAGAGCTAGTACTATCTCAAAATTCCCCAGAATAATGGTCCCGGTCAAACTGGAGGAGTTAAAAAAGCTGTTGAAAGAGAATTTGGACAAAGGGTTCATACTCTCAAGCCCATCACCATGGGGTTCACTAGTTCTATTTGAAAAGAAAAATCATGGTTCAATGATGACATATATCACTAACCGGTAGCTCAATAATATAACTATAAACATTAAGTATCCTCTTCCAAGGATTGTTCACTAGTTTGATCAACTACGTGGAGCTCAATACTTCTTAAAGGTGGATATTAATTTTGAATATCATCAAATGATGGTGAACAAGGAATATATTCATAATAATTATTTCAATAAAAGGTATGAAAACTATGAGTTTTTAGTTATTCTATTTAGACATACTAATGCCCCTAAAATATTCGTTCATTTTATGAATAGAGTCTTTAGATGATACCTTGAATTCTTTTAATAGTTTTTATAAATGATATTCTCATCTACTCCAAGATAAAGGAGTAACAAGGAGAACATCAAAGGATTGTGTTGATGACATTAAGGAAATATAAATTTTACTCCAAGTTTATAAATTGTGAATTTTGGATGCATCAAGTCACATTATTTGGACATGTGATCACAAGTGAGGGAATTTATATAGACCCTTCAAAATTGAAGGCAATGGAGGAATGGACCAGACCAAATAATGCCACATAAGTCCACAATTTTGTTGGAATAGCAGGATAATACTGATGTTTTGTGAGAAATTTATCATTATTTTATAGCCTGATAACTACATTAACATGGAATGGGGTAAAGTATGCCTGGAATGAATAATGTGACATATATAAGTGTCCAAATAAGAGTATAATCACTACATATGTACTCACACTTCCAACATGTGGAGAATGTTTTGTGATATATAATGATTCTTCAAAGAAAGGATTGGTTTCTGTACTCATTCATAATGATAAATTGATATCCTATACCTAACGATAGTTGAATATCCATGAGAATACTAATCCAATGCATGATCTAGAGCAAGTAATTGTTATTTTTCCCATGAAAATATGGTGAAACTACCCCTATGGTGAGAAGTGTGACATATATATCGGTAATAAGATTATAAAGTATATATTCACATGGAAGGTGATAAAAATGCATCAAATAATATGGTTAGAGATAATAAAGGTCAATGACTTCTCGATTCACTGCCATTTGGGAAAGGTGAATAAGGTAACTGCATATCTTAAAAGAAAAGAATCTGCTACTCTACCATGATGCGGATTGAGAAAGACCATATCTTCATGGATAAGAAAAATATGGATATAGAAATCATAATGTTTGGGAATAAATCATACATTGATAAAATTATTTCTCAATCATCTATCCAATATTAGATTAAGGAGAGAGAAAGGGATGATATGAAGTTACAAAAAAAGGTTAATGTAGTAAGTGTAGGTAAGCTATATTAGTTCCACATCAATGATGATGGTGTAATTCAGTTTGGAATGAGACTGTGTGTGCCTTCATCACCTATTCTAAATAAGGATCAATAGGATAATGCTCATATGTCACCTTTCTCCATCCATCCAGGAAGTACCAAGATGTACCATGATCTCCGTGAACACTTTTCGTGTGACAATATGAAAAAAGAGATTATAAAATATATCTCAAGGTTCTTGCTATGTCAGTAAGTTAAAGAATAGTAACATAAGTCCAACGAGATAATTCAACCATTTTCAATACCCACTTGAATGTGGGAGAATGTCACTATAGAATTTTTCAATAGTATCCTAAATACATCTAAAGGAAACAATGTGATATGGTTTATGGTGGCTCGACTCACTAAGGATGCCTACTTCATTGCTATTAGGTACGATTTCTCACATGAAAAAATTTCCAAGATATATTTGAAGGAAATTTTGAGGGTTCATGGGGTTCCAATTTTAGTCATCTCTAATCATGACCTAAGGTTCATATCTAAATTTTTTAAGAGTCTTCAACATTCATTAAGTACTAAATTGAATTTCATAATGACCTATCACCTCCAAATTTATGGCCAATCTGAAGGAAATGTTCAGATGCTAAAGGATATTCTAAGAGGCTTCTCAATGGAATTAAAAGGTGGATGGGATCAGAATATTCCACTGGTTGAGTTCTCATATAACCATAGATTCCACTCGAGTATTCAGATGGGTCCATATTATTATCAATATGGGAAAAAATATAGAACTCCAACATGTTGGGATGAAGTTGGTGAATGAAATCTACGTGGACCGGATCTTATACATGAGATGACATAGAAGGTTCAATCCATACATCAATAGATTCCACTCGAGTACTTAGATGGGTCCATATGATTCTCAATATGGGAAGAAATATAGAACTCCAACCTATTGGGACGAAGTTAGTGAATAAAAACTACATGGAATTGATCTTATACAAGAGATGACATAGAAGGTTCAGGACATCCAACAACATATTGAAGCTTCTCAAAGTTAAAAAAAGATATATGTTGAAATCTGTTGATGGGATAGGTAGTTTGATGTTAGAGGACAGTTATTACTTCGAATATGAACATGTAAAAGAGTCATGTGGTTTGCAATAAAAGGGAATCTTCGCCCACGGTACATTGTCCGCCTTTGAGATCCTTCAACGCATTGGAGTAGTTGCCTATCAGCTTGAACATACACCAAATATGGATCAAGTTCATGATATTTTCCATGTATCTCTCATAATGAAGTACATACATGACCCCTAACATGTACGGAATCCAAAGGTGGTATAACTCGAAAATGACATCTCGTATGAAGAAAATATGGTGAAGATCTTGGACCAAAGGTACCATTTCCTATGCAATAAGAATACTCATATTTTCAAAGTTTTGTGTAGGAATAATAAGTATTAATAGTATACATGGGAACTAGAGGAATTGATGAATGGGAAATACCCTCATCTATTTTCACCTTAGTATAATTTTTTTTGAGATTTGAATTTCAAAAGGGGGGAAAAATGTAACAACCAAAACTTTTATCAATGGAAATTGAATTATTATAATTATGTCTTAAAACACATGAATCACAAATAAAACTTAATTAAAACATTATTATCACAAATGATGAATGAAATAAGTAATATCTATAGAAATTAAGGAACCTATACTGATGAAATAGTAAAACCACTGTTGGAATAGTAATATGACCATTAGGAATAGTAATCTGACCAATAGAATAATAACCTCACCTATGAATATATTAATAAAATTTAGGCATATTATAAATAAAATTATGAAATAATTATATCATGTTATAAGTAAATAAATTTTTTAAAAATGATAAATTACTTTTTGGATTTTTTGTAAAACATAAATGATTATTTATAATTTTATAATTAATATAATGATTGAAAATAAAAATTATTTTCATAAAATATATTCCAAAATTAATATTTTGGGTGTTATAATTATATGGTGTTTTTATCAATCCTTAATTATTTTTTTCAAAGTGTCATAAAATCACTTAAAATATTAAAATCCGTATATTTTAAAAAAATGTTTAATTTATTTTAAAATTAAATTTCTTATATTTAGAAAATTATTTTCAAAAAATGGAGCGCTTTTATTTATTATACAAATCAATAAATGGTTAGGGTGAATTTTTTGTATTTTTCTAAAATAGTAGAATTTTTGTGAATAGTGAAAATAGTAATTCACTTTATTTATGATTTTAACTCAAATACATGAATCATTATACCATGATTGATGTGATAACACATTTTTTCTGACTAAAATTTACTAGTTACTATATTTAGTCAAATTAATCAAAACTATTTATAGTTTTGAGGAAAAATAATAAACTAATGAACAAAATGATAAAAAACACCCCTCTCTTACCCTATAAATACCACCCCTCACCACCTATTCCCCTCACACCAAAAAATCCATTAATACTATTAAATTATTCCCAGTTCCCTCTCTATACTCTTACCCATTTCCATTAGCTTTTTTTACCAAAATACCAATCCCAAGTGCCTTACAGAGGTTCAAAATGAGATGAAATTCAAGAGATAAAATCATCTTTCATTTTATTATAATCTCTACTTATTTATAATTATCTCCTCACCTCCTCTACAAAAATAGAATTGATAGCCCTAGTATCATGTATACACTACAATTTTATTATGTTAATGTAATATCCATCTTCAAACATATTCTCATATCCTTTTATTATAAAAATGAAAACATCGTCTGTGACACGTTGATTCCCCGCATTTGTGGATGATAACTTTTCATTTTACATTTACGCCTTTAGGGATGGTAATAAAAATATTATTATGGTTAAAAATATTTTAATATTCATATTATAACTCTCTTAATATTTTGGAATGGCTTTATAAACATAATAACTAATAAAACAAAAATAACTTGTAATGGACGAAAAAACCGCCAAAATAAACTAATGATTTATCGTTAATAATATATCTAATGAATAATACTCATATACAAAATGATATACAAAAACATTTAAAATACTAAATGTTCATTAATAACATATAATTTCAATTTTGACAAATTATTCTCAGTTTACATGAACTTCCATAATTGTATACACGTAAACTGATCTTGAAAACAAAGAAAATGAACACTCACAGAATGATGAAATTGAACACTATAACTCATAAAAATGTCCATAAAAAACATAATAAACTTATAATAATCCAAATACATGTGGAATGTTTTTAGGATAAAGAATTTAATAAATATAATTTTAATATCAAGGAAATTAATGTGAAGAATGCATTAAAATATAAAGGGGATTCTCGAACACAACTCATTTTCTTTTGGTTATTCCTCTTTCATGAAAAATTTCAGCATGAATATTCTTTTAATATTACTAAAATATAATTTCGTTATCATTAACTTTTCATTTCTGGTCTATCCATGTTTCCAATCTAATTTTATGAAAAATACAAATATTTTCCAAAAGAACTCTTCTTTCCAAAACAAATTTTGAATTATCTTGAGTTGTTTCTTATTCACTCCATAATGATGAATATTATACAAAATATTATTTTACCTTTATATTATGGAACCCCAACTTTATTAATTATTGATAAAATCCTTATGAAACCAAATAATATATATGGTTCACTTCATTACATTGATTGATATATGTTCTATGTGGCATGCATGACTCTGTAAATGTAATAATGTGATGGGTGTGCCCAAAATTATATATTGTTATAATGAAATGGGTAATGTGATTTATCTCATGATATTATGTGTATTATTCATGAAAAAGATTATATATGTTTCCAATAATATGATATTAGGATTATGAACATAAGTTATGTGTGAAAATGATTCTACCTTTGTTCACAATTATGACTGATATTTTACCACTAAGACATGATGTCTCATTTTTATGAATTGAATCATTTGATGACTTTATCTAAAGTTTCCTCTCATGTTTTTGATGATTTTCTTAATCTTAAGTTTTGATAATTATTATTATTCTCACCCATGTTTTATTTATTCATGTCTTTATCTATCCTCTTACCAGGCTGTTATATAACCCCTTCAATTTATGTATATCCTCAAGTGATTACTTGTAATTTGGATAATTTTAAGTCCACTAAGAAGATAGAGAAGAATTAATTAAATAATGTTTTTTTTATTTTGTAAAATTTATATATCATCTTAATTTTTCAAATACACTAATCCTTTGGATCCTAGTTTTTTAAATCTATTATGTTTTTTATTTAAAAAATGATGTAACAATTATGTATGAAAAAGTATGATCATTATAGAATGAATCCCTCTGTAGAACAAGATATTATATAGTGAAAGGGTGTATCATTGACATATTATTTTTGTTACTTCCAGAATTACTTATATATTAATAAATAAAAAACTAATAAGGATAATAATCAAGCCACATGTAGTTCTTTAAAACATCCCGATATAGATTTGGCCTGCATGCAAGGAAAATGTAATTGATTCTATTGATCAAAGGATAATTGTGTGAAAAAAATAATTGCATGGATTGATCTCTCATTTAATGGAGATATAGTCCACAAAATATGGGATACATTTAGAAATTTATAGTCGTGTATTATGGACTTGTAGGGAAATTTAGTTTTGGGTCATAATGGTTTCACCAATTCATGTTGTTGTTTAAGGTAATGTGATGTTGTGGGGACATTATTATATATAGATTTAGTTAGTGTGATAAGGATCCAAGAGTCATTAAGTTTACAGTTGTATGACATGGAAAATTACTATGTATACCAATATCATCTAGTTATGATGTATTAAATTTATGTCAAAATATTGCACAATATTACTTGAGAGACCTTGCATTGGTAGGGTGCATGATGTGTTCCCCATTAGTCTTGACTATGGAATTGTCTTTGTAATATTAGATCTTATATATGACCGATGGTATATCTCACATTGACTCTAATTTTACTGGTTTCTTCACTGGTATAATTGGAGTTCTTGGGGATAGTATGATTTCCCCCTATAGAAATGAGTGGAGGAAAACATTCTTATTGAAGACTCCCAAAATCTAGTTTTAATGGAATTTTAGATTCACCAATGTGCACATAATCTTTCCATAAAGCTTCTAAATATCATTATGTTGCTCCTAGTATTTCTTGTTTTCTGATATTTTTCTACAAGTAACAATGAAAAGTGAGAGTAATTTTACTTCCAGGGGAATCACTACAACTTTTACATAAATAATGGAATATGGGGTCACGTGTGTGAAAGTACAAGTTATATTGTGGTATGCCCACAAGGAATGCATAAGATTATCTATTTGGAATTTTTTTATATATAACCACTATCTTGTAGAGTCTCTTTAATTTATTATTATTAAAGGAATTTACCAATCTATTTTACACTATATGATAGTGGGATGACTAATTTGACTCGATGATATACTTGTGAAAAAACCTCTTTAACTTGAATGAGTATTTATTAGTATCGTTTCCATCTATATTGTGTAAGGTACAATAAATATAATGGTGATATTAGACTTCATGAAGTGCATGAAATTATTTTTTACAGCATCCTTGAGGGGAATATCCTTGTCCCTTTTATAGAATAATTCTTTAGTTGTATAAATTCACATAAACTACATCATTGTAGCTTGTTGATATATACTCATGACATCTAATACCCATATAAGTAATGATCAATATTACATGGTAGTGTACAAAAACACAATGAGTTGATTGAAGAAGATGGAATGTATTTGAGAAGAATGTTATTTATTAGTGAACTCCATCAGGGTGTGTGTAGAGACCCGAAGCTTATCGTACATGGAAATTACATTACTTTTGCGGAATACTTAGTACATAACAAAAACACACACACAAGGACCGTAATAGTTTAGTGTCTTTGGAAACTCGGAGTATAATCTTCTAATCGTGGTGAAAGATCTTCAATATCTCCCATAAAGATCTTCTTTTTTTTTCTACCTAAAACCTTTCTTTATATCCTGGGGAAAAGGAAACATAAAAGGGTGAGCTCAAATGCTCAGTAAGGGTAAACAAAAGAAATATCAATCACATCGTATTCATAAGAACATAACATTTTGGAAATCTTAACCTGCAAAATAGAGCATAATTTCATAACATGGGATAAATCATAGTAGTGAAATGAAATCATAACTTAAAACATTACTCATTGTGGCATACACACATAATCATAGATAATCATTTCTTGTTAGTCAAGACTCATTGCCAAGACTATCTTAGTGGACAAAGTCCCTTTCTGAATCGAGTAATCCTCGTTTCAGTCCTGTTTCACTGAACCGGTATAACCTACCATTCCAGCCATGTCTATCTCATGAGATATAAAATCTTTACCCAATGCATTGGAGGGAGATATAGGTCCCACCCATCTTATAATGAATCCTTTCTTATGTGTGCCACATAATCATAAAACATACATCATCACATAACACATGTAACAAAAATGGGATTCTTGAAACATCATGACATCATAAATCAATTCATATAAGATAAAGGAATTCATAAAAATAATTCCATCACAACATGATCAAATCAATTTAATAATAGGGATAAAAACAGAACCCTTTATTATCTTAGATGGAAAATAATTTTGATAAAACACTTGAACTCCATTCTTGAGGAAAATATCCTTTCTTCTTCAAAAACATTTTTCCTTTCATAACATGTCATACAACTTTAAAATAAAAGAAGTTGATTAAAAATAAACTTGAAAACTTGTAAAGGAAGTTTCTTCGAAATAATGTTTTAAAAATACATTCATGCCGTATAAGTTAAAAAAACATTCTTCGTACTTTTGCCGGAAAAGTCAAAAAGTACCTCGTACGAAAAACGACAAAAGATTCCTTTCATTTATTTTACTAAAAACCCACCGAAGGGTAAAAATGGATTTAAACAATTGTAGGTGTATGGAAATAATATTACATATTGATTAAACATGGATGTGGATGATAAAATACACCCCAGTAAATACTTATGAATAAACAATCTGGGATAAAAATGAGATTGTGATATTTCCCTTACCTTAGGTCCGACTTGCTTGGTAAGTGTCCGAACCTCCTGTATAATGATTTAAATCATGTTATTGACTTATTAAAGAATCATATTCATTGTTATGATATCATATATGGTTCACTTATGACATTATATTACCCGTTCTTTTGTAAATTCCATGTTAAAGAAGCGTTTTGGGTAAAATCGTTTCATTTATCGTAGGTGTTTTGACTTGTTGTTCTTGACATTATTATTACTTATATCATGATTTACTTACTTCCAGAATATAAAATATGATTTATATATCATATATATTCAGTATATATATATATATAATAGGTAGATAAATAAAATAAAAAAACACCGTTCATGGAGACGGTAGTCCGTACGTACGCATGAACGCTGTTTTCCTTTCCTTATTGTCTTGAAATGGAAGTAAGTAGATGACATACATATGTATATATAAACATAAATCCAGTAGCTTTATAATGTCATATATTTCATTATTATTTCTTATATATACATTATAATCATTCTTAAATGGTTAACATGGAGAATGAATCTCATCGCGTCGTGGAGACGGTAGTCCGTACGTACGCACGAGCGATGATATCATTTCCATAAATATTGAACTGAATTGGAGCGGATTATACAATATATCAGAATCAATATGATGTTTTAATAACTATTTATAGTTATTCTTTACACCATTATACCCATCCATGTAAGGTGGTGGTGGAAAATAGATTACACAACGGCGTGGAGACGGTATTCCGTACGTACGCACGCGCGGTGATTTCTTTTTCCGTAGGATGGATAGATGGTGAAATAGGGTTGTTTCATAATTATAATAACATATCAGTATATTAGTGATACTGATTTTATTACTTCATAATGAAACAACCTAAGAAGAAGAAGTGGAAGAAGAAATAAAGATGAAAGAATTGGTAACGGTAATTACCTCTTCTTTGAAGTGCCTCTTTGAGACCTCCTCTTAGGGCACTAGAATTGGTCTTTGAGGAAGACCATAACCTCTAGGATGTTTCTAGGGAAGTGGAGAAGAGATTTTGGCAGGGGTTGGCCGAGCTTGAGTGCTCAAATTGGTGTGAGGAGGAGGGGGAGGAGGTGTCCTTTTATAGGGGAGGAGAGGGGCACCTTAGGAATATCTCAAAATATTATTTTATATTAAAGTCAAAATCGGTTTATAATGGTTCCAAAGGGGTTTATTTAGAAGCTAAAGTGGGTATGGGTCGAAATCCTATCAACCAATAGGATTTAGACAAGTTTAGGGTATTATGTTAACCTTATCAATTAGATTTAACTCTAAGTTAAATAATTTAACTTTTACCGTGTCTTTTTGTTTTCTTTCACTATATGGTTAATAAACTTACTATAACATGCCAAACGAACCCCAAATTGTATATTATTAATACATATATCCTTATCTAAGTCATTTGGCCTAACCTTAGATTTTTAGGAATAAAATAACAATTAATAATATAATATTTGATTTAAAAACTATTTTGTGTCAATTTTGACACTATTTGATATATGATTTTTGTGAAAGTCATAACAGAATTATATGTTCGAACCAAGTTGATTAAATCAACACTAATATATCATAGTAACCTAGAAAATTAGTTTAATTCATAAAAAGTCTCAAATTACATTTATTTTGGTGTTTATAACATCAATTATGTCAATATTTCATTAATAAGATAATTACTGCATCATCGTTGTGTCATACATAAATTAAATTATTTAATGTCTAAAAATTAAATAAAATACCATTATGTAGGAAATCTTTTTATCTTTCTAATGAATATTTATAGTCAAATTTATCTTATGTATAACCCCATATTAAAAATGTTTTAGTAAATAAACATTGATTTTAACTCTTTTAACCCTTCTTTAAATAAATTAATAATAAATGTCCTAATCTAACCCAAGTGGGCCTAAATGGTCATATTTTATTCCTAAGTTTGTTTTTGGTCGAAATACACTTGTCCAATAGGATTAGGACATGTGTTAGGGTAATAGTAATATCATATTTACCCTTAGTTACCCTATTTACTATTAACCGTGGTAAAAAGTAAAAAGTTACTATTCACCAAAAAATAATTTTCATCTCATTGAACCACATTTTAGTCCTTGATATTAACCGTGTCTGTCAGATTTTCGAAATTCCATTCACAGAAGCGGTAAAATTAAGTTTTATGCAAAATTTAGTTTTTAACCTACCACTTAGTGGTTTCACTATTCATCAAAAATTGAAAGTTTTCAGAAAAGTACCAAAATTTCACCCTAGGCTATAATTGATATTCCGAATTCAAAAATGATTTCTATTTTACAAAATTCCCAACATATAAGTTGCATTAATTAATTTTATAATTAATTTCCGCTGTCACAACAAATAGCGTGTTTTTAAGAGATAATAACTATCAAAAGATTGACACTTGTTTATAACTGGTTTAAATGTGAAATTACATCCAATGTCCAGCATTGTATTAAATTGTAAAAATATATTCTAAATATACTTTAAAACCACTCAAATTAATGATTTATCACTATTAATTATTTCTATTAAAAAAGTTGTTTTTAATTATAATTTAGTAATTTTCACTATTCATCAGAATATGAAAGTTATCCGAAAAGTACCAAAATTTCACCTTAGGCTAAATTCGATACTCCGAATCCAAAAATGAAGTTCATTTTGAAATATAAGATTTACAGAATTTTAAAAAGTGGTTATTACTATTCATAACGGCTAGTTTTAATAATATTTTAACAGCATATCGTTGTTTAGTGAAACTCGGTATTGCGTATTACACACGCTATCGAGGAAGGTCGCGATTGCGTGTAATGCAAGGCAAGTCAAGGATGCGTGTTGTGCAAGCTCCTTTTGGTGTAGCGTACAACACAAGACATTAATAAAATTAAAAAGAATATTTTTTATAAAATCTTGGGCTGTTACATTCTACCCCCCTTAAAATGAATTTCGCCCTCGAAATTCGTCGTGGTTATAAATGGTTTACTATTCGAAAGTTTCTTTAATAGAAACCCACATCGTAAAAGGGAATACCAAAACTTGGCTTTAAAAACTAAAGTATGAAATGTAACGATTACCCAAATAAACTAATCACTGGGTTTCCACATAGGTGAAAATATGGATATGGAAGATAAATCTAACCATCATGTTCTGATGGAGAGTGGTAGAGAACATGGCTATGGAAAAGCCAGTAATCACAAATCCATAAATTTGTGACGATCTAAGGTACCATCTGATTCATCAGGTATAAGAGAACTAGGACAACATTTTTGGTTTTCAAGATCATTTCCCTAAAGTTAAAGAATTTGAATTAGAATAAATACTTACTTTATTTTGGTACAATCTCACTGTTGTTCGTGCCTTTAACAATTTCCACTTCATCTCTTAAATAAATGAAGTTGAATTTGTTATTCGTGAAGTGTTAGCAGATCATGTGATAGAATGACGGGTCATTCCATCTGTTTCAAACAAAAGGTTAGCAAAATTATATACATAAGTCGATCTATAGTGAGATTAATCACATATGGTTTCTAAAATGGACTTATACTTCATATATCATATTGCTTAATATAATAAAACTAGTTTCTACTAAACATGGACTTCCTGTAGGCCAGTGGTAGGTGATAAAGGCCAGTCGCACTTCGGTTGTGGGTTCGATTCCCATAGCCTTGTCCGACGCGATGGGCTGTCGCCCGTCCTGCAGGTTGTCCTTTTTCTAAAACTACATTACTATAACATCCCATCAATAATATCGAAAATCTTCTATCCTTAAACAATACTAACTTATGTCCAACATAATCCAGTCTAATCTTTAGGCTTATACATAATACTGCAGTCCACTCTCATAATATAGTGACAACGATTACCAGAGATTTAATACTGTCGTTGATCCCCACATATCATAAGATATGTCTTGTTGGTCACATTCCAAACATTCAAAGTCCTTAATCGTGTATTCTCTTGAATACCTTAGTGAAAACATGAGTGCAGTTAAAAGTTAACACTTTCCACATACCAAAATCCTCAAAATTCTATATACTCAAACCATGATATCACTTAGTCCTTATATCAATCATGAGCTCATGAATACTGTCAAATATTTCATTTTCTCATTTTCCCTTCATTATGCGCAAATCATCTTTTTTCCAAAAATACCTCAATCACTTCGAATACCACATTAGAGAAATACATAAATATTCCAATACACCATAAAAGTACATCAACAACATTATTCTTGAATACCAATATATAAACACTTCAGTCCATCCACTTCAATGACTGTCCTGGAATAAGTCCTTCCTTGATTTAGAAGTATCTTTTTAGGTCAGGGAATTGAGTTGGGTAATGCCCCTGTTCTCCACAAATAAGACATTGAACTCCATAACAATCTGTCACTCTATGACCCTTTTCTCCACACAGATAACATCGGTCCCTCCATTTGAGGTATTCCTCAAGGTTCTTCTTCCCTTCTTTAGAAATCTCAATCTTCCTTTCTTTATGATCCTCAACATGCGAACATGCATAATAGTTTATCTTCCTCTTCTTTGATGAATTAGTCATACCACTAAATTTCACCTTGTTAATCATATATCGCGATGACTGATTCGGCATAATCACAATATCTTTATCTCTAGGCATCACACAATTTTGTTGCTCATAGTCACAAATTTGTCCATTGGATTCAATGTTAACCGAATTCCTTCTGGTTCCCTCCATTAACTAAAACACAAAAAGAATTTTGTGAGAGGCGAAATCATGCTAGGGAAGACAACATAGTAAAGGGGGAGCACCCTCAATATCTAACATATTAGGTTAAATTCTAAGATTGTTACCGTAGTTCTAGGAATATATCCTATACGTATACTTATCCTTAGGGACATCCCTAGACATACCTTAGAAATATCTCTAGGGATCTCACTAACGTTCTCACATCCTAGTTTCCAAAGGTTGACTAAACCTTTCCTCTGATACCAACTGTAGAGACCCGAAGCTTATCGTACATGGACATTACATTACTTTTGCGGAATACTTAGTACATAACAAAAACACACACACAAGGACCGTAATAGTTTAGTGTCTTTGGAAACTCGGAGTATAATCTTCTAATCGTGGTGAAAGATCTTCAATATCTCCCATAAAGATCTTTTTTTTTCTACCTAAAACCTTTCTTTATATCCTGGGGAAAAGGAAACATAAAAGGGTGAGCTCAAATGCTCAGTAAGGGTAAACAAAAGAAATATCAATCACATCGTATTCATAAGAACATAACATTTTGGAAATCTTAACCTGCAAAAGAGAGCATAATTTCATAACATGGGATAAATCATAGTAGTGAAATGAAATCATAACTTAAAACATTACTCTTTGTGGCATACACACATAATCATAGAGAATCATTTCTTGTTAGTCAAGACTCATTGCCAAGACTATCTTAGTGGACAAAGTCCCTTTCTGAATCGAGTAATCCTCGTTTCAGTCCTGTTTCACTGAACCGGTATAACCTACCATTCCAGCCATGTCTATCTCATGAGATATAAAATCTTTACCCAATGCATTGGAGGGAGATATAGGTCCCACCCATCTTATAATGAATCCTTTCTTATGTGTGCCACATAATCATAAAACATACATCATCGCATAACACATGTAACAAAAATGGGATTCTTGAAACATCATGACATCATAAATCAATTCATATAAGATAAAGGAATTCATAAAAATAATTCCATCACAACATGATCAAATCAATTTAATAATAGGGATAAAAACAGAACCCTTTATTATCTTAGATGGAAAATAATTTTGATAAAACACTTGAACTCCATTCTTGAGGAAAATATCCTTTCTTCTTCAAAAACATTTTTCCTTTCATAACATGTCATACAACTTTAAAATAAAAGAAGTTGATTAAAAATAAACTTGAAAACTTGTAAAGGAAGTTTCTTGGAAATAATGTTTTAAAAATCCATTCATGCCGTATAAGTTAAAAAAAACATTCTTCGTACTTTTGCCGGAAAAGTCAAAAAGTACCTCGTACGAAAAACGACAAAAGATTCCTTTCATTTCTTTTACTAAAAACCCACTGAAGGGTAAAAATGGATTTAAACAATTGTAGGTGGATGGAAATAATATTACATATTGAGTAAACATGGATGTGGATGATAAAATACACCCCAGTAAATACTTATGAATAAACAATCTCGGATAAAAATGAGATTGTGATATTTCCCTTACCTTAGGTCCGACTTGCTTTGTAAGTGTCCGAACCTCCTGTATAATGATTTAAATCATGTTATTGACTTATTAAAGAATCATATTCATTGTTATGATATCATATATGGTTCACTTATGACATTATATTACCCGTTCTTTTGTAAATTCCATGTTAAAGAAGCGTTTTGGGTAAAATCGTTTCATTTATCGTATGTGTTTTGACTTGTTGTTCTTGACATTATTATTACTTATATCATGATTTACTTACTTCCAGAATATAAAATATGATTTATATATCATATATATTCAGTATATATATATATATATAATAGGTAGATAAATAAAATAAAAAAACACCGTTCATGGAGACGGTAGTCCGTACGTACGCATGAACGCTGTTTTCCTTTCCTTATTGTCTTGAAATGGAAGTAAGTAGATGACATACATATGTATATATATACATAAATCCAGTAGCTTTATAATGTCATATATTTCATTATTATTTCTTATATATACATTATAATCATTCTTAAATGGTTAACATGGAGAATGAATCTCATCGCGTCGTGGAGACGGTAGTCCGTACGTACGCACGAGCGATGATATCATTTCCATAAATATTGAACTGAATTGGAGTGGATTATACAATATATCAGAATCAATATGATGTTGTAATAACTATGTATAGTTATTCTTTACACCATTATACCCATCCATGTAAGGTGGTGGTGGAAAATAGATTACACCACGGCGTGGAGACGGTATTCCGTACGTACGCACGCGCGGTGATTTCTTTTTCCGTAGGATGGATAGATGGTGAAATAGGGTTGTTTCATACTTATAATAACATATCAGTATATGAGTGATACTGATGTTATTACTTCATAATGAAACAACCTAATAAGAAGAAGTGGAAGAAGAAATAAAGATGAAAGAATTGGTAACGGTAATTACCTCTTCTTTGAAGTGCCTCTTTGAGACCTCCTCTTAGGGCACTAGAATTGGTCTTTGAGGAAGACCATAACCTCTAGGATGTTTCTATGGAAGTGGAGAAGAGATTTTGGCAGGGGTTGGCCGAGCTTGAGTGCTCAAATTGGTGTGAGGAGGAGGGGGAGGAGGTGTCCTTTTATAGGGGAGGAGAGGGGCACCTTAGGAATATCTCAAAATATTATTTTATATTAAAGTCAAAATCGGTTTATAATGGTTCCAAAGGGGCTTATTTCGAAGATAAAGTGGGGATGGGTCGAAATCCTATCAACCAATAGGATTTAGACAAGTTTAGGGTATTATTTTAACCTTATCAATTAGATTTAACTCTAAGTTAAATAATTTAACTTTTACCGTGTCTTTTTGTTTTCTTTCACTATATGGTTAATAAACTTACTATAACATGCCAAACGAACCCCAAATTGTATATTATTAATACATATATCCTTATCTAAGTCATTTGGCCGAACCTTAGATTTTTAGGAATAAAATAACAATTAATAATATAATATTTGATTTAAAAACTATTTTGTGTCAATTTTGACACTATTTGATATATGATTTTTGTGAAAGTCATAACAGAATTATATGTTCGAACCAAGTTGATTAAATCAACACTAATATATCATAGTAACCTAGAAAATTAGTTTAATTCATAAAAAGTCTCAAATTACATTTATTTTGGTGTTTATAACATCAATTATGTCAATATTTCATTAATAAGATAATTACTGCATCATCGTTGTGTCATACATAAATTAAATTATTTAATGTCTAAAAATTAAATAAAATACCATTATGTAGGAAATCTTTTTATCTTTCTAATGAATATTTATAGTCAAATTTATCTTATGTATAACCCCATATTAAAAATGTTTTAGTAAATAAACTTTGATTTTAACTCTTTTAACCCTTCTTTAAATAAATTAATAATAAATGTCCTAATCTAACCCAAGTGGGCCTAAATGGTCATATGTTATTCCTAAGTTTGTTTTTGGTTGAAA
Source organism: Viscum album (assembly GCA_963277665.1). NCBI lineage: Eukaryota > Viridiplantae > Streptophyta > Magnoliopsida > Santalales > Viscaceae > Viscum > Viscum album. The sequence continues at coordinate 1,446,673,526 of OY728142.1, read as the reverse complement.
TACACTTGTCCAATAGGATTAGGACATGTGTTAGGGTAATAGTAATATCATATTTACCCTTAGTTACCCTATTTACTATTAACCGTGGTAAAAAAAATAAAAAGTTACTATTCACCAAAAAATTATTTTCATCTCATTGAACCACATTTTAGTCCTTAATATTAACCGTGTCTGTCGGATTTTCGAAATTCCATTCACATAAGCGGTAAAATTAAGTTTTATGCAAAATTTAGTTTTTAACCTACCACTTAGTGGTTTCACTATTCATCAAAAATTGAAAGTTTTCAGAAAAGTACCAAAATTTCACCCTAGGCTATAATTGATATTCCGAATTCAAAAATGATTTCTATTTTACAAAATTCCCAACATATAAGTTGCATTAATTAATTTTATAATTAATTTCCGCTGTCACAACAAATAGCGTGTTTTTAAGAGATAATAACTATCAAAAGATTGACACTTGTTTATAACTGGTTTAAATGTGAAATTACATCCAATGTCCAACATTGTATTAAATTGTAAAAATATATTCTAAATATACTTTAAAACCACTCAAATTAATGATTTATCACTATTAATTATTTTGATTAAAAAAGTTTTTTTTAATTATAATTTAGTAATTTTCACTATTCATCAGAATATGAAAGTTATCCGAAAAGTACCAAAATTTCACCTTAGGCTAAATTCGATACTCCGAATCCAAAAATGAAGTTCATTTTGAAATATAAGATTTACAGAATTTTAAAAAGTGGTTATTACTATTCATAACGGCTAGTTTTAATAATATTTTAATAGCATATCGTTGTTTAGTGAAACTCGGTATTACGTATTACACACGCTATCGAGGAAGGTCGCGATTGCGTGTAATGAAAGGCAAGTCAAGGATGCGTGTTGTGAAAGCTCCTTTTGGTGTAGCGTACAACACAAGACATTAATAAAATTAAAAAGAATATTTTTTATAAAATCTTGGGCTGTTACAGTGTGTGTCATTAATGTCTAGAAAATGTAAAGCCTCAAGATTTGATATTAGATGACAGTTTCAGCCTTATGAGTGTTTTAGGAGCCTATACAGACTTCTTAAATTAGAGTGAGGAATTATTATCCATCAATACAACTAATTAGGACCCAATCAAAACCAATTTTACTATACATTCAATTCGTTTAGTTTTTTTTAGAGGGGTAAATTTGTTTCACAACACTAAATTGGTTCCTTCTTGTATTAGTCTTGTGGATTTATTATAATTTAGAGATATTTTATTTTTTGAATCATCTACCTAGGTGAGGGTATCTAATGGTCATGGATACATTATCCAGTTCATCAACGTCAATATTTTGGGATCAAGAAATTTTATTAGACATTGGTTGAAAGGGGAAGTATACCATCATTACCCCTATATATCAAAAAAGGGGACCCAAAAATTCCTTATCAATAGAATGTTCACCATTAATTTTCTAAATGACATTCTATGAGTAACCTTTAACATTCAAAAATGGAAATTTCATCTATAAGTCATGATCCAAGACATTGATGTGAGATTATAAATTTCCCTCAGTTTTATTCTAGTCTTTTGATAACATGAATAATGAAGGCATCACCACATTGGATATATAGAAAAACAAATTTCCTTAACATAATATATTACATTTTAGGGTTTTCATTATTTTATACATCATTCATTTGGATGATCCATCGAATTACATCACTTATGTATTTAGTGTTCCACAGAATGAGGAAATCTCTTTATCTTGGGGGTCGATATTCAGTATTATGCTTTCTGAGGTAGGTTAGATTGTGAGGATTTAACCTAATCTTTTCCCGTGAATAAATTATATAACAAAAATTTAATTTTTAACTATTTCAGGATAACTTCACATCCTTTAAAAATATTTGTCATCATTAGATTCTTATTGATGTACATGAGTTGCTCAATGTGAGATACCAAGAATATGTAATAGAGTTATTACTAGATAATACAATTATTTTTCTTGAAAATAAAATTAAAGAATTTATTATTGTTTTAAAAATATGATGTCCCATTATATATCATGGTTCCAAAAAATATAGTATAAACTACTATATTTCCAAGTATCTTGTAATTTTTAAGAGATGAACAAAGAGATTTCCCTATAGTAGTCATATATGTGCTGTGATTCCTCTAATTCTATCAGTAGTAGTATGAAAATTTGGTGTATAAAGTATCTCTACGGATTTTATAAGTCTTATTGAAAATCATTATCCCTTCATCATGATACTCCCTTCTTCATCGACATTATGAAGTGAAGGTAATTTCTAGAAAGGATTTCTATAAATCATTTGATGATGGAGATAAATACTTAAATCTGTCGTAAATTGTTAATGATTAATGGAGATGATATTTAAGGGGTTCAAAAAATTCATTTTAGGTTCAATATTGAGTACATGGTGGTCTAATAAAAGCCGAGGAATTTTCTTAATAACACCCCAATGGCAAACTTCAGGGTGTTCATCATCATATTGTTTTGACACCATTTATTAAAAAATATTTACAGGTTGGTAAAATGATTATAGTTTCACCATGATTTCATAATGAATTAATAATCATAATATGATATGATACTTTCAAAAAAGGTCTTTTTAACACCCCAAGATTTCATAGTATGTTATCTTTTTAAAGTAATTCAATAGCTTGCGTTACTTGCAACACCGAGTTCAAGTGCATCATGACCTATCTAACTAGCCATTTAAAAAGCTGTTATGAATAGTATTAACCACATTTTTAATTTTATATATATCCGATATAATTTTACCATCCATAGTTTTTGTTTATTAGAAATAATATAAAGACAAATTCAATTTTTCAGATAGAAGAAGTAGTTTTCAAAAAATTCCATTTTCCACCTTTTAATGGAGAACCCTTTTTAAAACCAATATTTGACACTTTTATATTTTAAATTTAATTTAATTAAATTCTTATTTAGAATAAACACCTAAAAATTTGGTTTGGAAAAACATTTTGTGTTTTTATGATATCTTTTATATTTTGATGAATAGTGAAAAATACTAAATTTTAATTGAAAACAACTTTTTAAATAAAAATAATTTATAGTGTTAAATTATTCATTTGAATGGTTTTAAAGTATAATTAGATTATATTTTTATCATTTAATCTAATTTTGGTCATTGGAAGTGATTTTACATTTAAATTGGACATAAACACAAATTAATCTTTTGATAGTTTTTTCTTCTCAAAAAGCCACTTTCTTGTTTTGACAAAGAGAATTAATTTTAAATTAATTAATTCAAATTATATGTTTTTAATTTGGTAAGATAGACATCATTTCTGAATTTGGAATATCAAAATTAGTTTTGGGTGAATTTTTTGTACTTTTCAGAAAACATTCAATTTTTGATGAATAATGAAAAATACTGCGTTGTAGATAAAAACCGAATCTTTCATTTAAATTATTTTTAATTTATATTAAAGTAATAATAGATAAAAAATACCTATATTTTTTCAATTTAATTCATTGGAGTCATTTTATAATAATATTAGATATATAAAATTTTATTTAACTATTTAACATCTTTTACCCACCTTCAAGGCACATTTACAAATTTGCATAAAACGTAATTTTACCGCTTCTATGAATTGAATTTCAAAAATTCAAGATACATGGTTGAAATTATTAAGTAAAATTTGGTTCAATAGGATGAAAATAATTTTTGATGAACGGTAACTTTTGAATTTTATTTACCACAGTTAAAAGAAAATAGGGTAATTAAAGGTAAAAAAAATATTCAAATTACCCCAACACATGTCCAAATTCTATTGGATAAGTTTATTTAGAAAAAGAATCATCCTTATGAAAAAATTAATATCATTTTGAGCCATTTGGGTTAGATCAGGACATTTATTATATTTTATTTAAAGAAGAGTTAAAAGTGTTAAATTCAAGGTTTAATAACTAAACCATTTTTAATATAGGGTTACACATAAGATAAATTAGATTATAAATAATCCTTAGAAAGATAAAAATATTTTATACATCATGGTATTTTATTTATAATTTTAAGACATTAAATATTTAAATTTATTTATGACATAATGATGATGCAGTAATTACCTTATTAATGAAAGAATAAAACAATTGATGTCATAAATATTAAAATAAATGTAAATTGAAACTTTTAATGTCATCCACTAATTTTATAGGTGAATATGACATGTTATGGTTGATTAAATTTATTTTATTCTAAGTAATCAAGTGTTTATGACTTTCAAAAAAACTAAAAACTAAATAGTGTTAAAACTGACATAAACGAGTTTTTAAAAGAAATAGTATATTCTTAAATGATATAATATTCCTAAAAATATAATATTCGGACAAGGACTTATATAATTTTAGATATTTTATTAAGGAACCACTTATGGTTCTCTTTAAATTTTATAATAACTATATTAACCATGTAATATAAAAATACAAGAAGACATGGTAAAAGTTAAAGTATTTAACTAAGAGTTAAATCTAAACGATATGGGTAATATGGTGACATAAACATTTCTAAAACCTATTGGTTGAGATTTCATCGACCCATACCACCTTAGGCTCGAAATAAATCCATTTTTAGGTATTATAAACCGAAAATAAGTTTATAATAAATTAATATTTCAAGATTTTCCAAAAGTTCCCCTCACCACCTTTATAAAAGGGTACTTCCCCTTCTATCAAAATCACACCTCCAACTACATTTGGATCAACCAAAACCTGCTCAAATATATTCCCAACTACCCTAACTTCAACCTAGAGGATTTAATTTGATCATAAATCCAACCTAATGATCCCTTTTTATCAAATCAAAAGGAAGAACCCAAATGAGAGGTAATAATTTCATCACCTTTTTCAATGTTCTTTTCTTCTTACACTTCCTCTTTATTTGTTGTTTCCATACCAAAATAATAACTCTAGTACCTTTTAAATACTTTGATGTTATTATATATATGTTACAATCATATTCATTATTCTATTCATCCTATAAATGAAAAAGTCATTATATGTGTGTACGTACAACTTACAATCTCCACGTCGTGGTGTAGTTTGTTATTCAACACCTAATTATTTAGATGGATATAATATTGAGTATAATTGATGAAAATAATAAATATAACATGTTAATGATTATGTATATATGATATAACATACAATTACATATTATTTCACCATTAATAGAATGATATTGTTGCCCGTGCGTATGTACGGATTACCGTCTCCACGAACGCGATGAGATTCATTCCCCATCTTAACCATTCAAAAATAATTTTAATTTTATGATTAAAAATAATGTTTAAGAACTTAATATAATTCTGGATATGAACAAAATATATCCTATCCATAAAAATATGACTTACATAACAAAACATATAAAGTAAAATGAATCAGTTAACACCTGAAACAATGATAATACTGAAATATCATTAACAAATCAATATTATAATATCATATATATGTATGTGGTTCTTTTATAATTTAATAAAAATTATTTCACCATTATATAGGAGGTTAATTTACCATCTACTAAGGAAAATTACAAGGTAAGGGTTAATTTTAAAATCTATTTATTAACCAAGGTTGTTAATACGTAAGCATCTATCGAGAATTCTTTATCATCCTCATCTGTGTTTCTTAAAAATGTATTTCAAAACATTTTTACTATTTCCTAGAATATGGGTTAACATAATTTATACCCTTTTTTTAATTTTTAATTTTTTTGAAAGGAATATCTCAGTCATTTTCCAAACATGGTACTTTATGAGATTTTCAAAAAATTAAGGTAAGAATGTATTTTTTAACTTATATGGTGGGTGAAACTATTTTTCACCATTATAAAACCTTCTAAGATTTCCTTATAGTCTTATAATAATATTTTCAAAATAAATGTTTTCTTTTATAATTATGTGACTTTTAAATGATTTCAAAATAGAAAGAGATATTTCTCTTCAATAGTTTTGATTTCATCAATGTCAACATCCTTTGATGGATTTTACACTTTTTTAAAGTTGATTTATTATGATACAATATTCTTTATAGTATTGAAGATTTTGTGATTTGTTTGATAGTGTATGTGTTATTTTTATACCATTCATGTTTTATGGTTAAAGTATTAACATTTGGTCTGATTGTTTTAATAGAATGTTTATGTTATGTTTCAACCTTTTCATACGAGGAATGCATTGGACTTAGTAAGTGATGGGTGGAGCCCGCTATAGCTCCTCGATGCATTAGTTGGTCTCATGATACAAACTAGGGTCTTGGCACAAGGCCTTCACAAAATCCTATTTCTAGTCTTGGCACGAGGCCTTGACTATATGGTTATGATGTCCGACATTATTTATTCGATCATTATGAAATTAGCTATAGATATTACATGTGATTATTCAAAAAGTAGAATATCCATATGAATATGTAAATGGAATAATTTGATTTATCATTGCCATATTATACCGAAATTTAAGTTTAAAAGGAATTTATATTAGTCTTATACATTGCCTTAAATGTTTATGCTTATTTACGATAGTTTCTGCTATATTTTTATCCTTACTGAACATCTGAGCTCACCACTTTCTTTTGTTTGGTTTTCCCAGGATTCCAAAAAGTGAATTATGATTGATATGAAGGGTTAAGCTAGGTGAATAATGGAATTCTAAAAGGATTATTTATTTTATGATTCATGTTTGGAAGTGTAATTTAACGTTCATGTATGTAATCATTTTTCCAAGACCGCTAAACTGATCGGTCCTTTGGGACATGCTTCCTTGTAATGATGCAAATGTATTAAAGTAATGCACTGACTCTGAGATTCTGGGGTCGAGTCATTATAGTTAGTATCAGAGTAAGTTTAGTACAGACCTTGGAAACTAGATTTAGATAATCTCTGATTAGAGAACATTACCGTAAGATAGATTTTGAGGATTAATATAGAAGGACATCCAAAAATTTTGGTAGTGTAAATATTATGTGGTTTTTCCAAACAAATATATCCCTGTCTGGATACAAGAAGGTAGAGGTGGCTCTGGCACAAATGCACCTAGGAGTGAAAACTCTGACAAGGAGTTTCGGGCTTGACCCGTGGTATCCTGGTACACGAAAAAGAGCCTTTCTTCACTCTTGGTATTGACACTCCTACGGGATATTCTTAGGATAATTCACATTTTATTTAAAAACCATTATGAAGGATTTATGAGTAAATAATTAGTCAAATTTTTTTTATGATTATGGATTATATGCATAAACATTTCAATTTACGTTAGGTATTTTACAAGTTTGGAATTATGCATTGATATTCATAAACTAACCTAGTGTATTACATTGTTTAGAAATGGTGCCCAGTAGAAGGAATGTGAACTAAAACAATACACATGATCCAAAGAGTAATAAAGGTCACATATTTCATGGTTTTAATCCAACATTTAGAAGGGAAATAGTCTCTCATATATTCTCATCTTATGGAGAAATAGTATCATGTGTTAGTTAGATAAGTAAAGAATTGTATGAGTCTTATGGATTTAAAGGGAATCCATAGGAGAAAAGGATGGTAGAGAGAAATATGGATAAAGGGAATAAGGGGGAGAAAGATTTTCCCATATGTGATAATCGTGGAAAGAATCAACTTGGTAAATGATTGAAGGGAATGAGAGTTTGTTACAAGTGTGGATAAAAAGGACACCATGTATGTGATTAAAAGGGTAAAAAAAGGTTTCAAATGTACAATGCTTTATCTTCAAGGATTTGGGACACTAAGCAAATCAATATCCAAATCATTAGAGTATACCCCAAATGATGCTATTGGATAATAATCAAGTTATGATAATACCGCAGATAAAGATGAATGATTAGTGTTCTTAAGTTTTCATTAAATAATTTTGACATTTGAGTATTGTATTTATGATGTATGAGTTATAATAAATTTAAAGTTTATAAGGATTGTACTGCAGTATGTTTTCATTAAGGGTTTGAGATTTTATGGTACCAAGTAAAGTGACAAAGTTTCAAGTTAATTATTTTTGAAAATATATGGTTGGGGGAAATATAACCCTTAATATGTTTATGAAACTGAGATAATGATTTTAGAATATGATATGATTGATTTGGAAAAATTATATTGGATATTCTTGACTACATTGAAACTAATTAATTGTTTGTTTATTCCATCATTGTTGGATTTTACAACATTTTTGGATATAAAAAGTATATCCACTATTCTATAGGGTATAAGGGAGCATGAATGTAATCAATAAGTTTTTATGGAAATTAATGGTGTTACCATGTTTTAAGAGAATACATGATGAAGGTATTCACATGTTATTATGTGTAAAAAGAGATCTTCAATATGTTTACCTTACTTATAAATTTTGGACTGTGAGTTTAGATAGAAGTATTTTGGATAAGTATAAAGGTTGGAATGAATTAAGATGAAAATTGGATACTATTGTTTAAGGCTAAAACATTTCTTAAGATTATTTTTGGATTGTTATAAAAAGGACAACTCGGAGGTCAAGCGACAACCTGTCGCATCCCGCAAGGTCTTGAGACTTAAACCAGCAACCGAAGGGTGACATGGGTGCATCAACTACAACATGCCTATATTTTTTCCTGGTTTGTATAATGTTGTTTTTTTATATTTTTTGGTAGATAAATTATAAATTCATTTTTTTGGAAGCCTATACGATTATGATAAATAGAATATTTTTGAGTTATATTATATTTTGGATTGAAATATGAGTTTGTGGTAGAAACTTATTAAATGATGGAAATCTACTTTTGAAGAATTCATTTCCCTTAAACTTTAGGGAAATGATCTTAAAATAAAAAAATGTGTTATCTTAATACCTTATGTTTTGTTGAACTGATGATATTTTAAATCATCATATATTTATGGCTTTGAGGCCCTCAATTTGCCAATTATTGTTCACTTGTTTTTGATTGATGACCTAAATCAATCCCTATAAATATTTATTTTTTTCCTCAAATTATGTGTCTATAATTACCACTACTGTTCATCTATTTGAAACCCTAATTTTATGGTGAATTTTTCATTTCCCTTTCCCCCTTATTAAGACTAAATTTTATTAACCCTATTTCTGATGTGGGTTTTCCCACAATGGTATTTTCTATTTTCAAGGTTATATTTTCAATGAAAAATTTCAAATTGTGAGGAAAAAATTTATTTAAGGAGGGGATAATGTAAAACCCCAACACTTCATAGTACATTATCTATTTAAAGTAATTTAATACCTTGCGCTACACGCAACACCGAGTTCAAGAGCATCACGACCTATCAAACAAGTCGTTTAAAAAGTGGTAATGAATAGTATTAACAAAATTTTAATTTTAAATATATCCTATATAATTATAACATTTATCTTTTGTGCTTCTTAGACATAATATAATGAAAAATTAAAATATTTAGATAAAAGATGTATTTTAAAAAAAATACAGGTTTCCACCTTTTAATGGAAAACCCTTTTTAAATAAATTTTTTGACACTTTTATATATTAAATTTAATGAAATTAAAATTTTCTTTTGAATAGGTACATAAAAATTTAGGTTGGATAAATTTTTGGTGTTTTCTTATAACTTTCATAGTTTGATGTATAGTGAAAAATACTAAATTTTAATTGAAAACAACTTTTTTAATCAAAATTATTTATAGTGTTAATTATAAATTTTAATGGTTTTAAAGTATAATTATATTATATTTTTATCATTTAATCAAATTTTCTTCATTGAAAGTGATTTTACATTTAAATTTGACATAAACACATATTAATCTTTTGATAGTGTTTACTTCTCAAAAACCCATTTTCTGGTTTTGACAACAAGAATTAATTTTAAATTAATTATTGAAACTTCTATGTTTTTAATTTTCTAAAATAGATATAATTTCAAAATTTGTAATATCAAAATTAGCTTTGGGAGAGTTTTTGATATTTTTCTGAAAACACTCAATTTTTTATGAATAGTGAAAAACACTGCGTTGTAGATAAAAAATGACTTTTTCATTTAAATCATTTTTTATTTATCTTAAAGTAAAAATAGTTACATAATACCTATATTAGTTAAATTTAATTCAATTGAGTCATTTTATAATAATATTAGATATATAATATTTTATTGAATTATTTAACGCCTTTTACCCACCTTCAAGGCACATTTGTAAATTTGCATAAAATGTAATTTTACCGCTTCTGTGAATTGAATTTAAAAAATACAAGAGACACATTTGACATCAATAAGTGAAATGTGGTTCAATAAGATGAAAATAATTTTGGGTGAACAATAACTTTTGAATTTTATTTACCACAATTAAAAGAAAATAAGGTAATTAAAGGTAAAAAGAATATTAAAATAACCCCAACACTTGTTCTAATTCGATTAGATAAAATTATTTAAACCGAAATAATCTTTAGGAAAAAATTAATATCCTTTTGATCAATTTGGTTTAGATTAGAAAAATTATTATATTTTATTTAAAGAAGAGTTAAAAAGTGTTAAATTCAAATTTTAATAACTAAACCATTTTTAATATAGAGCTAAACATAAGATAAATTTGACTATAAATAATACATAGAAAGATAAAATATATTTAATACACCATGGTATTTTATTTATAATTTTTAGAAATTAAATAATTAAATTTATTTATGACATAATGATGATGCATTAATTACCTTATTAATGAAAGATTAAAATAATTAATGTTATAAATATTAAAATAAATGTAAATTGAAACTTTTGATGCCATACATGAATTTTATAGGTGAATATGACATTTTAGGGATTATTAAATGAATTTTTTTTGAAGTAATAATGTTTTTATAAATTTCACAAAAATCAAATACTAAATAGTGTTAAAATTGACATTAATGAGTTTTTAAAACAAATACTATATTATTAAATGATATAATGTTCCTTAAAATATTAGATTCAGAAAAAGGACTTATATAATATTACATATGTAATTAATGAACCACTTTAGGTTATATTGGCATTTTATAGTAACTATATTAACCATGTAATATAAAAATACAAGAAGACATAGTAAAAGATAAACTATTTAACTAAGAGTTAAATCTAAATGATAAGGTTAATATGGTGACCTAAAATTATTGAAAACCTATTGGTTGAGAATAGTTCAGACCATCCCCACCTTATCCTTGAAAAAAAATCCATTTTTAGATATTAGACACCGAAAATTATTTTATAATAAATTAATATTTCAAGCTTTTCCTAAAGTATCCCTCACCTCTCTTATAAAAGGATACTTCCACTTCTCTCCAAATCACACCTCCAAATCCATTTAACTCGGGCAAAACCTGCTAAAATATCATTCCAAATACCATAAATTAAACCTAGAGGCCTTAATTTTATCAAAAATCCAATATAAGGATCTCTTTTTATCAAATCGAAAGGAAGCACCCGAAGAAGAGGTACTAATTTCATCACCTCTTTCAAAGTTCTTTTCTTCTTCCACTTACTCTTTATTTATTGTTTCCATAACAAAATAATAACTCCAGTACCTTTTACATAATGTGATGTTATTATAAATATGTTATAACTATATTCATTATTCTATCCATCCTATGAATGACAAAGTCACCATACGTGCGTATTTGTGGCTTACCATCTCCACGTTGTGGTGTAGTTTGTTATTCAACACTTCATTATTTAGATGAGTATAATAATGAGTATAATTTATGTGAATAATAAGTATAACATGTTAATTATTATTTATATATGATATAACATTTAATTACATATGATTTCACCATCAGTATAATGATATTGTTGCTCATGCGTACGTACAGATTACCATCTCCACGAACGCGATGAGATTCAATCCCCATCATAACCATTCAAGAATAATTTTAATTTTATGATTAAAAATAATGTTTAAGAACTTAATATCATTCTGTAAATGAATGAAATACATCCTATCCATAACAAATATGACTTACATAACAAAAAATATAAAGGAAAATGAATCAGTTAACACCCGAAACAATGATATTAATGAAATATCATAGACAAAGCAATATTAAAAGATCATATATAAATGTATGTGGTTATTTTATAATTCAATAAAAATAATATCACCATTATAAAAGAGGTTAATGTACCCTAGACTAAGGAAAATTACAAGGTAAGGGTTAATTTTACAATCTCTTTATTATCTGAGGTTGTTTAGACATATGCATCTACATGGAATTATTTATCATCCTCATCCGTGTTTCTTTAAAATGTATTTAAAAACATTTTTAATATTTCCTAGAATATGGGTTAATGTCATTTATACCCTTAATTGACTTTTTATAAAAAAAAATTAAAGGAATATTTCCATCATTTTCCAAACAAGGTACTTTATGACCTTTTCGAAAAATTAAGGTAAAAATATTTTTTAACTTATACGGCGGGTGAGGATATTTTCCACCATTATAACACCTTTAAATAATCCCATAAAATATTATAAGAATATTTTCAAAATAAATGTTTTCTTTTATAATTATTTGACTTTTAAATGATTTCAAAATAGAAAGAGATATTTCTCTCAAATAGTTTTGATTTCATCTATGTCAACACCCTTTCAAGGATTTTACACTTGTTTGAAGTTGATTTATTATGATACAATATTCCATATTGTATTGAAGTTTTTGTGATATGTTTCACTGTGGTTGTGTTATTTTTATACCATTCAAGGTTTATGGTTAATGTATTAACATTTTATATGATATTTTTAATACAAATGTTTATGTTATGTTTGAACCTTTTCATATGAGGAATGCATTGGACTTATTAAGTGACGGGTGTAGCCCAATATAGCTCCTCAATGAATAGGTAGGTCTCATGTGACAAAATAGTGTCTTGGAATAAGTCCTTGACAAAATCTTATTTGTAGTCTTGGAACAAGACCTTGACTATGTGGTTCTGATGTCCGACATTATGCATTCCATCATTATAAAATTAGTTATTGATATTACATGTGATTATTAGATGAGTAGAATATCTATATGAATAATTAAATAGAATTATTTGATTTATCCTTTCCATATTATGATGAAGTTTAAGTTTAAAAGGATTTTGTTTTAGTCTTATATATTTCCTTAAATGTTAATGCTTATTTATGATAGTTTCTGCTATATTCTTATCTTTACTGAGCATCTGAGTTCACCCCTGTCTTTTTTCCCCATGATTCCAAAAAGTGTATTATGATTGATATGTAGGGTTAACCTAAGGGAATATTGGCATTCTCAATGGATTATTTATGTTGTGTTTTATGTTTGAAAGTGTAATGTAACGTTCATGTGTGCAATCTATTTCCCAATACTGTTAAATTGACCGGTCATTCGGGACTTTCATCCTTGTAATCATGCCAAAGTATTAAAATAATGCATTGGATCTAGGATTCTGGGGTCGAACCGTTACAGTTAGTATCATAGGAAGTTTAGTGTAAACCTTGGAAACTAGATTTAGATAATCTCTATTTAGATAAAATTACCCTAAGATAGACTTTGAGGATTATTTTATAAGAACATCTAAAAATTTTGGTAGTGCAAATATTATGTGGGTTTTCTAAGAAAATACATTCCTGTTTGTATACAATAAGTTAGTGGTGGATCTGGCACATATGTAACCAGGAGAAAAAACTCTGAGAAGGAGTTTCGGGATTGACCCGAGGTATCTTGGTAAATGAAAATGGGTCTTGATTCACTCTTTGTATTGACACTCCCGGGGGATATGCTTATGATAATTCAAATTTTCATTACAAACCATTATGAAGGATTTATGAGGAAATACTTCCTCAAAGAATTTTTTTATGATTATGGATTATATGCATAAAATTTTCAATTTACGTTAAGTATTTTACAAGTTTGGAATTATGAATTTCAATTCATAAACTAACCTAGTGTATGACATTGTTCATAAATGGTTCCCTGTAGAAGGAATGAGAACTCCAGCAATATGCATGATCCAAAGAGTAAGAAGAAATATATATTTCCAAGACTTAAGACAACATTTAGAAGGGAAATAATCTCCCATATATTATTATCATATGGAGAAATATTATCATGTGTTAGTAAGATAAGTAAATAATTTTCTGAGTCCTATGGATTTGAAGGTAATCCAGAGAAGAAAAGGATGGTAGGGAGAAAGATGGATAAAGGAAAGAAGGGAAAGAAGGATTTTTCCATATGTGATAACTATGGAAAGAATCGCCTTGGTAAATGTTTGATGGTAATGGGAGTTTGCTATAAGTGTGGAGAAAAAGGATACCAAGTACGTGATTTCAAGGGTAAGAAAAAGGTTTCAAATGTACAATTATTTGTCTACAAGGAGTTAGGATACTATGCAAATCAATGTCCAAATAATCATAGTATACCCCAAATGATGCTATTGGATAATAATCAAGTTATGATACAACTACAAATTAAGAGGAATGATTAGTGTTATTAAATTTTTATTAAATAATTCACATTTGAGTGTTTTATTAATGATGTACAAGGTATTAGAATTATAATTTATATAAGGATTGTACTCCAGTACGTTTTCATTAAGGATTTTAGATTTATGGTACCAAGTAATGTGACACAGTTTCAAGTTAAACATTTTGGAAAATATATGGTTAGGGGAAATATAACCCTTAATATGTTTCTAAAACTGAGATAATGATTTCAGAATAAGATATGATTGATTTGGATAAATTATATTGGATATTCTTGACTACCTTGAAACTAATTAATTGTTGGTTTATTACATAATTGTTGGAGTTTTCAACATTTTTGGATATAAGGAGTATATCCAGTATTGTATAATGAATATGGGAGAATTAATGTAATAAATAAGGTTTTATGGTAATTAATGGTGTTACCATGGTTTAATAGAATACACGATGAAGGTATTCCCATGTTATTATATGGAAAAAGAGATCTTCAATATGTTTACCTTCCTTATAAATTTTGGACTGTGAGTTTAGATAGAAGTATTTTGGATAATTCTAAAGGTTGGAATGAATTATGTTAGAAATTGGATACTATTGTTTAAGTTTAAAACATTTCTTAAGAATATTTTTGGATTGTTATAAAATGGACAACCCATAGGTCGGGTGACAACCCGTTGCATCCGGTAAAGCCATGAGACTTGAACCCGTAACTGAGGGGCGACAAGGGTGCATCACCTACCACTGGCCTACTTGATATACATGTTTGTATAATGTATTTTTTTAAATGGTTTGATAGATAAATTATAAATTCATTTTTTTGGAACCCTATACGATTATGATTAATAGAATATTTTTGATTTCTATTATATTTTGGAGTGAATGGTGAGTTTGGGGTAGAAACTAGTAAAAGGATGGAACTCTACATGTGAAGTATTCTTTTTCCTTAAATTTTAGGGAAGTGATATTAAAAAAATGTGTTGTCCTAATACCTTATGTGTTTTTGAATCGACGATATTTTAAATCATCATAGATTTATGGCTTTGAGAACCTCAATTTTCCATTTATTTTTCACTTGTTTTTTATTGATGACCTTAATCAATCCCTATAAATATTTAATTTTTCCACCAATTATGTGTCTATAATTTCCACCAATGTCTTGATATTTGATACCCTAATTTTATGGAGACCTTTTCATTTCCCTTTCCCTCCTATTAAGAATAAATTTTATTAACCCTATTTTTGATGTGGGTTTTCCACAAAGGTATTTTATAATTTCAACCTTTTATTTTCAATGAAAAATTTCAAATTGGGAGGATGAAATTTATTTAAGGAGGAGAGAATGTAACATCCCAATATTTCATAGTACCTTATCTCATTAAAGTAATTCAATAGCTTGTGCTACACATAACACTTAGTTCAAGCGCATCACGATATATCAAACTAGCTGTTTAAAAAGAGGTTATGAAAATTATTAAAAACATTTTTAATTTTATATATATCCTATATAATTTTAAAATTCATATTTTTTGTTTCGTAGACATAATATAAGGAAAAATTCAATTTTTCAGAATAAAAAAATTATTTTTCAAAAAATACAGTCTTTCCGCCTTTTTATAGAGAACTCTTTTTAAATCCAATATTTGAAACTTTTATATACTCAATTTAATGAAATTAGATTATTATTTAAAAGATGTACATAAAAATTTATTTTGGATAATTTTTTGTGTTTTTTCTGATAACTTTCATATTTTGATTAATAGTGAAAACTACTAAATTTTAATTGAAAACAAATTTTTTAATAAAAATAATTTATAGTCTAAAATTATACATTTGAATAGTTTTAAAGTATAATTAGATTATATTTTTATCATTTAATCCAATTTTCTTCATTGTAAGTGATTTTACATTTAAATTGGACATAAACACAAATCAATCTTTTGATAGTTTTTACTTTTAAAAAACCCTCTTTCTAGTTTTGAAAATAGAAATTAAATTTAAATTAATTAATGTAACTTCTATGTTTTGAATTTGTTAAAATAGAAATCATTTCAGAATTTGGATTATCAAAATTATATTTGGGTAATTTTTTGGTGTTTTTTCTGATAAAATTCATTTTTTATGAATTTTGTAAAACACTATGTTGTTGATAAAAACCGTATTTTACATTTAAATTATTTTTAATTTTTCTTAAAGAAAATATATATACATAATACCTATATTATTTCAATGTAATTAATTGGAGTAATTTTATTATAATATTAGATATATAAATTTTATTGAACTATTTAACATCTTTTACCCACATTCTAGGCACATTTACAAATTTTCATAAAATGTAATTTTACCACTTCTGTAAATTGAATTTCAAAAATCTGAGAGATATGGTTGATACCAGTAAGTAAAATTTTGTTCAATAGGATTAAAATAATTTTTTGTGAATAGTAACTTTTGAATTTTATTTATCACGGTTTAAAAGTGTCAAATTCAATGTTATTATATTTTATTTAAAGAAGGGTTAAAAAGTGTCAAATTCAAAGATTAATAACTAAACCATTTTTAATATATGGTTACATATAAGATAAATTAGACTATAAATACTCCTTAAAAATATAAAAACATTTCCTACATCATGGTATTTTATTTATAATTTTTAGTCATTAAATAATTAAATTTATTTTTGACACAATGATGATGCAATAATTACCTTATTAATTAAAGATTAAAATAATTAATGTCATAAATATTAAAATAATTGTAAATTGAAAATTTTATGCCATCCACGAATTTTATAGGTGAATATGACATGTTAGGGTTGATTAAATGTATTATTCTCGAAGTAATCATCTTTTTATGACATTCAAAAAAACCAAATACTAAATAGTGTTAAAATTGACATAAATGAGTTTTTTAAAACAAATAATATATTATTAAATGATAAAATATTCCTAAAAAATGTCATATTTGGCCAAAGGAATTATATAATTCTAGATATGTCATTAATGAACCACTTTAGGTTCTCTCTGAATTTTATAGTAACTATATTAACCATGTAATATAAAAATACAACAAGACATGGTAAAAGTTAAACTATTTAAATAAGAGTTAAATCTAAACGATAAGGTTAATATAGTGACATAAACTTGTATAAAACCTATTGGTTGAGATTATTTTGACCCATCTCCACCTTATCCTATAAATGAAATCATTTTTAGGTATTAAAAACTGATAATTATTTTATAATAAATTAATATTTATAGATTTTCCAAAAGTTCCTATCACCTCTCCTAAAAAAGGGTACTTCCCATTCTATAAAAATAAAACCCCCAAATCCGTTTGGCTCAGCCAACCCCTAATAAAATATCTTTCCAACTAACCTCAATTCAACCTAGATTCTTTAATTTTATCAGAAAACAAACCTAAATATCCCTTTTTATCAAATCAAATTGAAGCCCCCGAAGAAGAGGTAATAATTTCGTCACCTCTTTCAATGTTCTTTTATTCTTCCAATTCCTCTTTATTTTTTTGATTACAAACCAAAATATTAACTCCAATACCTTTTACATAATTTTATGTTATTATAAATATGGTACAACCATATTCATTATTTTATCCATCATATGAATGACAAAGTCACCATACGTGCGTACGTACGGCTTGCCGTCTCCACATCGTGGTGCAGCTTGTTATTCAACACTGAATTATTTGGATGGGTATAATAATGAATATAATTGATGTAAATAATAAATATAACATTTTAATGATTATTTATACATGATATAACATCCAATTACATGTTATTTCACCATCAATATGAATGATATTGTCGCTGGTGTGTACGCACGGATTGTTGTCTCCACGAACGCGATGAGATTCATTCCCCATCGTAGAAATTTAAGAATAATTTTCATTTTATGATTAAAAATAATGTTTTAAAACTTAATATAATTGTGGATATGAATCAAATATATCCTATCCATAAAAAACATGACTTACGTAAAAAAATATAAAGGAAAATAAACCATTTAACACCTGAAACAATGATACTACTGAAATATCATTAACAAAGAAATATTAGAAGATCATATAAATGTATGTGGTTCTTGAATAATTTAATAAAAAAATATTTCTCCACTATACCTGAGGTTAACGTACACTCTACTAAGTAAATATAAAAGTTAAGTGTTGATTTTACAATTTCTTTATTATCTGAGCTTGTTTATAAGTAAGCATCTATTGGGAATTTTTTATCACCCTCATCCATGTTTCTTAAAAGTGTATTTTAATTTTTTTTACTATTTCCTAAAATATGGGTTAAAATAATTTATACCCTTGTTTTAATTTTTATAAAATGTTTTGAAATCAATATTTCCGTCTTTTTCTAAATAAGTTACTCTATGACCTTTTTGACAAATTAGGGTAAGAATGTTTTTTTAACTTATACGGTAGGTGCAACTATTTTACACCATTATAAAACCTTCGAAGATTCCCTTACAATATTATAATAATATTTTCAAAACATATGTTTCCTATTATAATTATGTGACTTTTAAATTATTTCAAAATAGAAATAGATATTTCTCTCAAATAGTTCTCATTTCATCTATGTCAATGTCCTCTGATGGATTTTACACTTGTTTGAAGTATATTTATTATGAAATAATATTCCATATTGTATTGAAGGTTTTTTGATATGTTTGAATGTGGATGTGTTATTTTTATACCATTCATGGTTTATGGTTAAAGTATTAACATTTCATATGCTAGTTTTAATACTAATGTTTATGTTATGTTTCAACCTTTTCATATAAGGAATTCATTGGACTTATTAAGATATGGGTGGAGATTTTTATAGCTCCTCGATGCATAGGTAGGTATCATGATAAAAAATAGTGTCTTGGAACAAGGCCTTAACAAAATCTTATTCGTAGTCTTGGAACGAGGCCTTGACTATGTGGTTATGATGTCCGACATTAGGTATTCCATCAGTATGAAATTAGCTATTGATATTACATGTGATTGTTCGACTAGTATAATATCCATGTGAATAAGTAAATGTCATTATTTGATTTATCTTTTCCAAATTATGCTGAAGTTTATGTTTAAAAGGATTTTGTTTTAGTCTAATACTTTTCCTTAAATTTGTTTTGATAATTTATGATAGTTCTACTATATTGTTTTCCTTACTGAGCATCTGAGATCACCCCTTTATTTGGTTTTCTTTTCCCAAGATTCCAAAAAGTGTATTATTATTGATATATAGGTTTAATCTAGGGGAATAATGGAATTATAAAAGGATTATTTATGTTGTGTTTTATGTTTGAAAGTGTAATGTAACATTCATGTATGTAATATATTTTCCAAGACTGCTGAACTGACCGGTCCTCCAAGAATTGATTCCTTGTAATCATGCCAATTTATTAAAATAATTCATCAGCTTCGAGCTTCTAGGTTTAGGGTGTTATAGTTGGTATTAGAGGAAGTTTAGTACAAGATTTGGAAACTAGATTTAGATAAACACTGATTAGAGAAGATTACCCTAAGATATACTTTGAGAATTAGTATATAAGAACATCCAAAAATTTTGGTAGTGTAAATATTATGTGGGTTTTCCAAGAAAATACACCCCTGTCTAGATACAAATAGGTAGAGGTGGCTCTGAAACATATTTACCTAGGAGTGAAAACTCCAATAAGAAGTTTTGGGCTTGACCTGGGGTATCCTGGTACAGGACAACAAGCATTGTTTCACTCTTGGTATTGACACTCCCATGGGATATTATTGGGATATTTCACATTTTTTACAAACCATTATAAAGGATTTATGAGTAAATAATTCCTCAAATATTTTTTTTATGATGATGTATTATATGCATAAACTTTTCAATTTACGTTAGGTATTTTACAAGTTTGGAATTACGCATTGCAATTCATAAAATAACCTAGTGTATGCCATTGTTTAGAAATGGTGCCCAGTAGAAGGAATGAGAACACTAGTAATACCCATGATCCAAAGAGTAAGAAGGATCCTATCTTTAATGGTCTTAAGACCACATTTAGAAAGGAAATAATCTCCCATGTATTCTCATCATATGGATAAATTGTATCATGTGTCTTTAAGACAAGTAAATAATTCTCTAAGTTCTATTAATTTGAAGGGAAAACCGTGAAGAAAAGTATGGTAGAGAGAATTATGGATAAAGGGAAAAAGGGAAAGAAGGATTTTCTCATATGTGATAATTGTGGAAAGAATCACCTTGGTAAATGCTTGAAGGGAATGAGATTTTGTTACAAGTGTAGAGAAAAAGGTCACCAAGAATGTGATTTCAAGGGTAACAAAAAACTTTCAAATGCACAATGACTTATCTGCATGGAGTTGGGACACTATGAAAATCAATGTCCAAATCATTATAGTAATCTCAAATGATACTATTGAATAATAATAAAGTTATGATACTACCATATATGAAGATGAATTATTAGTGTTCAAACATCGTTATTAAGGAACTGTGACATTTGAGTATTGTATTAATGATGTACGAGTTATAAGAATTATAATGTATATAAGGATTATACTACAGTACATTTTCATTAAAGATTTGAGATTTTATGGTACCATGTAAAGTGACACAGTTTCAAGTTAAATTTTTTGTAAAATATATGGTTGGGAGAAATATAACTCCCAATATGTTTTTGAAGTTGAGATAATGATTTCGGAATAATTTATGATTTATTTGGAAAAATTATATTCGATGTTTTTTACTTCCTTGAAACTAATTAATTGTTTGTTTATTCCATCATTGTTGGAGTTTACAACATTTTTGGATATAATGAGTATATCCTGTATTCTATAAGGAATAAGGGAGAATGAATGTAATCAATAAGGTTTTATGATAATCAACGGTGTAACCATGTTATAATAGAATATATTATGAAGGTATTTACATGTTATTATGTGGAAAAATATATCTTCAATATGTTTACCTTCCTTATAAATTTTGGATTGTGAGTTTAGACTGAAGTATTTTGGATAATTCTAAAGGTTGGAATGAATCAATTTGGACATTGGATACTATTTTTTAAGGTTAAAAAATTTCTTAAGATTATTTTTGGATTTTTATTAAAAGGATAACCCGGAGGCCGGGCTAAAACCCGTCGTGTCCAACAATGTCGTGGGACTAGATGTCACAACCGGTTTTTTTTCTTTTCTTGTCATGGTTTTGATCTGATTATTTGAAAATCCTAATCCTTTTATTGGGTTTTGGGTGAGTTTAATTTTTAGTTTTGAACTACCATATATGTCTAATCACCCTAATTTGGGTCCTCCATTGCTTGTTAGGAGTTTTTGTAGAAAGGGTGGTTACTACATGATTTGGGCCAACCGTGAGCCCATTTCTAGATTTAAAAAACATATTTTGATTCTTTTATAACTCATCAATTTTTTATCATTTTTGACTCATTAAACTTCCCACTTTTCCTACACTAACATATTAAAACTACCATATCCCTTTTGACCCATTATAAATTCATAAGCATGGTGAATTGTGGTTACTTATTTAGATATTGGGCCAGCCCATGGGCCCATTTCTAGTTTTAAAAAAAGTAATTTTTTTTATATAATTATATTTTTAATATTTTTTGGTGATTAAACCTCTCACACGACGATAATACCCCTATCCTCACCCCAATTATCTAATATACATCTTTGGAGCTCATATGAGTTTCAAATTAGGGAACACTTCTCAATGTCTCTAAAATCATCCAGAATCACGAAGGTAAATTATTTCATCCATAAATAATTCCATTATTACTATATTTCCCACAAATCATCTTTCCCAGGTTCTTATAGACCTTGGGTGGCTCTCCAAGAAGTTTCAATCCATTACCTTTTCTCTAAGGGTGCATATGTAATGGAATACAGAGAGTTTTCTTGTTGAAAAGGTGAGATTCCTTCTCCTTTCTCCTCCCTCTTCTTCCTCCTTTCACTATTTATTGGTTTTATAATCTCCAATAGTCATCATAAAACTAGGGTTCTAATATTATATTCCTTTTTATGGGGGTTTTTGTTCATTTGGGTCTGGTCGTCATAGGTTTAGGGTTTGTAAACCTTCGGATGGTGATATTGGGTGTGTGTTTCCATTACGCCAAGGATTTGAGGAAGGATATCCCTTGAACGTGCTTTTATCTTTAAAGATTCATAGTTTTCTTATTTTTATCATCTGATATATGCGTTTATTATTATTTTTCAGCATTTGGATAAATTACTTGGTGTAAAAAATGGTTGTTATTCCATGTTTTGTGGAAGGTAGTGTTGTTTTTTCATAAATGTGCACACATAGTGTTTGTTTAAATGTTCCACTATCTTTAAAAACTATTTTATGAGGTTTAGAACCTGGTTTATGGTATTTTTAATATTTTATATTATCTTGTATAAAATATTTCATGAAATTTCTGTTTTATTCTTTGTCAAGTGCTTAAAATAAATTGTTTTTTTAAGGGGCGTGTCATGTGTTCGGTAAATTTCCCGGTTGGATTTTATGTGTGATGTTTGATTTAAAAATTATTATTTTTGGATTTATAAATGAATTAGAAGAATGATAAATGGTATTTTGCGTCCTCATAAGTCTTTCCAATTTGTATTTTGTTTTAAAAACAAATGGGTTTTGGTTTACAACAAGTTTTGGCCCGAGTTGTCGGAAAATAGCCTGTTTCACATCCTTATGAAAATGGTTGTGTTTTAAATATGTAACCTGATTTTTTTAAGAGATTTATGAATTTTTTTTCTCATATAAATGGTGTTTATAAACCTCCTTAGTAAAATTGAAATTCATACCTTGGTCAAAGGATATTTTTGAGAAAGGCTTAAAGGCCCCTTTTGGCATTTGTTTTTTTTGTAAAAATGGATTCCATGTGTATTTCATGCTCTATCTTTTGGAGAAATTTTATAATCCATGAAAATTAATTATTAATTTGTTTTGGGGCTGTAAAATTTGGGTTGTTATTTTATTGATGGGTTTTTGGCCTTAAAAGATCATTTTTGAATGTATTTTATGTTAAAGGCCTCGTTATACACCTTGAAATTGTTTTGCGAATCTTTTTAGTGGTTTATTGATTCATGAAAGAAATGTGAAGCATGTTTTCAGGATGTTTGTGTGTTTATGGCTTGGTAATGGAATTTTCATTTTCATTTTTTTTATAATATGTGTAACTTGATTGAGTACAAAAGGGAATCTTGCATATCTAGGTGGGAGGACGTGTACTAGTATGCTAGTGATTCCGTGGGGTTTGGCCCCTGTTTCACGTAGCTAGTTTGATGATGAAAACACTAACTAAACTATGATGATGATGTTTTTGGGGGACCACTAGGTTATGGGTATGATCCCTACTAGTGGCTCGTGTAAATGAGAACAGATATTTTTTATGGTTACTTTCACCAAGATATGAGGTACCTGGGGCTCACAACTAACTAGTACCTAGGGGTGTTCCCATGACTTCTGCTCATTGGCTAATTTTTAGTCAACATTGAAATATGGTGTGTTTGGTTGGTAAATTCAGTAGTGTGTTTGATTTATTTAAAAGTGTAATTTTTTTAAATCATCCCTCTTGAAAACTATTTTCATTTTGAAGTTGATCCTCTTGGAAAATTGTTACTTGCATTATTGTTTATAAAAATGCATGTTTTTTTCTGGTAATTTTTTTATATATCATGGGACCTCATTTTAAAACCATACCTTTATATATTTTATTTAAAACATGAAATTTATGTTTCTTTTATTTTAAAGGATGTGAATTGGGAATATAATATCAGACTAACCTACTGAGTTTCAATACTCACGCCTATAGCCTTCTTCTATTTTTAGCCCTTGTGCAAGTTTCAGCTTGAGTTCGATCGCCTTGGGAAATGTGTGATCATTATGTTGGAGCATTACCAGAAGGTTCACATAGAGTTATTTGGTTATCAGGTTTGGTTAGTTGAGTTTTTGGTTTAGTTGTACTTTTAGTTTATTGTACAATTAATGTTCAGTTCAGTTTTTATATAAATGTATTTTGGGCGGTCCATTTCTTTCTGCTGTTTGTTTTATTGTTTATATATGGGAAAAATCATTACCTTGTGTACTCTATTGATTCCCTTGGTGATTTTCTCCATACCAGGATGATTGTGAACGCCTCCTAGGACTTGTCACGGGATGGCCCTTGTGACCGGTTCAGGATCAACTCGGGCTGGTTCGTGACGAAATGGTATCAGAGGAGGTCGGCTCTTAGAAGACCTTTTTTTGAGCTCCCTTGTTATTTGGGAGATTTCAAGGTAGATGGAGTAGTATTTTTGGGAATTGAGAGGTATGTTCGGGAAGAGCACCATGAACTCTCTCATTCTGATCCTCAGGTTTCCCTGGGATGTCCAGTTTTGTTAGTGTCTTTTATTCTTGTTGATTGTTTTCCATTCAGATATTAAAAGGGGAGTCTGACTAATGGAATCTGTGAGCTCGTAGGTCCTGGAAATCCATGTGGAGCCGGGGCATGGTCCCGATAAGTCTCAACGTATTGGTTTGGTGCTTTACATATGGCCTCCAACCATATGGCCAAGTCCCCCACCGACACTAGTTCTGTTTTTGGGTCTCTTGGACTATTCTTTAATTCTAAATTTTTATTTTGAAAATGTAACACCCCAAGATTTCATAGTGTGTTATTTCTTCAAAATAATTCAATAACTTGCACTACACACAACACCGAGATCAATCACACCATGACTTACAAAAAAAATCCATTCAAAAGAGGTTATGAATAGTGTTAACTAAATTTTAAACTTTATATAATCCTTATAATTTTAGAATCCATATTATGAGTTTCTTAGACATAATGTAAGAACAAATTCATTTTCAGTATTGAAATTTTACCAAATTTTAATAGTGAACCCTTTTTAGATAATATATTTTAAACTTTTTGACTAAATGGGGACATAAAAAATTTAAAATGAAACATCCCAAGCTTCCACGGTACGCTAGCGTGTGTTGTACGCAACACCGAGTTCTAACACACCGTAACCAATCAAACTAGCTGTTATGAATAGTGATACCTACTTTTTGAATTTATATATATTTTAAAATGGACTTCATTTTTGGATTCGGAATATCAAATTTAGCCTAAGGTGAAATTTTGGTACTTTTCGGATAACTTTCATATTTTGATGAATAGTGAAAATTACTAAATTTTAATTAAAAACAACTTTTTTAATCAAACTAATTAATAGTGATAAATTATGAATTTGATTGGTTTTAAAGAATATTTAGAATATATTTTTACTGTTTAATATAATGTTGGTCATTGGACATAATTTTACAATTAAACCAAACATAAACAAGTGTCAATCTTTTGATAGTTATTATCTCTTAAAAACACGCTTTTTGTTTTGACAGCGGGAATTAATTTTAAATTAATTTCTGCCACTTCTGTGTTTTGAATTTAGGAAAATGGATTCCATATTTTGAATCAGGATGTTCAAATTGTGTAAATAGGTAACTTTTATTTTTAGACATTTTGAATAATTACTGCGGTAAATATTTTATTTACCATGGTTAAGGGTAAATCCGGTAAATAAGGGTTAAAAAATAATATTATAATAATACTAAATTACCCTAAAACGTGTCTTAAACCTATTGGTTGATACATGGTCGACCATTAGCATCTTTGGGTCTATTTTGGGACCCCATGGATCCACTTGTAAGTGATAATGACACTTTATTTTAATTAAGTCAAAATGAATACAAAAATGACACAAGCATATATCTTTTAGAAAAACAATTGTTACATAAGGTTATATATGTTGGATTTTAGATTATAAATATTCATTAGAAAGATAAAAAGATTTCCTACATAATTATATTTTATTTATAATTTTTAGACATTAAATAATTTATTTTATTTATGACACAATGATGATGCAGTAATTAATATAATAGTGAAAAATTAAAATAATTGATATTATAAATACCCAAATAAATATAATATAAAACTTTTAATGAATTAAACTAATTTTCTAGGATAATATGATATATTAGAATTGATTTAATTGACTTTGTTCGAAGTAATCAATCTGTTATGAGTTTCACAAAAATCAACTATTAAATAGTGTCAAAATTGACATAAAAGAGTTCTTAAAACAAATATTATATTATTAATTGATATTAAATTCCTAAAAATATAAGGTTCGGCCAAGAGACTTATATCATGATAGGTTCATCATTAATGTACCACTTGGGGGTCTCTTGGATGTATATAGTAAGTTTATTAACCATATTATATAAAAATACAAAGAGACATTGTAAAAGTGAAACTAATTAACTTAGAGTTAATACTTAAAGATAAGGTTAATATAAGTACCCAAACCTGTCTAAATTCTATTGGTTGAGTTGTTTTCGACCTATCCCCACCTTAACATTTGAATAATCAACTTTGGAGCCATTATAAACCGAATATGAATTTATTATAAATTAATATTTCTAGCTTTTCCAAAGGTGCCCCTCACCCCTCTTATAAAAGGGCACTCCTCATTCTCATTTCTTCACACCTTCAAAGCCTTTTGGTTCGGCCAAACTCTGCCCAAATACTCTCCCAACATCCCTAAATACAACCTAGAGGCCTTAGTTTGATCAGAAAGACAACCTAAGGAGCCCTTTTGATCAAATCAAAAGGAAGAACCCGAAGAAGAGGTAATGATTTCACCACCCTTCTCCAAGTTCATTTCTTCTTCCACTTCTTCTTCCTTTGTTCTTACCATTCTAAAATAATAACTCCAGTATCTCACATATACTGTGATGTTATTATAAATATGGTACAATCATATTCAGTATTCTATCCACCCTTTGAATAACATGTCACCATACGTGCGTACGTACGGCTTACCGTCTCCATGTCGTGGTGTAATTGTTATTCAATATAATATTATTTGGATGGGTATAATAATGATATGTAACTCATGTAAATAATAAATATAACATGTTAATGATTCTGTATATATGATATACCATCCATTTATATATTATTTTAATATCAAAAGAATGATATTGTCGCTCGTGCGTACGTACGAACTACCGTCTCCACGAACGCGATGAGATTCATTCTCCATCGTATCCATTCAAGTATAATTATCATTTGATGATTTAAAAATGATGTTTAAGGACTGGATATCATTCTGGATATGAATAATATACAACAACCATGGCTTATTTAACAAAACATATAAAAGAAAATGAGTAAGTTAACTCCCGAAACGACGATAATTCTAAGATATTATTAACAAATCAATGTTAAAAGATCATATATGATATCATATTAATATATATGATTATTGTATAATTTAATAACAACTATTTCACCATTATACAAGAGGTTAACCTACCCCAACCAAGGAAAAGTACAAGGTAAGGGTTATTTCACAATCTCTTCTTTATTCGAGGTTGTTTATACGTAATAATCTACTGGGATTCCTTTATCATCCACATCCATGTTTTCTTCCAAATGTATTTCAAAACATATTTATTATTTACAAGAATATGGGTTAAAGTAATTTATACCCTTGTTTGACTTTTTATAAGAGGTTTATAAAGGAATCTTTCCGTCGTTTTCAAAACAAGGTCCTTTTTAACCTTTTCGACAGAATTAAGATAAGAATGTTTTTTTTAACTTATACGGCGGGTGCGGTTATTTTCCGCCGTTATAAAATCGTCAAAGCTTCCCTTACAATCTTATAAGAATATTTTCAAAGAAAATGTTTTATTTTATATGGATCTTAAATGATTTCAAAATAAAAGGAGATATTTCTTTAAAAAGAATTTTGATTTCATCTATGTCAACATCCTTTGATGAATTTTAAGATTATTTGAAGTTGATTTATTATGATACAAAACTTCTATATTGTATTGAAGGTTTTGTGATATGTTTGACTGTGGATGTGCTATTTTTATACCATTCATAGTTTATGGTGAAATTATTGACATTTCGTATGCTAGTTTTAATACGAATGTTTATGTTATGTTTAAACCTTTTCATATGGGAATGCATTGGACTTAGTAAGTGACGGGTGGAGCCCGCTATAGCTCCTCGATGCATCGGAAGGTCTCATGAGACAAACTAGTGTCTTGGCACAAGTCCTTGACAAAATCTTATTTGTAGTCTTGGCACGAGGCCTTGGCTATGTGGTTATGATAGTCTGGCATTATGCATTCCAACATTATGAAAGTGGTTATTGATTTTTTCATGTGATTATTCGATTAGTAGAATATCCATGTGAACAAGTAAATGGCATTATTTCATTTTACTTTTGCCATACTATGTTGAAATTCAAGTTTAAAAGGCTTTTGTTTTAGTATTGCATTGCCTTAAATGTTTATGCTTATTTTGAATGTTCCGCTATATTGTTATCCTTACTGGGCATTTGAGCTCACCCCTTTTCTATGTTTTATTTTTCCCAGGAAGTGAAGATGTAAGTTATGAATGACCTGTAGGGATATTATGAGGGGATTATAGTGTGGACTGTGGAAACATTATGTTGTTGTAGTAGTTTTTCATTTTATGATGTAATATAAAACTTAAGAATATATCTAGTGTTTCCAAGGCTACTAAACCAATCGGTATTTCGAGATTTGATCTTTCTTGTGATCATGCCAATGTTATGTAATAATGAACCGACTCTGGGTAACTGGGGTCGGGGCATTACAGTTGGTATCAGAGGAAGTTTAGTACAAACCTTGGAAGCTAGATTTAGATAAACTCTGATTAGAGCACGTAGACCTAAGATGAACTTTGAGGATTAGTATAGGAGAACTTCCTAGAATTTTGGAATTGTAGAGATTTTGTGAGTTTTCCGAGCAATACATCCCTGTATGGATACGAGCAGGTAGAGGCGGCTCTGGCACAGATGTACCTAGGGGTAAAACCCGAAAACACCGCTTTGAGCTAGACTCGAACGGGAACTGGTGCACGACAACGGGCCTTGCTGCACTCTTGGTTACGACACTCCCGGGGGATATGCTTAGGATAACTCTCATTTTTCTTTACAAATCATTATGAAGGGTTTATGAGTATATACTTCCTCAAAGAAAACATTTTTATGATTATGGATTATATCCATAAATAGTTCAATTTATGTTAAGTGTTTTATAAGTATGGGATTATGTGTTTTGATTCATAAACTGATCTAGTTTATACCATGGTATAGAAATGGCGCCCAGTAGAAGGAATGAGAACTCCAGAAATACACATGATTCAAAGAGAAGGAAGGATCATATCTTTCATGGTCTTAAGCTAGAATTTATAAGAGAAATAGTCTCCCATGTATTATCATCATATGAAGAAATAATATCATGTGTTGATAAGATATGTAAAGAGTTTACTGAGTCCTATGGCTTTGAAGGGAAGCAAGAGAAGAAAAGTATAGAAGAGAGAAAGATGGATAAAGGGAAGAGGGAAAAGAAGAATTTTCCCATATGTGGTAACTGTGGAAAGAAACACCCTGGAACTTGCCTGAAAGGAATGGGAGTTTGTTATAAGTGTGGAGTAAAAGGGCACAAAGTACGTGACTGCAAGGGTAAGAAAATGGTTTCAAATGTACAATGCTTCATTTGCAAGGAGTTTGGACACTACGCGAACCTATGTCCCAGTCATCAGACTATGACGCAAATAATGCTATTGGATAATAATCAAGTTATGATACTACCACAGATGAAGAAGAATGATTAGAGTTCTTATGTTGATTATGTCAATTGAGTGTTGTATCAACAATGTACTTGTTATAATAATTATGGAGTATATAAGGATTGTACTGCAGTACTATTTCATTAAGGACTTGAGATTTTGTGGAACAAAGAAAAGTGACTCAATAGCAGGATTTTTTTTTGGAAAATATATGGTTGAGAGAAAGATAAACCATAATATGGTTCTGATACCGAGTTAGTGATTTTAAAATAATACATGATTGATTTGGATAAATTATATTGGATATTCTTGACTACCTTGAAACTGATTAATGATTTGTATATTCCATCATTTTTTGGGGTTTAAAACATTTTTAGATTGATGAAGTATATACAGCATTCTATATGGAATAAGGGAGCATGAATGTAATCAATAAGAAATATGGTAATACATGATGAAGGTATTCATATGCTATTACGGGGTAAAAAGGATCTATATTATGTTTAACTTCCTTATAAATGTTGGACTGTGAGTTTGGATAGAAGTATTTTGGATAGTTCTAGTTTGGATTATTTTGGATTTCCATAAAAGGACAACCCGGAGGTCGGGCGGCAACCCGTCGCGTCCGGCAAGGCTGTGAGACTTGAACCCGCAACCGAAGGGCGACAAGGGTGTATCACCTACCACTGGCCCATGAGATGTCCTGGATTAAATAATGTAGTTTTTATTAAAAGATCTTATAGAGGAATTATAAATTCGTTTATTTTGGAACCCTATACGAATAGTGTAAATAGAATTTTTTTTACATTCTATTATCTTTTAGAGTGAAAGATGAGTTTGTGGTTGAAATTTATTAATGGATAAAACTCTAATTATAAAGTAAGTATATCTCCTTATGATCTTAGCCAATCTCATAAATAAATTCCTCAACATTAAGAAAAGCAACTTTGAACAAAAATGTTTTCCTAGATGGTACCTTAAATCGTCACTAATTTATGGCTTTGGGATTGTTGGCCTTTTTATAGCCATGTTCTCTACCACTCTCCATCAGATAATTGATGGTTAGATTTCTCTTCCATATCCATATTTTCCTACATGGAACCCTAGTATGTGTTATTTTCGGTAATCTTCATACTTTCCACTCTGTATTTTAAATAGAGGCCTCGTTAATTCATTTTTCGATGTGGGATTTCAACTAAGATATTTTGAAACGTCAAAAATGTGTTATCCTAATACCCTATGTTCTGTTGAACCGATGGTATTTCAAATCATCATAGATTGATGAATATAAGGACCTCAATTATATAATTGTTTGTGATTGATGACCTCAATCACTACCTATAAATATTTACGTTTTTCCTCCAATTATATGTCTCTAATTGCCACCAATGTTCTCCAAATCGAGATCATAATTTGGTGGTGACCCTTTCATTTCCCCTTTTCCTCATATTAAGACTAAATCTTAGTAACCCAATTTTCAATGTGGGTTTTCCCACAAATATATTTTCTACTTTCAACCTTTTATTTTCGAAGAACAATTTCAAATTGCGAGGACGCAATTTATTGAAGGAGGGGAGAATGTAACACCCCAAGATTTCATAGTGTGTTATTTCTTCAAAATAATTCAATAACTTGCACTACACACAACACCGAGATCAATCACACCATGACTTACAAAAAAAATCCATTCAAAAGAGGTTATGAATAGTGTTAACTAAATTTTAAACTTTATATAATCCTTATAATTTTAGAATCCATATTACGAGTTTCTTAGACATAATGTAAGAACAAATTCATTTTCAGTATTGAAATTTTACCAAATTTTAATAGTGAACCCTTTTTAGATACTATATTTTAAACTTTTTTACTAAATGGGGACATCAAAAATTTAAAATGAAACATCCCAAGCTTCCACGGTACGCTAGCGTGTGTTGTACGCAACACCGAGTTCTAACACACCGTAACCAATCAAACTAGCTGTTATGAATAGTGATACCTACTTTTTGAATTTATATATATTTTAAAATGGACTTCATTTTTGGATTCGGAATATCAAATTTAGCCTAAGGTGAAATTTTGGTACTTTTCGGATAACTTTCATATTTGGATGAATAGTGAAAATTACTAAATTTTAATTAAAAACAACTTTTTTAATCAAAATAATTAATAGTGATAAATTATGAATTTGATTGGTTTTAAAGTATATTTAGAATATATTTTTACTATTTAATATAATGTTGGTCATTGGACATAATTTTACAATTAAACCAAACATAAACAAGTGTCAATCTTTTGATAGTTATTATCTCTTAAAAACACGCTTTTTGTTTTGACAACGGGAATTAATTTTAAATTAATTTCTGCCACTTCTGTGTTTTGAATTTAGGAAAAGGGATTCCATATTTGGAATCAGGATGTTCAAATTGTGCAAATAGGTAACTTTTATTTTTAGACATTTTGAATAATTACTGCGGTAAATATTTTATTTACCATGGTTAAGGGTAAATCCGGTAAATAAGGGTTAAAAAATAATATTATAATAATACTAAATTACCCTAAAACGTGTCTTAAACCTATTGGTTGATACATGGTCGACCATGAGAATATTTGGGTCTATTTTGGGACCCCATGGATCCACTTGTAAGTGATAATGACACTTTATTTTAATTAAGTCAAAATGAATACAAAAATGACACAAGCATATATCTTTTAGAAAAACAATTGTTACATAGGGTTATATATGTTTGATTTTAGATTATAAATATTCATTAGAAAGATAAAAAGATTTCCTACATAATTATATTTTATTTATAATTTTTAGACATTAAATAATTTATTTTATTTATGACACAATGATGATGCAGTAATTACTATAATAGTGAAAAATTAAAATAATTGATATTATAAATACCCAAATAAATATAATATGAAACTTTTAATGAATTAAACTAATTTTATAGGATAATATGATATATTAGTATTGATTTAATTTACTTTGTTCGAAGTAATCAATCTGTTATGAGTTTCAAAAAAATCAACTATTAAATAGTGTCAAAATTGACATAAAAGAGTTCTTAAAAAAAATATTATATTATTAATTGATATTAAATTCCTAAAAATCTAAGGTTCGGCCAAGAGACTTATATCATGATAGGTTCATCATTAATGTACCACTTGGGGGTCTCTTGGATGTATATAGTAAGTTTATTAACCATATTATATAAAAATACAAAGAGACATTGTAAAAGTGAAACTAATTAACTTAGAGTTAATACTTAAAGATAAGGTTAATATAAGTACCCAAACCTGTCTAAATTCTATTGGTTGAGTCTTTTTCGACCTATCCCCACCTTAAAATTTTAATAATCAACTTTGGAGCCATTAGAAACCGAATATGAATTTATTATAAATTAATATTTCTAGCTTTTCCAAAGGTGCCCCTCACCCCTCTTATAAAAGGGCACTCATCCTTCTCATTTCTTCACACCTTCAAAGCCTTTTGGTTCGGCCAAACTCTGCCCAAATACTCTCCCAACATCCCTCAATACAACCTAGAGGCCTTATTTTGATCAGAAAGCCAACCTAAGGAGCCCTTTTGATCAAATCAAAAGGAAGAACCCGAAGAAGAGGTAATGATTTCACCACCCTTCTCCAAGTTCATTTCTTCTTCCACTTCTTCTTCCTTTGTTCTTACCATTCTAAAATAATAACTCCAGTATCTCACATATACTGTGATGTTATTATAAATATGGTACAATCATATTCAGTATTCTATCCACCCTTTGAATAACATGTCACCATACGTGCGTACGTACGGCTTACCGTCTCCACGTCGTGGTGTAATTGTTATTCAATATAATATTATTTGGATGGGTATAATAATGATATGTAACTCATGTAAATAATAAATATAACATGTTAATGATTCTGTATATATGATATACCATCCATTTATATATTATTTTAATATCAAAATAATGATATTGTCGCTCGTGCGTACGTACGAACTACCGTCTCCACGAACGCGATGAGATTCATTCTCCATCGTATCCATTCAAGTATAATTATAATTTGATGATTTAAAAATTATGTTTAAGGACTGGATATCATTCTGGATATGAATAAGATACAACAACCATGGCTTATTTAACAAAACATATAAAATAAAATGAGTAAGTTAACTCCCGAAATGACGATAATTCTAAGATATTATTAACAAATCAATGTTAAAAGATCATATATGATATCATATTAATATATATGATTATTGTATAATTTAATAACAACTATTTCACCATTATACAGGAGGTTAACCTACCCAAACCAAGGAAAAGTACAAGGTAAGGGTTATTTCACAATCTCTTCTTTATTCGAGGTTGTTTATACGTAATAATCTACTGGGATTCCTTTATCATCCACATCCATGTTTTCTTCCAAATGTATTTCAAAACATATTTATTATTTACAAGAATATGGGTTAAAGTAATTTATACCCTTGTTTGAATTTTTATAAGAGGTTTATAAAGGAATCTTTCCGTCGTTTTCAAAACAAGGTCCTTTTTAACCTTTTCGACAGAATTAAGATAAGAATGTTTTTTTAACTTATACAGCGGGTGCGGTTATTTTCCGCCGTTATAAAATCGTCAAAGCTTCCCTTACAATCTTATAAGAATATTTTCAAAGAAAATGTTTTATTTTATATGGATCTTAAATGATTTCAAAATAAAAGGAGATATTTCTTTAAAAAGAATTTTGATTTCATCTATGTCAACATCCTTTGATGAATTTTAAGATTATTTGAAGTTGATTTATTATGATACAAAACTTCTATATTGTATTGAAGGTTTTGTGATATGTTTGACTGTGGATGTTCTATTTTTATACCATTCATAGTTTATGGTGAAATTATTGACATTTCGTATGCTAGTTTTAATACGAATGTTTATGTTATGTTTAAACCTTTTCATATGGGAATGCATTGGACTTAGTAAGTGACAGGTGGAGCCCGCTATAGCTCCTCGATGCATCGGTAGGTCTCATGAGACAAACTAGTGTCTTGGCACAAGGCCTTGACAAAATCTTATTTGTAGTCTTGGCACGAGGCCTTGGCTATGTGGTTATGATAGTCTGGCATTATGCATTCCAACATTATAAAAGTGGTTATT
Organism: Viscum album; assembly: GCA_963277665.1. Lineage (NCBI taxonomy): Eukaryota > Viridiplantae > Streptophyta > Magnoliopsida > Santalales > Viscaceae > Viscum > Viscum album. Next base: position 1,446,638,201 of record OY728142.1, on the reverse strand, counting down.
GATTTTTTCATGTGATTATTCAATTAGTAGAATATCCATGTGAACAAGTAAATGGCATTATTTCATTTTACTTTTTCCATACTATGTTGAAATTCAAGTTTAAAAGGCTTTTGTTTTAGTAATGCATTGCCTTAAATGTTTATGCTTATTTTGAATGTTCCGCTATATTGTTATCCTTACTGGGCATTTGAGCTCACCCCTTTTCTATGTTTTATTTTTCCCAGGAAGTGAAGATGTAAGTTATGAATGACCTGCAGGGATATTATGAGGGGATTATAGTGTGGACTGTGGAAACATTATGTTGTTGTAGTAGTTTTTCATTTTATGATGTAATGTAAAACTTATGAATATATCTAGTGTTTCCAAGGCTACTAAACCAATCGGTCTTTCGAGATTTGATCTTTCTTGTGATCATGCCAATGTTATGTAATAATGCACCGACTCTGGGTAACTGGGGTCGGGGCATTACAGAAAATCCTTGTGTGAGAATTGTAAAAATGTGTTTTAAAGGAGTGGCTAGTTTTTGAAAAGTAGAAAAGGGGGTTTCAAAAATTAAATATAAAAATGGTTTTGAAAGTTTGTGCTTTTTTTGAAACAAATTTTTGAGAGGAAGTGGAAATGATTTAACAGGATTGGATTTTCCCTAATCTAAACTTGTGGTTTGTTGAAATAAAAGGTTTTGAAAGTGTGAATCATTTTAAAGTAATTCTGAAAAAATTGTTTTAAATGGGGTGTTTTGGCCTATTGAAAAGTGTTTTAATATGATGAATTGGTTTTGGAAATTTGGTTTTGAGCAGCTAGTGTTTTTCAAGAAAGGGGTTTTATCCTTTTAGGTTTTCGGATTACAAAAATTGACCTTGTGGATTTTTTTAAAATGGGAAAGGGCTATTTGGAATAGAATGGTTGTTTTTGGATGTTTTATTAAATGAAATGTATTTTTTAATCAAATTATTATTGATGAATCATGGCTTGTCTTGTGAAATATGAAAATGGTTTTTGATTTGCTAGTTAATGTGCCATTGGAAGGTACATGATTATTTTTGTAATGATGATGTTTTTTTTGCATTCGGTGTTTTCATCCATTCTCACATGAAATTTTTTGTAGATATATAGATGAATGGCCGGTATGTCATGGTATTTAAGTGCCCGGGGTGGCTTGTAAATGTTCATGTGAGTGAAACTTGATGAAACACCATTGATTAATGTGAAAATCCCCCAAGTCAGTTTATTTGTTTTTCAAAAGTGTTTTGAGATGAAAAATTATGGTGTTTGTTATGAATTGGCGGTTATGTGGATGGTTTATCCTATTTCTTAGAAGTGTTTTCTATTCGGTATGCTTCCTTATGATCTAGAATTAATACTCTTGTTGCATCTTGATATTTGATCTTGTTGGTGGCTTTGTTTTGGGGTAATGTTTAGTGTGTTTATAAAGATTTATTGGATGTTGTGATGTGGCCACAAATGGTTCTCCATTGGCATGATTTCCAGTTGATCAACCTAAGTATTTGTTTCAAATGTTAAATCAACCTATTAGAATGATACCTTAGCCCGTTTGTTGAAATAGAGAGCTGTTTGCGATCAATTTAAAGTGTCTTACCTTTATGGTGATTCTCTCGGTTGTAGTAGTTGTGATTGGTGATGTTTAGTGGGAGATTTTGTGTGCCTTTTTAATTCTTCTCTTCATTCGGAGTGAGAGAAAATAGTGTTGTGTTGTTGAGGAAGAGAGTTTCATGGTGTCTCTTGATATATTTTTTCTTCCTGGGAGTGTTATGTGGCACGATGTGAAACTAAGGGATGGAGTACAAGTTTGGGATTATCAAATCCGGACTGCGAGTCAAGAGATGCTTCACCCATCAGAGCTCCAGCCATAGATTTTAGAGTGAAGGTGACGCGTAGTAAGGAGTACTAGGATTGTAGGTAGTATTGCTAAGATAATACCTCTACCATTTTAGTGAGGTAGTTAATTTTTTTCTTTTTTGGTTTCAATGGCCTAATGATTGGGTCCCCTTCCCTCCCCTCCCTAATTAGTGGGGGTTTGGATCCATGCAGAGAGTGTTGGCCCAGTTCTTGCGGCCTCCATTCAAGAATGGGTGGCTTAAATTTTCATGTTTTTTTCCTATCAACTTAGGTTGGTAGGTTGTTGTAGGATAGTTTTTGTGGGCTTGTGTGAGTGAGGCCTGATTCTATCTCATGTTGAATTCTTGTTTGTTCGTTTCATGTTGAGTTATAATGGTGGAGAGACCCACCACGAGTCTCACTGTTTTTTCCTACTAAGAACATATCTAGTGATAGTTGTTTATTAATGGTGGGGAGTCCATCACATAATCCACTAGAATATTTGGTTTTCATGATTTCTCTTTGGTTTTGGTGATTTTTGGGTTCATTGGTAGAAGGCCAATAAACCGGGTTCTTGGTTTGATTGTGGAGGTAGTGACTCGATCATTCGGTTGATTCTCAGGAAGTGTTTTAGAGTTGGTGTTTTGTTTGATGTAAGAAGATTAGGTTCCATTAATGGTTAATGGTGTGTCATTGTATTAGGATTATGGACCATATTGATAAATAATCCTTAGGTTTTGATCAATCTGTTGGAATCTGCTAAGTCTTTCTTGCAGTAGAAAGCTTTAATGGTTGGGAGAACTGTCACACCTGGTTTTTTTTCTTTTCTTGTCATGGTTTTTATCCATTTCATTTAAAATTCTGATACTTTTATTGGGTTTTGGGTGTGATTAATTTTTAGTTTTGAACTACCCTATATGTCTAACCACCCTAATTTTGGTTCTCCATTTCTTTTTAGGAGTTTTTGGAGAAAGGGTTACTTCATGATTTTGGCCAACCATGAGCCCATTTCCAGATTTAATAACTTATTTTGTTTCATTTATAACTAATTCATTTTTTTTGTCATTTTGGACTCATTAAACTTCCCAATTCTCTTAAACTGACATATTAAAACAACCATATCGTTTTTGATCCATTATAAATTCATAAGAATTGTGAAATGGGGTTACTTATTTAGATATTGGTCCAACACATGGGCCCATTTCCAGTTTTAAAAAAAATAATTTGTTTCTTTTATATATAATTAAGATTTTAATAATTTTTGATTATTTTACCTCCCACTCAAAGAAAATACCCCTATACTCTCCCCAAGTATCTATTTTAGCTTTTTGGAATTCATATGAGTTGCAGATTAGGGAAAACTTATCAAAGACTCTCAAATCGTCCAGAATCACGAAGGAAAATTATTTCATCAATAAATCATTCAATTCATACTATTTTTATCACAAATCATCTTTCCTAGGTACTTCCAAACATTAGGAGACTCTACAAGAAGGTTCAATCCATTAACCTTTCTCTAAGGTTGCATATCTAATGGAAGACGAATAGTTTTCTAGTTGAAAAGGTGAGATTCCTTCTCCTTTCTCTTCCCTCTTCTTTCTCCTTTCATTATTTCTTGGTTTTATAATCTACACTAGTCATGATCGACCTAGGGTTATACTATACAATGATTTTTGATGGATTTTTTGTTTGTTTGGGACTGGGAATCATAGGTTTAGGGTTTGTAAACCCTCAGATGGTGATATTGGGTGTGCATTTCCATTACGCCAAGGATTTGAGGTAGGATATCCCATGCAGATGCATTTATCTTTTAAGATTCATAGTTTTATTATTTTTATCATCTGATATATGTGTTTAATATTATTTTTCATAATTTGGATAATTTACAAGGTGTGAAAAATGGTTTTTATTCTTTGTTTTGTGAAAGGTAGTTTTGTTTTGTCATAAATGTGAACACCAAGTGTTTGTTTAAATGTTCTACTATCTATCAAAAATATTTTATGACGTTTAAAATATATTTTATGGTATTTTGAATATGTTACAGTATCTTGTATAAAATATCGCATGAAATTGGTGTTTTATTCTTTTTCAAGTGCTTAAAATAAATTGTTTTTTTAAAAAGGCATGTCATGTGTTCGGTAAATTGCCCGGTTGGCTTTTATGTGTGATGTTTGATTTAAAAATTATTTTTTGGGATTTATAAATGAATTGGAAGAATGATAAATGGTATTTTGGGTACTTATATGGCTTTCAAATTTGGATTTGGTTTTACAAACAAATGATTTTTTGATTACAATGTGTTTTGGCCCGAGTTGTTGGAAAATGGCCCATTTTACATCCTTATGAAAATGGTTGTGTTTTGAATATGTAACATGAATGTTTTAAGAGATTTATGAATTGATTTTTCTAATGTAAATAGTGTGTATAAACCTCCTTAATAAAATTGAAATTCATACCTTGGTCAAAGGATTGTTTTGAGAAAGGATAAAAGGCTCGTTTGGCATTTTTTTTTGTAAAAATGGTTTCCATGTGTATTTCATGTTCTATCATTTGGAAAAAATTTATGGTCCATGAAAATGATTTATTAATTGGTTTTGGTGCTGTAAAATCTGTTTTGTTATGTTATTGATGTGTTTGTGGCCTTAAAAGATCATTTTTGAATGGATTTAATGTGCAAGTCCTTGTTATGCTCCTTGAAATTGTTTTAGGAATCTTTTTAGTGGTTTATTGATTCATGAAAGAAATGTGAAGCATGTTTGTGAGATGTTTGTGCGTTTATGTTTTGGTAATTTAATTTTGATGTGGAAAGTGTATTTTATAATATGTGTAACTTGATTGAACACTAAAGGGAATCCTGGGTATCTAGGTGAGCGGACGTGTACTAGTATGCTAGTGATTCCATGGGGTTTGGCCTCTGTTCCACGCTGCATGTTTGATGATGAAAACACTAACTAAACTATGATTATGATGTTATTGGGGGGACCACTAGGTTATGGGTATTCAACCTACTAGTGGCTCATGTGCATGAGAACAGATATTTATTATGGTTACTTTCATCGATATATGAGGTACCTGGGGCTCACAACTAACTAGTTCCTAGGGGTGTTCCTTTGACTTGTGCTCATTGGATATTTTGTACTCACCATCAACATAAGGTGTGTTTGGTTGGTAAATTTAGTATTGTGTTTGATTTATTTAAAAGTGTAAATTCTTTAAATTAGCCCCCTTGAAAACTATTTTGATTTTGAAGTTGCACCTCTTTGAAAATTGTTACTATCATTCTTGTTTATAAAACAAGCATGTTTTTGTCTGGTAATTTCCTATATAGCATGGGACCTAATTTGGAAAACATACTATTATATATTGTTTTTGAAACTTGAAATTTATGTTTCTTTTATTTTAAATTATGTACATTTGGAATAGAATATCGGGCTAACCTAATGAGTTTTAATACTCACACCTATAGTCTTCTTCTATTTTTAGCCCTTGTGCAGGTTTCAGCATGAGTTCGATTGCCTTGCGTGACATGTGATCATTATATTGGAGCATGAATAGATGGGTCACATGGAGTTAGTTTGCTATCATGTTTGGTTATTTGAGTTGTTGGTTTAGTTGTACTTTCATTTTCTTGTACAAATCAAGTTTAGTTCAGTTTTTAAATAAATTTATTTTGGGATTTCAATTTCATTCCATTGTTAGTTTGATTATTTATATATGGGAAAAAGCATTCCCTTGTGTACTCTATTTATTACTTTTGTACTTTCCACCATCCTGAGAGGATCAGGAACGCCTCTCGGGACTTGTCACGGGCTGACCCTTGTGACCGGTTTAGGGTCGACTCGGGCTGGTTCGTGACAAAATGGTATCAGAGGAGGTCAGCTCTTAGTATACCTTTTTTAGAGCTCACTTGTTATTTGGGGGATGTCAAGGTATATGGAGTAGTATTATTGGGACTTGGGGGGTAAGTTCAAGAAGAGCGTCAAAAACTCTTTCTCACTTTGATCCTTAGGTTTCTCAGGGAATTATATTTTTATTAGTGTCTTATTCTTGAAGATTGTTTGGCATAGGGATATGACAAGGGGAGCCTAACTAATGGAATTTTTGAGATCGCAGGGCCTGGAAAGCCATGTGGATATGGGGCACGGTTTTAAGAATTCTCTCCGTGTTGGTGTTTTTCTTGACATATGGCCTCCAACCATATGGTTAAGTCACCCACCAACACTAGTTCCTTTTTTTGGGTCTCATGGAACTTTCTTGAATTCTGAATTCTTGTTTTGAAAATCCTTGTTTGAGAATTGTAAAAATGAGTTTTAAATGAGTTTTTGGGTTTGGAAAATTGGAAAAAGGGGTTTTCAAAAATTAAATATAAGAATGGTTTTGGAAGTTTGTGATTTTTGTGAAACAATTTTTTGGGTGGAAGTGGAAATGATTTAATAGGATTGGATTTTCCCTAATCTAATCTTGTGGTTTGTTGAAATAAAAGGTTTTGAAAGTGTGAATCATTTTAAAGTAATTCTGAAACATTATTTTAAATGGGGTGTTTTGTCCTGTTGAAAAGTGTTTGAATATGATGAATTGGTTTTGGAAATTTTGTTCTGAGTGGCTAATGTTTTTCTAGAAATGGGTTTTGTCCTTTGTGGTTGTCAGATTATAAAAATAGACCTTGCTTATTTTTTTTTAAAATGGGAAGGGGCTATTTGGAATAGAATGGTTGTTTTTGGATTTTTTATTAAATGAAATAGATTTTTTTAATCAAATGGTTCTTGATGAAGCATGTATTGTCTTGTGAAATCTGAAAATGATTTTTGATTTGGTGGTTAATGTGACTTTGGAAGGTACATAATTATTTTGGTAATGATGATGTTTTTTTGCATTGATTGTTTTCATGGGTTCTCACATAAAAGGTTTTGTGGATATATGGATGAATGGCAGGTATGGATTTGTATTTGAGTACCTGGGGTGGCACGTAAATTTTCATGTGAGTGATACTTGATGAAACAACATTGGTGAATGTGAAAATCCACCAAGTTAGTTTAGTTATTTTTCAAAAGTGTTTTGAGCTGAAATTTTTTGGTGTTTGTTATGAATTGACAGTTATGTGGATGGTTTATCCTATGTCCTAGAAGTGTTTTCTATTCGGTATGCTTCATTATGATCTAGAAGTCATACTCTTGTTGCATCTTAAGATGTGATCTGGTTGGTGGCTCAGTTTTGGGGTAATGTTTAGTGGGTTTATAAAGAAGTGTTGGATGTTGTGATATGGCCACAAATGGTTCTCCATTGGCATGATTTCTAGTTGATCAACCTAAGTATTTGTCTCAAATGATAAATCCACCTTTTAGAATGATACCTCAGACCATTTTTTGAAATAGAGAGCTGTTTGGGCTTTATTTAAAGTTTCTTCACTTTATGGAGATTCTCTCGGTTGTAGTTGTTGTGCTCAGTGATGTTTGGTGGATGTTTTTGTGTGTCTTTTTCATTCTTATCCTTGTTTGGATTGAGAGAAAATAGTGTTGTGTATCTCCATGTTCTTGTTTGGATAAAAATGTATTGTTGAGGAAGAGAGTTTCATGGTGTCTGTTGAAATGTTGTTTCTTCCTGGGAGTGTTATGTGACACTGTGTGAAACTAAGGGATGGATTACAAGTTGGGGATTATCAAAGCCTGACTCTGATTCAAGAGATGCTTCATACATCAGAGCTCCAGCCATAGGTTTCAGAGTGAAGCTGACGTGTAGTAAGGAGTCCTAGGATTGTGGGTAGTATTGCTAATATCATACCTCTACCATTTCAGTGAGTTAGTTACTTTTTTTCTTTTGTGGTTTCAATGGCCTAATGACTGGGCCCCCTTCCCTCCCCTCCCTAATTGGTGGGGGTTTGGATCCATGCAGAGAGTGTTGGCCCAGTTCTTGCCGCCTCCATTCAAGAATGGGTGGCTTAAATGTTTATGTTGTGTTTCTATCAACTTGGGTTGGAAGGTTATTGTAGGATAGTTTTTTTGGGCTTTTGTGAGTGAGGCCTGATTCTCTCTCATGTTTAATTCTTGTTTGTTCGTTGCAAGTTGAGTTCTAATGGTGGGGAGACCCACCATGGGTCTCATTGATTTTTACTCCTAAGAACATATCTAGTGCTAGTTATTTCATAATGGTGGGGATTCCATCCCATAATCCACTAGAATATTTGGTTTTCGTGAGTTATCTTAAGTTTTGGTGATTTTTGGGTTCATTTGTAGAAGGCCCAACAACCAGGTTCTTGGTTTGGTAGTAGAGGTAGTGACTCGACCTTTTGGTTGATTCTCAGGAAGTGGTTTAGAGTTGGTGTTTTTTTAGGTAATATGATTAAGTTCCATTAATGGTTGGTGTTATGTCCTTGGATTAGGAGGTTGGACCATATTGATAAATAATCCTTAGGTTTTGATCAATCTGTTGGAATGTGCTATGTCTTTCAGGGCGTGGAAAGCTTTATTGGTGAGGAGAATTGTCACACCCGATTTTCCTTTTCTTGTCATGGTTTTGACCCGGTTCATTGAAAATCTCGATAATTTTATTGGGTGTTGGGTTAGATTAATTTAGAGTTTTAAACTAATATATATGTCTAATCACCCTAATTTGGGTTCTCCATTGCTTGTTATAATTTTTTGGAGAAAGGGTGGTTACTTCATGATTTGGGCCAACTGTGAGCCCATTTATAGATTTAAATACATATATTCTTTCTTTTATAACTCATTAATTTTTTATCATTTTGACTCATTCCACTTCCCACCTGTCCTAAACTGACATATTAAAACCACCATTTACATTTTTACCCCTTAGAAATTCATAAGCATGGTGAATTGGAATTACTTATTTAGATATTGGGCCAGCCCATGGGCCCATTTCCTGTTTTAAAAAAATAATTTGTTGCTTTTATATCTAATTTAATTTTTGATATTTTTCGGTGATTCCACCTCCCAATAGAAGAAAATACCCCTATCCTCACCCAAATTATCTATTTTACCTCTTTGGAGATCAAATAGGTCACTAATTAAGGATAAAATATCAATGTCTCTCAAATCATCTAGAATCACGGAGGTAAATCCTTTCATCCATAAATCATTCCATTCATACTATTTTCCCCACAAATCATCTTTCCCAGGTTCTTAAAAACCTTAGGAGACTCTACATAAGGTTTCAAGCCATTCCCTTTTTTTATGGGTGCAGATCTAATGGAAGACAAAGAGTTTTCTAGTTGAAAAGGTGAGATTCCTTCTCCTTTCTCCCCCCTCTTCTTCCTCCTTTCATTATTTCTTGGTTTTATAATCTCCAATAATAATTATAAACCAAGGGTTATTCTATCCTATTATTTTTTATGGGGTTTTTGTTCATTTGGGTCTGGTCGTCATAGGTTTAGGGTTTGTAAACCCTCAGATGGTGATATTGGGTGTGTGTTTCCATTACTCTAAGGATTTGAGGTAGGATAACCCTTGAACATGATTTTATCTTTTATGATTCATTTTTTTCTTATTGTTATAATCTGATATATGTATTTATTATTATTTTTAATCATTTGAATAATTTATTTGGTGTGCAAATTTTTTTATATTCCTTGTTTTGTGAAAGGTTGTGTTGTTTTGTCATAAATGTTCACACGAAGTGTTTGTTTAAATGTTCTACTATCTTTCAAAACAATTTTATGAGGTTTAGAACATTTTTTATGGTATTTAGAATATATTACAGTATATTGTATAAAATATGTCATGAAAGTGGTGTTTCATTCTTTGTCAAGTGCATAAAATAAATTATTTTGTTTAAAAGGGCATATCATGTGTTCGGTAAATTGCCCGGTTGGATTTTATGTGTGAAGTTTGATTTAAAAATTATTTTTTGGGATTTATAAATAAATTGGAATAATTATAAATGGTATTTTGAGTCTTTATATGGATTTCCAATCTAGATTTGGTTTTACAAACAAATGGGTTTTGGTTTACAACATGTTTTGACCAGAGTTGTTGGAAAATGTCTCGTTTCACATCCTTAGGAAAATGGTTGTGTTTTGAATAGGTAACCTGAATGTTTTAAGGGATTTATGAATTTGTTTTTCTGCTAAAAATTTTGTTTATACAACTTCTTAATAAAATTTAAATGCATACCTTGGTAAAAGGATAGTTTTGAGAATGGCTTAAAGGCCCATTTGCCATTTGTCTTTTTTTGTAATAATGGTTTCCATGTGTATTACATGTTATATCTTTTGGAAAAAATTTATGGTCCATGAAAATGATTTATTAATTGGTTTTAGGGCTGTAAAATCTGGTTTGTTATGTTATTTATGGGTTTTTTTCCTTAAAAAATCATTTTCAACGGATTTTATGTGCAAGGCATCATTATACGACTTGAAATTGTTTTACGAATATTTTTAGTGGTTTATTTATTCGTGAAAGAAATGTGAAGCATGTTTGAGGGATGTTTCTATTTTTATGTTTTGGTAATGTAATTTTGATGTGGAAAGTGTATTTGATAATATTTTTAACTAGATTGAGCACTAAAGGGATCCTGGGTATCTAGGTGGGCGTACATGTACTAGTATGCTATTGATTCCATGGGGTTTGACCCCTGTTTCACATAGAAATCTTGAAGATGACAACACTAAATAAAATATGATGATGATGTTTTTGGGGGAACACTAGGTTATGGGTATTCTCCCTACTAGTGGCTTGTGTGCCCGAGTATAGATATTTATTACGGTTACTTTCACCGAGATACGAGGTACCTAGGGATCACAACTAACTAGTGCCTAGGGGTGTTCCCGTGACTTGTGCTCATTGGATATTTTGTACTCACCGTCGAAATAAAGTGTGTTTGGTTGGTAAATTCAGTAGTGTTTGTGATTTATTTAAAAGTGTAAGTTATTTAAAGCAAACCTATTGAAAACTATTTTCAATTTGATGTTTCACCTCTTTGAAAATTGTTACTAGAATTCTTGTTTATAAAACATGCATGTTTTTTTCTGGTAATTTTTTTATATAGCATGTGACCTCATTTGTAAAAAAAACATTTATATCTATTATTTAAAACTTGAAATTTATGTTTCATTTATTTTAAAGGATGTGCATTGGGAATAAAATATCGGGCTAACCTACTGAGTTTTAATACTCATACCTATAGTCTTCTTCTGTTTTAACCCATGTGTAGGTTTCAACTTGAGTTTGATCGCCTTGGGCAATGTGTGATCATTATGTTGGAGCGTGACCAGAAGGGTCGCATGGAGTTAGTTGGTTTTCAGGTTTGGTTAGTTGATTTGTTGGTTTAGTTTTAATTTCATATTCTTGTACAAATAATGTTCAGTTCAGTTTTTATATAAATGTATTTTGGGTTGTCTATTTCTTTCTATTGATTGTTTGATTGTTTATATATGGGTTAAATTGTTCCCTTGTGTACTCAATTTATTCCCTTGGTTCTTGTTGCCATCCCAGGAGGATCAGGAACACCTCTCAGGACTTATCGCAGGCTGGACCTTGTGACTGGTTTGGGGTCGACTCGGGCTGGTTCGTGACACTTGAAACCATAATAGAAGGGCGACAAGGTTGTATCACCTACCACTGCCCTACATGATGTCCTATTATGTATAACGTAGTTTTTTTAAATGTTCTAACAGATAAATTATAAATTCATTTTTTGGAACCCTATACGATTATGATAAATAGAATATTTTTGAGTTCTGTTATCTTTTGAAGTGAATGAAGAGGTTGTGGTAGAAATTAGTTAAAGGATGGAACACTACTTGTGAAGTATTATTTTTCCTTAAACATTAGGTAAATAATCTTAAAACCAAATTTTTTTTGTCCTAATACCTTATGTTTTGTGGAACTGATGATATTTTAAATTATCATAGATTTATTGCTTTGAGGCCGTCAATTTTCGATTTATTGTTCACTTGTTTGTTATTGATGACCTAAATAACTCTCTATAAATATTTACATTTTCCCTCCAATTATGTGTCTATAATTTCTACCAATATTCAACTATTCAAACAATAATTTTATGGTGATTTTTTCATTTACCTTTCCCTCTTATTAAGACTAAATTTTATTAACCCGATTTATAATGTGGGTTTTCCCCAAAGGTGTTTTATATTTTCAACCTTTTATTTTCTATAAACAATTTCAAATTGTGAGGATGAATTATATTTAAGTATGGGAGAATGTAACTCCCAATATTTCATAGTACGTTATCTCTTTAATGTAATTCAATAGTTTGCGCTACACACAACACCGAGTTCAAGCGTATCATGACCTAACAAACTAGCCATTTAAAAAGTAGTTATGAATAGTATTAAACACATTTTTAATTACATATATATCCTATATAATTTTAACATTTATATTTTGTGTTTATTAGACATAATATAAGGAAAAATTTAATTTTTTAGATAAAATAAGTTTTTTTCAAAAAATACAGTTTTTCCGCCTTTTAATGGTGAACCCTTTTTAAATCCAATATTGGAAACTTTTATATATAGATTTTAATGAAATTAAATTCTTCTTTTAATAGGGACATAAATATTTAGTTTGGATAAATTTTTGGTGTTTTTTGATAACTCTCATATTTTGATGAATAGTGAAAAATACTAAATTTTAACTGAAAACAACCTTTTTAATCAAAATAATTTATAACGTTAAATTATAAATTTGAGTGGTTTTAAGTATAATTTTATTTTATTTTTATCATTTAATCCATTTTTGGTCTTTGTAAGTGATTTTAAATTTAAATTTGACATAAACACAAATCAATATTTTGATAGTTTTTACTTCTCAAAAACCCGCTTTCTGGTTTTGACAATGGGAATTAATTTTAAATTAATTAATGACACTTAAATGTTTTGAATTTGGTAAAATAGAAAAAAGTTATGAATTTGGAATATCAAAATTATCTTTGGGTGAATTTTTGGTATTTTTCTGAAAACATTCATTTTTTATAAATAGTGAAAAACATTGCGTTGTAAATAAAAACCGACTTTTTCATTTAAATTATTTTCAATTTATCTTAAAGTAAAAATAGATATATAATACCTATATTGGTTAAATTTAATTCATTGGAGTCATTTTATAATAATATTAGGTATATAAAATTTTAATGAACTATTTAACGTCTTTTAACCATCTTCTAGGCACATTTGCAAATTTGCGTAAAACATAATTTTACCGCTTCTATGAATTGAATTTAAAAAATCCAAGAGACATGGTTGAATCAGTAAGTAAAATTTTGTTCAATAGGATGAAAATAATTTTTGGGGAATAATAACTTTTGAATTTTATTTACCACAGTTAAAATTAAATAGGGTAATTAAATGTAAAAAAAATTAAAATTACCCCAACACATGTCCTAATTCTATTGGATAAGTTTATTTATACCAAAATCAACCTTCGGACAAAAATAAGATCCTTTTCATCCATTTGGGTTAGATTAGGAAATTTATTATATTTTATTTAAGGAAGAGTTAAAAGTGTTAAATTCAAATTTTAATAACTAAACCATTTTTAATATAGGGTAACACTTAAGATATATTCGATTATAAATACTCCCTAGAAATAAAAAAATATTTACTACATCATGGTATTTTATTTATAATTTTTATACATTAAATAATTAAATTTATTTATGACACAATGACGATTTAGTAATTACCTTATCAATGAAATATTAAAATAATTGATGATATAAATATCAAAATAAATGTAAATTGAAACTTTTGATGCCATACACGAATTTCAGAGGTTAATATGGCATGTTAGGGTTGATTAAATGTATTTTTTTCAATGTAATAAAGTTTTAATAACTTTCAAAAAAAACTAAATATTAGGTAGTTTTAAAATTGACATAAATGAGTTTAAAAAAAATACTATATTATTAAATGATATAATATTCTTAAAAATATAATATTTGACCAAACGACTTATATAATGTTATATATTTCATTAATGATCCACTTTAAGTTCTCTTGGCATTTTATAGTAACTATATCAACCATTTAATATAAAAATAGAAGACACAGTAAAAGTTAAACTATTTAACTAAGAGTTAAATCTAAAAGATAAAGTTAATATGCTGACCTAAACCTGTATAAAACCTATTTTATGAGATTATTTATACCCATAAATACCTTATCCTCGAAATAAATCCATTTTTAGGTATTTTAAAATGAAAATTATTTTATAATAAATTAATATTTCAAGCTTTTCCGAAAGTTCCCTCACCTCTTTTATAAAAGGGAACTTCCCCTTCTCCCAAAATAACACCTCCAAATCCATTTGTCTTGGCCAAAACCAACTCAAATAACTTCACAACTACCCTCACTTAAACCTATAGGCCTTAAATTTATTAGAAAACTAACCTAAGGATCCCTTTTGATCAAATCAAAAGGAATCACCTGAAGAAGAGGTAATAATTTCATCACTTATTTCAAAGTTCTTTTCTTCTTCCACTTCCTATTTATTTTTTGTTTCAATACCAAAATAATATCTCTAGTACCTTTTAAATATTTTGATGTTATTATAAATATGGTACAACCAAATTCATTATTATATCCACCCTAGGAATGAAAAATTCACCATACGTGCGTACGTACGACTTACCATCTCTACGTCGTGGTGTAGTTTGTTATTCATCACTTCATTATTTGGATGGGTATAATAATGAGTATAAATGATGTAAATAATTAATATAACATGTTAATGATTCTGTATATTTTATATACCATCCAATTACATATGATTTCATCATCAATATAATGATATTGTCGCTCATTCGTACATGCAGATTACCGTCTCCACGAACGCGATGAGATTCATTCCCCATCGTAACCATTAAAGAATAATTTTCATTTTATGATTAAAAATAATGTTTAAGAACTTAATATCATTCTAGATATGAATCAAATACATACTATCCATAACAAAACTTGACTTAATTTACAAAACATACAAAGGAAAACAAATCAGTTAACACCCGAAATAATGATACTTCTAAAATATCACTAAGAAAGAAATATTATAAGATCATATATATGTATGTGGTTCTTGTATAATTTAATAAATATTATTTCAAAATTATACATGAGATTAACTTACCCTTGACTAATGAAAATTAAAAGTTAATGGTTAATTTTACAATCTCTTTATTATTTGAGGTTTTTTATACATAAGTATCTACTTAAAATTCTTTATCATCATCATCCATTTTTCTTTAAGATGTATTTTAAAACATTTTTAATATTTCCTAGAATATGGTTTAAAGTCATTTATACACTTGTTTTACTTTTTATAAAAAATTTTAAAGGAATATTTCCGTCTTTTTCTAAACAAGGTACTTTATGACCTTTTTGAAATATTAAGGTAAGAATGTTTTTTTAACTTATACGGTGGGTGCGACTATTTTCTACCATCATAACACCTTAGAAACTTCCCTTACAGTATTATAAGAATATTTTCAAAATAAATGTTTTATTTTATAATTATGTTACTTTTAAATGATTTCAAAATAGAAAGAGATATTTCTCTCAACTAGTTTTCATTTCATCTATGTCAACATCCTTTGATGGATTTTACACTTATTTGAAGTTGATTTATTATGATACAATCTTCCACATTATATTGATGTTTTTGTGATATTTTTGACTATGGATGTGTTATTTTTATACCATTCATGGTTTTTGGTTAATGTATTAACATTTCATATGCTATTTTTAATATGAATGTTTATGTTACGTTTCAACTTTTATATATGAGGAATGCATTGGACTTAGTAAGTGACGGGTGAAGCCTGCTACAGCTCCTCGATGCATCGGTAGGTCTCATGAGAAAACATAGTGTCTTGGAACAAGGCCATGACAAAATATTATTTTTAGTCTTGTCTTGAGGACATCACTATGTGGTTATGATGTTCGACATTATGCATTACATCATTAAAAAATTAGGTATTGATATTACATGTGATCATTCGACTAGTAGAAAATCCATATGAATAAGTAAATGGAATTATTTGATTTATCTTTGCCATATTATACTGAATTTTAAGTTTAAATGGGTTTTGTATTAGTCTTATATGTTGCATTAAATGTTTATGGTTATTTATGAAATTTCTTGTTGTATTGTTATTCTTTATAAGCATCTAATATATCCCCTCTCTTTTGTTTTGTTTTCCCAGGATTCCAAAAAGTGTATTATGATTGATATATAGGGTTAAGCTTGGGGAATAATGGAGTTATCAAAGGATTATTTATATTTTGTTTTTTTGAAAGTATAATGTAATTTTAATGTATGTAATCTATTTTCCAAGACTACTAAACTGATCGGTCCTTTGGGACTTGATTCCTTATAATCATGAAAAATGTATTAAAATAATGCACCAGCTATGGGCTTCTGCGGTTGGGGAATTATAGTTGGTATTAGAATAAATTTATTACTAACCATGGAAAGTATATTTAGAAAAACTATGATTAAAAAACATTACCCTAAGATAGACATTGAGGATTAGTATATAAGAACATCCAAAAAATCTGGTAGTGTAAATATTATGGGGATTTTCCAAGAAAATACATCCCTATCTGAATAAAAATAGGTAGAGGTGGATCTGGAACAGATGTACCTAGGAGTGAAAACTCTGACAAGGAGATTCGGACTTGACCCGGGGTATCCTGGTACACGAGAATGGTCCTTGATGAACTCTTGGTGTTGACACTCCTGGGGGATATGATTAGGATAATTCACACTTTATTTACAAACCATTATGAAATATTTATGATTAAATACTTCCTCAAAGAAAACATTTTCATGATTATGGATTATATGCATAAACTTTTCAATTTAAATTAGGTATTTTACAATTTTGGAATTATTCATTACAATTAAAAACTAACAAAGTGTATGCCATTGTTTAGAAATGGTTCCCAATAGAAGGAATGAGAACTCCAACAATACACATGATCCAAAGAGTAAGAAAGTTCATATCATTCATGGTTTTAATCCAACATTTAGAAGGGAAATTGTCTCCCATGTATTCTCATCATATAGAGAAATAGTATCATGTGTTAGTTAGAGAAGTAAAGAATTTTATGAGTCCTATGGATTTAAAGGGAAGCCAGAGAAGAAAAGGATTATAGGGAGAAAGATGGATAAAGGGAAGAAGGGAGAGAAATATTTTCCCATATGTAATAATCATAGAAAGAATCACATTGGTAAATTCTTAAAGAGAATGAGTGTTTGTTACAAGTGTGGAGAAAAAGGACACCAAGTACGTGATTACAAGTGTTAGAAAATGGTTTCAAATGTACAATACTTCATCTACAAGGAGTTGAGACACTACGCAAATCAATGTCTAAATCATCAGAGTATACCCCAAATGATGCTATTGGATAATAATCAAGTTATGATACTACCACAGATGAAGAGGAATGATTAGTGTTCATAGGTTTTTATTAATGAATTGTGTAATTTGAGTATTTTATTAATGATGTATTAGTTATAAGAATTATAAAGTATATAAGGATTGTGCTGCAATATGTTTTCATTAAGGATTTGTGATTTTATGGTACCATGTAAAGTGACACAATTTCTAGTTAACATTTTATGAAAATATATGGTTGGGGGAAATATAACCCCTAATATGTGTCTAAAACTGAGATAATGATTTCATTATCAGATATGATTAATTTAGAAAGATTATATTGGGTATTCTTGACTACCTTGAAACTAATTAATTGTTTGTTTATTCCATCATTGTTTGGGTTTACAACATTTTTGGATATAAGGAGTATATCCAGTATTCTATAAGGAATAAGGGACCATGAATGTAATCAATAAGATTTCATGGTAATTAATGATGTTACCATATTTTAATAGAATAAATGATTAAGGTATTAAGATGTTATTATGTGTCAAAAGAGATCTTCAAAATGATTACCTTCCTTATAAATTTTGGACTGTGAGTTTAGACAGAAGTATTTTGGATAAGTCTAAAGTTGGAATGAATTAATATGGACATTGGATACTATTGTTTAAGGTTAAAACGTATCTTAAGATTATTTTTGGATTGTTATAAAAAGGACAACCTAGAGGTCAGGTGATAACCCATCATGTCCAGGAAGACTGTGAGACTTGAACCCACAATCGAAAGGAGACCAGGGTGCATCACCTACCACTGGACTATGTGATATCCTGGTTTGTATAATTTAGTTTTTTTAAATGGTCTGACAGATAAAATATAAACTCATTTTTTGGAACCCTATTTTAATACGATAAATAGAATATTTTTTAGTTCAATTATCTTTTCTAGTGAAAGATGAGCATATGGTATAAATTAGTTAAAGGATAAAACTCTACTTGTGAAGTATAGTTTTTCCTTAGACTTTTGGTAAATGATATTAAAACCAAAAATGTGTTATCTTAATACCTTATGTTTTTTTGAACATGGTGATATTTTAAATCATCATATATTTATGGATTTGAGACCCTGAAGTTTCCATTTATTGTTCACTTGTTTGTGATTTATGGCCTCAATGAATCCCTATAAATATTTATATTTTCCTACAATTATGTGTCTATAATTTCCACCAATATTCTGCTATTTAATACCCTAATTTGATGGTGGATTTTTTATTTCTCTTTCCCTCTTATTAAGACTAAATTTTATCAACCCTATTTCTGATGTGGGCTTTCCACAAAGGTATTTTCTATTTTCAACCTTTTATTTTTGATGAACAATTTAAAATTGTGAGGACTCAATTTATTGAAGGAGGGGAGAATGTAACACCCCAATATTTCACAGTACATTATCTCTTTAAAGTATTTCTATAGCTTGCGCTACACGGAACACCAAGTTCAAGCACATCACGACCTATCAAACTAGTGGATTATAAGAGATTATGAATAGTATTAACCACATTTTTAATTTTATATATATCCTATAAAATTTTAAAATTAATTTTTTGTGTTTCTTAGACATAATATGAGGACAAATTCAATTTTTCAGATAAAAGAAACATTTTTCAAAAAATGTTGTTCTTCCGCCTTTTAATGGAGAACTATTTTTAAATATAATATTTGACACTTTTATATATTCAATTTAATTAAATTAAATTATTCTTTAGAAGAGGGACATAATAATATAGTTTGGATAGTTTTTGGTGATTTTTTGATAACTTTCATATTTTGATGAATAATGAAAAGAGTAAATTTAAATTGAAAACAACTTTTTTGATCAAAATAATTGATAGCATTAAATTATACATTTGAATGGTTTTGAAGTGTAATTATATTATATTTTTATAATTTAATAAAATTTTGTTCATTGGAAGTGATTTTACATTTAAATTGGACACAAACACAAATCAATCATTTGATAGTTTTATTTCTCAAAAACCAGCTTTCTGGTTTTGATAATGGGAATTAATTTTAAATTCATTAATGAAACCACTATGTTTTTAATTTGGTAAAATAAACAACATTTCTGAATTTGGAATATCAAAATTAACTTTTGGTGAAGTTTTGGTATTTTTCTAAAAATATTCCAGTTTTATAAATAGTGAAAAACACTACGTTGTAAATAAAACCCGTCTTTTTCATTTAATTTATTTTTAATTTATATTAAAGTCAAAATAGACACATAATACCTATATTATTTCAATTTAATTCATTGGATTCATTCTATAATAATATTTTATATATAAAATTTTATTGAACTATTTAACGTCTTTTACCCACCTTCTAGGCACATTTGCAAATTTGCATAAAACATAATTTTACCGCTTCTGTGAATTGAATTTCAAAAATTAGAGAAATACGGTTGATATCAGTAAGTACGATTTGGTTCAATAAGATGAAAATAATTTTTGGTGAATAGTAATTTTTGAATTTTATTTATCATGATAAAAAGTAAATAGGGTAATTAAATGTAAAAATAATATTAAAATTACCCCAACACATGTGCTAATTCTATTGGATATGTTTATTTTGACCAAAATCAACCTTAGGACAAAAAATATTCTTTTAATCCATTTGGGTTTGATTAGGACATTTATTATATTTTATTTAAAGAAGAGTTTAAAGTGTTAAATTCAAAATTTAATAAATAAACCATTTTTAATATAGAGTTACACATAATATAAATTTGAATATATAGACACCTTAGAAAGATAATAATATTTATTATATCATGATATTTTATTTATAATTTTTAGACATTAAATAATTAAATTTATTTATGACATAATAATTTTGAAGTAATTGCCTTATTTATGAATTATTAAAATAATTGATGTTAAAAATATTAAAATAAATATAAATTTATACTTTTATGCCATACACGAATTTTATAGGTTAATTTGACATGTTAGGGTTTATTAAATGTATTTTTTCAATGTAATCATGTTTTTATTACTTTCAAAAAAAACCAAATACTAAATAGTGTTAAAATTGACATAAATAAGTTTTTAAAACATATACTATATTATTAAATGATATAATATTACTAAAAATTTAAGATTCTGAAAAATAACTTATATAATGTTATATATTTCATTAATTAACCACTTTAGGTTGTCTTGGAATTTTATTGTAACAATATTAACTATTTAATATAAAAATACAAGAAGACGTTGTAAAAATTAAACTATTTAACTATTATTTAAATCTAAAAGATAAGGTTAATATGGTGACCAAAACAAGTCTAAAATCTATTGGTTGAGAATATTTAATCCTATACCAACCTTATCCTCGAAATAAATTCAGTTTTATGTATTATAAACTGAAAATGAGTTTATAATAAATTAATATTTCAAGCTTCTCCTAAAGTGCCCCTCACCTCTCTTATAAAAGGGTACTTTGCCTTCTCTCAAAATAAAACCTCCAAAGCCATTTGTCTCAGAAAAACCCTACTAAAATATACTACCAACTACCCAAATTTCATCCTAAAGGCCTTAACATCATTAGAAATCTTACCTAAGGATCCCTTTTGATCAAATCAAAAGGAAGCACCCAAAGAAGAGGTAATAATTTCATGACCTCTTTCAAAGTTCTTTTCTTCTTCCACTTCCTATTTTTTTATTGTTTCCCTGCCAAAATAATAAATCCAGTATCATTTACATAATTTATTGTTATTATAAATATGTTACAATCATTTCCATTTATTCTATCCATCCTATGAATGACAAATTCACCATATGTGCGTATGTACGACTTACTGTCTCCACATCGTGGTGTAGTTTGTTATTCAACAATTCATTATTTGGATGGGTATAATAATGAGTATAATTTATGTAAATAATAAATATAACGTGTTAATGATTCTCTATATATGATATAACATCCAATTAAATATGATTTCACCATCAATAGAATGATATTTTCCCTCGTGCGTACGTACGAATTACCATCTCCACGAACGCGATGAGACTCATTCCCCATCGTATCCATTCCAGAAATTTTTTCATTTTAATATTAAAAATAATTTTTAAAAACTTAATATAATTCTGTATATTAATCAAATACATCCTATCCATAACAAAAATGACTTACATAACAAAAAATATAAAGGAAAACAAATCATTTAACACCAGAAACAATGATACTACTGAAATATCATTAACAAAGAAATATTAGAAGATCATATATATGTATGTGGTTCTTTTATAATTGAATAATAATGACATCACAATTATAAATGAGGTTAACTTACCCTCAACTAAGGAAAATTAAAAGGTAAGTGTTAATTTTACAATCTCTTTATTATTCGAGGTGGTTTATACGTAAGCATATACTGAGAATTCATTATCATCCTCATTCGTGTTTCTTAAAAATTTATTTCAAAACATTTTTTACTATTTCATATAATATATGTCAAATTAATTTATACCCTTGTTTTAAATTTTAAAAAATGTTTTGAAAGTAATCTTTCCATCATTTTATAAACAAGGTACTTTATAAACTTTTCGAAAAATTAAGGTATGAATGTTTTTTAACTTATACGGTGGGTGCGGATATTTTCCGCTGTTATAACACCTTCCAAGGTTCCCATACAAGCTTATAAAAATATTTTCAAAATAAATGTTTTCTTTTAAAATTATGTGACTTTTAAATTATTTCAATATAGAAAGAGATATTTCTCTCAAATAGTTTTGATTTCATCTATATCAACATTCTTTGATGGATTTTACACTTATTTGAAGTTGATTTATTATGATAAAATATTCCATATTGTATTGAAGGTTTTGTGATATTTTTGACCACGTGTGTGTTATTTTTATACCATTCATGGTTTATAGTTAAAGTATTAACATTTTATATTCTAGTTTTAATATGAATGTGTATGTTATGTTTCAACCTTTTCATATGAGGAATACGTTGGGCTTAGTAAGTGATGGGTGGAACCCCCTATAGATCCTCGATGTATTGGTATGTATCATGAGACAAACTAGTGTTTTGTAAAAAGGCCTTGAAAAAATCTTATTTTTAGTCTTGGCATGAGTCCTTGACTATGTGGTTATGATGTCCAACATTATGCATTCCATCGTTATGAAATAAGCTGTTGATGTTACATGTGATTATTCGACTAGTAGAATATCCATGTGAATAAGTAAATGGAATTATTTGATTTATATTTTCAATATTATGCTAATGTATAAGTTTAAAAGGCTTTTTTTTAGTCTTATACATTTCCCAGGATTCCAAAGAGTGTATTATGATTGATATGCAGGGTTAAGCTAGAGGAATAATGGATTTATAAAAGGATTATTTATGTTGTGTTTTATGTTTGAAAGTTTAATGTAATGTTCATGTATGAAATCTATTTTCCAAGACTGGTAAAATGATCGGTCTGTTGATAATTGATTTCTTGTAATTATGCCAAGGTATTAAAATAATGCACTGGCTCTGGGATTTTGGGGTTAGGGTATTACAATCATGAAGATTCAATGAATGGAGTGTTGATAAGTAGTGATAAAATTATACAAACTAAAGGGAATGACCTGATATCCAAGTATCCCATGTGGTTATATATAATTTCAGGAGTCCTAGTAATTAAGAGTTATCCTGATATGGTTATACCTTGAGTACCCATCCATAAATTAAAGGTCATGATGTATGAAGTTCTATATATCTAGGGTTATATGTTTGGGAATAATAAATCGACATCTGGGAAATGATAGGTGAGAAACTGGAAATAAATGAAAATGAAAATGTTCATTTTTATTTTTTAGTAAGGATGACGTTGGAAAGACACATTGCGTATATGAGTTCCCAATTTAATCTGTTTTTAATTAGATTACCAACTTAAAATTTGAGCTTAGTAGTGTTGGAAAGATTTTTCTTATTGGATATATTCTTGAAACCAATATAACAATATGATAGTCTCAAATAGGGGTTAGATTCATTATAGTCTAATCCAATTATATATTTATAATTATATGGGAAAAAATAATAGTTCTATTTCAAATATAATAATTACATGTCATGTTCTTCGGAAGGCATAATGACAGTAATCAACATGGGGTACAAAACCTCTTCAATTTTTTTTTATTTTTCTGGGTTCAATGAAGGTAGTAGAGAAACCATATTATAATGTTTTAAGGGAATATCTTAGATCTTAATCATCTTTATAAATTTAATTGAATATGGTAGATTATATAATGTTATTTGCAATGATGGATAATTACATGTCTTTTTTTATCATCTATGAATATCATGGGGGAATATCTAATTCATAAGAGTACTGATGTCTGAGCATCCTTACCAGGGAAAATATAAAGAGGGTCCCCTATTCATCAATATTATTTGGAGTAGAATATTTACCAATATCTTCATATTTAAGGTATTCCATAGGTGAATATTTATTTCATTCCATTGATGGGGGAGTGTCTTCCGATCCTGACAATGATGCATAGATCTCCTGTGGTTTTGAAGATAGTATGGGGCATGTTTGGATGGAATATTTTCACATATAGTATGAATCTACCTAAGAACAACCTGATATAATTCTACATATCTCATATCATATTACCCAAATTCTATAGGGTTAATTGGGCTCATTAAATTCTAAACTATTGATAATCCCTATAACTAGGGTTTTATATTCATACCATTGGCTGGTAGTACATAATATTTATTGAGTAAGTTTCAATAGTTTTATGGGCTTATTCCAAAACCATTAGGGGCAGTGAACTAAAATCTTCATCCTATTATTAGTTTTTTATCTTCTATCATGTAGAAACTCACATCAACATTATTTTATTTGAAATATTCAAAGGGAGGATCATCGCTATATTGTACTCCAACCTACTTCAATGATAGGGTAATTTAGGAAGTGATGGTATGGTGATGGTACCACCACATGAAAATAAATATATGTTCATAGTAGTAAGACATTATATATAGTTCCCTACTATTCTAAGATCAACTCTGAGTGGTATATAGGATATTTTAACAGGGAATTGAGTTTTATCATATTAAGGGTATTTAGATCATTTTATTTATACCCCTGAATGGTCATATTTGAGGGAGATAATAATTTTTACAATAACCCAATTCATAGAGTTTTCTAAATGGGATAAGATTAATCCCAATTCCATTTTCAGTTAGTTCATGATGAATATTTACATTTTCATTCTTGAATGAAATATTAATTATTATTATATTCCCTTTGTGGGTGGCCTTTTGATCATGTTCTATAAATTGGATGAACACATGAAATTATACAAGGGAAGTCTCTAAACGATACAACTAAAATGTAAAATCATTATTCTAAAACAAAAGGGGGTAAATAGAATCAATAAGTGTTTCCTTGATCTCTTTTGAGATGTGTAAATCAATTAATACTAAGAGATTTATTGGGAAATATCCATCTACTTCAAGACATCATTATTCTTCATTAGAGTTCAATTCTTCTCAAATTTGGGTTGTTATAATTCCTAAATATTTATACATGGGTTGATTAATATAGATTAATTTAGTCTTTAGATATGAGATAGAGGTATGTTTTTTATTGTGGGTTGATTCGATCTGGTCTACAGACATGAATTCTTTGTTCAGATAGTTATAATCCAGTTAACTGGTCCTCTAAGACAATTTTATTTTTATCACCCATATAGTTAGGGGTGTCATTATGATTACGATGGGATATTTTATGTTCTAGTTCCTTAGTTTAAACTTTTTATATAAACTAATTGGGGACATGGAAATAATTATAATATTTTCCATGATAACATCACCCCTATTCCATTAGCTTTAAAAATATCTACTTCTGGCTCCCCAATAATGTATAGGGAACATGGTTTCATATGTGTAATCTTTATTCTA
Source organism: Viscum album (assembly GCA_963277665.1). Classification (NCBI taxonomy): domain Eukaryota; kingdom Viridiplantae; phylum Streptophyta; class Magnoliopsida; order Santalales; family Viscaceae; genus Viscum; species Viscum album. The sequence goes on along the minus strand of OY728142.1, from coordinate 1,446,613,050 downwards.
TAAGTGATATTATAGTTCAAATAAATTAATATATATTATAAGTGAATAATCATTTGATTAGGGTTCCATTTGATGGGGTAGTGCACATGATCTGAATAATACTAGAAGGAAATTCATGACGGTCTGGACCAATTTTGGATTGTGAATCCTCTTCCTCTTCTCTATTATACATATTCCAGTTATGGATAAACATAGAGGATAGACACAATGGTGTTCATATGGAATATTAAATGATATATATGGGAAAATGATAGAGAATTTTTTTACTTAAGAATAGAATGTGCCTGATAATTTGTTTTATTGGTTATCTGGTCTTCAAAATTTTATTCAATCTGGATGGGACTTCATGTCAGTCACGTTTCTCCTCTGGTTTGAAAGTGGAAATTTGGGCTACTTGAGATAAATTTTTTCCCAACATTACCTATTTTGAAATTATTATTTAATTGGGGATATTTAAATAGAATAATTGTCATGGATATTGAGACCCTATATCCATTGAAGAATGAAATACTAATTATGATCATAATGGCCAACTTATTTAGGTTTACTTAACTCATGTAGCTTGAAAATATTATTTTCAACATCTGTGATGATGTTTCCCATAAACTTCTCTTTTTAATGAGTATATAAATTATTTATTTTGTCCCCATATCATTATTGAACATAGCCCTTCCTTTCCTCAGGAGGAGAGTGATTTTGATTTTGTTTTCTCTCTATTGGAGTGACTAAGTGATACCATATTTTCTAGGTGACGTGGTGGGTAAAGTTTAAAAATTAATCATGATTGTAACAACTTCCAATTTTCCAAACCGTTATTAATTTTCATTACGAAATGGATAATATATGGCTTTTATTCATCAAAAAGTATCCTCGTGATGCAGTGCCATGTTAGTGAACTCCATAAATCCACCAGGTTAATTTACTATGATTAATAGTCACTGAAGATCAACATGAATATTCAATATCAAAAATTTCCACATGTTTCTCCTATGATAGATGTATATTAATAGAATACTAAGACCTTTCCAATAAGTAATGATGTTGGAGACCCTCCCATTTTCAAAATTCTTCAATAAATAATATCACTATCAAAATTTCCACAAGTTTATCCTATGAGAGATGTATATTAAGAGAATACGTAAGACCTTTCCAACAAGTAGTGATGTTGGAGACCCTACCATTTTCAAAATTCTTCAATTTATGAGTTAAATGACCCTCATAATCCATATTGTATATCTAAATTTACAATGTGACAAATGATGAAGTAATTCTCACACTATTATGGATCCAACTACTAAAAAATTGGGCCATTTAAACGATTCACACAAAATATATTATATAAATCATCTGATCTTTGCCTCCTCCTGTTGATTTAGTGGGCCTAACACGTGGAAACACAAAGACATGAAATTTTACAAGTTTATCTCTAGATATCACATTCCACAAAGTGATATAAATATAAGATTTGTAATGGTTAGAAGATTGGGAGGGGTGTCGGACTGCTCGAGGGTATGGTTTACTTTCAGGATGCACTAGAGAATTCCTAACTTCTATGGATTTCATTTGATTGGTAATAGATAATATGAATCTAAGAATTTTTAGATTATATAATGTTATATATTATCTCTAAACATGTGTTGTAGAAAAATATTTTTGGGGATACATTGTATAAATCGGTTATTAACACCTAATTTGTGTTTGGACTGGGTGACTTTCCCATAATGAGAGAAGTGGTTATTGAAGTGGAGAAAAGTATTTTTCTTCCTTAATAAACTAGTTTATAAACACTGGTTTCATGAACCAAGACCCAACATGGTTCCCATAATATATTCTCTTAGGCTGAGTGACCCTCACATATTGAGTAGGAGGAGAAATGTTCACTTAATTTTGACGATTTTATTAGAGGTAATGTTTCCAAGAATAACAGTGTTTTTATCTACTAATAGTAGTTTATCACATACCCTATTTTTCTAGATTTTTTTAGAATTAAGGTATTGAAACGCATTGTTTTGTGACTATGGTATAACAATACCATTCCCATCATCATTACCAATTAACTTTTAGGGTGGTTGAATCTGATCAATTTGAGCTACATTGTTTTGGGATTGCCTCTAATTTTAGATATTCACACCATTATTCATTATTTTAGTGTTTAAAACACCTCAGGTGACTATATATAAATTGGATTCTTCAACATCCAGAAAAAACATGGTGACCATTTCCAGTTTGATAGTTACAATATTCACTTATTCATATAAGAAATTTAGAATATTTTAAATCTCATCTGAATAATAAGTGAAATTATTATAACCTATATATTAATCAATGGTAACATCAATTTAATCCTATGGGATACCATTCTTTGTAGTCCATTTTCACTATGTGATTCATATTCATATTTTTCAAATGTCCTCTGGGAATTGATCAATGGATGTTGTTTTTGAGTGAATCCCCAATCATATTTATAGAGTGCGCCTTGAATAATAGGGGTGAGTCATGTAATAATAGAAATGATGGGTGTATTGAATGTTGTAAGTCACCACCCATCTTAGAAAATAATTAATACTTAGTCGATGTAGGTAAAAATTCCCTCATATATAAGAGATAGGGTAAAAATTTTACCACCATTAGTACATTATAACACCATTAATGATTTTAGGATTCTAGGGGGGGTGTATTAATAAAAATCACCCCAACTATTTGGGTTGGGGTTTCCACAAAATTTCATCCTTATAGGTTATATATGAAGTTTTCTTGATTCTGTGCGATTTCACTTTAGTGAATGATGGGTGAAAAAACTACTCTGAATGTGTGTTTCATGAAACTATATGTTGTATTGTGATCTAGGAATTTTCCATTTCCAAGTAATATGTTTGTCTAAGTTTGTTGAAGTCTTAGTATAAGATCCTATCACTAGCATAGTCCCATTAGTTACATCACTTTACAGAGGTTGGAGGGTTTCTTTGGATGGAATAATTATGATGCATATTATTTGTGAAAATTTAATAACATAAAAACATAACATTATAGGACGTCTTTTTTGTTGTAATCTACTATCATAGAAGTATGGTAAAGGTAAATTATCTCTATTTTCCCTATCATCATATATGTATATTGTATATCAAATCAATATTCATATTCTAAAGTTCCTAAAAAATGTAGAGGAAAGAATGTCATAATTTCTCAAAATTTTTCTCTAACCTCATGTTCTATGATATGATGAATATTGAAAATTTTACATGACAATATCATTTAAAAATATAACATATAGTCATTGTACCTATGATAATATATGTACATTTACTTTTTCTGATATATCATCACCCATATTATTTGGCACATGTTAAGAATGAATTCCTCCTATAAGACCTCAAGGATGTTTTTCCATGTAGTATCGATGCGCCAAAAAATAGTTGGGAGGTTATGATTCGATAGTTATTTTTAGATCTCCATTTAATCTAGATAATCTATGAAGGATAATTCATCCACTGGATTAAACCATCTTGGTTTATTTCCAAATTCATTATCAAAATGGGGAGTGTATATATTTTTTATGATTATTAATAACTACATGTGGTTGTTGGGGTAATGGTGATTTCTAACCTCAATACATTAATAAATGCTTGGATTGGTGGTGTTTTCAAAGAAATTTTGATAAAGATAGTACCTTATTATTCTTTGTCTATGGAGGGATTACAAAACCACTAATTATAGTATCATAAGGAGGACCTCGATGGGTGAAGCTTCTCCTTATTCTAAAAAGGAGTTGGTAGTATCTTGGGCCTCCATAAAGAAGTGTTATAGGACCTTGAGTTTATTAATGTTGATCAATATATGAATATATTTCTACACTTTGTTCATTGTCTACCATTTTAGAGATCATATTTTATATGATCTTACTGGGAAGACTCTTTAACACCTTTGATGGGAGTCATCTTTAGTGAAACATGTTCCATTGAAGGAGATTTCGATTTATACCCATTTGTTTATGAATTTGGGTATGTCCTTTATTTTCTATTGAAATATATTGATGTGTAAATTTAAAATAAGCATGAATATGTGTCTACATTATATGATCCTCCCAGGAAGGTCTATATTATTCTTTAGGAAGTGTGGGATATGGGATTTGTGCGATTTTCTGGGTTACATAACATACCAGATATACAAATGTGGGATTATATGACCAATCCTTTGTTTCTATTAGAATATATCCATTTTCCTATTTATGGGGAGCTTGAGTATGGTGATTCACTTTTGTAGTTATCAAGAGATGTTGATGAGATTCTTTGACATTGGGAAGATGATGTATATCATCTTATCCTAGGGTGGTCACTGAGATAATCAAATTACAACATTTTGTCGATGCTTTCAAGATATTCTAAAAACTTTATAGGATATGTATACAAATAAATGCATGTCTATATATTTACTATAAGATATGATGATGTGCATCAATAGTTGGAATGAGATTGCATTCGATCTTGTCTATGTTTATGAGAATATGTTCTTTATCCATTCCTCTATTTTCTACAAGGTTATGCAAATTTTCTTTATATGTATCGGATAAAATTTGTTCTATCCCCTAGTTTTTGTTCATATATTTCATCATTCATTCATTTGTGATGCCAAAATATACTATAAGGATATTTTGGAATGAATAGTAATATATTATTTCACACTATATACAATTATAGTGTGTTTATAGTCTTCTTTAATAGAATCTGGGATATTAGTACACTTCACATGGTCATCTAGTCAATGCACCTGGTGAGATATTGAAGAATCTGAACTCAGTATGCTAGAGACAATGATTTATTTTTTACATTGACACATGATATAAGAGATTACATAAGTTTACTAATCATTGAAAACTATTTACATTAAATAATCACATATTTCATTGGAAAAATGAAAAACATCCTAATAAATAATAATTCAATATTCCTTGAATTCCATTTATTGATCCTTAATTAATATCCTAATGAAAGTATAACAAACTAAAGGGTGATTTTTAATTATCATTAAGGTATAAATATAGTGTAATTTATCATGAGTAAACAAGGCCTGATAAATATTGTATGTTGGATAAAAAAAATAACATACATCCAATAACTTCATTATGATATAAATTCACAGATAATGTCAGGTAAACAGTCATGTATAAAAAAATTACTATATTTCAAATGAATAAAATTTATACATTCATATATTCATGATCATATCTTTAAGACCTCTAGACAATTACATATTACTTATGTTCATTTCCTCTCTACTAATTCATCTTATAAAAATGTGTAAGTCGTACCCAATATACCATATTATCATGAAATGATCCTATAACCTCAACCAACATATCATTCCAACTTATTTTGTCTCATGAAACATATTGATGCATCAATGGGATATATATTACTGAGCCCCAAACATAACTTTCATATCCAATGATTTCCTCATATATTGAATGATCAATGCAATTTATACTTTAAATGAATTATAAATCTACGATTATCTATATTAGATTATATTTATGGTCCATTTCGCTATCAATGAAATTAAAATTTTCCTAAATATCCATCAATATATACTGTATATGGAAATGGTAAATGGTTATGGAAAAATAGTGGGGTGAAAATGATTCTATATTAATAAATGATAAATAAAATATGTACATAAGAGATAAAATAATCTCTAATTAAATTATGGAGATTTATAGAGAATGAGATCATGATAATGTTAATGACTACAAAACCATTGGTAAAAGATGAATGATGTTCATAAATTCATAAAAAATGATAGTTTTTATAGTTAAACATTCCTTTTAGAAATATAATATAAAATCTCTTAAAAACATTGAAAATAACTTCCTTGTAAAATTATATAGGAGAAAAGTTATAAATCACTTTAAAAATACTTGTTGAGCCCTCTGGAAGATTGTTGAATTCTTCCTATGATTGCTATTTTAATAATCACAAATCATCAATTACTTAATCCGGTTGGATTTCTCATATACATAATCACAATCTCTTAGTGAATCTGTGTGTATTGGTTGGATCATGTTTTATCTCTTTGTTGTTGATTTACAAGTATTCTGGAAGTCCTCTGGATCAACGGACAACGGTCTCACCGATGCTGATCATCTGAGTCACCGAAGATGTCTCACCGATGCTGATCAAATGAGTCACCGATGCTGATCATATGAGTCACCAAAGATGTCTCACCGATGCTGATCAAATGAGTCATCGATGCTGATCATATGAGTCACCGAAGATGTCTCACCGATGCTGATCATCTGAGTCACCGAAGATGTCTCACCGATGCTGATCAAATGAGTCACCGATGCTGATAATCTGAGTCACTGAAGATGTCTCACAGATGCTGATCATCTGAGTCACCGAAGATGTCTCACCGATGCTGATCATATGAGTCACCGAAGATGTCTCACCGATGCTGATCAAATGATTCACCGATGCTGATCATCTGAGTCACCGAAGGTGTCTCACTGATTCTGATCAAATGAGTCACCGATGCTGATAATCTGAGTCACCGAAGATGTCTCACCGATGCTGATCAAATGAGTCACCGATCATGACACACTGATGCTGATCATCTCAGTCACCGAAGATGTCTCACCAATGCTGATGTTGACGACCGACTGATCACTTGACTCACTGATAGTCATAAACAGCTATTTTAATTTCTTTATCTTTATTTAATCTAACCAATGTTCATATTAGGAATATTTTAATGCTCTTTCATTTATTTAATGTGTGTTGTTGGTTGTCAGGAAACCGTACCTCGTACCTGCAAAAAGAAATCATATCTTTTACCGGAGCCCGTGTGTTAAATAAGAGCTTCTTTCAAGATGAAGAGGTGCGCGTGTGCTGCAAGAAAAAGTGTTGAACAGAAGAATGAATACGCAGAGTGCTGAACCGAGCTGGTGTACATGCAAAGAGATTACTGAGCTTACAAGAAGAACTCGTACACTTCTACATACTAGAGAAGAGCTGAGAACAAAAACAAGAACATCACTTAACAACTTCTTCAACTATCCTTACACCTGGAAATCAAGGAAACAGACGATACTCTGTTTTCCAGAACAAAAACCAGAAGAGGACTCAGAACGAATTCTGATCAAACAAAGGAGTCCAGAGCTGCACGAAAATCACTAGAGCCATTTCTAAACTCTAAATCTTTGCCTCTGTGATTTACTTTTTACATTTTGAACAGTGTGTGTTATCTGTTGTATTCTACACACACACTGACTCATGTACTTTAACTGTAGGATTTGTAAATCCTCAGTGAAACTCTTTACATCGTTTATTTTCAATTGGGATAGTTGTAGAGGTCGTGTGACCTGAACAGCTGGTTGCTGTTGTGTTTTTTCCCATGAATAATTGTGGTAGAGATCTTGGACCTGGACAGCTGGTTGCTGTTGTTATCCCCGATCCAGGGTGTGGATCATCCTTTTATAAAAGATTTTGAGAGGATTAAGTCTCGGCTTGAGACTGAACCTCTTGGTTATATCTGCTGTGCTATATCTGTCAAAGTTATTCTTTTACTCCGCTACTAAGTTCTTTAAAACCAAAACTATTTTAAGGTCACTTTGATAATTAAACTCGCAAGTGTTTATATTAGTTGTAAATCATTAAGTTAGTTTCAAAAGTTAATCAACTCTTTTGTTTTGATTAACTGGGAAATAATCAATCCTTTGAGAACCTAACAGAACCTTTATTGTGATATAAATTCACTACAGTTTAATTCTATGTTTTATTTGGGGGATTTTAAGACAAAGTTTTTAAACAGAAATTTTAATTGGAACTCAATTCACCCCCCTCTTGAGTATCCACTCCGAACAAAAATTGGTATCAGAGGTTGATTTAAATATTTTCTAAAAGTTTTGTCACGACCCATCCTCAGGGTCCGTACCGTGACTACCCCAAGCCCGCCTTCCATAGGCCAGGGGCTGGCGACTAGCACCAAAGGCGTAAATCCCAATATCAGGGAAGGCATTGCCTTTATAAGAGTAAACAAACACCACAGAGTACAAGCGGAAGAAGTAAACACTAAGTAAAACTATACAACAGTAGGTGCAGAAAGTAAAGGGGGCCAGAAATATAAGCCGAACTGTAAAGTACAACTGAAAGGGAAAACAACAACTGAAAAGTAAAACTGCAGCCTCGAGGCGTCCACTGGAAGTCCCGCCTGAAGGGTGTGTACAGATAGCCTCCGCAGCTCCTCGGGTCCCACCTTCTACTCCGAGTACGTCCGCCCAGTGGTCCACCTCTGGGTACCGTCCTGCTCTGAAAGCATCAACCGTGATCAGTGCTGTCCGTCGTCTACAACCAACACAACTTAGTGCGGGCATAGCCCGTGCAGGGGTGAGTATAAGCTACTCAGTAGGGACCCTGAGACCCCCGAAGGTCTCCCAAAATCCACAAAGGATAAACCACAAAGAAGGATAAATCACGAATTAACATCCGACACTGCTTAGGTTTATGCCCATACATATACCTAAGTCATCAATTCCAGCACGCTCCAACCACAAAGCCCAAGTACATCCCAGTCCACACAGGAAAGAAAATCATATTCCACACAAGAAAGAAAAACGTATTCCACACAGGAAAGCAAAACGTAATCCACACAAGATAGCACAACTCAATCCAAAAAGGAAGCAAAATAGGTTTTAGCTCACACAGGTATACATCATCGAAAAGGTGAAAGAGATGATCAGACATAGATACTGAATCATCTAAGCTGGGACCCACATAGGATACAAGACCAGCACAGCTAGGACCCACATAGGATACATGACCAGCTTTCTTCATTGATTCATCTATACTGGGACCCACATATGATACAAGACCAATAATGAATAATCTAAGCTGGGACCCACATAGGATACAAGACCAGCACAACTAGGACCCACATAGGATACAAGACCAGTTGTCTTCATTGATTCATCTATACTGGGACCCACATAGGATACAAGACCAGCACTGAATCATCAAAGTTGGGACCCACATAGGATACAAGACCAGCTGTCTTCATTGATTCATCTATACTAGGACCCATATAGGATACAAGACCAGCACTGAATCATCAGAGATGGGACCCACATAGGATACAAGACCAGCACAGCTAGGACCCACATAGGATACAAGACCAGTTGTCTTCATTGATTCATGTATACTAGGACCCACATAGGATACAACACCAGTACTGAATCATCTAAGCTGTCAGATCCACAAAGGATCGATAGGTACTAATCCCTGAAAAGGCCCACACAGGATCAGACCCATACAGGATCTGTAGCACTGATCCCCGTAGGATCGCTGAGTGCTGTAGTTGTCGCCGTCGAATCCACTGAGGATCTCTGCACAGTCGTCGTCGAAGTTGCAGTCGCAGCCAACACTAGGGTTCCCGCACACAGCAAGCTCATTCAGGAGGGTTCGCTCCACGAACCAAGAGGCTGATACATCAACTGACACATAGTCCGAAGTTGATGTATCCAAAAGTTCTGTATCGTCAAAAGGAACTCAACGCAACAGACGACGCGTCAATCGGATGCCCGGTTTGAGAGTTATTGGCCTTTTCGTTCCAGGGACCCGGTTGGTTTTTAAGGCAAAACCAACCCGATCGTACTCCACCTGCGTCCAAACCTCGGGAATAGTATTCCAAAAGATCAGTCTCATTAAGAGGAACTCAACCAAGTCGACGACACGTCAATCGGACGTCCGGAATTCAAGATATGAGTGTTTCCGCTCCGAGGGCCTGGTTGGTTTTGTGTACGAACCAACCCGGCCAAACTCAAAGTATTCTGAAACCTTGAGTGCGATATACTGAAACGACCGAATCGATACAAGGTTCGCGTTGCCGCTGATGGCACATCAATCGGAGATCCGTATCCCAAGATATGGGCATTTGAACCAACACAGTCCGAAAATAGGGGGTCTGGGTCCGGCCCGGCCCGACCCAGTACCCCCTGGGTTGGCCGAACCGGGTCTACCCTGCTCGGGCGGTGACCCGGCCCGACGACCCGGCCCGGCCCAGCCGGCGGCGCGGCTTGCCGCATATGCACTGCGTGGGGGGGGGGGGCTTTATTTAACAACGGCGCGGAATTATGCCACGCCTTTTATGAAAACGGCCCCCCACGTGGGGGCCCGCCAAAAATGACACCACCGGGAGTTTCGACCCCCGGTTTCTCCAGAACCTGGTCGGCCTAAGGCTGGACATTTTATTTCTTACGCAGGACCCTCGGGTCTCGCCTTCTTGTCACCGGTGGCCGACAAAGCCGACCGCTTTTGCCGAACCGTCGTGGCTCTACTGCGGCGGGCTCCTCCGGCTGCTCCGCCGCGGACCCTTCGGTCACGGCTCTTTCTTGTCCGCCGGCGGCCAGTTTTCCGGCCACTCCTTCCAGCTATGCCGCGGCTCAATGCCGTGGCCCTTGTTCGACTGGCGCGGCATGACGGTGTCGCGTCCCTCCGCCACGACCCAACTCCGGCCGCGGTCTCTCCCATCTTCAATGGCGCGGCGTGACGTTGCCGCGTTTCTTCGTCCCATCCCATACCGGCCGTAATTTCTTCTTTTCCACGCGGTGCAACAGCACCGCGTTACCCCGCTCCAATCCGCAACAATTACAATCACTAAGGGAGGAAGGTCAGCCGTGTTTGTGCGGTCCGGCCTCCTTCCGTTAATCCGATAATAGGTGATTATTTTTAAACAATGAAGAACGCCGGAAAAAGATATTCAAGAACGCCAAAGAAAACCCCTACCTGAATTTCGTCGATGAATGTCGACGAATTGCGGAAGTTGGTCGTTTCAGTTGACGGAAGTCATTCCATCAACGTCGGAGGGATTGACGTTGTCGTTGGCGACGTTCTTCACGGATGTCGCCTTCCCTTTCCTACTTCGGTTGGAAGGAAAGAGACGTGTCGTTGTTCTTTGGTGGAAACAACGTTCTTCGTCGAGAAGATATCATTCCTCCAAGCATTCTTCCAAAACTACACTCTTTCTCCCAATAAAAAGTTTATCCAAAATAATAGAGATATCCCTCTATTATTTTTATGGCACAAAAACTCAAGAGTTGTCCTTCATTAATTGTGACAACACACTTGATTAAATGCGGAGATATGGATTCAAAATTCAAACAAGGGAGGTGGAGAGTTTCAACATTAAATTGGGAGAGTTAGAATATTAAGAGACTCCACAATTAAATGTGAGTTACATGGGGGATTAAGAAATATGAAGGGGTGGGGTTCGTGTGGGCCCCACCACCCTCATAACCTCCAAAGGGAAGTTGGGTAGTTACCCAACATCCACCCAAGGATAAAAACACTAAAGGAAGAATACAAATTGCTGTTAAAATTATATTTTAACTTTCACAGTTTTTAACAACTTCCCTCGTGTAAACGCAACTTTGGAATAGGCGTTCCTAAGCAAATACCGGTGTTGTGGTTCCATCGGTGCCCTCGGAATTCGATTCTGAGCAACGGTTGAAAAGATAGAAATTCCCGCTCATTCGTTCACTGAACATTCCCAAGCCAAACTTTGGAAATTGATTCCGGGCACTCCGGGCCTCGGAATCAGGCGCCGTCAAAAACTGCGTTCTTGTAAAATTCAAAATAAAATTAACAAAAAAAAATTTCCTTGAAATTTCCGGGTCTTTACATTACTCCCACATCAGGGATTTACGTCCCCGTAAAGCTTCAACACAAACTAGGGATACAAAGGCGGTAGAGCTAGGCGGTAAGCCACCTCACCAATCCTGCTGAGGAACTGGAAGGGTCCGATGAAGCATGGAGACAACTTTCCACCTCTGACAAATACCCGTAATCCACGTTGAGGTGAGACCTGCATGAAGACGTGGTCGCCATCCTCAAACTCTAGTGGCCTCTGCCTCCTATTAGCGAAAGACTTTTGTCGGCTCTGAGCTGTCTTCATCCGCTCCTGGATGACCTGGACCTTCTCTATCGTGACCTGGACCACCTCTGGTACCACAAGAGCTGCTATGATTTCTTCTTTGCCGATAAGAGAAATCCGGTCTCATCCCTTGGATGAACCACGTTCTTTGCCTAATACAGTCAATCCCGACATGGATGATACTAATCCATACCAAGGATGACGTCGTAAGTCCTCGAAGCTACTACCAAGAGATCCAACCGTTACTCTCGCCTCCAAGGGTTGAGTCACACTGTCGGCATCAGTGTGTGGTAACTGGGTCTCCTCCAGTAGATTTCTCACAAGTGAGGGTCAAGTCAACAGTCAAAACTGGAACCTCTTAGTAACAACACAAAAGAGGACAGGAATGAAAACATCACAATGGTATGAATCTTTTATTATTGCAGCTCATAATACAAATACGCTACACAATAGAAACAAGGAACCAGAAGTACAAAAGACGTATCCGCTAGTTCTGCTCATGTCCATTTGCTCCCAGAGCTCCATGATCGAAGGCCTCAGCTTCCTGAAGCTGAGCAATCCCATGTCCAACAACTCCCTGTGGTCGGGGCGGACCTCCGAGTGGTGGTGGTGGAAACACCTCGAAGCGTCGTCCACCACCTACTGCTCGGCCAGATCCTCTGCCTCGCCCGCCTGCACCCTGAGGACCTCCATGGACAAACCTCTATCTGGGAGGTCCCTCTACCACCTGCTGCTCATCTGTAAGACGAGTTGGGAAGTCTCAAGACATGTGACCTTTCCCGCCGCATGCGTAGCAATGCCTGCCCCTCATGTAGATGGTTCTCCTTCGTGTGCCCCGCACAACCGAATCTTCATCCAGTGACTTCCCATCTGATGGGCTGGACCATTTGGACCTCTGCATCACCTGTCTACTGCCAACTGCAGAAGACCCTGCTATGGGTCGTCTTGTGGAGGGCCCTGTCACTGGAGCCTGCTTGGTGAGAAAACTCTCCACTAGAAGGGCTCTCTCCAACCCCTCTTCCTGCGTCGGAATGTTGAGGGAGATCATCGAAGCCCTGATCTCATGCCTTAGTCCCTACTCGAAGGTCCGAGCCCGGAAGAACAGGTCTCGTACCATATCAGTGGAGTAGCGCGAGAGATTAGTAAAACTCACCGAGTACTGGGCCACTGTCATGCTGCCCTGCCGCAGCTGAAGAAGCTCCTGAATGCGCACCACACGGAGGGTGGATGGGACGAACTCGAAGTGGAAGATGATCTCAAAGTCCGTCTAGAGAAGAGATGTATCGTCGTTCACCTGGAGCATCAAGCTCCACCATCGTCCCGCTGCTGCGTGCAGTAGGCTCGCTGCGACGATCACCATGAGATCTGCTGGTGTCCTCACTAGCCTGAAAACTCGTACGACTGCCTCCATCCCGTCCTCGACTGCCTAGGGATCCGTCTCCCCATGGAACCTGGGTGGTCGCTGGCGCTAGAACTCGTGCAGCGTGCTAAGGCGACGTGCATCGTCAGCGGCTGGGGCTGGTAGTATCAGTGGCTCGATGGGTAAAGGTATCGCCGGTGCCTCTACTGACAAGGAGCCCTGCACCGAGGCCTCATCACTCTGTGGGCTGTCGTCACACTCGACTCTCGGAACCCTAGCTAACTGCCATCGTGGGGCCATCCTAAAAAGGAAACAGGTGCGCCACGGTCAAACAGTATACCTGGTAAGCTGACACAAGTAATCATAAAGAAAACTTGAAACACACACGCAATCAATGTTTTTGTGCATTAAGTCGGAAATCAGATGTCAGGGTCCTGGTGTACGGATACGTCATCCGCCACACCAACACTGGACTCCCTGGACTGATAACCACACCCAATACACTAAACACTATTGCTTCACATAGAATAAAGATCAGAGTCTGCGGTATAACCGAACTCCTCTGATACCAATTTGTCACGACCCGTCCTCGAGGTCCGTGCCGTGACTACCCCAAGCCCGCCTTCCATAGGCCAGGGGCTGGTGACTAGCACCAAAGGCGTAAACCCCGATATCAGCGAAGGCATTTCCTTTATAAGAGTAAACAAACACCACAGAGTACAAGCGGAAGAAGTAAACACTAAGTAAAATTGTACAACAGTAGGTGCAGAAAGTAAAGGGGGCCGGAAATACAAGGCCAACTGTAAAGTACAACTGAAAGGGAAAACAAAAACTGAAAAGTAAAATTGTAGCCTTGAGGCATCCACTGGAAGTCCCTCCGGAAGGGTGTGTACAGATAGCCTCCGCAGCTCCTCGGGTCCCGCCGTCTACTCCGAGTACGTCCGCCCAGTGGTCCACCTCCGGGTACCGTCCTGCTCCGAAAGCCTCAACCGTGATCAGCGTTGTCCGTCGTCCGCAACCAACACAACGTAGTGCGGGCATATCCCGTGCAGGTGTGATTATAAGCTACTCAGTAGGGACCCCGAGACCCCCGAAGGTCTCCCAAATTCCACAAAGGATAAACCACAAAGGAAGGATAAATCACGAATTAACATCCGACACTTCTTAGGTATATGCCATACATATACCTAAGTCATCAATTCCAGAACGCTCTAACCACAAAGCCCAAGTACATCCCAGTCCACACAGGAAAGCAAATCGTATTCCACACAGGAAAGCAAAACGTATTCCACACAGGAAAGAAAAACATAATCCACACAGGATAGCACAACTCAATCCACAAAGGAAGCAAAACAGGCTTCAGCTCACACAGGTATACATCATCGAAAAGGTGAAAGAGATGATCAGACATAGATAATGAATCATCTAAGCTGGGACCCGCATAGGATACAAGACCAGCACAGCTAGGACCCACATAGGATACATGACCAGCTATCTTCATTGATTTATCTATACTGGGACCCACATAGGATACAAGACCAGTACTGAATCATCTAATCTGGGACCCACATAGGATACAAGACCAGCAAAGCTAGGACCCACATAGGATACAAGACCAGCTGTCTTCATTGATTCATCTATACTGGGACCCACATAGGATACAAGACCAGCACTGAATCATCAAAGCTAGGACCCACATATGATACAAGACCAACTGTCTTCATTGATTCATCTATAATGGGACCCACATAGGATACAAGACCAGCACTGAATCATCAAATCTGGGACCCACATAGGATACAAGACCAGCACAACTAGGACCCACATAGGATACAGGACCAGCTGTCTTCATTGATTCATCTACACTAGAACCCACATAGGATACAAGACCAGTATTGAATTATCTAAGCTGTCAGATCCACAAAGGATCGATAGGTACTAATTCTCGCAAAGGCCCATACAGGATGAGACCCACACAGGATCTGTAGCACTGATCCCCATAGGATCGCTGAGTGCTGTAGTCGTCGCCGTCGAATCCACTGAGGATCTCTGCACAGTCGTTGTCGAAGTTGCAGTCGCAGCCAGCACTAGGGTTCCCGCACACAACAAGCTCGTTCGGGAGGGTTTGCTCCATGAACCGAGAGGCTGATACATCAACTGACACATAGTCTGAAATTGATGTATCCAAAAGTTCTGTATCGCCAACAGGAACTCAACACAACAGACGGCGCGTCAATCGGACGCCCGGTCTGAGAGTTATTGGCTTTTTCGTTCCAGGGGCCCGGTTGGTTTTTAAGGCAAAACCAACCTGACCGTACTCCACCTGCATCCAAACCTCGGGAAGAGTATTCCAAAAGATCCATCTCATTAAGAGGAACTCAACCAAGTCGACGGCACGTCAATCGGACATCCAGAATTCAAGATATGAGTGTTTCCGCTCCGAGGGCCCGGTTGGTTTCGTGTACGAACCAACCCGGCCAAACTCAATGTATTCCGAAACCTTGAGTGCGATATACCGAAAGGACCGTCTCGATCCATGGTTCGCGTTTCCGCTGACGGCACGTCAATCGGAGGTCTGTAACCCAAGATATGGGTGTTTGAACCAACTAAGTCCGAAAATAGGGGGTCTGGGTCCGGCCCGGTCCGACCCAGTACCCCCTGGGTCGGCCGAACCGGGTCGACCCGGCCTGAGCGGCGACCTGGTCCGACGACCCGGCCCGGCCCGCCGGCGGCGCGACCAGCACGGCGGCGCGACCATCCGCATATGCGCTACGTGGGGGGGGGGGTGCGCCCTCCCCCCCCCTTTATTTTACTAACGCAGTGGTATTATGCCTCACCTTTGATGAAAACGGCCCCCCACGTGGGGGCCCGCCGAAAATGACACCACCGGGGGTTTCGAACACCGGTTTCTCCAGAACCCGGTCGGACTAAGGCCGGCCGTTTTATTTCTTACGCGGGACCCTCGGGTCCTGTATTCTGGTCACCGGCAGCTGGAAAAGTCGACCGCTTTTGCCGAACCGTCGCGGCTCTTCTGCGGCAGGCTCCTCCGGCTACTCCGCCGTGGACCCTTCAGTCGCAGATCTTTCTTGTCCGCCAGCAGCCAGTTTTCCGGCCGCTCCTTCCAGCTATACCGCGGCTCAATGCCGCGGCCCTTGTTCGACTGGCGCGGCATGACGGTGCCGCGTCCCTCCGCCGCGGCCCGACTCCGGTCGTGGTCTCTCCCATCTTCAACGGCGCGGCGCGACGGCGCCGCGTTTCTTCGTCCCTTCCCATATCGGCCGTAATTTCTTCTTTTCCGCACGGTGCAACATCACCGCATTACCCCGCTCCAATCCGCAACAATTACAATCACTAAGGGAGGAAGGTCGGCCGAGTTTGTGCGGTCTGACCTCCTTCCGTTAATCCGATAACAGGTGATTATTTTAAAACAATGAAGAATGCCGGAAAAAGATATTCAAGAACGCCAAAGAAAACCCCTACCTCAATTTCGTCGATGAATGTCGACAAGTTCCGAAAGTTGGTCGTTACAGTTAACGGATGTCGTTCCATCAACGTCGGAGGGATTGACGTTGTCGTTGGCGACGTTCTTCACGGATGGCGCCTTCCCTTTCTTGCTTCGGTTGGAAGGAAAGAGACGTGTCATTGTTCTTCGGTGGAAACAACGTTCTTCATCGATAAGATATCGTTCCTCCAAGCGTTCTTCCAAAACACCACTCTTTCTCCCAATAAAATGTTTAGCCAAAATAATAGAGACAACCCTCTATTATTTTTATGGAACAACAACTCAAGAGTTTTCCTTCATTAATTACGACAACACACTTGATTAAATGCGAAGATATGGATTCAAAATTCAAACAAGGGAGGTGGAGAGTTTCAACATTAAATTGGGAGAGTTAGAATATTAAGAGACTCCACAATTAAATGCGAGTTACATGGGGGATCACTAGTAGAAAAACGGTTTTTAACGTCGGTTTTTTTTTTATTTTGGACGTCGGTTTTTAACCGACGTCGAAGTCACCGACGTTAAAAATATGAATTTTTACGTCGGTTTTTGTAAACCGACGCGAAATATGAATAACATTCGTTTTTTAGCGTCGGTTTTGTAAAAAACCGATGCCAAAAAAAATAATTCATATAATTTTTCGCGTCGGTTTTCATAAAAACCGACGCGAAAAATTTAAAAAAGTAGTTTTGGCGTCGGTTATTTAAAAAAACCGACGCCATAAATGAAAAAAAAAATATTTTTCGCGTCGGTTTTTATAAAAACCGACGCAAAAAAAAATAATTTATATAATTTTTCGCGTCGGTTTTCATAAAAACCGACGCGAAAAATTTAAAAAAGTAGTTTTGGCGTCGGCTATTTAAAAAAACCGACGCCGTAAATGAAAAAAAAATATTTTTCACGTCGGTTTTTATAAAAACCGACGCCAAAAAAAATAATTCATATAATTTTTCGCGTCGGTTTTCATAAAAACCGACGCGAAAAATTTAAAAAAGTAGTTTTGGCGTCGGTTATTTAAAAAAACCGACGCCATAAATGAAAAAAAAAAATATTTTTCGCGTCGGTTTTTATAAAAACCGACGCCAAAAATCAAAGTTTTTTTTTCTAGGTTTTAGATCATTTCCTAAGCTTCGATTTGACAGGCTGTGGACCTAAAACGGAGTTACGGTTCAAAAGTTATCGCCGTTACAAGTTGAACCTATCAAAGTTTTGATTGATACAACTCGTTTCAAAGAAAACATGATAAACATAAATTAAAATCATATACACCAAATGTAATAAAATAATCATAATACATCAAACATATTTCAATGGTTTTAGCGGCTTCCATCGAAATGATATGTTTTTTATTATCATATAACTTGTATTTAGAAATGAGAATGAATCATCATTATAAGAAATCCAATCGAGTTGTTTAGAAATGAAGGATAATAATAATAAAGAAAACGAATGAATAGAATATGTACCAATTAATGACTGAAGTCGCATTGAAATCATGATTGAATCGAAGATGTTGAAAATGATGAAAGAAGGAGAAACTGGATATATATATAGTAAACGAAAATATTTTCAATTGTGTTTTACGAAAATGTTGGCGGGATTTTAAAAAGTTAAACGCGCGTTGTGAAAAAAATTGAAATTTTGATCCCGCGTTACTCTTTGGCGTCGGTTTTGTTTGAAACCGACGCAAAATAGTATTTACATTGGTCTTTTGGCGTCGGTTTTTTAGAAAATCGATGCAAAAAATGTCAATCAATATCCTTTTTGGCGTCGGTTCATAAAAAAACCGACGCAAAAAATGAAAAAAAAATTGGCGTCGGTGTTTATGAAAACCGACGTGAAAAGTTAAATTATATTTTTGGCGTCGGTTTTTATGAAAACCGACGCCAAAAATGACAAACAAAAATTACATTGTTTTAGATAATTCTCTAAGCTTTGATTTGACTGGTCGTGGAGCAAAAACGGAGTTACGGATTAAAAGTTATGGATGTCGGAAGTTGACCTTCTCTAAAAGAAGTCTTAAGGAAGTTCAACTTTCAAAGGCAATAACTTTTAATCCGTAACTCCGTTTTTGCTCCACGACCAGTCAAATCAAAGATTAGAGAATTATCTAAAACAATATAATTTTTTTTAAACATTTTTGGCGTCGGTTTTTATAAAAACCGACGGGAAAAATATTTTGTTTTCATTTATGGCGTCGGTTTTTTGAAAAACCGACGCCAAAAACAAAAAATAATTTTTTTGGCGTCGGTTTTTATGAAAACCGACGCCAAAAATGACAAAAAAAAAATTACATTGTTTTAGATAATTTTCTAAGCTTTGATTTGACTAGTCGTGGAGCAAAAACGGAGTTACGGATTAAAAGTTATGGATGTCGGAAGTTGACCTTCTCTAAAAGAAGTCTTAAGGAAGTTCAACTTTCAAAGGCCATAACTTTTAATCCGTAACTCCGTTTTTGCTCCACGACCAGTCAAATCAAAGATTAGAGAATTATCTAAAACAATATAATTTTTTTTAAAAAATTTTTGGCGTCGGTTTTCATAAAAACCGATGCCAAAAATATATTTTAACTTTTCGCGTCGGTTTGTAAAAAAAACCGACGCGAAAAGTAGTTTTTTTTTAAATTTTTAGCGTCGGTTTGTTAAAAAACCGACGCCAAAGAATTTTATTTAAAAAATTTATGGCGTCGGTTTTCATAAAAGCCGACGCCAAAATATATATTTTTTAGTTTTTTGCGTCGGTTTTTTTAAGAACCGACGCCAAAACAATTTTTTTTCCTTTTTGGCGTCGGTTTTTAAAAAAATCGACGCCAAAAAATCACCGTAAAAATTATTGACGTCGGTTAATAAGAAACCGACGTCAAACTGGCGACGTTAAAAATCATTTTTCTACTAGTGGATTAAGAAATATGAAGGGTTGGGGTTCGTGTGGGCCCCACCACCCTCATAACCTCCAAAGGGAAGTTGGGTAGTTACCCAACTTCCACCCAAGGATAAAAACACTAAAGAAAGAATAAAAATTGGTGTTAAATTTAGATTTTAACTTTCACAATTTTTAACAAATTCCCTCGTGTAAACGAAAATCCGGAATAGGCGTTCTTATGAAAATACCGGTGTTGCGGTTCCATCGGTGCCCTCAGAATTCGATTCTGAGCACCGGTTGAAAAGATAGAAATTCCCGCTCGTTTGTTCACTGAACGTACCCGAGCCAAACTTTGGAAATTGATTCCGGGCACTCCGGGCCTTGGAATCAGGCACCGTCAGAAACAGCGTTCCTGTGAAATTTCAAAGAAAATTAAGAAAAAAAATTTTCCTTGAAATTTCTGGGTCTTTACATGTTTTTTTTAACTGTGATTTTAGTTGTATTTTAAAGTTCTTAAAATTTCTGTTATTTCTAAATTTTTATCTCTTTAAAATCTTTGCCTTAAGAAAGATATCATGGATAATAGAGTTAAAGGTGTTGCTACCAATAGACCACCATTTTTCAATGGCACTAACTATGCTCAGTGGAGATGAAAATTCATTTAGAAAGCATGGGTTTTGATATTTGGACTTCTATAGAATCAGAATATAAAATTCCTACTACTGTTAGAACTACTTGGAATGAAGATACTAAGTCATCCTACAGTAATAACTTCAATGCTATGAATGCCTTGTACTGTGATTTAGGAGATGAGGAATTTAATAGAATATCTGCTTGTAAAACTGCATATGAAATTTGGGATACCTTAGCTGTTTCTCATGAAGGAACAACTAATGTTAAGGAAATGAGATTGAACACTTATACTATTAAGTTTGATAATTTTAAGATGAAACCTGATGAATCCATTTCTGACATGTATCTCAGGTTGAATGAAATTGTCAACACAATGACTTCTATGGGAAATGATGTTTCATCAAAGGAACAAATTATGAGAATTATGAGATGTCTACCTGAAAGATGGAGAGGAACTTCTGTCTCAATTAGAGAATCATGTGATATTGGTGAACTACCAGTCAAGGAACTAATTGGCAAGTTGATGATGTATGAAGAGGAACTCAAGGTTAAAAATGAAGAAGAATATGAACCTAGATGGAAGTCAGTTTCTTTCAAGACTTCAACTTCAATGAACAAGGATAAGGAGAAGCTTCATGCTATAAATGAGAGTTCAAGCTGTGAAGAAAGTGAAAGTGCTTCTGATAGTGATGCTGAGATAGCTCACATTGCTAGAAGATTTAAAAAGTTTTATAGGAAGAGGAAGTTTTTCAGAAAGTCAAACTACAAAGGTAAGTATGACAACAAGGGACATTGGAAAAAGGATTGGAAGAAATCTGACAAATCAGATGAAGTTGTCTGCTATGAGTGCAAAAGAAAGGGACATATAAAAGCAGACTGTCCAAAGTTGAAGTACAAGAAGAGGTATGATTACAAGGATAGTAAGTACAAAAAGGCTATGAAATCTACTTGGAGTGCTTCTGAGGATAGCTCCACTGAATCTTAATTTTATGAAACTGAACACAAAAATAAGGCAAACATGTGTTTTATGAAAAACACTTCTGAGGTAACTTCAGAAACTCCTACTTCTAATTCATATTACTCTGGAGATGATTATGAACGTGATAATATGTCTAAATCTGAACTGTTTAAATATTTTGATATGTTAGAAGAAACCTGTAATGAGCTGAAAGACAAATACAAATGTTTAAAGAAACAGTTTTCTTTAACCGTTAAACATAAATCTGATCTTGATATTGAAGTAGAAAAGAATGCTCAGTTGCTTAAAGAGAATACTGAATTAAAATTATCCAATGAGCAACTCAAGAAAGACTTAGAGAAATTTACAAATGGTAAAGATACTCTTACTCAGATGCTAGGTAATAAAATAGCACCTAGATACACTACTGGTATAGGATACCAACCTGGACAAAGGAAGATTACCAAAACTAGATTCATTCCTAAATCTGGACAGAATGTAGCTAGCTCTGGAACATCATATAATTCAACTAGTTATATTCATAGTTATGGATCTAATAAGGTTTATCTTTCAAAATCTGTTGATTCTAGAAATTTTATGAGACCCATTAGACAAATATGGGAACCTAAAGTGTTATTGGATAACCTGTATGGACCCAAGAAAATCTGGGTACCAAAATCATTTCCTATCTAAATCTGTTTTGTAGGAAACCTGCTTAAAGAGCTCCTATAGAAAGTCTTGGTATTTGGACAGTGGATGTTCAAGACATATGTCTGGAGACTTCTCATGATTTAAAATCTTAGTCAGATTTGATAGAGGTTTTGTCACCTTTGGTGATAATTCTAAAGGGAAAATCATCGGCCTAGGCCAGATTGGTAACACTGACTCAGTATTGATTACTGAAGTTTTATTTGTTGATGGACTTAAATAAAATTTTTTATGTATTTCTCAGTTATGTGATGATGGTTTTTATGTTAAATTTGAAAATGATTCTTGCAATGTTTTTAATTCTAAAAATGCTTTAGTGTTTTCTGCTTTAAGAAATGAAAACGTTTATGCTGTTGATTTAAATTCTTTAGCTAAGCAAAATATTACTTGTTTAAATACTTTTCATAGAGAGTCTTGGCTTTGGCACAGAAGATTAGGTCAGTGCAATGTGCATTCACTTAGAAAACTTGCTAGGAAGAACTTAGTTAGAGACCTACCAAAACTTGAATTTACAGTAGATAAAGTTTGTAATCCCTGTCAAAAGGGAAAGCAACATAAAGTTTCTTTTAAGTCAAATAAAGAAGTGTCAACTTCTCAACCTCTCGAGTTGGTTCACATGGATTTATTTGGACCTTCTAGAGTTTCTAGTTTAAATGGGAAGCATTATGTCTATGTTCTTGTAGATGACTTTTCTATATATACATGGGTATATTTTCTAGCTCACAAAAGTGAAGCCTGTTCTTGCTTTATAAAATACTCCAAGTCTGTAGAAAACCTTAGTGGACTTAAGATTAAAACCCTGAGAAGTGATCATGGCCGTGAGTTTGAAAATCATGAGTTTGAATCTTACTGCTCACACAATGGCTATAGTCACAATTTCTCTGCCCCTAGGACACATCAACACAATGGTGTAGTAGAAAGGAGGAATAGAACCCTGCAAGAAATTGCTAGAACTATGCTTAATGAGTATGATCTACCTGTTTATTTTTGGGCTGAAGCTGTGAATACAGCTTGTTATGTTATCAATAGATTCTTGATCAGACCTGTATTTAAGAAGACCCCTTATGAGTTGTGGAACCATAGGAAACCTAAGATTAACTACTTAAAAGTTTTTGGCTGCAAAGTCTTTATTCTTAATACTAATGATAATCTTGATAAGTTTGCATCCAAGAGTGATGAAGGAATTTTTCTAGGTTACTCAACTTCCAGTAAAGCCTATAGAGTTTTCAATAAAAGAACCAAATGTGTGGATGAATCTGTTCACATCAAATTTGATGAAACTGATCCACATGAACCTAAGACCTCTCTTGAAAATCTTGAAGATGATCTCTCTGGTTTGAACCTTAATGATAAAGACAGTGGACCTATAGTTAAAACATCCAGTTCTGGAGATTTTCCAGACCCTACTTCTATTGAACCTCAACCTGTAGATGAACCTGAAATCTCGAGCCCTACCTTTTCTAGATCAACTAGAATTCTGAAGAATCATCCTTTAGATGCTGTTGTAGGAAATATTGATAGAGGGACATAGACTAGAGCTTCTCTTAGAAATCAGGTTTAACATCAAGCCTTCTTGTCACAGCTAGAACCTAAAAATATCAATGATGCTATCAATGATGAATATTGGGTAATGGCTATGCAAGAGGAACTAAATCAATTTGAAAGAAACAAAGTCTGGAACTTAGTAGAAAGACCTAAGGACACTATAACCATAGGCACGAAATGGGTGCTTAGAAACAAAGTTGATGAATCTGGAAACATCATTAGAAACAAAGCTAGGCTAGTTTCACAAGGTTACAATCAAGAAGAAGGAATTGACTATGAGGAAACCTTTTCACCTGTAGCTAGATTAGAGGATATTAGGATCTTACTTGCCTATGCATCACATGTGAATTTCAAATTATATCAAATGGATGTAAAAAGTGCTTTTTTAAATGATTTTATTGTTGAAGATGTTTTTGTAGAACAACCACCTGGTTTCACAAATCCTCATTTTAAAAATCATGTCTTTAAACTTTATAAATATTTATATGGTTTAAAACAAGCTCCAAGAGCTTGGTATGAAAGACTTTCAAACTTTCTTATTTCAAAAAAATTTACAAAAGGAATAGATGATCCCACTCTGTTTATAAAAAGGATTTCAAAAGATGTGTTAATAGTACAAATCTATGTTGACGATATTATTTTTGGATCTTCTAAAAATTCTTTATGTACTGAATTTTCAAAGGTTATGCAAAATGAGTTTGAAATGAGCTTAATGGGAGAGCTTAAGTATTTTATTGGATTTCAAATCTTTCAAACCAAAGATGGTATTATTCTAAATCAAAGTAAATATACTAAGGATTTATTAAAACGTTTTGGTTTAGATAGTATTAAGGAAAGTGATATACCCATGAGTACTACCTGTAAGTTGGATGCTGATGAGACTGGGAAACCAGTTGATCAAACCTATTACAGAGGCATGATTGGGAGTTTATTTTATCTTACTGCTAGTCGACCAGATATCATGTTTAGTGTATGTATGTGTGCTAGATTTCAAGATAATCCTAAAGAATCACACTTGCTTTCTGTTAAAAGGATTTTTAAATATCTTAATTATACTGTAAATTTAGGCTTGTTTTATCCAAAAGGACAATCATTTGACTTAATAAGTTATTCAGATGCTGATTTTTCTTGCTGTAAGTTAGATAAGAAAAGTACATCTGGAACATGTCATTTACTTGGAAAGTACCTAGTATCATGGTGTAGTAAGAAACATAACTCAGTTTCATTATCTACTGCTGAAGTAGAATATATTTTTGTTGGTAGTTGCTGTGCACAGATTCTGTGGATGAAACACACTTTATTGGACTATGGATTTGACTTTAAACAGGTTTCAATTAACTATGACAATACTAGTGCGATCAACATATCTAAGAACCCTGTGTCTCACTCTAGGACTAAGCACATTGATATCAGACATCATTTTCTAAGAGATCATTATCAGAAAGGTGATATTTCTCTAGAATTTATTAATTATGAACATCAATTAGATGATATTATTACAAAGACTTTATGCTCTGAAAGAATGAATTTTATTAAACAAGAATTGTGTATGATAGATCTGTGAAACTGATCTATGAAACTGATCTATGAAACTGTTTTGTGAAACTGATCTGTGAAACTGATCTGTGAAACTGATCTGTGAAACTGATATGTGAAACTGATCTGTGAAACTGATATGTGAAACTGATCTGTGAAACCGATATTTCGTTATATTACTTTTTATTTTGATATTAATTAACTACTTTTGTCTTTATTATGGGGACCCTAAATGATGCAATAAATGATACGTGACTATTTCTATTCCCCAAACTGTCGACCATTCATTTCTTTCCCTCCAAACCTTATTTCCTCTCTTCTCTTCCACTTCGAACCTTCGAACTCCTGCTTTCCCCAGAATCGTCAAATGGTTAAGCAGAAGAGACCGAGAAAAGGATCAGAAAGTCCTGTACCTTCAAAGCATGCTCGAGGCGAGTCGAGTAGTACCACTCAAAGATCAGTAAATCCAAACCTGGAAACTCGGATTGTTTCTATAGAAAAGGAAGTCAGGTCCGCCTGGCTTTTGACAAGTAAGTCGCTGTTGTTACAAGTTTTAGATTCGTAAGGATGGAAAGCCTGGTTCTCAGATAACACTAGTGTATACTACCCAAAGCTAGTGCATGAGTTTTATATAAATCTACAAGTTACTTTAGATGGTGTCGAGGCTGCCAGAATGTCTTCTGTAGTGAAAGGAAAGAAAATACCTTTTTAGTCTAAACAATGGGCTGAATGTCTGAATGTACCCCACGAGGGTCGGTATGAGGATTATGCTGGAAACATTCCTCCAACCACTAAATATTTCTCTTATGAGTTAGCTTTAGAGATTTTGACTAGAAATAGAGAGTCAAGGAGAATCATAGCATCAGAGCTGGATGGTGAATGTAGACTTCTCTTTAAGTTTATTTAGCACCAAATTTTCCACAGGAATGGAGATTTGGCTGCTGTAAGATACCAGGATGTTTTTCTATTGTTTTTACTAAAGACCCATGAGAAGATCAATTTGTGTAGATATCTAATGGTGCACATAGCTGGAATAGTGAAACCTTCTAAGAAAACCACTGCCCTGATCTATTCCAAAATGATCTCTACTATGTTAAAGAATCTGGAATGTGTTGATGAAACTGATGAGATAGCCGACTCCGATAGTGCTTTTTTTGTTAATAAAGAAATTTGTAAACGGATGAAAATAAACTGGAACCCATGGAAAAAATGCTGGGTTTCAGATGAGGACAAGCTGTATGAATCTTACAATCCCACTAATCATGGAAAGAGGCCTAAGGGTTTGAGAGACCCTGGTTTGAAATCAGACGAGGAGACAATTTATTCTGATGATAAAGAAGAAGCAAATGTTGAAAGGAATAAAGACACTGAAGAGTATGGTAAACAAGGGATGGAAGAAGCTGAAACAGAAGAAGGAAGTATGTCACCTCCTGATGATAGGAGTGATCCTGATACTGTGAGCCCTAAAAGAAGAATATACTTTGGATCTGCCAGTCCACCTTTACCCATACCTGAATCAGATTCTGTTCTTGATGATGAAGAAGCTAGTGACACTGAAGTATCTGAAAGTGACGTTTCTGTGAAGAATGGAAATGAAAATGGAGATGATGATGGTAATGATGATGATGATGATGATAACCGACCAGTGGATGGTCTTGCTGCACCTCCAACATAAACACATCAAACTGTACCGGAAACATATGCCAATGGCAAGAGATAATCTCTTGAGATCAGTGGAAAAGGAAGTTATGATAAACCAAAATATACTCTGTGTGCTGCTGTCTGGGATGATTACCCTGGTTTTGATGTTTTGGGTTTAGAATATTCTGAAGAAGAAGAAGAAGAATCAGAATCTACTGCGGTTATGATAGAAAGCCAACCAGTTGAGGCAAGGTCTGCTCATGTTGTTGATGCTGTAGGTGCTCATCTACCTAGTTCTACTGTCTCTCAGACTGATTTTGACAAGTTCAAAAGGGAGTTTCTTACTGCTATGAGAGATACAGTCAGATAAGAGATTTCAAATGCTATTAAACGAGACCCGGCCAATACTGCTGAGTTTATTGGCAGGCACATAGCCTCTCTAAATCAGATTCTGACGGATCTACAATCTGGGCTAGTTTCTTTATCCAATGAATTTAGATCCACCATCTCTGGTATGATGTAAGTGTTGAGAAATCTGATTGAACATCTTAAGAAGTCTGATCTGAGAAAGTTGAAAGCTGAGATAACTCAGATAGTTGCTCAATCCAGTACAACCAAAGTAACCAAGATCACTACTCGTGAGCTAGAGGTTCTAAGGCAGATTGTGCATGATGAATTGGCCGCCATTAGGCAAGTTCTTCATTTAGACTCATTGAGGAAGATGAAGGAACACAATGATCACATTTATAAGATGGTAACAATATATTCAGCAGATGCCACTAAAGCTCAGAGAGAGATCTAGGAAAAGGTTGATCACTACTTTTCAAAAATCTATACCAAGAATGAGATGACCGCAAATTTAAAAGTGTTAGTTGAAAATATGAGACTACCTCCAGTCACTCAAGCTTTCAAGACTCAAGTTAGACAGTTGCAATATTTTACTCCAACCTTGGAACGGTTCATGGAAAATAAGGATGATTTTGAGAAGGCTATGCAGTATGGTGCAGAAGTTATTCAGAATTTCATAAATCTTTTGCAGCCTTATCTGAATACACAAGCCACTGCCATTGTGCTTCCTACTGCTGACCCTATCGGTGCCTCTGATGTTGATCCAAATCAGATCTCTGTTGCTCAAGCTCTCTCTCAACTCCGACCAGTTCCTCAAAAATCTTCTCAACCAGCTCCTACAGCTCCACAACGAATTCCGGTGGCATACTCTCCTCCAACTTCAAGAGTCATCTTACCACCGTTTCAAATTTGCCCAGTTCAGCCTACCTCCAAGCCCTCCAACTTACCTACCATTGATCCTTCTGACAAGGGAAAAGCCCCGTTACACCCCCAGAAATAGTTGTGCATTGTTGTTGATAGGGTGAACCCTGTTGTGATTGTACTGTGATGTCTTATAAACTCTATTCTCGTTTCTTTTTATTCTCCCTACTGCCTTCTTTTAATCTCTTCTTTATCTGTTTTCCCTCCTTTTTGATTATCCCAAAGGGGGAGAAATCTGTATATCTGTATATCTTTGGATCTATGGGAGATATGGGGGAGATGGGAGAAATCTGTATATCTATGGATCTATGGGAGATATGGGGGAGATGCATCTCTAAAGGGGGAGATTTATATCTTTTTATGGCAATGCTTGCATAAGTATTTAAAGGCATAATTTCAGGGGGAGATTTATATCTCATTATGTTTTTATTCTTATTATGCCTTATTATTGATGATTTCTTATATTTATTAACGGCTAAGCTTTGTGATTGGCTATGACTTGTGATTATCAAAAGGGGAAGATTGTTGAGCCCTCTGGAAGATTGTTGAATTCTTCCTATGATTGCTGTTTTAATAATCACAAATCATCAATTACTTAATCCGGTTGGATTTCTCATATACATAATCACAATCTCTTAGTGAATCTGTGTATATTGGTTGGATCATGTTTTATCTCTTTGTTATTGATTTACAAGTATTCTGGAAGTCCTCTGGATTAATGGACAACGGTCTCACCGATGCTAATCATCTGAGTCCCTGAAGATGTCTCACCGATGCTGATCAAATGAGTCACTGATGCTGATCATCTGAGTCACCGAAGATGTCTCACCGATGCTGATCAAATGAGTCACCGATGCTGATCATCTGAGTCACCAATGATTTCTCACCGATGCTGATCATCTGAGTCACTGAAGATGTCTCACCGATGCTGATCATCTAAGTCACCGAAGATGTCTCACCGATACTGATCAAATGAGTGACCGATGCTGATCATCTGAGTCACCAAAGATGTCTCACCGATGCTGATCATCTGAGTCACTGAAGATGTCTCACCGATGCTGATCATCTAAGTCACACCGAAGATGTCTCACCGATGCTGATCAAATGAGTCACCGATGCTGATCATCTGAGTCACCGAAGATGTCTCACCGATGCTGATCAAATGAGTCACCAATCATGACACACCGATGCTGGTCATCTCAGTCACCGAATATGTCTCATCAATGCTGATGCTGATGACCTACCAATCACTTGACCCACTGATAGTCATAAACAGCTGTTTGAATTTATTTATCTTTATTTAATCTAACCAACGGTCATATTAGGAATAGTTTAATGCTCTGTCATTTATTTAATGTGTGTTGTTGGTTGTCAGGAAACCATACCTCGTACCTGCAAAAAGAAATCATATCTTTTGCTGGAGCTCATGCATTAAATAAGAGCTTCTTTCAAGCTGAAGAGGTGCGCGTGTGCTGCAAGAAAAAGTGTTGAACACAAGAACGAATACGAAGAGTGCTGAACCAAGCTAGTGTACATGCAAAGAGACGAATGAGCTTAAAAGAAGAACTCGTACACTTCTGCATACCAGAGAAGAGCTGAGAACAAAAACAAGAACATCACTTAACAGCTTCTTCAACTATCCTTACACCTACAATTCAAGGAAACAGACAATACTCTGTTTTCCATACAAAAACTAGAAGAGGACTCAGAACGAATTATGATCAAACAAAGGAGTCCAGAGATGCACGAAAATCACTAGAGCCATTTCTAAACTCTAAATCTTTGCCTCTGTGATTTAATTTTTACATTTCGAACAGTGTGTGTTATCTGCTGTATTCTACACACACAATGTCTCTTGTACTTTAACTGGAGGATCTGTAAATCCTCACTGAAACTCTTTAAATTGTTTATTTTCCACTGGGATAGTGGTAGAGGTCGTGTGACCTGAGCAGCTGGTTTCTGTTGTGTTTGTTCCCACGAATAACTGTGGTAGAGTTCTTCGACCTGGATAGCTGGTTGCCGTTGTTATCCTCGATCCAGGGTGTGGATCATCTTTTTATAAAATATTTTTAGAGGACTAAGTCTCAGCTTGAGACTGAACCTCTTGGTTATATCTGCTGTGCTATATCTATCAGAGTTATTCTTTTACTCCACTGCTAAGTTCTTTAAAACCAAAACTGTTTTAAAGTCACTTTGATAATTAAACTTTCATGTGTTTATATTAGCTGTAAATAAGTAAGTTAGTTTCAAAAGTTAATCAACTCTTCTGTTTTGATTAACTGGGAAATAATCAATCCTTTGAGAACCTAACAGAACCTTTATTGTGATATAAATTCACTATAGTTTAATTCTGTGTTTTATTTGGGGGATTTTAAGACAAAGTTTATAAATAGAAATTTTAATTGGAACTCAATTCACCCCCCTCTTGAGTATCCACTCCGACCAACAATACTTTTCATTATGTTAAGAAAATAATACAATTTTATTATGATAAAATTTTAATTAAAAATTCCTAGAGTAATTAAAAAATTATTTTCTTCTAAAATAACCATGGAAAATTTTAATGTATTATTCAAATCCATGAATGTCCATGATTTTAAAAAATTCCATTAATTAGTGAACGTTAAATACAATTATTCCTTTCACACATTTGGAGAAATGTTCAAAATTACCTCATTCAGAAAGTGTTAAGAATAATTATTTTTATAGTTTCAAAAGAAACAAATATTATATAAAATGACTTAAAATTAATTTTTCTTCATATTAAACATCATTATTGAAAATAATTTTAAGAATATGGCCATGTAATAAAATGTTTGTCGATGAAAGAGGTAATATAGTAAAAAAAATTAAAATAATTTCTTTATCATTTTAAATACCAAATAGAGGAAATTTTTTATGAAAACATAGAATCAAATAAATAACAATAATGTGTGAAAATATTATATAAAATAATTTATATATAAATAATCTCAATTAAAAATGAAATTATGAAATAATTCATTATTGTTTAGGTAACTTTTTAATCAAACCCTTTTAAAAGTAAAAAACATGAAATAAAACATTATATAACATGAAAAAATAGGAATTAAGTATATAATATCTCAATTTTGAAGTATATAATTTATATAAATTAAATTAGGTGTATAATAAAAAATATTCCTCGATTGAGTGGAATTTGGATGAAAGTCCTTACCTGAATTCCAACATGATTCGTATATGCTATTAGTGTCCTATATAATAAATATAAGCTTATTTTTAATTAGTAAAATAACTATATTCATATTTATAATACCAAATTTTATTAAATTATATAATTATATCTCATTTTTATTAACAATAAATTACTAAAGTTATCATCATGGATGTTAATTGTTCAGTTTTTCATATATCTATTGTTTTGATAGTTTCTGTCCTTGCTGACTGGAAATGATTTAATCATGTGTGTAATAATACTTCTGAAATTTTTATCATGTTTATAAATTAATTCATGTTTTATAATCATCAATAAAAGGTAGACAAGAAAAATGAATGACATCTCTTTATGGTGGTGGTAGTCCATACATATGAAGGAACGATGTTACCATTTTCCAAGAGATGTTTGTTTAATAATGTAGATAGTATATTATATTTGTAATAGAAAAAATATGTTATTTAAGTTATATATATTCATTAAATTCATTATAAAACCATTTTAAACAGGTTATGATGAAAAACGAAACACCTCACTTCATCGAGATGATAGTTTGCATTTAAGCCCGAGTGATGTCTTTATTTCCCATGGGATGGAAAATTAGATGATATATGGTTTTTTAATAAATGAAATTATATTTAACTATTTTGAATATAACAAAACTAATATATCATAATTTTTAGGATAGAATTAAAGTATTTAGAAGAAGAAATAAAATGAATGAATTTGGATAAGAGTTATCCACCTTCTTTAGAAATCATCCTTTGGCTATAAACCTAAGCCATCATATGATAGAATTAGGAAAATTAAATAAGATCTTAGAAGTAGATAAGGATCCTTGGATTTTATATTGGTAGACATTGGCTGACATAAATGAATCATTATGACAAGGGATATAATGATATGTGGTTCCTTTTATAGGCAGGGTGGGTGAAAAACATGAAGATATATGAAATATTAATATATAATATCTTTCTAACTAATGTAAAATGGATCCAAACATCAATATATTTGAATATAAGTAGTAAAAGGTAGAATTAAATTAAATGAATCATTTATATATATTTTTATGTATCATCATAAACAATATATTTTTGTTTCACCTCTTCAATAACCCTATTTAACTATAACTATTATAACAAATGTTTCACTCTTTAAGAGTCAGGAATGCAATATTAAAAATTACAAGTGGAAACTAAATTATAAATTAATGATAGTATCTAAAATTTCCAATACAAATGATACAATCTAGTTTTTTTATAATTTTATAGTGATTTAAAAAAAATTAAACATTAAACACCATTCAATGTCATTTTCCCAAGTATTCACATATCGTGACTTCAGAATAATAACGACAAAAGGGGATTAGAATATAAAATATATAACCATAAATTATATATTATAATTATAAATTGAATTAATGGGTAACCATAATGCATAAAAATATACTACCATTAATGTTTCTAAAATCATTTATTAGATTTTTATACTATTTTCACAAGAATTGCATCGATGTTATGTAAGAATTCAAGGAAATTATTCTATCTATAGAAAAGTAAAAATAATTTAATATAACAAATATAATTTAATATAATAAATATAATTTAATATTATTCAAAATTACAATTTATAATAATTCATATCTTATGTTTATTATTATGAAATCATATTATAAATATTAAAATAGAAAGATAATATTTTTAATTCTTCTTATCAAAAATTAATATAATGGTCATAATCAAAGGAATGTTCCCCAAAAATGGAATAATATAAAATATTGGATGAATAAAATTTAATTTTTCTTATAAATGTATTTAATGAATTTTTTTGGGATGATTCTGACAACATATCCCATACATTTAACTATAATTAAACCACTTAGCCCATTACCACAATGATAAACATTTACCATGGCTACTATTCATTATATCTAAAAATAAAAACAAACTACATAAAAATTTGAATATAATTATAATAAATATTAAATAAAATATCCATGATTTAATTCCTTGGATTGGTTGAAATTATATTTAAAATAAATATTATAACACATCAAAATAAAAAAACCATTTTAGACAAAACAAGAATTTTAATAAAATTATAATATTGATTCTCTAGTAAATATTTGAATTTTATTTAATCATCATACAATTATTATAAAGTTTTTGGAATTTTTTTAAGAAATTAAATTTATTCTTTTTATTCTTATAAAAAAAATAATATGAATTTTAACATTCTTGATTAAATTAATTATTTTTATTGAGTAAATATTCTCAAAAATATTTTCCAGAATGTTTTTATTCTTATTTAGACACACCAACCTAAAATTTATGTTATGAAAATAATATTTATATAATTTTATTTCATGGTTTGTTGTGGTCGGAGTGGATACTCAAGAGGGGGGTGAATTGAGTTCCAATTAAAATTTCTATTTTAAAATCCTTTACAAAAATCCCCCAATTTAAAATACTAATTTAATTGTAGTGAATTTGAACTAAAGAAAACTTTCAGTTAGGTTCTCAAGGGATTGATTAATTCACAGTTAATCTAATAAGAAGATCAGATTAGCTTTTGAAACTAACTTAATGATTTACAAATAATGCAAACACTTTCTAATGCAATTATCAGAGTAACTTTGAATAACAGTTTAAGTTTTAATGAACTTGGCTGCGGAATAAAAGGTTTTAGATAAAACTAAATAGAGAACAACAGATATAACCAAGAGGTTCAGTCTCAAGCCGAGACTTATTCCTCTCAAAAATTTATATAAATTGGATCCACACCCTAGATCGGGGTTCACAACAGTTTACAACTGTCTAGGTTAAAGACCTCTACCATATTTCTATGTGGGAAACAAAAACAACAGGAAATATAGCTGTCCAAGTCACATACGACCTCTACCACTATCCACAATGGGAAATAGAAGATGCAAGGAGTTTGAATGAGGATTTACAGATCCTCCAGTTAAGGTTCAGGAGACAGTGTGTGTGTAAATTAAAACTGATGACACACACTACTCGTAATGTAAATAATAAATCACTAAGTAAGATATAGAGTTTAGAATGGATCTAGTGATTTCAGTGTATCTCTGGACTCCTTTGGACTTGATCAAAAATGGTTCTGAGTCCTCTTCGGGTTTTTGTCTAAAAAACAGAGTGTTGTATGCTTGACATCCAGGTTCAGAGACAGTGAAGATGTAGTCGATGAAGTTCATCAAAGTCCTTGTGAATGTAATGAACTCTTCTTGAGTAAGCTTGAGTGTGTATGAGATTCAATTTCTTCTTTCTCATGCATGTATCACTCCTGTATATCCCTTGTATATTCTTCGTGTCTTGTACATGAGTCTCTTTTTGCAGCAACAAGGACTTCTTGTATTTATGGCACGAGCTCTGGCAAAAGAAATGATTTCTTTTTGTAGGTACGAGGTACAGTTCCCTAAAATCCAACAGCCTTGATTAAATAAATGACAGATCATTAAACATTATCTGATATGACCATTGGTCAGATTAAATAAAGATAAAGAAATTAAGGTAGCATCGGATTCTCTGGAATGGTATCTTTGGATATCGGTAGCCTTATGTCTCGGTAGGTATTTGTATCAGTAACCTCTTTTATCGGTAACCTCTTGTGTAACGGTAGCCTTTCTATTAGTAGAATTCATGTCTGTCAGTAGACTTGATCGGTAGCGGTATAATTAATGTACCGATGACCTTTCGTGTAACAGTAGCCTTCATGTACCTGTATATTCCTTAGTGTATCGGTAGACTGCCTTCAGTAACTTGTCTGTAACGGTAGGCTTGAGTAACAGTGACTTGTCTGTATCAGTGACTTGTCTGTATCATCGACCTTCACGTATTGGTAGACTTTCATAATGGTGACTTGTCTGTATCGGTGACCTTCACGTATCGATAGACTTGCATAATGGTGGACTTTACAAATCGGTAGCTTTGTTCTGTAATGGTGACCACTTGTCTGTTTAAGAATTTTATTGGCAGAAAGGGTTAAGTTAGAATATATATTTATCCAGTAATCAAATTATTTGAAGATAATATAAATATTATAATATATGAATATGTGCATGGTGTAAAGAAATACTGAAATAAGTAATTAACTATTAATCAATATAGGGATTATCAACCCATAACTGAGCATAATTGGGATTGTCATAATAAGAGTGAGCATAATTGGGATTATCATAATATGAGTTCAACTAATTCTCCCAGAGGGTTCAACAATCTCCCCCTTTTTTATAATCACAGCTTATGCCAAAGTATTAAGAAAATTAAAATAGTGTCAGAAGAAAAATTTCCTAAGAAAAAATTTTAAACCAAAGTTCTCATTTTTCTCCCCCTTTCAATTACACTCCCAGTTCTCATTTGTTGCATTTTCTCCCCCTTTTTGATTAACAAAAAGAAGGGTATAATCAAGAAAATGTAGAGACAAAAAGAAAACAGTAAATTGGAGAATGTAAGAGTAAATTTTCATTAAATTACAAAAGGTACAAACTGATAAAGTCAGTATTACAAAAATACAAGTGAATGCTATCAAAAACATCCAGAATCACTCAATCGTCCTCTTGAACAGAAGTCTTTCCCTTAGGATCAGAAGAAGGTGTAGGGTCAGATTGAGTAGATGGCTTGGGAATAGCAGAAAGAACAACTAGAGGGTCAGCCACTAAAACTGTACCAGATCTGAAATCTGTGCTCTTCTGTGGGATCATAGGTGTCATGCTTTGAATAGCCTAAACTGGAGTCAACCGAGGTGTACTCCTAGAGGCAGAGGCAGGAAGTGCAGGAGGTACAATCACAGGTCTAGCATTGAATTTCAAGAATGGTAGCAACAGGTTACAGAAATCCATATTAATACTCCCTCCTCTCTCCATTGCTGACACAAAATCTTCTCGATTTTTAATGAATTTATCCAAGGCAGGAGTAAGATCCCTGAGCATACTAACCTGTTCTCTGAAATCTTGAGTCACTGGAGGGAACTTGAAATTCTCCATCAAGAGCTTGAAATGGTTGGTCATTTTATGCTTGGTATAGACCTTCTCAAATTAAGAATCCACCTTATTTTTAATTGCCTGTTGAGAAGTAGTAGCTGCCTGTAGGTGATCACAAACAAAACTACTAACTTCCCTAGAGGTAGAAAGGATCTGAGTATCCGAGGTTCCACTGGTACTGGCCTTAGCCAACTCTTCCTGGATAACAGTTCTGATCTGGTCAAGGTTCACAGTGGAGCTGGATGAGGGAAGGGGTTTAATTGAGAAAGCTACTATCTCCTTGAAAGATCATGTCAGATTACTAACCAACTTCTGAACAAGTTCATCTTGACTGTTCAAATGTTCTTTGACTGATTTATTAAAAGCCTCAAAAACTTCCACAAACTGCTTGACTACTTCTTTGATATATCTGATATTAGTATTCACTTGGGTTTGAGAACCGTTCATGGCAGTCAATGAAGCAATCGATTGTCTTAGAGCCACCACAACTCCTGTCCAACTCTTAATTTTAGTACGGCATACTTTAACTTCATCCATCATTCCCTTCACTGGACTAGGCACAACACATCCCATATATAGCTGCAGGTTTTTCTCCACACTCCTCATCTCTTCAACCAGGATTTTCTTCAAATCTGTCACTGAATCTCTTAGTGCTTCTTTCATTTCAGCCTTAAAGGAATTAAGGTCCTCCTTGGTTGCTAAATTTTCAGCCACAATATGTAGGATAACTGATTCCCTTTGGGGATGGTCTTCCTCATCAAAATATCCATAATTAAGTCCAAGAACCATATATCCTGGATCTGATGTCCAACCTTCAATGTCATACAACACAGAAACTGAACCAAGATGCTCCCCCTCACTTAGAGCATTCTCCTGAGGAATCTCCTCTAATGGTTCTGCTCGAGGTAACTCTACAGCCTCCTCTGAAACTTCAGCAGATTCAATAACCATTTGCTCTGATAGTTCAACAGTAGAGTTAGTCCTATCCTTTTCTGAGTCATCAATGAATCTCTCAGTAATGGCAGTAGGACCCACTGTTGCTTCTTGATCAGGCACTATCTGAACTGTACTATCTATTAGAGGGCTCAAACTGAGCTCTTTTTGTAACACCCGAGACTTTTATGTTATATAAACCATCAAAGGAATCTTTTTCTACACAACACTTTCTTGGCTTTCTTTGCACGCAATCGCGACCTTCCTCGATAGCTTGCGTCGTACGCAATACCGAGTTTCACTAAACAACAATATGCTATTAAAACTAGCCGTTATGAATAGTAATAACCACTTTTTAAAATTTTCTAAATTTTATTTTTCAAAATGGACTTCATTTTTGGACTCAGAATATCGAAATTAGCCTAGGGTGAAATTTTGGTATTTTTCTGAAAACTTTCAATTTTTGATGAATAGTGAAACCAGTAAGTGGTAGGTTAAAAACTGAATTTTGCATAAAACATAATTTTACCGCTTCTGTGAATGGAATTTCAAAAATCCGAGTGACACGGTTAATATCAAGGACTAAAATGTGGTTCAATGAGATGAAAATAATTTTTTGGTGAATAGTAACTTTTTACTATTTTTACCGCGGTTAATAGTAAATAGGGTAACTAAGGGTAAATATGATATAAATATTACCCTAACACATGTCCTAATTCTATTGGACAAGTGTAATTCGACCAAAAACAAACTTAGGAATAAAATATGACCATTTAGGGCCACTTGGATTAGATTAGGACATTTATTATTAATTTATTTAAAGAAGGGTTAAAATAGTTAAAATCAAAGTTTAATAAGTAAATCATTTTTAATATGGGGTTATACATAAGATAAATTCGACTATAAATATTCATTAGAAATCTAAAAAGATTTCCTACATAAGGGTATTTTATTTGTAATTTTTAGACATTAAATAATTTAATTTATTTATGACACAATGATGATGCAATAATTATCTTATTAATGAAATATTGACATAATTGATGTTATAAACACCAAAATAAATGTAATTTGAGACTTTTTATGAATTACACTAATTTTCTAGGTTACTATGATATATTAGTGTTGATTTAATCAACTTGTTTCGAACATATAATTCTGTTATGACTTTCAAAAAATCATATATCAAATAGTGTCAAAATTGACACAAAATAGTTTTTAAATCAAATATTATATTATTAATTGTTATTTTATTCCTAAAAATCTAAGGTTCGGCCAAATGACTTAGATAAAGATATATATATTAATAATAAACAATTTGGGGTTCGTTTGGTATGTTATAGTAAGTGTATTAACCATATAGTGAAAGAAAACAAAAAGACACGGTAAAAGTTAAATTAATTAACTTAGAGTTAAATCTAATTGATAAGGTTAAAATAATACCCTAAACTTGTCTAAGTCCTATTGGTTGATAGGCTTTCGACCCTTACCCACTTTAGCTTCGAAATAAGACCCTTTGGAACCATTATAAACCGATTTTGACTTTAATATAAAATAATATTTTGAGATATTCCTAAGGTGCCCCTCTCCTCCCTTATAAAAGGGCACCTCATCCCCTCCTCCTCACACCAATTTGAGCACTCAAGCTCGGCCAACCCCTGCCATTTTCTCCTCTCCACTTCCCTAGAATAATCCTAGAGGTCCTGGTCTTCTCCAAAGACCAATCTTAGTTCCTTAAGTGGGGGATTCAAAGAGGCGTTCCAAAGAAGAGGTAATATCCATTACCGATCTTTTCAATTTCTTTCTTCTTCAACTTCTTATTCTTTAGTTGTTTCATGATAAAGTAATAACATCAGTATTACTTACATACTTATATGTTATTATAAATATGAAACAACCCTAATTCACCTTCTATCCATCCTACGGAAAAATGAAATCACCGCGCGTGCGTACGTACGGAATACCGTCTCCACGCCGTGGTGTAATCTATTTTCCACCATCACCTTACAAGGATGGGTATAATGGTGTAATGAGTAACTATATATGATTATTATGAAGTAATATTGATACTGAAATAATATATATATACTCCAATACAATTCCACGATCATAGGAACGATATCATCACTCTTGCGTACGTACGGAATACCGTCTCCACGATGTGATGCGACTCGTTCTACATGATCTTCATTTCATAATGATTATATAAATGAATTGAATGAATTAATATGGTATATACTACACTAATACCATTCTGTAAATGAATTATCTATAACCTAAAGATAAGAATAAGAATTTATTCGACAAAACACGCATAAGAACAAAAAGTTATAAAGACCCGAGTAACAAGTAACAATGAAATATTACTAACAAGAAGCTAATAATATGACCATATATGATATCATATCAATATGTATGATTCTGGAATAAGTCAATAACATTATTTAAACCATTATACAGGAGCTTCGGACACGAACAAAGCAAATCGGACCTAAGGTAAGGGAAATATCACAATCTCATTTTTATCCGAGATTGTTTATTCGTAAGTATTCACTGGGGTGTATTTTATCATCCACATCCATGTTTCATCAATATGTAATATTATTTCCATCCACATACAATTGTTTAAATCCATTTTTACCCTTCGGTGAGTTTTTAGTAATATGTATGAAAGGAATCTTTTGTCGTACGAGGTACTTTTTGACTTTTCCGACAAAAGTACGAAGAATGTTTTTTTAACTTATACAGCATGAATGGATTTCTAAAAAATTATTTCCAAGAAGCTTCCTTTACAAGTATTCAAGTTTATTTTTAATCAACTTCTTTTAGTTTAAAATTGTATGACATGTTAAGAAAGGAAAAGTGTTTTTGAAGTAGAAAGGATATTTTCCTCAAGAATGAAGTTCAAGTATTTTTATAAAAATTATTTTCCATCTAAGATAATAAAAGGGTTCTGTTTTTATCCCTATTATTACATGGATTTGATTATGTTGTGATGGAAACATTTTTATGAATTCCTTTATCTTATATGAATTGTTTTATGATGTCATGATGTTTAAGAATCCCATTTTATTACATGGGTTATGCGATGATGTATGATTTATGATTATGTGGCACACATAAGAAAGGATTCATTATAAGATGGGTGGGACCTATATCTCCCTCCAATGCATTGGGTAAAGAT
This sequence comes from Viscum album, assembly GCA_963277665.1. Lineage (NCBI taxonomy): Eukaryota > Viridiplantae > Streptophyta > Magnoliopsida > Santalales > Viscaceae > Viscum > Viscum album. The sequence goes on along the minus strand of OY728142.1, from coordinate 1,446,572,808 downwards.
TTTATATCTCATGAGATAGACATGGCTGGAACGGAAGGTTATTTCGGTTCAGTGATACAGGACTGAAACGAGGAGTGAACTCGGTTCAGAAAGGGACTTTGTCCACTAAGATAGTCTTGGCAATGAGTCATGACTAACAAGAAATGATTTTCCATGATTATGTGTGCATGCCACAAAGTTTCAAGTTTTATGTTATGATTATGGGGATCTCATTTTCACTTCTATGATTTATTCCATGTTAAGATATTATGATCTCTTTTGCAGGTTTTGATTTTCAAAAAGATATGATATGATTTTTATTTCCTTTATTTGCCCTTGCTGAGCATTTGAGCTCACCCTTTTATGTTTTCTTTTACCCAGGTCAGGAAGATGGATATTAAGTAGAATATGCTAAAAGGGACCCTATATATGATGAAATAAATGGGAGACACTGTAGAAGATTTATGAACCAGTTGTTTATGTTTCCCAGTTTCTAAAGACACTATACCTATACGGTCCTTTGTGGTTTTGTCATATGTTGTAATAAGTGTGCTCCAATTTTGAAGTATTAACAATGTATGTAATGTATGGGTCGTTATAGTTGGTATCAGAGGAAAGGTATAGTCAACCTTTGGAAACTAGGATGTGAAAGCCTTAGTAAGAACCCTAAGGATAAGTCTAAGCATAGAACACAATCTTAGTGTTTTAGAAATGGCCTTGAATAACCTAGGATAAGACCATAAGCATGAAAATTTTATTCTTGAATTATGTGGTTTCCTATTATAATTAGTGTTGCTCACACTATTCTTCTTGGTTTTAGTCAATGGCTGGAACCCGAAGGAACCGTGTTAATGAGGAATGCGATGGGCAATGCAATGATTGTCCCCCTGAGCAACCAAACGATATGGGAGCTGGAATGAAAAATCTTGTAGCCATGCTCACACAACTTTCTCAAGCTATGAATCATGCAGGATTTCCAAACGAGCAAAGGAGGGAGCAACATTCTATTGAATCCTTCATGAGGCAGCGTCCACCTTCTTTCAGCGGGTCTACTGATCCATTAGTTGCTGAACAATGGATTAGTACTACTGAAAAGATATTTTCAGTTCTTCAATGTTCTGAGCATGATAAAGTCATCCTAGCAGTGTATCGTTTGGAAGGAGATGCTGATCAATGGTGGAATCTTGTTAAGAATACGAGGCAAAGGGATGAAATTGAGTCTATGGAATGGGACGAGTTCAAGAACTTATTTTTCAATAAGTACTTCCCTCGTATTCTCCGAACAAAGATGGAGAAAGAGTTTCTTGAACTGAAGCAAAGGGATGATGAATCTGTTGGTACCTATGAAGCAAATTTTACAAGACTTGCAAGGTACGCTTCTGGTATTATTATCCAACCTGAGAGTAAGATCGATCGATTCTTTAGTGGCTTAAAACCAAGTCTTCGAAGGGCGTTAGCCATAAGGGACTTCAATAGCTACGAGGAAATCGTTCGATGTGCTCTCAAAGTCGAGATGGAGATTGGAGTAACCCATCAGTCACATGGGTTTGATAAGAAGAGGAAGATGGAATTCAAAGAAAAATCTAAAGATCACACGGAAAAGAAGATGAACTTTCCCTTATGCTCAAAGTGTGGAAAGAAACATGGAGGGAGTTGTCTTAAAGGGACAAGTAAATGTTTTAAATGTGGAAAAGAAGGTCATCGGGCATTTGAATGCCGTGATAATGGGAAGAAGATGTCTAATGACGCAAACAAAGGAAGGGATGCACAGAATGAACCTACTACACTTAAATGTTTCAAGTTTAAGGAGATGGGGCATTATGCCAATCAATGCCCAAATCCAAGGGTTGATGATGATGGTCTACGTCAACAAACTCTTAAGGCTAAAGACAAAGGAAAGTCACATGCAATTTCTATCAGCGATGTGGAGTACGATAACGATGTGGTGAAAGGTACACTTACCATCCACTCTAAAGTAGAAAATGTTTTATTTGATTCTGGATCCACCCACTCTTTTATTTCTAAAGAATTTTCTAAGGGTATCACCGTATTACCTCAACAATTAGATATTGAGTTAGCTGTGACAACACCTAATGGCACAACAGTCGCATCAGAAGTTTATAATTCTTCTCCGATCGAAGTTTGTGGGAAAGTGCTTCCTGCAAATCTTGTGATCCTTCCTTTAGTGGAATTTGATGTGATTCTTGGCATGGATTGGCTTTCTCTACATGGATCTCATATCAATTGCCAAAGAAGGGAAGTCACATTTCATATTCCAGATCAACCTACGATCGTCTATCAATGAAAGGATGAACATAACCTTCCAGTGGAAATTTCTTCCATCTTATGGGTATTGATTCCACTAAATGAAGGTTATTTATCTCAAATAGTTGGTGAGAAACTCACGATTAAGAATATGCCCATTGTACGGGAGTTTGATGATGTCTTTCCGGAGGAATTACCGGGTCTTCCACCAAATCGTGAAGTTGAGTTTTTAATAGAACTCGTACCGGGTGCTTTGCCTATTTCAAAGACACCTTATAGGATGGCCCCAATTGAGTTGCAGGAATTGAAGAAGCAACTCCAAGAGAATATTGATAAGGGATTCATACGCCCTAGTGCGTCACCTTGGGGAGCACCTGTTCTATTTGTTAAGAAGAAAGATGGATCAATGAGACTCTGCATTGATTATCGAGAACTTAACAAGATCACTATCAAGAACAAATATCCTCTCCCACGCATTGATGACTTATTTGACCAACTACGCGGAGCTCAATACTTTTCCAAGATTGATCTTCGTTCAGGGTATCATCAATTAAGGGTCAAAAGGGAGGATATACCAAAGACGGCTTTCCGTACAAGGTATGGACACTATGAATTTATTGTGATGCCATTTGGTCTTACTAATGCCCCTGCTATCTTCATGGATCTAATGAATAGAGTCTTTAGAGACTATCTTGATCAATTTGTGGTAGTCTTTATAGACGATATTCTTGTCTATTCAAAGAGCAAGGAAGAGCATGAAGATCACTTGATAATTATATTGAAGACCCTGAGAAAAGAGAAGCTTTATGCCAAATTTACCAAGTGTGAATTTTGGCTTCAAAAAGTTGCATTTTTGGGTCATATAATCTCAAAAGAGGGGATATCTGTGGATCCAGCAAAAACAGAGGTTATCGAAAGATGGTCAAGACCAACAACAGTAACTGAGATCCGAAGTTTTCTTGGTTTGGCTGGTTATTATCGACGTTTTGTAAAAGATTTTTCACGATTATCTAATCCACTCACCAAGTTGACTCGGAAAGGAGTTAAGTTTGTCTGGACAGAGGAATGTGAAGAGAATTTCAAGGAGTTGAAAAGAAGGTTATCCAGTGCACCTGTGCTCACACTGCCTTGTAGTGGAGAAAGGTTTGTGATCTACAGTGATGCATCCAAGAAGGGATTGGGGTGTGTTCTTATGCAAAATGATATGGTGATAGCTTATGCCTCACGACAGTTGAAAATCCATGAGCAAAATTACCCAACACATGATTTGGAGTTGGCTGCGGTAATCTTTGCATTAAAGATTTGGAGGCATTACCTTTATGGTGAAATGTGTGATATTTATACTGATCATAAAAGTTTAAAGTATATTTTCACACAAAAGGAGTTGAATATGCGTCAAAGAAGATGGTTGGAGATGATTAAGGATTATGACTGCTCAATCCATTACCACCCTGGGAAAGCAAACAAGGTGGCAGATGCATTAAGTCGACAAGACCATGCTAGTTTATCCATGATGAGGATCACAAAAGATCCAATATTTATGGATTTACAAAGGATGGATCTTGGAATTATAATGGAAGGGGAAAAATATTATCTTTCTCAAATGAATTTTCAACCATCTATACATGTGAAGATTAAAGAGGCACAGAAAGAAGATGTCGAGTTACAAAAGAAGGTGAGAAATGTTCCTGAAATCAACCTTGATTGTGATGGGATAATAAAGTTCAGGAATCGGGTTTGCGTTCCTCCCATCCCCGAATTAAAGAATGAGCTGCTGGATGAGGCTCATAGTTCGTCATTCTCTATTCATCCTGGAAGCACGAAGATGTATAGGGACCTGAAAGAGTACTTCTGGTGGGATGGCATGAAAAGAGATGTTGCTGAATATGTCTCTCGATGCTTGGTTTGTCAACAAGTTAAAGCTGAGAGACAGAAGTCTAAGGGGATGTTACAACCATTACCCATACCCGAATGGAAATGGGAAAACATCACTATGGACTTTGTCACAGGACTTCCTAAAACATCCAAAGGCAATAATGCTATCTGGGTCATAGTTGATCGTCTTACAAAGTCTGCACACTTCATTGCTATTAGAGAGGATTTCTCTCTAGATCAGCTTGCCAGGATATATGTAAAGGAAGTGGTAAGATTGCATGGAGTACCACTTTCTATTATATCTGATCGGGATCCGAGATTTACCTCGAAGTTCTGGCGAAGTCTTCAGCATACTCTGGATACAGAGTTGAGTTTCAGCACTGCTTATCATCCCCAGACAGACGGTCAGTCTGAGAGAACAATTCAAACCCTAGAAGATATGTTGAGAGCTTGCTCTATGGATTTCAAAGGAGGTTGGGATCAACACCTACCTTTGGTGGAATTTTCTTATAATAATAGCTTTCACTCCAGTATTCAGATGGCTCCTTATGAAGCTCTCTATGGAAAGAAATGCAGGACTCCAACTTGCTGGGATGAAGTTGGGGAAAGAAAGCTATTAGGACCTGATCTCGTTGATGAAATGGCAGAAAAGGTCAGATCTATTCAACAACACATAAGAGCAGCTCAGAGTCGATAGAAAAGTTATGCCGACAACCGAAGAAAAGACCTAGAGTTTGAAGTGGGTGATAAAGTGTTCTTACGAATATCTCCCTGGAAGAGGGTTATGAGATTTGGAAAGAAGGGGAAGTTGAGCCCTAGATATATCGGTCCTTTCGAAATACTGGATCGTGTTGGGAAGGTAGCTTACCGATTGGCGCTTCCACCGAATCTCTCTCAAGTTCACGATGTGTTCCATGTATCTCTCCTGAGAAAGTACATACCAGATCCTTCACATGTACTCAGCTCAGAAGTTGTACCGCTGGAGCAAGATCTTTCTTATGAAGAACAGACAATAGAGATTCTGGATCGTAGCGAAAAAGTCCTACGAAACAAGACCACTCGCTTGGTGAAAGTTTTATGGAGGAACCACCAACTTGAAGAAGCTACATGGGAGCTTGAGGATATGATGAGGGAAAAGTATCCTCATTTGTTTGTTACAAAGTGACGAATTTCGAGGGCGAAATTCTTTTTAAGGGGGGTAGAATGTAACACCCGAGACTTTTATGTTATATAAACCATCAAAGGAATCTTTTTCTACACAACACTTGCTTGGCTTGCTTTGCACGCAATCGCGACCTTCCTCGATAGCTTGCGTCGTACGCAATACCGAGTTTCACTAAACAACAATATGCTATTAAAACTAGCCGTTATGAATAGTAATAACCACTTTTTAAAATTTTGTAAATTTTATTTTTCAAAATGGACTTCATTTTTGGACTCAGAATATCTAAATTAGCCTAGGGTGAAATTTTGGTATTTTTCTGAAAACTTTCAATTTTTGATGAATAGTGAAACCACTAAGTGGTAGGTTAAAAACTGAATTTTGCATAAAACTTAATTTTACCGCTTCTGTGAATGGAATTTCAAAAATCCGAGAGACACGGTTAATATCAAGGACTAAAATGTGGTTCAATGAGATGAAAATAATTTTTTGGTGAATAGTAACTTTTTACTATTTTTACCGCGGTTAATAGTAAATAGGGTAACTAAGGGTAAATATGATATAAATATTACCCTAACACATGTCCTAATTCTATTGGACAAGTGTAATTCGACCAAAAACAAACTTAGGAATAAAATATGACCATTTAGGCCCACTTGGATTAGATTAGGACATTTATTATTAATTTATTTAAAGAAGGGTTAAAATAGTTAAAATCAAAGTTTAATAAGTAAATCATTTTTAATATGGGGTTATACATAAGATAAATTCGACTATAAATATTCATTAGAAAGATAAAAAGATTTCCTACATAAGGGTATTTTATTTGTAATTTTTAGACATTAAATAATTTAATTTATTTATGACACAATGATGATGCAGTAATTATCTTATTAATGAAATATTGACATAATTGATGTTATAAACACCAAAATAAATGTAATTTGAGACTTTTTATGATGTCCACTAATTTTCTAGGTTACTATGATATATTAGTGTTGATTTAATCAACTTGGTTCGAACATATAATTCTGTTATGACTTTCAAAAAAATCATATATCAAATAGTGTCAAAATTGACACAAAATAGTTTTTAAATCAAATATTATATTATTAATTGTTATTTTATTCCTAAAAATCTAAGGTTCGGCCAAATGACTTAGATAAAGATATATATATTAATAATAAACAATTTGGGGTTCGTTTGGCATGTTATAGTAAGTGTATTAACCATATAGTGAAAGAAAAAAAAAAGACACGGTAAAAGTTAAATTAATTAACTTAGAGTTAAATCTAATTGATAAGGTTAAAATAATACCCTAAACTTGTCTAAGTCCTATTGGTTGATAGGATTTCGACCCTTACCCACTTTATCTTCGAAATAAGACCCTTTGGAACCATTATAAACCGATTTTGACTTTAATATAAAATAATATTTTGAGATATTCCTAAGGTGCCCCTCTCCTCCCTTATAAAAGGGCACCTCCTCCCCCTCCTCCTCACACCAATTTGAGCACTCAAGCTCGGCCAACCCCTGCCATTTTCTCCTCTCCACTTCCCTAGAATAATCCTAGAGGTCCTGGTCTTCTCCAAAGACCAATCTTAGTTCCTTAAGTGGGGGATTCAAAGAGGCGTTCCAAAGAAGAGGTAATATCCATTACCGATCTTTTCAATTTCTTTCTTCTTCAACTTCTTATTCTTTAGTTGTTTCATGATAAAGTAATAACATCAGTATTACTTACATACTGATATGTTATTATAAATATGAAACAACCCTAATTCACCTTCTATCCATCCTACGGAAAAATGAAATCACCGCGCGTGCGTACGTACGGAATACCGTCTCCACGCCGTGGTGTAATCTATTTTCCACCATCACCTTACAAGGATGGGTATAATGGTGTAATGAGTAACTATATATGATTATTATGAAGTAATATTGATACTGAAATAATATATATATACTCCAATACAATTCCACGATCATAGGAACGATATCATCACTCGTGCGTACGTACGGAATACCGTCTCCACGATGTGATACGACTCATTCTACATGATATTCATTTCATAATGATTATATAAATGAATTTAATGAATGAATATGGTATATACTACACTAATACCATTCTGTAAATGAATTATCTATAACCTAAAGATAACAATAAGAATTTATTCGACAAAACACGCATAAGAACAAAAAGTTATAAAGACCCGAGTAACAAGTAACAATGAAATATTACTAACAAGAAGCTAATAATATGACCATATATGATATCATATCAATATGTATGATTCTGGAATAAGTCAATAACATTATTTAAACCATTATACAGGAGCTTCGGACACGAACAAAGCAAATCGGACCTAAGGTAAGGGAAATATCACAATCTCATTTTTATCCGAGATTGTTTATTCGTAAGTATTCACTGGGGTGTATTTTATCATCCACATCCATGTTTCATCAATATGTAATATTATTTCCATCCACCTACAATTGTTTAAATCCATTTTTACCCTTCGGTGAGTTTTTAGTAATATGTATGAAAGGAATCTTTTGTCGTACGAGGTACTTTTTGACTTTTCCGACAAAAGTACGAAGAATGTTTTTTTAACATATACGACATGAATGGATTTCTAAAAAATTATTTCCAAGAAGCTTCCTTTACAAGTATTCAAGTTTATTTTTAATCAACTTCTTTTAGTTTAAAATTGTATGATATGTTAAGAAAGGAAAAGTGTTTTTGAAGTAGAAAGGATATTTTCCTCAAGAATGAAGTTCAAGTATTTTTATAAAAATTATTTTACATCTAAGATAATAAAAGGGTTCTGTTTTTATCCCTATTATTACATGGATTTGATTATGTTGTGATGGAAACATTTTTATGAATTCCTTTATCTTATATGAATTGTTTTATGATGTCATGATGTTTAAGAATCCCATTTTATTACATGGGTTATGCGATGATGTATGATTTATGATTATGTGGCACACATAAGAAAGGATTCATTATAAGATGGGTGGGACCTATATCTCCCTACAATGCATTGGGTAAAGATTTTATATCTCATGAGATAGACATGGCTGGAATGGAAGGTTATTTCGGTTCAGTGATACAGGACTGAAATGAGGAGTGAACTCAGTTCAGAAAGGGACTTTGTCCACTAATATAGTCTTGGCAATGAGTCATGACTAACAAGAAATGATTTTCCATGATTATGTGTGCATGCCACAAAGTTTCAAGTTTTATGTTATGATTATGGGGATCTCATTTTCACTTCTATGATTTATTCCATGTTAAGATATTATGATCTCTTTTGCAGGTTTTGATTTTCAAAAAGATATGATATGATTTTTATTTCCTTTATTTGCCCTTGCTGAGCATTTGAGCTCACCCTTTTATGTTTTCTTTTACCCAGGTCAGGAAGATGGATATTAAGTAGAATATGCTAAAAGGGACCCTATATATGATGAAATAAATGGGAGACACTGTAGAAGATTTATGAACCAGTTGTTTATGTTTCCCAGTTTCTAAAGACACTATACATATACGGTCCTTTGTGGTTTTGTCATATGTTGTAATAAGTGTGCTTCAATTTTGAAGTATTAACAATGTATGTAAAGTATGGGTCGTTATACTTTTTCTTCTTCATTTTCCTCATCATGTGCCTCAGCAGCCTCCTTTTCTCCATTAACAAAATGATCAGATTCGGTTGCCTCATCCTCTTCAGAGGTGTCCTTAAAAACATATTGATATTCTTCTTCTTCTTCTTCTTCTTCGGTCTCAGTATCATTGTCCTTCAGAATATTTTCTCTCCTTGGTAGTTATTTTGGAGGCCTAGCTGGTCCATAGGAAATATTTTGATGCATAGGACTAGGAGGTAAATCTGGGTCTCCTCCTTCCTCAACTGATGTCTCTTCCTCCTCAGCTTCAGCTTCATTATCACTGTATACCGGTTCTGGCTCATCTGGTCCAAGATCAGGATCCCTCACATCCTTTTATCTAGAAGGATGGTCCACAGGGGTGTACTTGTCATAGACTTTACCTTCATCATTAACCCATGATTTCTTCCAAGGGTTCCAGCTAACTTTCATATACTTTCAAATAGTCATGGTGAGGCAAAAGTTATCCTTAACCATAACAGTTTAATCCTGAGGTCCAGTTACCTCCTTTTCCTTCAACAGAATAAAAATAAACTTAGAAAAGAAAGGTGCATTGGACTTAGTCTTTGTTCTAGTCATATCCTCAATCTGAATCATTAACAATCTGCACAAGTTTAACTTTATTCCATGCTTTAATAGATTCAACAAATAAATATCTTGAAATTTGAGGGTAGAAAAATCTCATCTTCTTGGACTAATCACATACTGAATGAACCTGAAAATTAGTTTATCCTCCCCTTCCATTTCTTCAGCAATGATCTTTCTAGGGGTTCCATTTCCTGTCAATACCAACAAGGCATCCTCATATTTGAAAAAGTCACTAGTTGTAGGTATGGATTTTGAATAAAATCCATAATCACCACTATGAGGAACTCTAAGGTTCTCAGCACATTCAACTGATGAAAAAAAAAACTTTTGAACATTCACAAAGTAAATCATCCTATTCTCTTCTTCTGATGTCTCAAAATAGAAAAACTCATAGAACTCTTTTACCCGTACTGGATAATATGGTCCATTATTGTTTGTGAAGCACTTGATCCATCCTTGCTATTGTAAGATCTTCATAATCAAGGAATTTCTTTCCAACAGACATTCCACACATAACTCCATTTCCACTACAATTTCTCACTTCAATAAATGTGTATTCACAAGATTCCTTCAAGAAAAACTTCTTCTGCTTCCATTAGCACCAACATTGGTTACTTTCTGCTTCTTAGTTTGTGGCGCATCACTCCCTTCATCCACTGAGGGTCGCTTCACATGGGCCATTTCGGATTCTGAGGCTTAGGGTTTTTATGAGCTTGAGAGGTTTAGGTAGGAGGTATTTGAACAGACGGGTTCATGGTGATTGAGTGAAGTCTAGAGTTGGGTTTAATATCATTTAGGATTCACATATAAAATAAATCTCATATTAAAAAAAAAACGGTTTGAAGTCTCGGCCTTAATACGAAAATTTTAAAACAGCGCGAGAGATGTACCGGTGAGGTGTCCTTAAACGGTGAGGTTTATCCTAACGGTAAGGTTTATCCTAACAGTGAGGTCTATCCTAATGGTGAGGTTTATCCTAATGGTGAGGTTTATCCTAAGGGTGAGGTCTATCCTAATGGTGAGGTCTATCCAAATGGTGAGGTCTATCCTAACGGTGAGGTCTATCCTAATGGCGAGGGTTATCCTAATGATGAGGTTTATCCTAACGATGAGGTCTATCCTAACAGTGAGGGTTATCTTAACGGCGAGGTTTATCCTAACGGTGAGGTTTATCCTAATGGCGAGGTTTATCCTAATGGTGAGGTTTATCCAAACGGTGAGGTTTATCCAAATGGTGAGGTTTTATCTAACGGTTTAAGAGTAAGTTATCATTCCTAATTCGTGTCTAATGAAACTTAATCTTTCTGAACTTAATGGCTTAGTGAAAATATCAGCTAATTGAAGTTCAGTGCCTATAAATTCAAGAGTTATATCACCTCTTTGATAATGATCTCTTAGAAAGTGGTGTCTAACATCAATGTGTTTAGTTATAGAGTGAGACACAAGGTTCCTTGAGATGTTGATCGCACTAGTGTTATCACAGTCAATTGAAACATGTTTAAAAACAAATCCATAGTCTAGTAAAGTGTGTTTCATCCACAAAATCTGTGCACAGCAACTGCCAGCAGCTATATACTCTGCTTAAGCAGTAGATAATGCAACCGAGTTCTGTTCCTTACTACAGCATGATAATAGGGACTTTCCAAGTAAATGACATGTTCCAGATGTGCTCTTTCTATCTAACTTGCATCCAGCAAATTCAGCATCTGAATAACTTATTAAATCAAATGATAGTCCTTTTGGGTAAAACAGTCCAAAATTAGCAGTATATTTAAGATATTTGAAAAGCCTTTTAACATCAATAAAGTGTGACTCTTTAGGGTTAGATTGAAATCTATCACACATACATACACTAAACATAATATCTGGTCAACTAGCAGTAAGAATAAAGTAAACTCACAATCATACCTCTATAATTAGTTTGATCCAATGGTTTCCCAGTTTCATCAATATCCAATTTACAGGTGGCACTCATAGGTGTATCACTTCCCTTAATACTATCCAAACCAAAACGTTTTAATAAATCCTTAGTATATTTACTTTTATTTAAAATAATACCATCTTCAGTTTGAAAGATTTGAAATCCAAGAAAGTACTTAAGCTCACCCATTAAGCTCATTTCAAACTCATTTTGCATAACCATTGAAAAACCAGTACATAAAGAATTTTTAGAAGATCCAAAAATAATATCATCAACATAGATTTTTACTATTAAAACATCTTTTGATATTCTTTTTATAAAAAGAGTGGGATCAACAATTCCTTTTGTAAATCCTTTTGCAATAAGAAAATTTTTAAGTCTTTCATACCAAGCTCTTGGAGCTTGTTTTAAACCATATAAAGCTTTATAAAGTTTAACAATATGATTTTGAAAGTGAGGATTTGAGAAACCAGGTGGTTGTTCTTCAAAAAAATCTTCAACAATAAAACCATTTAGAAAAGTACTTTTCACATCCATTTGATATAACTTGAAATTCAGATGTGATGCAAAGGCAAGTAAGATCCTAATTGCCTCTAATCTAGCTATAGGTGCAAAGGATTTCTCATAGTCAATTCCTTCTTCTTGATTGAAACCTTGTGCAACTAGTATAGCTTTATTTCTAATGATGTTTCCAGATTCATCAACTTTGTTTCTAAACACCCATTTTGTTCCAATGGTTAAAGTGTCTTTAGGTCATTCTACTAATTCCCAGACTTTATTTCTTTCAAATTCATTTAGTTCTTCTTGCATATCCATTACCCAAAATTCATCATTGATAGCATCATTGATATTTTTAGGTTTTAGCTGTGAAAGAAAAGCTTAATGTTCAACCTGATTTCTTAGAGAAGATCTCGTCCGTGTTATTCTATCTAGATTACCTACAACAGCATCTAAAGGATAGTTCTTCAGAATCCTAGTTGGTCTCGAAAAGATAGTGCTAGAGATTTCAGGTTCATCAAAAGGTTGGAATTCAACAGAAGCAGGTTCTGTAAAATTTCCAGAACTGGATTTTTTAACTACAGGTCCACTTTCTTTATCATTACGGTTCAAAACAGAAAGATCATCTTCAATATTTTCAAGATAAGTCTTAGGTTCATATGGATCAGTTTCATCAAATTTGATGTAAATAGATTCCTCCACACATTTGGTTCTCTTATTGAAAACTCTATAGGCTTTACTAGAAATAGAGTAACCTAGGAAAATTCCTTCATCACTCTTGGATGCAAACTTGTCAAGATTATCTTTGGTATTAAGAATAAAGACTTTGCAACCAAAAACTCTTAAGTATTTAACCTTAGGTTTCCTATGGATCCACAACTCATAAGGGGTCTTCTTAAGAACAGGTCTAATCAAGACTCTATTGATAATATAACAAGCTGTATTGATAGCTTCAGCCCAAAAATAAACAGGCAGGTCATATTCATTAAGCATAGTTCTGGCAATTTCCAGAAGGGTTTTATTCCTCCTTTCTACTACACCATTTTGCTGAGGTGTCTTAGGGGTAGAGAAATTGTGAATATAGCCATTGTGTGAGCAGTAGGATTCAAACTCATGAATTTCAAACTCATGACCATGATCACTTCTCAATGTTTTAATCTTAAGTCCACTAAGGTTCTATACAGACTTGGAATATTTAACAAAGTAAGAACAAGATTCACTTTTGTGAGCTAGAAAATATACCCAAGTATACCTAGAGTAGTCATCTACTAGAACATAGACATAGTGCTTCCCATTTAAACTAGAACCTCTAGAAGGTCCAAACAAATCCATGTGAACCAACTCGAGAGGTTAAGAAGTTGACACTAATTTCTTTGATCTAAAAGAAACTTTATGTTGCTTTCCCTTTTGACAGGGATTACAAACTTTATCTACTGAGAATTCAAGTTTTGGTAGGTCTCTAACTAAGTTCTTCATAGTAAGTTTTATAAGTGAATGTACATTGCAGTGTCCTAATATTATGTGACAAATCCAAGACTCTTTATGAAAATCATTTAAACAAGTAATATTTTGCATAGCTAAAGAATTTAAATCAACAGCATAGACATTTTCATTTCGCAAGGCAGAAAATACTAAAGCATTTTTAGAATTAAAAACATTGCAAGAATCATTTTCAAATTTAACATTAAAACCATCATCACATAACTGAGAAATACTTAGTAAATTATATTTAAGTCCATCAATAAATAGAAATTTAGAAATTAATATTGAGTCAGTGTTACCAATCTGGCCTAAGCCAATGATTTTCCCCTTAGAATTGTCACCAAAATTGACAAAACCTCCATCAACTCTGACTAAGCTTTTAAATAATGATATGTCTCCTGACATATGTCTTGAGAATCCACTGTCCAAGTACCAGGTATTTCTACAGGATCTCTTTAAGCAGGTTCCCTACAAAACAAATTTAGATAGGAAATGATTTTGGTACCCAGATTTTCTTGGGTCTAGGCAGGTTAGCCAATAAAACTTTAGGTACCCAAATTTGTATTATGGGTCTCATAAAATTTACAGAATCAACAGATTTAGATAGATAAACCTTATTAGATCTGTAAATATGAGTATAACTAGTTTAATCATATGAACTTACAGAACTATAACTATCTACATTCTGTCCAGATTTAGGAATAAATCTAATTTTGGTAATTTTTCTTTGTCCAGGTTGGTATCCTATACCAGTAGTATATCTAGGTGCAATCTGCTTACCTAGAATTTGAGTAAGAGTATCTTTTCCATTTTTGAACTTTTCTAAATCCTTCCTAAGTTTCTCATTTGACAATTTCAGTTCAGTGTTTTCTTTAAGCAGCTGAGAATTCTTTTCCATTTTTATGTCAAGATCATATTTATGTTTAATAGTTAAAGCATACTATGTCTTTAAACCTTTGTATTTGTCTTTCAGCTCATTACAGGTTTATTCCAACATATCACAGTATTCAACCAGTTCATATTTTGAAATATTTTCAGAATCAGAATCATCACCAGAATAATATGAATTTAAAGAAGGAGTTTCAGATGTTACCTCAGAAGTGTTTGTCATAAAACACATGTTTTCCTTATTTCTGTTTTCAGTCCTAGAAGCTTCAGATTCACTAGATATATCCTCAGAAGCACTCCACATAGCCTTCATGGATTTCTTATAATTATTATCCTTATACTCATATTTATTCTTGTATTTCAGCTTTGGACAGTCCGCTTTTATATGTCCTTTTCTTTTGCTTTCATAGCAGACAACTTCATCAGATTTGTCAGATTTCTTCCTGTTCTTTTTCCAGTGTCCCTTGTTGTCATACTTACCTTTGTAATTTAATTTTCTGAAAAACTTCTTCTTCCTATAAAACTTTTTAAATCTTCTAGCTATGTGAGCCATTTCTTCATCACTATCAGATGCACTTTCAATTTCTTCACAGCTTGATCTATCACTTACATCTTGATGTTTCTCCTTATCCTTATTCTTTGAAGTAGATGTCTTGAAGGAAACTAACTTCCTTTTTGGTTCAACTTCTTCTTCTTTGTTTACCTTGATTTATTCTTCATACATCATCAACTTACCAATCAGTTCCTTAACTGGCAGTTCACCAATATCACAAGATTCTCTGATTGAAACAGAAATCCCCCTCCATCTTTCAGGTAGGCATCTCAAAATTCTCATGATATGCTCCTTTGATGGAACATCCTTTCCCAGTGAGATCATTGTGTCGAAAATTTCATTAAACCTGAGATACATACTAGAAATGGGTTCATCAGACATCATCTTAAAATTATCATATTTAATAGTATAGGTGTTCAATCTAATTTCCTTAACGTTAGTTGTTCCTTCATGAGAAACACTTAAAGTATCCCAAATTTCATGTGCAGTCTTACAAGCAGATATTTTATTAATGTACCAGTGACCTTTTGTGTAACGGAAACCTTCATGTACCGGTAGCTTCTTAGTGTATCAGTAGACTCCCTTCGGTAACTTGTCTGTAACGGTAGGCTTGAGTAACAGTGACTTGTCTGTATCAGTGACTTGTCTGTATCGGTGACCTTCACGTATCAGTAGACTTGTATAATTGTGACTTTTCTGTATCAGTGACCATCACGTATCAGTAGACTTGCATAACGGTGGACTTTACAAATCGGTAGCTTTTTTCTATAACGGTGACCACTTTTCTGTTTAAGCATTCTATTGGTAGAAATGGTTAAGTTAGAATATATATTCATCCAATAATCTAATTCTCTGAAGATAATATAAATATTATAATATATGAATATGTTCATGGTGTACAGAAATACTGAAATATTTAATTAACCATTAATCAATATAGGGATTATCAAACCATAATTGAGCATAATTGGGATTCTCATAATATGAGTGAGCATAATTTGGATTATCAAAATATGAGTTCAACTAATTCTCCTAGAGGGTTCAACAGTTTGATTAATATTAGGGTTGTGTGTGATGTATTCTATTGATCAGAGTGTTATTTTAAAAGAAAATATAATATAAAATATTAGGGCATAACATTCTCACCTCATTACCAAAAATCAATCCTCATAATTTTAATTCTTCAATTCTAAACTGAAAATATTAAAAAATAATAATAAACCAAGAATTATATTTCCTTTTCATGAACATTAGTATTTAGGTTTTGATAAGGAACCTAATTATGTATGTACCACAATAATAAGTCTAATTGAAAATTATTTTCTAAAAATTTAACTTTTGCGGTGTATATTGCTATCCATATTTTACTTGATACATTTATCTTCAATTTTCATTACTCTGAAAAATTAATTTACCAATGTGTTAGAAAATATAATAATATTTACATACATGATTTCATTCCACTCTATAATATTGATTTCATCCTTCAATGTGCATCATCAGGATCATGATAATTCTTTCATGAATAATTTACAAAAATAAACTTATAATCAACCATAAGATCCAAAAAAGGAAGAAAATTCATTCCTCTTTTCTAAACCCAAAATGGTTAGCATAATAAATAATAAAATTAATAATGCTAAAATATAAATGATTAAATTTTAACACAAAATTTTGAAATGTTTGATCACTTATTTTTCATTTTATCCCCAATCATCCTTTTTCACTTATATATTCACATAAAAAAGTAGGTGTATTCCTGAATCAAATATAATAAAATATAAATTCTCCCATGTTAACTAAATTTATATGTTATAAACTACAACACAACATATTAGTCTTCATGATAGATCACCTTATAAATCCATCCAATATATTTAGAGGTCATTTAAACATTCTTCCAAAAATATCAGATTGTAATAAAAAACAATTTCAATGTGATGAACCCCTTCAACCTACATGTAAAAAATATTAATTTTATAATTATTTTATAAAACTTAATAATATTAAAACAATCCAGTGATATTTTATCTTAATAATTATACTAAATTATCATGTATAATGTATCATTAAAGAATGATTTAAGAAAGCAATTGAAGGGGATTTTCCTTGGATAGAGGAATCAAAACTTTTGTTTTGGTTTTCATTAATCAAGATATATGGATTGGATGAAGGTTCTGACCCATGGGAATTATACTATTCCATTTCAGAGGTGGGTGTTATGACCAATTCAAATGGATTAACCATTTATAATCATGTGATATCCTTCTTTAGTATTTTTTTATGCACAACCTATTTCAACTAATCCAATTTGTGTAGCCATTTTTTGGAGTCCTATGTACATGTTGAAGCCTCATGCTTCAAGGGGAAGTAGGATAGTAGGTGACGTGACTAGATGTGCAATTCAATAAATATAGGGTTATCCTTTTAATGAAACATGCACAATATAATTTGTGGGATATAGTTTGTGTGATATTGTTCATGTAATGAAATAAAAATGATGTATTATTCAAGATGAAGATCATCTAATAGAGATTACCATTGAATTGTTCTCATAGACCAGAATGGATTATATCTCTTACTTAGTGATTTTTATCATGTAATTACTGGAGGAGTGGACCAAATATTTATATGAAATGGTTGAGTAATCTTATCTCTATAGTAGGATGTAGTTCTTATGACTCATTCAAGAAAGAGCCACTAGTTTCATGGACCCCTGGCATAATTTATGTTTTTGTAAAATTATCTTCCTCAGTTAAGACTATGTTAACTTTTCATGTACTTGGATTTGAATGACCACCCATATAATTAGTAGTTGATGATGGGATTATTCTATAAGGTGCACCACTTGATGGATAATATTTCACCTACAATGTCCCACCTATATATCACATATCCACAACATTATTTTTTACCTCACTGGTAAGAGATCTTCTGCTTCTTTAGTAGACAAAGAGGGTATGGATATGGTGTTTGAATTGTGTGGTTGATATGGTTTTCGTTTGGACTACCCATCAATATTTCCTGTGACAGATCCCACCATGTACATTATTATGAAAACTTTGTGCATATTAGGTGATCTTACTTTATAGAAATTGTAACATCCCACACTTTATCATTATCTTGACTCAAGGAGGAAGTGCTACTTGGAATTATGCGACTTATCTAAGGTTCTAGATGCTAGAAATAAATTCCAAGGGTTTTATGGAATGTGGGAGATGATTTTCCATATTTAAGAGAAAATAACCAAGCAAACAAACTAATACCCATAGAACCACATGATGCATGTAAAATATGTACTAAAATAAACCAACCACCAATGAAAACAATACCAAACCATATAAATACCAAATCTAAGTACTAAGTAGAAGACTATAACAATAAAACTCAGGACCCCAAGAATAGACAACACATCCCCAAGCCAAGATCCATGCTCCAAATCTACAACCTCCCAAGCATCATGATTCATTACTACATAAATTTTATTATTTTATTTTATTTGTATCTTGAAATACAACATCTACAAAATCAACAAAGTTCTAAAGAAAGGTGTGAGTAATAATACCCAATAGAATTTCCCTAAATGAATTCCCTACTCATTCCACTAGGGTAGAAAAATTTATCACAATTACATAAAACAATTTATATAAAAACATTAACAATACAATGAATTCCATCAATCCAAAAACACCCTCAAAACAATTTTACCCAAAAAACACATTATCAGGGGAAGCAACCAAGAAGGTTATCACCCTTTTTACCAATTTACAATGAAATCGCCCATTTTATTTTCATGGACGCATACACATATCAACCATGCACACAATTCCACTAAATTATCATAGTGTAACTATTGATATTGGAACTTCATGTCCACCCCCACCCATTTTTATTATGTCAATTCATGCCACATTCCAATCATTTTTTTAGCACTACAAGAGCACTATCCATTCCATACAACTCATGCTTAAACAATTAATCCAAATAACCATTCCAAATAAAAAATAATAAAATCATGTGAAACAATACTTACTAAACCAAATCAACCCATCAAGACTCACAACATTTCAATTAAAACAAATTTTTTTTTGAAAACCAAATTTTTAATCCTTTTTCCAAAAAATAAACCCTGAAACCAATTTTAAAACCAATCTTTTAAAATTCAACAATGAGGAATAATGTAAAAAAATATCATTAAACCACCCAAAACCTATAAATCAACACTGAAGGGTTTCCACACAAGATTCACAAACCAATTGCATAGTTAGTTTCAAGAAAATAATTAATTTAAAACTAAATCCTTCATTTAATTACAAGAGGATTCATTATTGAATCCACCTTCCTTAGGGTTTCAATGAAATTTACCAACACATAACCACACCAAAAATCTAGGTTAAACCTCTATAAAAACACCTTAAAACACTTTTCATGGCCTAAAAAAACCCCAAAATAATCATTTTAGGCAACCGAATACCTAGATCTGCATGAGATGGGTGTAGATCTAGATAATTGAGATAGAGGAGAAGGTAGATCTAGAGAAACACCAAGATGATACACTTACCAAAAAGGAATTGCCTTCAAACCACCGAGAATACCCTTAGATTCACTTCCAAAATAGTTTAATAGGTTCCCTAACCCCAAAGAATAGAAACTCTAGAGTTTGGTTCAATTTAGGGGGAGAAATAGGATGTTTTGGGTTAAAATCATGTGAGGTTGTTTATAAAAAAAGCATTTTTAACGCTGTTCATAGTTATCTCAAATGTTTAGACAAACCGTGTGCTAAAAATGCACCTGATACTTTCCAAAGGGTTCCTCGCATGGTTTGATCTTAAGGCTAGACAAACTGTGTGCCAACCGTGCCAAAAATCACTATCCCGAGATGCACAATTAGATTGGGCATAAAATATGGTTTAGAAACTATGTGCCTTAACCATGTGCCAACAAGATTTCCTTTTACTTAACTTGAATGATTTTATGCAAGTGTTTCATAGTTTTCACTACCCATTCTCAAACCATGCGCCTTTATAAAACCCACAAAATATCACACCCGGGATTTAATTTTTTATTTCGTTCTGGTTCTTATTATTTTCCTTGGGAGTCGGGTGTTACATTTTTGAGACTTTGGGGCATCATTTCCTATTTTATATGGCCTATAATTCCATCCCTAGGCTCCTCTATAACCCCCTAAGTTTCCCTTGATTTCCCAATTTCCCCCCTTGAATTTGGTGAAAAATGGAAAGTATTTGGGTGGGTTGAATAGGCCGCACGGTTTGACCGCATTATTTACTAAACCATGCACCCAAACCGTGCAGTTTTTCCAACACATTAATTGTTTTATGTTATTCCAATTTTTACCTTATGGTTTTAACCCCAGTGCACCCATTTCTTTCACATTAAAGGACTAGAATCCATGAGAGGTCTCCACGCTTCTTCAAGCTCCCATAGAAATCATTTTTGAAGGGGGGTTTGGTGGAGAAAATTCAAAACCATGCAAGTAGGTGATTCTATCTTTGTTTTATTCCTTCTCCTTGGGGTTTCCTCACTTCTTATTTGATGAGTTATATTTTCTTGATTTAAATTTTTATAATGTTCCTCTTCAATTTTATTTTGTTCAAAAATATTTTTTGGTGGCATTGATTAAGTGAATAATTTTAAAGTGGAATTTTTGTGTAAAAATGAGTGTTTTTCATGTGTATTCCATGTTGTATCAATTGGGGATGTTTTATAGCTCATGTAATTGATTTATTAAATGTGTTAGGGCTGAAAATATGGTTGGGTGGGGTGTTGTTGGGTGTTTTTCCTTAAAATAGTGTTTTTGGAATGGGTTTTAAGTGAAAAACTTTTTTATATTTCTTGAAATTGTTTAATGAAAATCATAAATGGTTTATTATATTACACAAAGTGTGAATGGGATGTTTATGTACTATTTTGGTGAGTGTATTTTATTAAAATGGTTTTTGAAATATAAATTGATTTTTTGTGATTTCAAATGTTTTGAAAATGTTTTATAAATTGTTGAAGCGATTTATTAAATTTTGAGAAAGGTGCAAGGCATGTTTTGGGACTGTTTTGGTGTGAATATCATGTTAAAATGAATTTGACGGAGAAAAAGGTATTATATGAAATGTGTGTGGGATTTTTGGTGTGTGTGTGATTTTTAAAAGGAATTTTCATGTTAAAATTTTATTTTATAAAATGTGGAACTTGTTTTAGTACAAAAGGGAAGACCCACATATATAGGTGGGAAGACTACAACTAGTATGCAAGTGATCCAAAGTGGGTTTGTCCCTATTTAACATAGAATGTTTTCTGATGAAAACACTAACTAAACTATGATGATTATGTCGAGGAGCACTAGTTTTTGGATATTTTCCCTACTAGTTACTCAGGCACGAGAAGGATATTCATTATGGTTACTTTTTACACCGAGATACGATGTTCCTAGAGCTCCACAGTTAGATAGTGCCTAGGGGTATTTCCTATGACAAGTGTTCATTGAATATTTGATACTTACCATTAGAATATAGTTTTTTTGGATGGAAAATTTAGTATAATGTTCATTTCATTTAAAAGTGTTCATTCATCAATGTATTCTTCTTTAAAACTATTTTCATTTAAAGTTTCATCTCTTTTGAAATTAGGGTTAGCATTTCTTATTAATAAAAACTTCCATGATTTTTATGTTATAATGTTTATCACATGGAATATTTTTGGGGTAGAATCCTACTAATATTAGTCTCACACCCTACTTACACCTTTGGGTGTTAGTATACTTGGTAATGTTTGTCGCAGTATTGAGTGAATCTTTTAGAACTGGTGGTTCGGGTTTCTAGTGGTTATTCTTGGTGCAGTGTCATGGAGATGGATTAAGGGTGATTACCCTTTCCATGAGTCAATTTCTGTGATGTTATTTATGGATTTATTTCTTTATGTTAGTCTTAGGTCTTTGTGTAAACCAATGTATATCAATTCTGAATTTTTTAAAGGATGGTTTTGTTTGAAAAATTCAGATTCGTTTTATTAGTGTGTATTTGTTGTTTTATGTTTATGATTTTAGGTAAATCATTAAATTTTTTTATTTTATGATACCCGGGAACTTGTTCCAGACTTTGGGGATTGGAAATGCCATTTGGGCCTGACCATGGACCGCATCGGGTTCCATTTTTTAAGGCTACAAGATCTGGTTCATGACAAAATGGTATCAAAGGAGGTTCTCTCTTTGTGGGTCATGTCTTTTAGGGAAAGAGTGTAGGTAGACTAGAGTAATTATTTTCAGGAGATGACATTATGATTACGAATATCATGCTTTTCCATCACACCATTTCACTGGATTCATGTTGCTAGGAGAAGTTGGGTTTTATCTAAGTTCTTTTGTTCTCATGGTTTGTTGATGATTGGGGGAAGAAAAGAGAGTTGGGTCAATGGTTTCTATGAGATTGAGGGGCCTGGAAAGACACTTTTAGTTAAGGATATTGTCCCACAACACTACTCTTGATAGTGAAGTTATCGGCATATGGATTCTAACCATATGTACTATCCAACCAACATCACTAATTTCCTCTCACATTGTCTTGTTTCTCCTTGTTTTGAAATCTTGAAAACTTAGTTCTGAAGTAAAAAAGACTTGGTTCTAAGAAAATTGAATTTTTTGAAATGATTTTCTGTTAAATAAAAAATGGTTGAATTCTCAAATGGTGGTAATGAATTTTCAGAATCAATTTGAAATGGTAAATGGTGTGTTTACACTTATTTTGAAAGTGAGAATTGTGTAAAAACGAGTTTTGAAAATTTGTTTCAAATAGAAATTTACGAGTTGTTGAAAAGTGTTTTGAATGGAATGAAGTGTTTTGGAATTTATGTGTTGAGATTGAAGATGGTCTTTTATTTGGTAATTAATGGTTTTTTGAAAAGTTATAGAAAATATTGGAACCTTGTTTTAAATGAGGATAAATGAGTTTTTAAATGAATGGGTGTTGATGAAATAAAGTTTATCATAAAACCGAAATTGTTTTGAAATGGAATAATATGTTTTGAAATTAATGTGTATAACTTGAAAGTGAGTTTATATATGAATGGTTGGTGATTTTTTGAACTGTTTTGTAATATTTAAATTATGTTTTGATTTTGTGACTAGTAGTTTTGAGAAAAATGAAGTATCAGTTGAATGTCTTGGTTTTGGAAAGAGGAAAGGATTTTTTTTTGTATTCTATGGTAATTATATGAGTGATCACATTCATGGGTTTACATGGTATGATGAATGATTAATGGAATTACTAGATGAGTTCCATAATGGATATGACGAGGGTTACTAGTGTGTTATGAAAACATGCATGTGTGAGGCCCATGGGATACCATTGATGAATGTACTAACCACCGACCACGTTTACATTCTAGAATTGATTTATTTTATGGAATTTTTTGTTGTTTTGATTACTGTTATTTTATTGGTGTGTCTTATGTGTTTTTGGGATTTTTTTTGTGCGATATTTTGAGTTCTAGAACTCCTCTTTTTTGAATGATGTTTTGGGTTTTTTTTTATAGGTAAGTTCGATTGAAGTGTTGGTTGGTGGTCTTGTATGATAAATGTTTTGGGAAGCCTTTGCAGTGGTTCCCATAATGTGTTTGGATATGGTATGTGGCATGTTATGACCGATGGACCATCTTGGTTGGGTCCTTGAGTTTTCTTGTTGTATAGGGTACACCCCCATAAATAAATAATGCATGATTGAAGTGAAGCCTCAGGAGATTCGCCATTGGCAGACCCTCCAGTTGATCAAAATAAGGACTTTCTTCTAGAGATTTGGAGATTGAGTCTACCTATCTTCTATTTTGGTTAAATGTGTTCTTGAGTAGTAGGAAAGTTGTTTTAGAAGGTTGAAATACACCTTGTTTACCTATGTTTCTTGAGTATCATAAATTGTCGAAGGTAGAGTCTAACACTGTTGTGCAGATATGTTTTATTTGGAAGTGGTGAAGGTGGATTCTAGTGAGGTAGGTGAAAACAGTCTAAGGTTTTCATTGCAAGTTGATACCAAAGAGGGCCTCTAGGCCTTTCATTAGTCTCTTCGAGGCAAGGGATCATGTTAGGCCACTAGTGTAGAAAATATGGTCGTTGGAGGTTGTTATGGTTACTTGTGGTAATCTCATGTTACTTGGAACTCTATTCAAGGTTACACTCCTGTTAATGTTTCTATCACTTCTAAGGGTCATGTTCAGTGGCATCTTATCATGTTGTGTTCTATTTATGTGTTTGGATCATGGTGTAGTTAATTATGGCACAAGATGAATAAGTTCTGTTTGAGGATTTTAGTGCCTAACTGTGAGGCAAGAGATGCTCCAATCATCTGAACTCAAACCATAGGTCCCAGAGTGAAGATGGTGTGTAGTCCGGAAACCCTAGGGGTATAATGGATCCTGGTTTACCTTCTGTCTCTGGTATGGGATCTAGAGACAATTTGAGGTTTCTATGTGGTGGTCTCATTCCAAGTGGTCTGATATGGTGGATAAGGACGTGTGTACCCTATACCTCGGGGCTCTAATCAGTATCAGTGAAGAAGTTATTCCTTGGTTATAAGGAGGAAGATTGGTTTTGTTTTCTCAAACCCAAGTTCATGAATCCTTATGGTTTCAACTCTCAGTATGGTTTTTCATGTATGAATAAGATGGTAGGCTCTTTTTGATCTCATTCCTAGTTGGGATCAGCCAAGTATAGTGATGACCTTGGGTTTGGTGAACCCGTGTAGTGTCTCTATTGGTTTGGAGTTTTGTTGATTGATCACCCTTATATTGGGGATTGGGTTTTATGGGGTATTTTTTGTGCCGGCCCATGCTAGTTGGTTAAAATGGTTGCTTCTTATGGTGGGGAGTCCATTTGGGCCTCCCCCTATTTTGTTCCCAGTTCTGTCTCGGGATATTAAGTTGTCTCTTATAGTGGGGAGTCAATCTGGACCTCCTTATGTTGGTGTTTTGGTTCAGTCTTGGGTGTTGGTCTAGATTTTCCCCTTGAGTTACTTTAGAGTTTTTGGAGAAAATGTAAGTTTTTGGGAGGGTAGTCCCCTGTACACAGTTTGCGCATGGTTAGTAGTATCCATGTGTCTACCTCGAAATCAGTGTGGTAGGAGACATAACCTTCAATATGACCTCCACACAGCTATTATCCACACCCTAGGTAAACAATTGAGTTTTTATCTTTAGAAAAAATGGTCGGCACAGTTACCACACGGGTTCCAAAACTTTTTAGACTAACCGTGCAGATCTTCTAGCACATTAAATTGGTTGTTCGTGGTGTTGGATTAGTGGTAGGTAGTCTCGTTTTAATCCATCAAAACACCAAATTATTTATTGGTTAGATATTTTGATTGGAGTGTTCCCAACAACTTTGTTAATTTGAGGTTGTGGTAACCCCATTCGCATTCATTATCTATTTCAGGAAAACTACTTGAGCGTTATCTGGTAGTGGTTAAGGTGTTTGTTTGGGGATGTAGTGCGATTATGATTTCATGATTCAAGATTGTGGTGTAGTTTTAGTTTTTGAGAGTATATTTTCCTTTTTTTTGTTCATCTAGAGTTGTTTTGGATTTTGGGGGTGGGTAACCCTTACCAAGAGAGTCTGTCTTGGCCTCTCGAGTTAACTCATAACCCTCTTCCATGCTAGTAGTTCCCTTGTTTTCTTTTCGTTAGGAACACACCCTTTGAACATGAAAATATTGTGGGGTTTTGTTTTTTCATTTGTCCTTACTGTGGATTTCTGAGGGCAGAAAGATTTATGGTGTGGAAAAGTTTCACACCCGGGCTTTTAGTTTTTATTTCGTGCCAGTTCTTATTCTTTTCTTTGGGAGCTGAGTGTGACATGTTTGAGACTTTGGGGCATCATTTTCTCTTTTCCATGGCCTATATTTCCATCCCTAGACTTCTCTCAAATCATCCTTATGTTTCCTTTGATTTCCGCCTTTCCCCCAGATGAATTTGGAGCAAAATGGAATGTTTTCATATGGGCATAATAGGCCGCACGGTTTACTAAACCATGAATCCAAACCATGTAGTGTGTCCAACACATTAATTTTTTTATATTATTCTTATTTTTCCCTTATGGGATAAACCCTAATGCACCCTCTTCTTCCCCATTTCATTCTTAGTATCAATGAGAGTTCTCCAAGATTCTTCAAGCTTCCATGGAAGTAATTTTTTAATGATAATTTGGTGGGGAAACTTCAAAACTATGTAAGTAAGTGATTCTCTCTTTGTTTTCTTCTTTATTCATAGAGTTTCATCCGTCCTTCTGGAAGTTATAAAATGTCCAGGATCTAGGGTTCATACATAGGGTTTTATTTTGTGTCCTCTTGGTCTAATCATGTGGATTAGGGTTCGAATTATTTCCCTTGTGGTGTGGCGGTGGTGCGGTTGAAGTTTCACACAATGAATTGGGGTTTTAACAAAAAAGGTATGTGATTCCATGTGTAAGAATTATTTGATAAGTTATATTTTATTGATTTAAAATTTTATCATGTTCCTCTTACATTTTTTTGGTGCGGAAACCTATTTTTTGGAATTGATTAAGTAGTTGATTTTAATGTGGCATTTTTGTGTAAAAATGAGTGTTTTTCTTGTATATTCCATGCTGTATCAATTGAGGTTGTTTTGCAGCTCAAGGAATTGATTTATTAAATGTGTTAGGACTTACAAATCTGGTTGGGTGTGGTTTTGTTGGGGTTTTTACCTTAAAAAAGTTTTTTGGGAATAGGTTTTATGCGAAACACTTTTTTATATTTCTTGAATGTGTTTTATGAAAATTGTAAATGGTTTATTGTATTATACAAAGTGTGTAAGCGATGGTTATGTACTGGTTTGGTTAGTGTATGTTCATAAAATAGTTTTTAAAGATAAAGTGATTATTTTTTATGTAAAATGTTTTGAGAATTTTTTATAAATTATTTAATCGATTTATTAAATTTGGAGAAATGTGCAAGGCATGTTTAGGGGTTGTTTTGGTGTGAATATCTTGTAAAAATGAATTTGAAGGAGAAAAAGGTATTATATGAAATGTGTGTGGGATGTTTGGGTGTGATTGATTTTGAAATGTAATTTTCCTGTAAAAATGGTATTTTATAATATGTGGAACTTGTTTGATCACAAAAGGGAAAACCATAGTATCTAGGTGGGCGGACTAAGACTAGTATGCTAGTAATCCGGAGTGGTTTCGTCCCTATTTCACATAGTATTTTTGATGAAGAAAAAACTATCAAAACTATTATAATGATGTTGGGGACCACTAGGTTATGGGTATGTTACCTACTAGTGGCTCAGGTATGAGAAGGATATTTTTTATGGTTACTTTTACCCTGAGGTACGATGTTCCTAGAGCCCCACAGTTAGCTAGTGCCTTGGGGTATTTCCCATGACTTATGTTCATTAGATATTTGATACTTACCATATTCATACGGTGTGTTTAGATGGAAAATTAGGTATCATGTGCATTTCATTTTAAAGTGTTCATTCTTCAAAGTATCCCTCTTGAAAATTGTTTTCATTTAAAGTTGGATCTCTTTTGAAAGTGTGGTTATCATTTCTTATTTATAAAAACATGATTTTTTATCTTATAATGTTTATCGCATGGAATCATTTTGGGGTGGTATAATACAAGGCCTAGGATGACACCCTACTTACATATTTGGGTGTGAGTAGACTTGGAAATGTTTGTCGCAAGTTTGGGTGAATCTATTATAACAGGTGGTTTGGGTTTCTAGCGGTTCTTCTTGGTGTAGTGTCATGGAGATGGATTGAGGGCAATGAACCTTACCATGAGTTGGTTCTTGGGATTTTATTTTTTGATTTATTTCATTGTGGTAGACTTTTGGCTTTTTGTAAACCTATTTATATCAATTAAGGATTTTGTAATGGATGGTTTGGTTTGAAAAATTAATATTTTTATTAGAGTTTATTTGTTGTTTTATATTTATAAGTTCTGGTAAATCATTCCAAATTTTTATTTTATGATACCTGGGCACTTGTGGTAGCCTATAAGGATTGGGAAATCCCTTTTGGCCTTTCCATGGACCACATTGAGTGCCAGTTTTGATGGAGACCAGATTTGGTTCATGACAAAATGGCATCAAATGAGGCTCACTCTTTTTGGGTCATGTACTTTGGGGAAAGAGTCTAAGTCGACTAGAGATAGGATTTTCAGGACTTTACATTCCAATTAAAATTAGTTTTCTTAGACAAAACACCTCATGAAGGGATTCATGTTTCCAGGGGAAGTTGGGTTTTATCTGAGTTCTTTTTTTCTCATGGTTCGTCGATGAGTGGGGGAATGAAAAGAGAGTTGTGTCAATGGTCTCAGTGAGATTGTGGGGCCTAGAAAGACACGTGGATCCAGGTATATTGTCCTAGAACACTCTCTGTGATGGTGAAGTGATTTGAATATGTCTGGAAACCATATTTCCAAGCCACCCACCATCACTAATTTCTTCTCATATTGTCTTGTATCTCCTTGTTTTGAAATCTTGGAAACATGGTTTTTCTGTAAAAATGACTTGGTTTTTCAGAAATTTGAAATTTTTTAAAGGATTTTCTAGTAAAAAAGAAATGTTTGAATTATAAAAGGGTGGAAATGAATTTTTAGAATCATTTTGAAATGGTAAATTGTGTATTTACACCTCTTTTGAAAGTGTGAAATATGCAAAAATGGGTTATGAAAATTAGTTTCAAATAGAATTGTATGAGCTGTTGAAAAGTGTATTGAATGGAATAAAGTGTTTTGGAATTTATGTGTGGAGTTTAAAGATGGTTTTTTATTTTGTAATTAATGGTATTTTTAAAAGTTTTATGAAATATTAGAACCTTGTTTTAAATGAGGAAAAATGAGTTTTTAAATTAATGGGTGTTGATGAAATGGAGTTTCTCCTTAAACTGAAAGTGTTTTAAAATGGGATAAGATGTTTTAAAATTAATGTGTATGACTTGAATGTGTGTTTTCATTTGAATGGGTGGTGATTTTTTAAAAAGTTTTATAATATTTTAATTGTGTTTTGATTTTTTGACTAGCGGTTTTTAGAAAAAGGATGCGTTGGTTGAATATCTTGGTTTTGAAAAGTGGAAATAATTTTTGTTCTAAACATTGGTATTTCCATGAGAAATAAAATTCATGGGTTTACATGGTATGATTGATAGTTAATGTCAAAAATGGAAGATTTTCAAAATGGATATGAGTAGGGTTCCTAGTGTGTCATGGAAATATGCATGTGTGAGGCCCCTGGGATACCATTGATGAATGTTCTAAACACCGACCCCGTTTACTTTCAAGAAATGATTTCTTTTAAGGATTATTTTATGTTTTGATAACTGGTATTTTATCTGTGTGACTTATGAGTTTTTGGGATTGTTGTTGTGGATTATTTTGAGTTAGGGAACTCTTATTGTTTGAATGATTATTTGGGTTTTTGTTTTATAGGTAAGTTGGGTAAAAGTGTTGGTCAATGGTCTTTTCAAGAAATGTTTCTAGAAGCCTTTGTGGTGGTTCCCATCATGTATTTGGCTTTGTTCTGTGGTACTTTATGACCAATAAACCATCTTCGTTGGGTCCTTAGGTTTTCATGTTATCTAGGGTACTCCCCCATAAAGAAATAATGCACGATTGAAGTGCGACCATGGGAGATTCGCTGTTAGAAGACCCTCCAGTTGATCCACATAAGGAAATTCTTCATGAGATCTGAAGATTGAGTCTAAATCTATTCTATTTTTTTTAATTTATCCTTTCGTAGAACAAGAGTGGTTGTAGAATGTTGATATTCACCTTGTTTCCATATGCTTCTTGAGTATCTTAAATTTTCAAAGGTAAAGTCTGACACCGTTGTGCCTATAAGATTTATTTAGAAGTGGTGAAGGTGGATTCTAGTGAGGAAGGTGAAAGCGGTATGGGGTTTTACGTGAAAGATTCTATCTAAGAGGTCCTCTGGTCCATTCATTCATCTCTTCAATGCAAGGGATCATGTAAGGACACCAGTGTAGAAAATATGGTCGTTTGAGGTTGTTATGGTTTCTTGTGGTAATCTCATGTTACTTGGAACACCATTAAAGGTTCCACTCCTTCTAATGTTTCTATCACTTGAAAGGGTCATGTTCGGTGTCATATTGTCATGTTTTGTTCTATTTATGCAGTTGGATCATGGGATAGCTACATGTGGCACTGGACAAAGTAGTTCTGTTTGGGGGTTTGAGTGACTGACTGTGAGGCAGGAGATGCTTCAATCATCTGAGCTCCAGTCGTAGGTCCCATAGTGAAGATAGGGAATAGTCAAGAAACACCAGGGGTGTAAGGGATTCTGTTTTAACTTCTATCTTTGGTGTGGGATGTTGAGGTAGTTTGAGGTTTCTATGTGGTGGTTTCATTCCATGTGGTCTAGTGTGGTGGATAGGGACGTGCATACCCTATCACTCAGGGCTGTAATCATTATCAGTGAGGAAGTTATTCTATGGTTATAAAAAGGTGGGGTGGTTTTGTTTTCTCAAACCCTAGTGCTTGAATACCTGTGGGTGTAACTCTCAATATGGTTTTTTATGTATGAATAACCCAGTATGATCTTTTTTATCACATTTCTGGTTGGGAGTAGTCAAGGATGGTGATTCCTATGGCTATAGTGAATCATGTAGTGTCTCTACTAGTTTGGAGTTTCATTGATCTATCACCCTTATAGTGGGGATTAGGTCTTACGGGGTCTTTTTTCAGGCCATCCCATGCTAGTAAGTTAATACAGTTGGTTCTTATGGTGGGGAGTTTGTTCAGACCTCCCCCTGTTGTTTTCCCGGTTCTGTCTCAGGAGATTAAGTTGTCTCTTATTATGGGGAGTCCATCCGAACCTACCAATGTTGGTGTTCTAGTTCAGTCTTGGGTGTTGTTATAGATTTTCCCCTTGAGTTCCCATAGAGTTTTTGGAGAAAATGTATGTTTTTGGGAGGTCAGGCCACTGCACATGGTTTGTGCACAATTAGTAGTAACCAAGTGCCCACCCAGGAAACTGTGTGGTAGGAGAAATAACTTACCATACGACCTCCAAACAGCTATGCTCCTCACCTAAGGTAACATTGAGAGTTTTTCTCTTCAGACAGAATGGTCTCCATGGTTACCACATGGTTTCCCAAACCGTGCAGACTAACCATGCGGATCTACTAGCACATTAAAATGGTTGTTCATGGTGTTGGATTGGTGGTAGGTAGTCTTTTTTGGAGCAATAGAACCACCAAATTATTTCTTGGTTAAATTTTGGGGTTGGATCATTCCAAACAACTTTGTTTAACTAAGGTTGTGGTAACCCCATTCAGATTTGTTGTTCATTTCAAGTAAATTACATGAGCTTCATTGGGTAGTTGTTAATATTTTTTTCTTAGGATGTGGTTTGATTGATGTTTCTAATTTTAAGAAAGTGGTGTATGTTTTGGTTTTTGAGAGTATTTTTTATTCTTTTTGTTCAACTAGAGGTGTTTTGGATTTTGGGGATAGGTAAACCTTATCAGGAGAGTCTGTCTTGGCCTCTTGAGTTAACTCATAGCCCTCTTTTCCTACTAGTAGTTCCCTTGTTTCCCTTTTATTGATAACCCCCTTTTGAACTTGGAAATAGTGTTGGGTTTTGTTTTTGCATATGACCTTGCTGTGGATTTTTGAGGGTATAAATCTTTATGGTGTAGATAATTTTCACACCCGGGCTTTTAGTTTTCATTTCGTTCCAGTTCTTGTTCTTTTCCTCGGGAGCCAGGTGTGACATGTTTGATACTTTGGGGAATCATTTACTCTTTTCCATGGCCAATATTTCAATCCCTAGACTTCTCTCGAATCCCCCCTAAGTTTCCTTTTATTTTCCCCTTGTCCCCCATGAATTTAGAGAATAATGGCAAGTTTCTGGGTGGTATAATAGGCCCCATGGTTTACTAAACCATGTATCCAAACCATATTGGGTGTCCAGGACATTAATTTTTTTATGTTATTCCAATTTTTCCCTTACAGTCTTAACTCTAATGCACCTATTTCTTCCCTATTTCATTTTTATGATCCATGGGAGGTCTCCATGCTTTCTCAAGCTCCCATGGAAGTCATTTTCGAAGGGGGATTTGATGGGGAAACTTCAAAACAAGGAATGCAAGTAATTATATCTCTATTTTCATCCTTATACTTGGGGTTTCCCCCTCCTTATTGATGTTCTAAAATGTATTGTATCTAGTGTTCATACCTAGGGTTTGATTTTCTGTCCTCTTGGTGTAATCTTGTTGATTAGGGTTTTTTTATTTCCCTTGTAGTGAAGTGGTGGTGCAGTTTATGTTTCACACAACAATTTGGGGTTTTGACTCAAAAGGTAGGTGATTCCATGTGTAAGAATTTTTTGATGAGTTATATTTTATTGATTTAAATTTTAAGCATTTTCCTCTTCCATTGTATTTGGTGCAAAAACGTTTTTTGGTGGAATTGATTAAGTGGTTGATTTTGTAGTGGTATTTTCATGTAGAAATGAGTGTTTTTCATGTGTAGTACATGTTGTATCAACTGGGGTTGTTTTATATATCATGGAATAGATTTATTTAATCTGTTAGGTCTTCCAAATCTGGTTGGGCGTGGGGTTTTTGGGTGTTTTTCCATAAAAGAGTCTTTCTAGAATGGGTTTTATGTTCAAAACTTTGTTACATTCCATAAAACTATTTTATGAAAATTGTAAATGGTTTATTTTATTACACCAAGTGTGCAAGGGATTTTTATGTTCTATTCCGGTGAGTTCATGTTCTTAAAATACGGTTTTTCAAGATAATGTGATGACGTGTGATGCCAAATTTTTGGAAAATTTTTTATAAATTGTTGAAACTATTTATTAAAATGTGAAAAGGTGAAAGGCATGTTTGAGCACTGTTTTGGTGTGAATATCATGTTAAAATAAATTTGAAGGAGAAAAGGGTATTATGTGAAATATGTGTGGGTTATTTGGTGTGTGTGTGATTTGGAAATGAAATTTTTATGTGCAAATTGTATTTTATAAGATGTGGAACTTGTTGGAGAACAAAAGGGAAGACCCAGGTACTAGGTGGGTAGAATAGGACTAGTATGCTAGTGATTCAGAGTGGTTTCATCCATGTTTCACTTAGCAAGTTTGAAGATGAAAATAATAACTAAACTATGATTATGATGTTGGGGAGCATAAGGTTTAGGTATGTTCCCTACTGGTGGCTCATGCATGAGAATGATATTTGTTATGGTTACTTTTACAATGAGATACGATATTCCTAGAGCCCCACAATTAGCTAGTGCCTAGGGGTATTTCCTGTGACTATGTTCATTCAATATTTGATCCTTACTATCAGAATATGGTGTGTTTGGCTGGAAAATTCAGTAGCATGTTCATTTTATTTAAAAGAGTTCATTATTCAAAGTATACCTCTTGAACAAAATTTTTATTTAAAGTTTCATATTTTTTGAAAAGTTTCTTAGAATTTCTTGTTTTAAAAAACATGCAAGATTTTTATCATACAATTTTTATCACATGGAATCTTATTGGGGTGGAATTATACTGGTCTTAGGCTCACACCCTACTTACACTTTTGGGTTTAGGTATACTTGGTAATGTCTCTTGCAGGTTTGGGTGAAGCTTTTATAACCGATGGTTTGGGATTCTTGCAGTTTTTCTTGGTGTGGTGTCATGGAGATGGCCTGAGGGTGATTCCCCTTACGTTGAGGTAGTTATTGGGATGTTCTTTTTGGATTTCTCTCTTTTTTTTACTCTTTGGGGTTTTTTTAAACCTATTTATCTGAATTATTAATTTTTTAAAGGATGGTTTGGTTTGAAAAATTCCGATTCGTTTTGTTAGTGTTTATTTGTTATTTATGTTTATAAATTTGGGTAAATCATTCCCAATTTTTATTTTATGATAACAGGAAACTTTTTCCAGATTGTGAGAATTATGAACTCCCTTTAGGCCTTACCATGTACTAGGTTGGGTGCGAGTTTTGATGGCGACCATATTTGATTCGTGACACAAAACCTTTCCACAAACTTTAAAAACTTTCCGAAAGTTTACAAAACAACTTTATAGACATAAAAAACATAAATAAGTGTAACATTTTACAAAACATGGGTTCTACATTATCCCAACCATTGGCCCTTCCATACTAAAAAAATAGAAAACCAACACCTTACTAAAAGACCTCAGGCCATTTCTCAGTCATTTATTTTTTCCATTCGCAAGTCTCCTAATGAATATGAACATGTTGACACAAAACCCACACTAGAATTATAATCTTCCCGCATAAGACTTTATATTTCCTATCTGTGATCTGCATTGGCATGTCAACTAATGAATCATCTGGCTCTAGCTCAACATTATCCCATTGAATTAGATTTTTAGGATCAGGATGATAATTCTTCAATTGAGACACATGAAATACATTATGCGTCACATTAAATTGAGGTGGAAAAGATAACTGATAAGCCACCCCTCCAAACCTCTCATGTATATCAAAATCCCGGATATATCTCAGAGATATCATTACTTTCTTTCCAAAGAGATTATGTCAAAGATGATATGAAATTCTCAAGAATACAATATTACCCACCTCGAACAACAAGAGTCATTGGCGGTGATCCATATATGATTTTTAACAACATTGAACTATCTCCATTATTTTACTGATCAACTTAATATTCTCTATAGTCTCTTGTAAATGGATCAATCCAACCAACAAAGTCCCTCCTATTTCCTCCCAATAAACTAGAGAATGATACAAAAAAATTTCTTCAAATGAAGCCATATGTATCAAGGCCTGAAAACTTTTTTATAGAAGAATTCCACTAATGGTAAGTGCTCGTCGCTTGAGCCTCCAAAATCCATCACATAATCCCTTAACATATCTTCCAATGTTTTTATCGTCCTCTCGGATGGCCCGTCCTTCTGGGTATGATATTCCATATTCATCATCAACTGAGTCCCAATGGATTACTACAATCATTTTTATAAATGTTATGTGAACCTTGGATCTCTATCTAGTAAAATCTAAACTAGAACACCATAACTCCTTAACACCTCTCAGATATAGATTTTTGATAGATCCTCCACCATATGAGATTCAAGAATAGGGATGAAATGAGCCAACTTTTTTTAGATGATTCACTATCACCTGTATAGAATTGTGCTTCCAAACTGTTCATAGAAGACCTATAAAAAATCCATTGCTATCTTCTCCCACTTCCCATAGGGTTAGGTAAAATGGAAATGTACTCTCCAGTCATTGATTCTCTTCCTAAACTTAGTGAAAATTCAATCATCACAATATGAACTTGACCATTTTCCTTTTCATACCAGTCCAAAAAAACTGTGATTTCAAGGACCTATACATTCTTTGAATTCTGGGGTGGAAAACCCATTTTGAATGGTGATATGCACTATCATTTTTTTTTCATAAAAAACCACTTTTATAACCATCCGACTATGAAAACACAATACTGAATCCCCATCTAGTTTCAATCCCTCAATGGTCTCCCTACCATTGAGTTTTTTCATCATAGTCACACAGTCTGAATCACATATCTTCTCTTCTTTAACCAAACTGACCATGTCTGGAAGAAGAAAAAAATAGGAAAGAAAACCATTGAATCACATCTATCATCACATTCCAAATACATTTCATCTGTAACTGACATCAACTTCCATTGATCTGATGCTTCTTTTGTGACCTAATTATATAAATTTCTAGTTAAAGCTTCCTCCACTGAATCTCCTTTACTTGGGGTGTACATCAAATCGAATTCAAACATCTGAAGATACACCATTCATACCCTCTTACTCAAATTCAAATATCTTTGTTATAAAATACTCTTTAAACACTTATGATTGGTAAGCACCATGAATTATTCACTGAACAGATAATGATGTAATACATTCAAAGAATGCATCATACCCGCTAACTCCAAATCATGTGTTGGGTATTTATTTTCATTAAACCTCAACTATCATGAGCCATACACAAACACATGATACCCTATCATGAGAACACATCCTAACCCTAATCCTGATACATCATAGTACACCACACAACCATTCCCTAGTTCTAGAAAAACCAAGATTGGTGATGATGTAAGGTTACCCTTATGTTATTCAAAAGACTTCTGATATTTTTTATTCTACTAAAATGGAACATTCATCGTTATCATGGTTGTAAATAGTGATTCTATTCATGATAAGTCACGAATGAATCTTCTGTAATAACTAGATATACCCATGAAACTATATATCTCAAAAGCATTCTTTGGTGGTTGCCAAGAAATAAAATCCTCTGTCTTTTCTAGATCCACTGAAACACCTATCACATAAATATGATGGCTAATGGATAATACCTTTTGTATCAAAAAATCACACTTTGATAATTTGGAATACAACCTATAGTCTCTCAAGATTCCCAAGACTATTTCCAAGTGCTTCTCATGCTCAATCATTGTTCTAGAATATGATACTATATCATTAACAAATACTATAATGAAAGAATCTTGATATTACTAAAATACTTGAAACACAAATTCCTGGAAGATTTTTAGTGAATTTGTAAGACCAAAGGGAATAATCACATACTCATAATGCACATATCTACCCTTGAAGGCTATTTTTGGAATATATTCCTTCCGCACCCAGAATTGATAATATCCCAATCGCAAATCAATTTTGGAAAACCGCTGAGCTCCCCTCTATTGGTTGAATAAATTTCCAATGTGTGGGAGTGGATATCTATTATTTATCATAAATTGTTCAAGCTTATGATAATCAACTCACATATTAAGAGTTCTGTACACCTTTTTAATGAACAACACCATTGCTTACCATAGAGATATGTTTTAAAAAATTAACCCTTTACTTTCTATATCTTCCAATCGTACTTTCAATTCCCTCAATTTTAATAGTTTCATCTTGTAAGATGAATGTGAGAGAGGTATGGTACTCCTAAGGAAAAAAATCATAAACTCCACATCCCTTACAAGTAGAAACCCTGACAATTCCTTAAGAAATACATAAAAAAAACTAATGAACAACTACTAGAAAACTAATTGTATAAATATATTCGATCGATGTCAAAGATAGAGATTCTAAATAATATGAGATCATCCCAAAAACGGATTCTAACAAGCTCATTGCTCCAACCTTTACCATCTCTTATCCTCTAAAGAGATTTTTGACACCATCTTTAGTCGTGAAACTGACTATTCACACATAAGAGTTGATATGGACCTTAAACATTTCCAAAAAATCCATTCCCAGGATTACATCATACAAATCCATCTCAATCATTGATAAGTCTCATATTGACCCAACCCCATCAAAAATTATATGACATTATCTACACAAAAAGACTCAACACTCTCTTTGACCCAGAGGAGTTTGAAGTTTCTAAATAGAAGGCATCATTTACACATTTAAAACCAATAGTTCATGAACACAATATGAAATGAAATAATTATACACACACATATCAGACAACACTTTCATAAATGTAGAACTCAAAAAAGGATCATACCTTGCACATTGGATGGTCCCAACTAATCATCCACCACAACCTGCTCAGTTCCAGAAACCTACTTAATAGATCACTTTGCTCTTTATTACCCTTTTAAAATTGTCCCTACTAAGGATTCATGGTGTTCCTTGAATCAGAATGGAAAAACCATCTTTCTCGAGGAGGGGTATGTTGTTTCTTTCATATCGTGGAAGTATAAGATGACTGCAACACCTGAGATGTTCCATGAATAGTTAACCTCAGAGTGTTGTTATAGTAATACTGAATATGTCCCATATTATTGTAGTTATTTAATGATCAAGGTTGGGATATACATTCTCACTTCATGTGGATTATAGATCTGCAATAAAAACATATTGTATTACTCTTAGGATTTAGAGAAAGATTCATCGATCATGTCGACTAATTCTAAGCCATACTCTCACTTTAGAAATATGTTTCCCTCTTCTTCTTGCTCTACTCATTAGAGTTACCACTATTTATAATAGGAATAAACATACCTCCTACATCTATATCTCCCAAGATCTCCATTTTAGCCACAATATCTACATTTACCATTTATGTATAATCTTTTATACAGAGCACTACAATCCTCGAATGGATTTTCTACCTCAAGAATACTTTAAAAATAATTTCCTTTAAGGGTGTAGTAGCCACAACCTTGGGTAAAATCCATAACAATATCATAAACATGGTCACATATTCCATCACAGAAGGGTTCTCTTGTTTCAATATGAAGAAATCTACTGTTCACTGAATTTTGAACGTGTCGGTTTAGAATTGTTTATTGAAAAATTTCTCAAAATCCTTCTATAAGATACCTTGGACCCCTTTACATTGGGACACTAACTCCCACATATGATAAACAAGATCATCCAACATATATGTTTCCAATTTTAATTTCAAATCCACCGGTGTTCCTAGGAAATCAAATATTTGATTTATCCTATTGAGCCATGCCTCATCCCTTTATGGTTCTAAATCACCCCAAAAGTGGGAGGATTCTATTTTGGAAACTAAATTGGATGATCCATGTGCTTCAACTAATATTTTGGGTTCACTTTATCTAATTCTTGAAAATATTTCACTATGCTCAAAACTAGCTGCTGGTTCACCTGGGGTTCAGGTGTAATGACATTTTCCACATCTTTCTTTGGTTGGTTTCTACGATGCCAACTCAGTGTCATTTCCATAAAAACAAGAACCATCCTAAGTTTCAATTTCTATCAACTAAAGGATTAAAATTTCAAATTCAATTATATTTTTTCTATCATAACCATTGTTTCTAAATTTCATCATTTCCAATGTTCAATCATATTTCAAAGAAAACCACCATGTTTTCTAAAATCAACCCACTTTCATAATACCACAACTGTTCTATTTTCCAAATATCACATTTAAAAACAATTTCCATTACTTTGAAACATCTAAACATTCATATCGCAACATAAATCATTACTATAAATGAGATATTTAATCCTAGTTGGAATTGATTTATACAATTCATTCCATATTTTTCTCATTGGATAAACTCATGACAATGAGATCATGCTCATAGAACTGCCTCCAAAAACATATGTACCCAACTCCTAAGTAAATTCATGTTCAGCATAAAAAGTTTAGCTACATATTTTTATGATATTCATTCCAATTTCCATCAACTATACACCTCGATACCATCCCAAATCAAGGAATAGACCATTAATGAATGTTAACTCCCAGACAGATGACCGATGCCAAAAGGACCGAACAAACAGATACCACTTGTAACATCCATCCCCTTTTCATTAGCTTAAGTACAGGAGGAAGTGCTTCTTGGTCTTAAGTGATATCCCCGTAGCACTAAAGGTAGGAAATAAATGTTGAGGAATTCATGGAATTTAGGGTATGATTTTACCTATTTAAGAGAAAAAACCAAACAAACATAATATCACCCAAAGAACTACAAGATGCATGTCAACCATGTACTACAATAAACTACTCTCCAATAAAAATAATAAAAAACCATAAAAATACTAAATAAGGGTACTATGTAGAAGATTAAAATAATAAAAATCATGACACCAAGACCAGACAATGCAGCCCCAAGCCATGATCCATGATCCAACTCTACAACTGCCCAAGCATCATGATGCGCCACTACAGAAATGAGATGCTTTGGATTTACTTGTGTCCCAAAATAAAACATCTTCAAGAACACAAGTTCCATATAAGAGGGTGAGTAATAATACTTAGTAAGATTTCCCTAAATGATATCCCTACCCACACCACTAGGGTAGAACAAGTTAGTACAATTACGTAAGACAATTTACAAAAAACCATTAACAGTACAATGAATTCCATCAAGTCAAATACACCCTTAGAAAAACCATTTACCCAAACAACACATTATAAAGGGTAGAAACCAAGAAAGTTATAAAAAAATTTCCAATTTGATAATATCATAACCCATTTTATTTTTTTGGACACACACATATATGAACCATGCACACAATTCCACCACACAAGCTTGATGTTACTATTGACAGTGGAACTTCACATCCAACCCCGCCTCCTTTTTGTTGTGGTACATCATGCCACATTCCAATCCTTTTTTACTGTACTTCAAGCACAATATATATTCTATAAAAATCATGCTTAAAAAATTAATCCAAACAACCATGCCAAATAACATATACCAAAATCTTGTCAAATAATACTTACCTAACCAAATAAATAATTCAATCCACACAATGTTTAAATTAAAA
The DNA here is from genome assembly GCA_963277665.1 of Viscum album. Lineage (NCBI taxonomy): Eukaryota > Viridiplantae > Streptophyta > Magnoliopsida > Santalales > Viscaceae > Viscum > Viscum album. The sequence continues at coordinate 1,446,532,656 of OY728142.1, read as the reverse complement.
CAAAAATTTTATTGAAACACACCTTTTCAATCCTTTTTCAAAACAACAAAACCTAGAAAATGATTTTAAAATCAACCTTTTAAAATCCAACTATGAGTAATATTTCAAAAAAATATCATAAACTTCCAAAAACCCACAAATAAACACCAAAGGGTTTCCACACCATCTTTGGACTTCAATTTCACAATCAATTTCAAGAAAAAATAAATTTAAAACAGCATCCTTCATGTTTTAGCAAGGGGAGTCAAGTGTGAATCCACCCACATTATGGTTTCGACAAAATCAACCAATGCACAACCACACCACAACTATGGGTTAAATCTCCACAAAAACACCTTAGAACCCTTTATTTAGCATCAATAATCCCCCAAATCATCATTTTAGGCAACCAAAACATTATATCTACATATGATAGTCATATATCTAAAAACCCAAATGATATGGAATGGTAAATCTAGAGAAAAATTAAGAAACAATAAGGATATATACTTACTAAGGAGGAACTTCCTTCAAACCACCAAAAAAAACCCTTCGATTATCTTCCAAAATTAGTGTAAGATGCTACCTAAGCCTTGATAAGAAAAAATTATGAGTTTGTTCACTTTGGGGGAGAAATGGGGTGTTTATGGTTAAAAATGTATGAGGGCATTAAAAAAACCTTTCCAATGTGACACACAGTTAGCTCACATGGCTAGACAAACCATGCACTAATCACGAGCATACTACTATCCAAAGGAAACCTCACATGGTTGGCTCACATGGTTAGAAAAACCGTGTGCCAACCATGCCAAAGAACACTATCCTAGGATGCAAGGTTAGACAGGGGAGGAAGTGCAATTTGAAAACCATGCACCTTAACTGTAAGCTAACACCCTTGCCTATTCCTTAACTTTCATAGTTTCCTCCAAGTGTTTCATGGTTTTCACTAACCCTGATCAAACTATGCACCCTTATAATAGCTGAAAAACATTTCCACAAACCCTCCAAAATATTCCAAGGTTTACCAAGACACATTACATACATAAAAAGACATAAATAAGTTTTACATACCTCAAACAGGGGGGGGGGGTGCTACAGACATCCCTATTTCTTGAATGTTTAATTTTGATAAAGTTCATTATCTCATTGGTGTAAACAATTACTTCCCCCTAAAATTGATTTTTATTAGGATAATGAGTACTCAATTATTAGTTTCTATTGGAAACATGTTTACCCATTTTATATTAAGTTGAAGGGGATAGGTGAATCTTCTGGTTCAGTAAAAGGTCACTAATCTTGCATTATTAATAGGAAGAGGCTCCCTTTTTACTCTACCATCATTTGAGTATATATAGAGCATATATTGTTCACTCTCCATTTAGATTCATTTATGTAATAATGAAGACCTATCATATATTTGGAACAAGAGTCCATGGATGTCCTTAGTTGCATTGGTTACATTAGAGAGTCTTCATACTCGTTGATCCTTACTATTGGTTTTATGTGCATCTATCTAATTGAATGTTTTTCAATATATGAATTTCCAATTTATCTTAATATTTAGGGGATTATTTCATAGCCGTTAATTATTCTTGCATGATAATTACAAGGAGAAAATTTTTCCCCTATTTTTAAATCAAGTAGATTAGAAATAATTGAACAAATTAAAGCCATCCAACTTCAATTTTTCATCTCAAAACATATACTAAAATTAAATAGTATGGGATTAATCAATTGAGACTATGTTTTATTAGGTTATTGGAAATTATATGGTTTTGGGCTACTAAGTGATTCTCCTATTGTTGCTCCACTACTAGTGAACTAACTACTTAGTTAGATTAATAACCAATAGACGGAGTCTCATGAAAATTTCTTCATGTCTCCCATATCCCTCAATGAAACTGGTCACTATGATGGCTATGTGTTTAGGTACACCCTTATAACTTTGGAGGAGAAATATTGAGTATTTGAATAGGAATTACAGAACTAAATCTCCAACATGAGAAGAATGGTAGGAATCCAAAGACTTGGTTAGTCTTTAAGCCGGGTCATCAGATTTTTGGACGTAATTTGCATAAAATGGGTGTACGTTTTCTTAGTGAATGAGTTCTATAAATAATTTGAAATCAATATTATACTGATAGATCAATATAAATCCATCTAGGCCTCTCATACCCTCTCTTATGGAATCATGTATCATATTTATAAGTCATAAAAATTGGAGTCTAAATACAACCAAATTCAAATAATTCCACAGAGAAGTGGGAATAATCTTGAAGGATATAGAGATGATATCCTGGGGAATAATTCTTGGTGATTTATAAAATGATTTCCCTCTTATAATTTTTTTATAGAAGAAATAAATGGGTAATAACACATTTTAGGCTGAATTACTCACTATATATTATTTTACAATAGTAGATGTCCTATGTTACAAGGTTGATATTATATTTTTATTGTGGGGTGACCAGTTTATCAAAATATCCAATAAATAGAATTAATATCAACAAGTATAAGAATTAACTTTTCACAAGAGGCATGGTCTCACTAATTATTTTCCCATGTTTTAGATGGGGGAGAATTTGAAAAATGGTATTGTGAGGTCTCTTATATGGTAGAAGAATGTGTGATACCAGTTGGATTCATAAAGATATCATTGTGTGTCTTCCTTCTTACTATACACTAATGAAGCAATGTGATAACCAGGAACTTCATAATGGCTACTTAGCTAGAATTTGGAAATCAAATCTTTTTTTCCTGACCTTATCCATGTTACTAGAGAAATCGGTATAAATTGCATAAGGAAAGGCACCATTTGGGGTTATGTTTACCTTCTAGATGTTGGTAGATATAGATATAAGTTGAAATGGTTGGCTATGAGATTATTCATGCCTTATATATCTTCAGTTCTCATTTCAGGACCTATCTCTAGATTATCAGCGGAGTTTATACACACTCATTAATTGAGTGAGATATTAAGAACCAGCTATATGGTGATGATAAATTTTTATACAGACCATAATGAATTACTTTTAGAACTATCGTTGAAATTAATTATAGAATCCTTGATGTGAATTATTATTTTTATCCAATATATTAGGAATACATAATGCTATAATTTCCAAGAAGATCGTTTGTGAGGGGTATGCACCATGTCAATTCCGATGAAAATTTTTCTATAGGAAAAATAATAAATTTCCTACCCCTCATTCAAGTGTTCATAATAAGAATCACACAATGGTGGGTCATGAGTTTCAGTTGATGGTATATAGATAGAAACCTTAGAAACATGTGAAAATTACTCCTCATGACTCTATTATTTGCTTCAAAATAAAATATGCTGAGTCATGATGTCACCACCCAGCGCAATAGTGAATGAGTTGTGACTACCCCAAGCCAGCCTCCAATAGGCCAGGGGCTGGTCACTAGCACTGATTAATCATATCACACACATGAAAGGACTTAGCTTAATGTACCTATACACATGAACACATATCTATGCCCATAAAATGTTGAAATGTAAAACAAGTGAAATCTATGCATGAACAAATATAAAATCCTAAATAACCGTGTTCTAAAAAAAGATACTGGAAGGTAGGTCCAAATACAAGCCCAAAAAATAAATTTAAAATAATACCAACCTATATTATAGGAGAGAACTGATTCAAGTGAAACCACTAGAACACACATTTGTAAATATGTGTCACTTTTCTCTGCCTAGTCCTATTCCCTTTAAGACTCCAACAAATGATCAGTTGTTAGCATAATACATGACACATGTGGATAGAGACCATGCATGGGTGAGTATAAAAATACCCAGTTGGACACCAAAAAAACAATAGACACATAAAATGAAGAATAAATATTTCATAAAAAGGATATTTTATCCAATTTATTAAAAAACCTAGATATACTTTGACATGACACCACACCTTTTAGAGTTCATTACCAAACTATCATTCAAAGGATTCTATTTGATAAAAATATTTTTCCAGGATAACATACAACATTATCAATCATATCATTGGAGACACTCATCCAAGAATTCATGATCATTTTTATTTATCAAAGAGAACTCACTAATATCTAAAAACCCTGATACTTAGATAGGAGATCATACCCAAGAAAACTAGGGAACACTACATACCTAATCTGGATCGACCTTCTATATAGGGGATTATATAACAATGACACCATGAACACTAAAGAAATAGAATACTAGATGGAGGATCAATACCCCACTTATAGATTCCATGGTGACTCCACAAACCATATATAGGTGTTATGAATAAATGATAGAGGATCACACTTCGAGATCTTGGAGGGACACCATGAACTCTATATGAGATTATTCCTCAATGGGGGATCACAATCCAGATATATAGAGATAATGCTACACTAAACCCTTGATGAGATGGACCTTCATAACACACTCAACTAATACTAGTCCATATTGAAAAAACAAAGGGATCCAAATTACGTCAATGGTGGTACATGACATGTACTGGGGGTACACAACATCTCTTGCCAACCCCTAGTCCACTAGTGTGTTTCTACCGCACAAGACATGTAAATATAGAAATACCTAACATGTATTGGATAATACATAGTGTTTATATGTTTCTTAGAAACCTACCCATGTTTTCTGTCCATTCCTATTTTTTGTTGGTCATGCCTATGTACCATCTCATGTACACCTGATCAATCCCATGTACACCTATCCATGTTTGAATACACAGATGTACCCATGTAATCTAGACTTGTCTATGTATCTATTCATGCCTGCTATCATGTATCCTCAGAGAGTCATTCCATGTTTCCAGCATGGGTCACATGGTGTGTGATATGATTCACATGGTGTGTGATCATTTTATTCTTTTCGGAAACCATAGAGTCGCATAGGGGGTCCCACACAGTGTGTAATTCCAGATTATAGGTTGTGTAACTTGGGATTTTCCAGATCCTATTGGGTCTCTTATGTATCATCATATCTGTCTTTTCCTACATTTTTCTTTCCATAAAAACAAAGATCTAGGGACATACAACCCTCACCATCACTGATCGCTATGATCTGTCCTTCGAAACCACTTGATAATCATCTATACACGCTATCTGTAACCATGTATCAAAACCAGGAAGACCAGAATCTATCGATCCATCTGATCTACCACTGATCATCCTCTATCATCCTCACACCTCGATCAAACCCTCGATCATGAAACTCACCGGTTGTATTGATATGTTTCACCAAATAATGGAAATACAATAATATAATATCAGGTATTTATTGAACCATTTTCCAAATAAAATACCAATGATGAACATGTAAATAAAATAGGGGGAAATCAAAAAACCACAAGATGTAAGGAACAAACCTTAGGATTTTTTTTATTTATGGACTCAATAATTTGTTGATGTAATAGATGAATGAAGAGGGAATTATCTGAATAAAAAATAATAAACTCTAAGTAAAATAAACCATTGATGTGAGAATAAATTATTGTTCATGGAATTTATCCTCTTTCAACCGCGATAAAGAATGGGATTAAAAATAAATAAATCAAACATCCTACATGGAGTTTGGATTGATCATTGATGATGAACGATCATTTTATTTCATCATTGGTGAGATATATGAAATCCAAAGGTGAAATAGCCCCCTTATATGAAATCAATCTGAAGTCGTTCACCAAGATCCTCTAATGACTCCTCTAAAAAAACTCCTCTCAATTTTTAGGGTTATGAAGAAAACCCATAAAATTTGATAGAGAATCATATTTATTATAATTTATTAGGTTTAGTATTTTAATTAAATAATTAAATAAATATAATTCTATATATTTAATTATTTTCCCACAATGGTTCTTAATCCTGACATCTTATTCTAATAAGGTTTACGTCGTTCCTAGGGTAAAACACACTCTCTGAACACAATACAAGCCTTATATTTCAGATCCAATCATCTTTTTAAAACTTATTTTTGTTTTCCATGAAAACTGAATGTGTGTGAAATTAATATATTTAATATATTTCAAACATTATTTCCAGGCTCATTGGGCCAAAAATCATGTGTTGTCTTAAGGACTTGTCACACAAATATTATTAAATATATTCAAAGACTTTAAACTGTAATAACTGAGGTATTATGTAATCCCAAAATTATGGATTTGCATCACCCAAAATAAAACTAAATACTACCAAAAGAGACGTGGGTATAGAAAATGAACCTAGTTTTCCCGCTCTTAGATTATCTCTTGAAGATTCTCATGCTTCCAATAATCATGAACTAGAGGAATCAATCACCCTTAAGGGATACTCTTATACCAATCCTTGATCTCCATTGGGTAATCACAAAATTTTTCTCCATCCTTGAAGTACATCTAAGCCCAGGAAATACCATACGATGGGTCATTCATCTACCACATAATCTACTACATGTGAAAGATATCATGTACCCGATTTCACTGCGATGAAAGAGCTAAGTGCTATTCCACCTCTTCAACCCTACATAATATCTATAAAGTGACAATTAACATCAAAGATAACTTTGTTCCCCAAAAAATCTCTACAATACACATCTAGGTGATTCCATGAAGAATACATGGTCTCCCTTCCCAAACTCTAGAGGCCCCTGTCTACAGTCCACATATGAATTATGATGGTTCTATGTAATCCTCATCCTATACCAAATGATATGAACAATATATTTTGTATCTCACACAAAATCTAGGACCATAAGTGCTGAATATACTTGGATAATCCAACATAGTGGTGTTCTATAGGTTCACCCAAACAAGGCCTTGAGTTTTTCCATACCGATGGTGGAAAAGAAGATATTGTTGTACGCAAACTCCAAAAGGGTAGTTTATTATCCCAAATACAACCAAAATAAAACCTGAAAGACCATAGCATTTCCTCCAACACCTAAATAGTTCACTTACGCTGGTCATCAGTCTAGTGTTGAAATGAAATGCTCAAACACAATTGAGTCCCAAATGAATCCTGAAAACCCTTTAATAATTGTGATGTTAAGCGATCATCATGATATGGGATGATTATTGAGGTAACTCCAGGGAGACAAACTATCTCCTTCATTAACAAGAACCCCAATCACTCTACTAAACACTAATCATGAATGGATAGGAAGTAGGTTGACTCAGAGAGTTGTTCCATGATCACCCATATGGAATAATTTCCCCAGGATGTTTGTGATAACCCCATCATGAAGTCAATAGATCTCCCACCGCACTTCCACTATTATACCACATGGGGTTGAGCTAAACTTGTTGGAACTTGGTGATCAGTATTCACTTACTAAAAAGTGAGGCATCAAGATACAAATATTGCAACAAAACTTTTCACTCCTGTACACCAAAACTGACATTGGTGATCCTAGTACATCTTTGCCACACCAAGATGTACCATCAAAGGGGATGTCTTAAAATTCCTAAACACCTCCTCATGTAATGTCAAAAAAACCATTTCCCATCTTTTGAAAGGGATAACATGCTCCCAACCCATAGAATACCCATAAGAAGCACATCCCATGGATATATGAGTATGTAAGGTCACAGAATTAGTATCTCCATGATGATATTTTCTTAAAAACTATAAAAGGGGTGGGGTAACAACCATCGATTTATGATATGATGCACCATCATTGACCACTAAGTACAACTATAATGAGGCTAACTAATTTAACACCTTGGTCAAAAACTGACAACAATATCTCATGTTGAGATCATCTACAACTATATTCCCTTTTCCATGAGTACTGATAAACTCTTATTCAAAGTTCTATAGTAAATATATACCTCTCCTTTGTCCCAAGTAAATAAACTTATGAGATAAGATATAATCAAGACTCTTCTCTTCAGAGTAGAAGATATAACACTCACCCATTAAGTAGTTCCTCCACATCTTCAGGGTGAAGAATATCATTGCTAGCTCAAGATCATGGGATGGATATTTTTTTAATGTATTCTAAACTTCCTAGAACCATATGAAAGCACTATCTACCTCTATATAAGAACACATACAAGTATAGAACCAAAGGAGTCACCAAAATTTATATACTTGACACCCTCCTATAGAATTATCAATATGGAGTTTCTCTTCAACCTATACCTCAACTATTTAAAACACTTATGGAACCTTTCTATTGGTAGGAAAGGCTTCCCCTTTTAGGTAAAATATTTCAAAGGTTCTCCCACTCTAAAAAAATATGGTACAAACCGTAACTAGTTCATTTCCAACCTAAGGAAACTCTACAACTCTATAAAAATATTGGTTTGTTCCCAATATATAACTATATAAACCTTCCAAATGTCAAAAACCACTCTTTCCTATAAGACGGTGTATCCCAAGATGTGGAACTATCATATCCAAAACTAACACTTCAAGAGCTTTCATAAATCTAGTTATCTCGGAGTATGTATAGGACCATATTCAAGTGTCTTATGTGCTCCTACATAGAAGCTGAGTACACTAGGTTACCTATTATTAAAACCACCACAAGATGGATAGTAAAGGTTGAAATATATAGTTCATTAGTCTCATGAAAACTACTAGCTCATTTATCAAACTAAATGGAATCACCAAGTACTCATAGTGACCTTAGAGACATCTGAAAGTTGTCTTTAGAATATCCTCATCACGTACTCATAGCTGGTGATAGTCTAACCCAAGTTAAATTTTTTAGAACCATCATTCCCCTCTCAACTGATCAAAGAGATCACATATCCTCTGTAGTTGATACATATTATTCATGGTCAGTAGGTTAAATTGTTATTATTCCACACATAACCTCGATCTCCTATCCACCTTCATGGGAGACAACACTAGGGCTATCCATGGGGAAACCCTGGGTCTCACAAATACTTTATCCTATAAGTCCTCTAACTACACCCTAAGCACAAAAATCTCAAAAGGAGAAATTTTATATGATGATTTAGATATTAGGTCATCTGGAGGTGTATGCCAATATAGAAATATATCTGTTGGAAGGAAGGTAATCATGTAACGTCATCAAGAAAGATTTCATCATACTATGCTCCACTATAGGGAACTAATATCCCATATCATCCACTACACCAAGAGTCATGCTATCCAACTGGTGATTAATTATCTGCACTACCATATCCCTAATAACATCTCACCCTTCCAAGTTTTCCATTTCACCCCTAAAAGATAAACTCATCACATAACTATGGACACACCACACCCTCTTCCTAAAGTAGTAAATATGTGGATGAATTGAGGATATATAATCCATACATAATTTATTTCACAAGGCCTCATCACTAAAACAAATATATCCTATATTAATCTGTCACCACCAACCATCATATTGAACTATGGGGAGATTTTTTCAATCAGTAAGTCAACTCCTATTGAAATCTCTAAGTACAATGGTCGAGGTAAAGGCAATATAAAAATATCTATGTCCCGAACCAATAATGTTTAAGGAATGTAATGACTCCCACATGTATCTATCAACACAACATATAATGTATAAAACATACATATTGAACCAAATATCATCCCTATATCCTTTGGGTCATAGGCCATCATAGCCTATAGATATCCTCATCACTGACCACCAACTCCATGAGCCTAGAATGGGACACTTGGGGTGGTAGTGGTAACAGTTTGAACCCCTGATCACCTCTTCATACTCTACCATCCCCTATGCCACATCTGCCTCCCTATAGACCAATTTGGTCCCTTATCTATCTCTATATCAGTGGCCCCTCGACCATCTCCCAATAACATGTATGAAAAGTCAAAAAATCTAGTACAAGATGTCCCTAAACATTAAAAGAGATTCCTCACCTCTCCCTCAGCTGATTCCATCCATCCTTAAATCCCTACACCATTGATCCCCTATCCTAAGAGAATCTATGGAAGTTTCCAACATTCCTAGATTCCTATAACTTACATCAACTACCTACTATTGAGGTCTCAACTCCTAGGTTCCCACTACCAGTAACCATTATCAACACTTTCTCTTCCAGGAAGGACTCCACCTCTAATTATATATTGATCACTAAAATATAAGTTGGAATGAAATGATATATAATTGAATCCATGATATCTCAGTGTATTCCCTACTTGAAGGGTAAAAACCTTAATAATGTATCCCACACTCTATCTATAGAATATTGAAAGGGATTGATAAATCTCATAGAATACTCTTCCATGGTCATAATTCCCTACTATATATGCATAAGCTCATGGATGCCTACTAATCCCAATGTGGATAGATAAAACTCCTCCCTAAAGATACCCTAAAATCTAACTATGATGGATTTTTTTTCATAATGTGACTGAGTCAGTAGACTCCACCATTTCCCAGTAGATCCCCAAAGACGACTTTTCATGTGGATATCCATCTAATTTACAGAAATCCTCACAAGGTGAACAACTCGAGTGGAAACCTCTACCCAGTCCTCAACCACCTGGGATTATGGTTCTCCCATGAAACTGGGATTTCAGTTCCTATAGAACTCTTTTTGTTCACTCAGCCTTCATGTATACTTAGTAGTCACTTGCAGTGCTAACTGCTTCGCAATGGGATGAAGTATAGTTGGTAAACAACCGAGAGGTACAATCTTCGGTACAAGCCCCTCTATTGAAGCCTCTTCACTAGACAGATAAAGCTTGTGATCACTCAGTGCGATCATGGATCGATGTATTCATGATGGAATTCTAAAATAAAGAATATTTAACATGGTAAGTGAGTATATTTGGGAGATGAATCATGAAGGAAATGGAAACCACAACCCATTCCTATATGATGCATGTGAAATTTTTTTCCCTGCAACTAGTGTCTACATTTAATAAGTCAATAAGAAGGTTGTTATAGTCCTTATGTAAGGATATATCAACAACCACACCAACACTAGAGTCCTTAGAATGGAATCTAAACTCAATACATATTAACCCTGTTTCCACATTTCCCAAGAAAATATCATTGAATCTAGTCCTAAGGTCGACCTGAATGCCTCTGATACCACTCTTTCATGACCTGACCCAATGGGGCCCAAGTGGCGACTTCCCCAAGCCTGCCTCCAATTGGCTAGGGGCTATCAACCAGCACAATGTAGGCATATAAAACACATGGAAAGAATTATCATAATTTACCTATAAATATGCACACATCTCGAAGACAACAAAATGATGAAATGTAAAGCTATTGATAAGCATGATTGAACATGTCTGAAATCCTAAAAATCAGATTATGATTACAAGCTACTATAAGTAAGGGCCAAATATAATCTGAAAAAAGAAACTAGAAACAATCCCAACCTGTAATGTTGGAGAGGAAACCAATGAAACCACCAGAACACACCCCGTTCTGTCAGTTTCACCAATCTCTACCTGGTCCTGGTCTATCTTGGACTCAATCAAATGGTTGGTCATCTACATAAAACATAACATGTTTGGCCAGAGCACTTTCAGGGGTGTGAAAAACAATACCATGTAGAAAACCCTAAAAACACAAAACAAATTACATCATGGATAGTCATTTCATAAAAAGGATATAATAATTAATGAATAATAAAAAACCTATATATACTCAATAAGGACACCACACCTCCAATCTATCAAAATTAAACTATCATCCGTAGGATTCTTCTCTAGGAAATGATCATTTCAAGACATCCAACTCTACGAGCCATGTTATCATAATATTAAATTTTCCAATAGGTCATGATCATTAGTCCATTCCCATGAATACAAATTGTTCACTGAAGACCCTAATACTCAGATAGGGATGACATAGAGGACCACTGGGGGACAACACAAACCAAATATAGATCAACCTGCTATATAGGTGATCATATATCAATGATTTCTCAGAACCAAATGAACTTGAAAACTATATGGATGATCAATGTTCTATGTATGTAGGTCACACCTATTCAAAAAACCCAACCATGGTAATAATAATAAATTGTTGAGGATCAACTTCGATCTCAGTTAAGGACACCATAAACTCTATTTGAGACCTATCCACTTGAGGGAATCAAAATCTTGATATGCGCACAATAATCCAAACTTTTCCCTTGATGTGATGAACCATGGGAATATAATAAACCAATAATAGTCAAAACTAAATAAATATAGTGCTACAAACACATAAAATGGAGTATATGGTGTGAATTGTGGGTACATGACGTGTCCTGCCAACCCCTAGTCTATCCATGTGTCTCTACCATAAACATAATATAACCTGGAAATAAATGGATTGAAAGTAATAATAAATGTCATGTAGAGGCCACATGACACCCTACCCATGTCATCTGTTCATTCTCGGGCACTGTAGGTCATGCATGTGTACCATATCAGGTACACCTGGTTGTGCCCGTGTACACCTAGCTGTGTTGGAGTACATGGCTATTTCCATGTACTATAGCCATTTACTCTATCCATGTATGTGTATCCTATCCTACTAATTACTATTTATCCTTCAAGATACACACCAAGACACCAGAATGGGCCACACATCATGTGATAAGCATCATGTGGCATGCAATCATTTTCTTCTCTACAAAACACTACAATCATATAGGGGGTCTCACATGTCCTGTAATTATCGATTATATGTCATTTAAAAAATGGATTTTCCAGATCCCACTAATTTTCCTCCGCATCATCCACTTTGTTTTCTCCACCATTGTTCATTATAGAAAACAAAGATCCAGGGTCAGCTGACCCTCATCCTCACCGATCACTATGATCCGTCCTTCGAAACCTCTCTGGAATAATCCAAAAGATCCATCTATATCCATTATCGAAAACTATAAAGAACTAAATCCATCAATCCGTCTGATATAAAATGAATCGTCCTCTTTCATCATCACGCCATGATTACACCTTTGATTGTGCAACATGAACATGATATTTATCTGTTATACTGAAGAATACTCACACAATAATTAACTACTAGGTATTCATCCAACCTATATCCAAATAGAATAGTACCGATTAACATGTGAATAAAAGGGGGTTAAATCCATCAACCATAATATGTGAGGAATGAACCTCATCCATTTTTCATTTTACACTCTATCCTTTATTGGAGAAATAGAAAATCAAAGTGGGAATTTTCCAATGATAAATTGATCAACTATAAATAAATTCAATCATTGATGCGTGAATCAATTATTTGCATGGATGTTATTTTCATTAAATCGGGATAAAGAAAAGGATTAAATCACACCAATCAAAAAATATGAAGTTTGGATCGATCAATTATAAATAATAGTCCTATATTGTCTTAATTTGAGAGATCCACAAACTTTGATGGAACAACAGTCCTCAATCTGATCTCGATCCGATGTCATTCACAAAGACACCCTAACAAATCCTCTCTAAAAGATTCTCTTAATTTATAGGGTTATAAAAAACCCTTCAAATTGTTCATAGATGCATATTTATAAGATGTCGTTAGATATAGGCTAATAATTAAATAATTAATAAAATTAAATTAAATTTATTAAATTATTTTACCTCAAATTTTCTCAAGACAATCTTCTAATGCCAAAAAATATTATGTTGTGCTTAGTGTAAAACTCATGGTTTAAACTCGGTGATAACCTCAAATTTCTAATTCAGGCCTCTATCTAAAATTCATTCCACCTTTCAGGAAAATTACCCTGGCATAAAATTAATATATTTAATATATTTCAAAAATTAATTCCAACCTCATCGGTCCTTAGAAACATGTGCCTTCTCAACTCCTAGTCTTGAAAATATTACAAGATATACACAAAGACATTTTATAGAAAAAACTGAGATGTTACACATGAATTAAATTATACCCAAATTCGAAGTAGGAATGTATAATACTATAGAATAATTATTCATAAAATAAGGGAGGCAAGGTGGAAGAGAACCATTAGGTAGAGATGATGAGGTTTGTAAAGATAGATTCCCATTATCCTACTAAAACATAGATGACTAAGAAATAAATATCCTCAAAGTGGGTGTCATAATCTCAGGTACAAAGAAAATATTAAATCCCCATCAATGTCCCACCATCAGGTAGAAGTAAAATACAATAAAATACAACTATTATAATAAAAATACCCATAGTCTTACAGGTAATGGGACTCTTGTAATGAAAAATATTACACAAAAAGTTCCTGGAATGAACATCCAGTGGTGGAGATTTTTCTTTCATGGTTTGGTTGAGTTAAAACCCCCCAAACATCTCTAATAAAAAATAACCTATTGAAGTGGAGTTTTATATTGTGTACATGGATCCCATAATCAAAATAATAAAGGGTGTATATATCCACTCACTTAGAGTATTAAATGTTATGGTTAAATAATAATTTTTTTTATATGAAGACAATGGTCATTTTTTCTCACTAGAATAGGTAACATAATGTTCACACTGGGGTATTATTCCTTATCATAATAATCAAGGAATAAAATAAATATTTAATTTTTAATTAATGGGGTTAAGTGATTCTCCAGTATTTATTTTTTCCTCTTATACATGTTTTTGAATGTCAAACTAATATCAAAAATCCTATTTAGATGATAAGGATGACAGCTCCCACATATTTACTGAGTACATGCAAGAATCAATTTTAAATAAAAATGAAGAAATTATAGTGTCTTAACTATTATTTTAGTATATGAATGTAAGCCTACATCAAATACATTTGTGAGAATTGGTGAAAAAGTTGGAAAATCATCTTATTTAAGGATCATAATTTAATCATTTCCCGTATTTAGTATGCATGTTCTTTTTAATCTTTTTATAATGTGTTAAAATTTTCAAGTATTGGTTCAAATTATTTATTTATAATAGTGTTATTCCCATATGTAAATGAGATTAATGTGCCCTCTGAAGGTATATCTGAGGAGGCTATGATGAGTGAAGCATAACAGGGACTTCATTTGAGCATTGATCTAAATGTTTCAACCAATCTTCCAATTGGTTCAACATTTATAAATGATCATATGAATGTTGATACCTTATGTAACGACCCTAAATTTTAAATAAATATTGTTTCCTAATTTTATGTGTTATTTTTACACTCAATTTTTTTTTTTTTGATAAACATGATTATAATTAGAATGAGACCATTGGGTTTTGACTGTTATATGACCATCAGTCAATATGACCGCTGTGAACAAAATGTTTTGATTATTGTCTCTATATATAAGTAATCTTGGTTGATTATTATAGAAAGAAGATTCGATGGCCTCACCTAGTAGTCTTGGACCGATCGAAGCCCATCTAACAGAGCTTGGGAAGGAGGTAGCACCATTGGGCTTTGCTCTGGACCAAACCCAAGCTGAACTTCATCATGTGAAGCTAGAACGGAATCGCCTTCGTGAGAAGTTCAAACTGATTGAAATTACTACTCGGGCAATGTTGACCGAGCCGCCCCAAGATTCTATCACCCTAGCACACCTTACTCTTAGGTCCTATGCTGTTATTATAAGGGGCTATGTAACGAGACCGTAACTGCCTTGTGTAATCCTTGTTTTAAATAAAAATTGGGATTTCTTCTTATGATAAAGTTTATGAATTTTCAAATGAGCAGATAAAAATAGTATGCATATTTTTGATGAATTTTCAAAAGAATATTTTGGAAAAAATGTTTATGTAAACCTTAAATAACTTAAAATGTGTAATGATTTTCAAAAAATGGTCTTCTACAATTATGTTCAGTACGAAATTTGGAGTCTAATAAGATCAAATTGATATTTGATGAATAGTAAATTATGAATAGTGATTTTATGATTAGGATTAGTAATATGACCAAATGGATTAGTAATCTAACTTAAAGAAAGTTTTAAAATAATCTAGGCACCTTGATTAAGTAATGTGATTCAATAAAATGGTTAAATAATGGTTTCATAAATTATTATTCAAGTATTAGTTTTTTCGGGTGAATAGTGTTTTTTAATTAAAAATTTAATTAAAATTATTTAGAAAATTATTTTTATAAAACAGATTTCATTTTTGAACTCAGAGCACCGATATTATGCTATGGTAATTTTTGGGGTTTTTTCTGAAAAAACGAATTTTTGGTGAATAATGTTTTTATTTAAAAATTAAATTAAAAATATTTAGAAAATTATTTTTATAAAATGTAGTTCATATTTGTAATCAGAGCGTTGATATTTGATTATGGTGAAATTTTGGGATCTTTCTGAGAAAGTTGAATTTTCAGTGAATAGTAAAAATGCAGTTTTAGGGTTTCGGTATGTTTAATGACATCATAGCTGTGTCATGATGATGTCATGAGTTATTTTAAGGGTTGGAAGGCCAAGGGTGATGAATTATTGTTTTGGGGGCCCCATGTGGCCTAACTCCCTGATAAATTCCAAGGGAGAGCACATGGGTTTGAGAAAAGCACATGTGAGGTGTCCTTTGGCCATTAATGCCTTGTCCCCTCACTTTCCCTATAAATACCAAGCCATCCTATCATCCATTCGACTCCCCACTCTTCCCCAACGAAGTTCTGGTCTCATTACCTCCCAAGGAGTCCTCCCAAGGTGCCCCCAAGCCCTCAAGGTCCAAACCATTGAGTTTTAAGAGTTACGTTTTAAGGTAAGGGATCCGACCTCTCTCTTTCATTTCAAGTAATCTCTTTTATGTCATTCCTTTTATGCTACATGTTCTTATGTTGGAGGATGTTCTTTTATACTCCTCTTAATGCCATTTTTATGTTCATATAATGAGAGATCCCCTCTTACTCTCATTATTTCGTTTTATGATGTTTTAAGTGGCGCCGTTAGGCTGCCGAAAGTTTTGTAACGGATCCTTTCTCCCTTCTCATTTTTCAAGATCTATTTTCATGTAAAGTATTTCAAGTTCCTTTTTTAGGTTGGGGAATGATCTATAAATTTATCATACTGATATTTTATGATCATATTATGAGAGACCCCATTTGATCTCTTCAATTCAGTATTTTGAAGTTTTAAGTGGCGCCGTTAGGCTGCCGAATTTTTTAGTGGTTCTTCACCCTTCTCGTTTTGAAGTTCTACTTTCATGTCAATTCTTTCAAGTTCCTTTTTGTTATGTTGGGGTATGATCTATATATCTATCATACTGTACTCTTATGTTCATATGATGAGAGACCCGATTTTATCTCTTTAATTCAGTATTTTGAAGTTTTAAGTGTCGTCGTTAGGCTGCCGAATTTTTTAGGGGATTCTTTCACCTTTCTCATTCTTTTCAAAGTTCTACTATCATGTCAAGTCTTTCAAGTTCCTTTTTAATTATGTTTAGGAATTATATCTATATCTATCATACTGTACTCTTATGTTCACATGATTAGATACCCTATTTGATCTTTTCAAATCATTTTTGTTGAAGTTTAAGTAACACCGTTAGGCTGCCGAACTTTCATAAGAGAAATCTAATTTTTGTCTTCCTTCCATGTTTTTCATTTCAAATGGTATGTCCTTGAAATTTCATTACCATGATCATGTATCATTCTTATTCTGTCCATCTACTGTTTTAGGGTTCATTTATGAATGTTTGACCCATTTTCCCTCTCTTTTTAATGTCTTCTAAAACGTCGTAACATAGCCGTTATGCTGCAGAATTTCCGTCTCAAAATGTCTCTCTCTTTTTCTAAAGTTCTTTTATATTATTAAGTGAATACTCAAAGCTCTTTCTTATAAAGGGGTATTCACATATATACCAAAATGTCTATTTTAAATTCTGGGATTTGTATACATGATACCCACCTTCCTTTTCTGTGGGTTTTAAAGTGACGTAAAGATCATGTCTTTAAAGCAGTTTTTAAAACGTTATGATTATGAAATGAAACCCGTTTATTTTATGCTATATGGGTTATTTATGAAATGTTTGATGATGATATATGTGGCTCACATGATAATAAAGGCAAATTTAAGGGTTTGCCCTGATAGCGCTCCAATGCATTGGGTAAAGACTTAATCTCTAGAGATGACCATTTTAACGACGCCTTGGTGAATAACCTTGGTAATTTTTAATGACACCTTGGGGATGGACCTTGGTGAAACGAAACGATTGTCAATATTAAATGTTGCAGCCACATCTTCATGTTATGAAAAATGTTATTTTTATTATGAAATGCCTCATGATTTCTTTCTCATGCCTTAAAGTTCTTTTCGTGTCTTTATTGAAGTATATCAATTTCACATGTAAAATGTTCCTCTTGTTTACCTTACTGGGCCTTATGCTGACCCTTTCTTTTGATGTATGTCCCCAGGTTATGAGATGAAGTAATGAACCTAGGATGAACATAAGGAGAAGCCTTTAAAGTGTTTAAGAAGAATGTTTTTTTTATTATTGTTTCATGTATTAAGTTCCTGGTTTCCAAGACACTAAACCTTAAAGATCCTCGGTTTTGTAAAATGTAATGAATGTTTATGTGATAAAAAGTCGGGATGATATAGTTGGTATCAAAGGATGGTTTAGTTATTTGTGGAAATTAGGATATGAAAACTTTAGGAATAACCCTATAGAAAAGTTTAAATATAGGAAATCTTCCTGGTATTTTGGTGAGTATTGAGTAAGGGGTTGTCAAGCAAATACATCCCTGTCTGGATACGAGCAGGTAGAGGTGGCTCTGGCACAGATGTACATAGGGGTAAAACCCGAAAACACCGCTTTGAGCTAGACTCGAACGGGAACTGGTACACGACAACGGGCCTTGCTTCACTCTTGGTTACGACACTCCCGGGGGATATGCTTTGGTAAATTCATAAGCTTAGTATGAACCATTACTAAAGGAAGAAAGATAAAATAAAATAAAGATTCACATAATAATATATGATCATGGATAACCTAGATTGTAACCTAGGGGATCACAAGTTAGGGTATACTTTTCTTCTACAAGTTATCCTTATATGATTTAAGCTCCTTTACATGATTATTGGTTAAGTATTTAAGCCTCTAATTATAATTTCTCTTCATAGATAATGGTGGGAGATGGAAGAACATGTCCCAATAACCAATGTGATAGGAAATGCAACGATTTCCATATTAATATGAAAGAGATGATAAGGGGATTAAAAGCTAATTATTATTTTGGATGATGTTCACTATTTTGGGGACCCTATATGATCGAGGTAAATAGACTACTACGGTATTTTCTTTGAAGAGTAAGGTTGACTTATATTTTGAAGAATCGATGAATTTAAGGTGGAATTATAGTAATTTAGGTTACTTATGGAAATTATTAACCTATCTTGGGGTAAATATGTTTAGGTTAGTTACTTTTTTATAAGATGTTAGGAGTTGTTGATGTTGTTTGGAGATGAATGATAAAGTTTACCTTGGAAGACTATGTTATCAAATCCTTCTTGTATTTGGGATTCAATCTTAGTTTGGTTTATTTTGAGGATTTTTAAGGACAGTTATTTATGGAATGGACTATGATGAACTTTGGGTAGTACCATGGAACTTTGAAGATTTAAAATTAGTTTCCATTCTTATGGGTTTATTTCTTTTTGAAGAGTTGTTTTACCTTAACCTTTCTGTTTTTGGGATAATGTTTAAAGATAGAAGAAATAGATAGTTAATCTTTTGTGGATTATGAAGACGATTCTTGTTTTTTGATGAGACCAAGTAGTTTTGAATGCTCATAATTTGGAGAAAAGATTAGTTTTGGGTAGAAACTTATTAAAGGATGAAACTCTACATGAAGATAAGTATATTTCCTTATGTTTTTGTTCTATGTTGTAAATGAATTCCTCAAAATTATGAAAAGGAACGTAAAACAAAAACGTTGTTGGTTTACGTTTCCTACTAGGTAATCAAAGACCGTCTAAACACATCATAAGTTTGGGATTTTCTCATGGTTAACTTTCTCCTAATCATGTTCTCTATCACTCTCCCTCAGAACTTGACCCTTTGTTTTCTCCTCCATGTCCATGTTTTCCTACATGGAACCCTAGTGTGGGTTAACTCGGGTGACCTTTGTACTTCCCTTTCTTTCTTTTAAAGTAATAGTTTTACTGACTCCTTTTCCGATGTGGGACTTTCAATGAAATTTCAAAACCCAATTTTAAAAAAATTGCGAGGACGCAATTTCTTAAGGGGGGAAGATTGTAACGACCCGAAATTTTAAATAAATATTGTTTCCTAATTTTATGTGTTATTTTTATACTCAAAAAATGTTTTATTTGATAAACATGATTATAATTAGAATGAGACCATTGGGTTTTGACTGTTATATGACCATCGGTCAATATGAACGTTGTGAACAAAATGTTTTGATTATTGTCTCTATATATAAGTAATCTTGGTTGATTATTATAGAAAGAAGATTCGATGTCCTCACCTAGTAGTTTTGGACCGATCAAAGCCCATCTAACAGAGCTTGGGAAGGAGGTAGCACCATTGGGATTTGCTCTGGACTAAACCCAAGCTGAACTTCATCATGTGTAGCTAGAAGGGAATCGCCTTCGCGAGAAGTTCAAACTGATAGAAATTACTACTCGGGCAATGTTGACCGAGCCGCCCCAATATTCTATCACCCTAGCACACCTTACTCTTAGGTCCTATGCTGGTATTATAAGGGGATATGTAACGAGACCGTAACTGCCTTGTGTAATCCTTGTTTTAAATAAAAATTGGGATTTCTGCTTATGATGAAGTTTATGAATTTTCAAATGACCAGATAAAAATAGTATGCATATTTTTGATGAATTTTCAAAAGAATATTTTGAAAAAAATGTTTATGTAAACCTTAAATAACTTAAAATGTGTAATGATTTTCAAAAAATGGTCTTCTACAATTATGTTCAGTACGAAATTTGGAGTCTAATAAGATCAACTTGATTTTTGATGAATAGTAAATTATGAATAGTGATTTTATGATTAGGATTAGTAATATGACCAAATGGATTAGTAATCTATCTTAAAGAAAGTTTTAAAATAATCTAGGCACCTTGATTAAGTAATGTGATTCAATAAAATGGTAAAATAATGGTTTCATAAATTATTATTCAAGTATTAGTTTTTTCGGGTGAAAAGTGTTTTTTAATTAAAAATTTAATTAAAATTATTTAGAAAATTATTTTTATAAAACAGATTTCATTTTTGAACTCAGAGCACCGATATTATGCTATGGTAATTTTTGGGGTTTTTTATGAAAAAATGAATTTTCGGTGAATAATGTTTTTATTTAAAAATTAAATTAAAAATATATAGAAAATTATTTTTATAAAATGGAGTTCATATTTGTAATCAGAGCGTTGATATTTGATTATGGTGAAATTTTGGGATCTTTCTGAGAAAGTTGAATTTTCAGTGAATAGTAAAAATGCAGTTTTAGTGTTTCGGTATGTTTAATGACATCATAGCTGTGTCATGATGATGTCATGAGTTATTTTAAGGGTTGTCTAGCCAAGGGTGATGAATTATTGTTTTGGGGGCCCCATGTGGCCTAACTCCATTATAAATGCCAAGGGAGAGCACATGGGTTTGAGAAAAGCATATGTGAGGTGTCCTTTGGCCATTAATGCCTTGTCCCCTCACTTTCCCTATAAATACCAAGCCCTCCTCTCATCCATTCGACTCCCCACTCTTCCCCAACGAAGTTCTGGTCTCATTACCTCCCAAGGAGTCCTCCCAAGGTTCCCCCAAGCCCTCAAGGTCCAAACCTTTGAGTTTTAAGAGTTACGTTTTAAGGTAAGGGATCCGACCTCTCTCTTTCATTTCAAGTAATCTCTTTTTTGTCATTCCTTTTATGCTACATGTTCTTATGTTGGAGGATGTTCTATTATACTCCTCTTACTGCCCTTTTTATGTTCATATAATGAGAGATCCCCTCTTACTCTCATTATTTCGTTTTATGAAGTTTTAAGTGGCGCCGTTAGGCTGCCGAAATTTTTGTAACGGATCCTTTCTCCCTTCTCATTTTTCAAGATCTATTTTCATGTAAAGTATTTCAAGTTCCTTTTTTAGGTTGGGGTATGATCTCTAAATTTATCATACTGATCTTTTATGATCATATTATGAGATACCCCATTTGATCTCTTCAATTCAGTATTTTGAAGTTTTAAGTGGCGCCGTTAGGCTGCCGAATTTTTTAGTGGTTCTTCACCCTTCTCGTTTTGAAGTTCTACTTTCATGTCAATTCTTTAAAGTTACTTTTTGTTATTTTGGGGTATGATATCTATATCTATCATACTGTACTCTTATATTCATATGATGAGAGACCCCATTTGATCTCTTTAATTCAGTATTTTGAAGTTTTAAGTGTCGCCGTTAGGCTGCCGAATTTTTTAGGGGATTCTTTCACCCTTCTAATTTTTTCAAAGTTCTACAATCATGTCAAGTCTTTCAAGTTCCTTTTTAATTATGTTGGGGAATTATCTCTATATCTATCATACTGAACTCTTATATTCACATGATTAGAGACCCTATTTGATCTTTTCAAATCATTTTTGTTGAAGTTTAAGTAACACCGTTAGGCTGCCGAACTTTCATAAGAGAAATCTAATTTTTGTCTTCCTTCCATGTTTTTCATTTCAAATGGTATGTCCTTGAAATTTCATTACCATGATCATGTATCATTCTTATTCTGTCCATCTACTGTTTTATGGGTCATTTATGAATGTTTGACCCATTTTCCCTCTCTTTTTAATGTCTTCTAAAACGTCGTAACATAGCCGTTATGCTGCAGAATTTCCGTCTCAAAATGTCTCTCTCTTTTTCTAAAGTTCTTTTTTATTATTAAGTGAATACTCAAAGATCTTTCTTCTAAAGGGGTATTCACATATATACCAAAATGTCTATTTTAAATTCTGGGATTTACATACATGAGACCCACCTTCCTTTTCTGTGGGTTTTAAAGTGACGTAAAGATCATGTCTTTAAAGCAGTTTTTAAAACGTTATGATTATGAAATGAAACCCGTTTATTTTATGCTATATGGGTTATTTATGAAATGTTTGATGATGATATATGTGGCTCACATGATAATAAAGGCAAATTTAAGGGTGCGCCCTGATAGCGCTCCAATGCATTGGGTGAAGACTTAATCTCTAGAGATGACCATTTTAACGACGCCTTGGTGAATAACCTTGGTAATTTTTAATGAAACCTTGGGGATGGACCTTGGTGAAACGAAACGATTGTCAATATTAAATGTTGCAGCCACATCTTCAAGTTATGAAAAATGTTATTTTTATTATGAAATGCCTCATGATTTCTTTATCATGCCTTAAAGTTCTTTTCATGTCTTTATTGAAGTATATCAAGTTCACATGTAAAATGTTCCTCTTGTTTCCCTTACTGGGCCTTATGCTTACCCTTTCTTTTGATGTATGTACCCAGGTTATGAGATGCAGTAATGAACCTAGGATGAACATAAGGAGAAGCCTTTAAAGTGTTTAAGAAGAATGTTTTTTTATTATTGTTTCATGTATTAAGTTCCTGGTTTCCAAGACACTAAACCTTAAAGATCCTCGGTTTTGTAAAATGTAATGAATGTTTATGTGATAAAAAGGCGGGATGCTATACCTTATTCAACCATCACAAGTAAAATTCTTTCATTTTTAAAACATTATTACCAGAAGTTATGAGACTTTAATACCTACATATTTCCATAATCATTTTCAATAACTTATCATTTTTTTATTTTACCTAATGATTTTCATGATGTGGTCCAAGATATAGCTAGGTGGGAATGACTTTCTTAACACACCATTCCTCTAGAAGAGGAAAACTATGTGCCTTTGAATATAGTGAAAATATCTCCAATAGAATTACTTTTTTTGTTCCTTATAGTAGGGAATCCACATTTGGTATATTTGTTTTCATAGATGAGATTTATTATAGAAAACATTCATTATTGGGTTGATTTTATAGTATTTATGGACTGATATATCCTTGGATGTAAATGTATGAAAATTTAATGAATACCCTGGGAGATTGAAGTATCATCACTTCAACACCCCAAAAATATGACTCAAATGTTTTCTTATTGATCCAATAATCAAGAGTTATTTAGACTAACACTTTTTTGGATGGTTTGGTCCCATAATATTTTTATTCTCCAATGATTTATGCTTACTCGGTCTATAAAAATACATCATTCATGAAAAAGAATAAAAAATGGGTACATAGAATGATTTGAATCTAAATTTATGTTACTCACTATGATGATATGAGTGGGAAACTAGTGAATATTCCTGAGATATTCTTCATTTTTGGGACAATATGGTGCGCCCTAGATGTTTTGGGTCTTTTAATGTCTCACATTATATTATTCATAAGCTGCATACTAGGGAGATTATGAAACCAGAGACTTTCCTTTTTCTTAGGACACTATTTACATGTCATTGGCCATACATGTTTTGTAGAATTTTTATATTTTTACACTCAAATATTGATGAAAATTTTTGAGTTATATGTTTAGAAAGAATAGAATGTACTTTTTCCTAGGCCTCCCTTTAGAGGTTTTCAAAATGGGAAGTCGTTTTCTCTTTCTTTGGGTAGTTTAAGGTATTACAAGTCAATCTAATCTGACTGATCATTGGGGTTATAATTTTTTGACCATATATACTTACAAAAACAATGGAAAAAAAACCTATACCCATAATTTAGAACCATGGGGATAGCCTATAAATTCATGGGTATATCCTACA
Organism: Viscum album; assembly: GCA_963277665.1. Lineage (NCBI taxonomy): Eukaryota > Viridiplantae > Streptophyta > Magnoliopsida > Santalales > Viscaceae > Viscum > Viscum album. Next base: position 1,446,508,050 of record OY728142.1, on the reverse strand, counting down.
CCCAGAGTCTTAGGAACCGTGGCCTTGTGAGCTATCAGGATAAACCTATACTCACTGTTCTTAAATTTTTGGTGTATAAAACTTCAATGGAAATACCCATACCCATGGTTTGACCAAACTATAGATATATAACTATACCTATGGTTTGGTAAAATCTTGGGTATATATCCTTATTTAAAAAAAATCCTCTGTCAGGATTTGATCCCAACACCTTTTTCCTTCACTCCAAAGACATTACCACTATCCTACAACACATTTCTTGTTCTTATATTCAATATATATATATATATATATATATATATATTTAATTATATTAAATTATTTATTATTACTATTATTTTGGAAAAATAAGGCTCTAACCTATACCCATTTTTTAGTCAAACAGTGGGTATATGTCCTCATTACAAAAATCCTCAGTTGAGATTTGATCCCACCACCTTGTGCCTACACTCCAATGACTTTACCACAATCCTACAACATGTTTTTTGTTATTATATTCAAAAAAATATGTATACAGATAATATATATATATATATATTAAATTATATATTTTTATTATTATAATGGGAAAATAATGGGATAAATTATACCAACATATGGTCAAAACAAGGGTATATTTTTTCTCGGAAAAAAATCCCCACGCAACCTATTTCCATGGTATTAAAAAATTGTAGGTATATGGGTGACTTATACCCTTTTTTTTGGAGAACTAATGGTATTGGTCCATAAAGTGAAAAATATTCCAATGAATCTTATTCCAATGATTTATAAAAATCGTTGGAATAGCAGTGACCTATACCCATAATTTTGGGAGAACTGTGGTTATAGGTCCATCCCATGATTTGTTTTCCAATGAAACCTATTCCCACAGTTTAAGGAAACCATTGGTATAGTAGTGAAATATACCCATGATTTTTTTATAACTTTGGGTATAGGCATGTTTTCTTATAGTGAAATTTATGGTCTTAGAAACTTTACCAATGATATTTAATGTTCTATATCAAGTAATATTAGTGAGATAACTTGACATGAGTTGGAATTATATAGTGACATTGATTAAAAAGCTATGAAAATAGAGGGAATTCAATTAATGGACATGAATCTTAGATCACTCTGATATATTATTTAGAGTCTGGAATTACAGAAACCCAAGCTATATATACATATTATTAATTTATTTTTACCATATATATCCATTATATACAACCAAAGGATTGAGAAACCTAATATAATAAGGAACTAGGTTCATAATAATTCAAAGTGAAACTAAATAAAAATGATGTTATTGTAATCTCAAAAGATATATCCTAAATCCCATTGAGAACCTAAAATTTCATAGAATAACATGATGTATACATAAACCAAATGGGTGAACAATATATCCCAACAAGTGAATATACATGGTAATGAATCATTATATGCGAATCAAACGTCAAAAAAAATCATAACTGAGTAGGAAAGTGAGTAATCACATGGAAGAATATAATAATGAACATGGAATCAAATGATCATAGAAATATATTAAAGTTATTTAAATATATAACATGAAATAAGAATAATTCAAGGCTTACAACCAAGTCAGAATCACAAGGTGGACATAGTACCATCATAGATTATGTTTAGTCGTTAATACCACACATATTGTCTCATGAAAAAAACATTACCCAATTAATTAGAGTGATATGTTGGCACACACATCATAAAATATACATGAACATGTGTTCCAAAAAATTATGTTATCCATTACTCATAAACATTATAATTACCCATGGAATTAAATGGGTTGCATAATCTTACTTCATAATATAATAAGGGAGATTTCATGAATTTTTTAGAAATAAACATAAGGAATGTATTACCCCATCAAAGGAAAGGAGAATAATCTATGTTTATATATAGGAGACATATATTGATAATTTTTAATAATTTCATAAAATCATATAAATATAATAAGTGAATAAAAAAGAGAGAAGGTCTATAATCTAATGAAAAATCATGATTCAGATAGATCTTATATATTATGTCTTGATATATTACGTAGTTGCACTAAAAATCGTATATTTTCAAATTATATTGAATTATTAAATAATTTATAACCTTTTACATCTATTTCAATAAGATATGATTTTTAATTTTATTGTATGGGGAGTCTTCGTATCTTTGTTCTATGGTTATAAAACATGAGGATAATTATTAATTTTATTTTTAAATGGGAATAAAACAATAGATAAAAACTAAACAGTATCTATTAAATTTTATAAAATAAAATGGTCCCTAATTCCCATTTTTCTAATGTAGGGGTGATTTTTTAGTTAAAACATTGGCATTACATAGTTAGTTTATTTAGGAATTCTAGTCAACCATTAAAAAATAGTATCATTTTATATAATATTATGGCCATATACTCATTTAATAATTTCACATAATACATTTTATATAATTAGTTCATTTTAAACCATTATAAGTGAATTAAATTCAACCATGAAGGAAATAGTGGAAATTGATAACTCATTATCCCTGAAGGCGACATGATGACATAATATGTACCATAGTTTCATTTTCTAATATAAGAGAAGATGAGAAAGGGGTGGATGGTAGATATTAAATTATAAATATAAATTTTTAGTTTATATTTGATACCAAAATTATTATTCCATTTACAATGAGGGGGGATTGGTCATTTAGAAGATTAGATGATTTTACAAGAGGTAAATTGGGATTATTTCATCTTAAATGTTTACCCCTTTAAATAATCCATAAGGAACTTAGAATTGGTATTATGGTTATAACGTTATCATTAGGACATGGTGTAGGGGACTAGTATTATTGTTTTGGTCGAAATTTGGAAATATACAAAGATTTAAAGGTGTGAGGTTAACTGGTGGTTAGGGGAGATATTTAAAAGCGGAGGAGATGGGTGTTTTTGAATATTATATTTATTAGTTTATTATTTTGGATCAATATTATAAATAGTATTGATTATTATGACTATAAATAGTAACTTTTCCATTTTAGTTAAAACCAATGGTTTATTATATCATCCATGTCTGAAAATTTCATTTATTTTTCTTATAATGCTAAATATTATATTTTACCATATTTTACTATTAAATTGAAATTCAACTAATTTAGAAAAAATTCAAAAATATCTTTAGCAATTTTTTGATGTATAGATTCACAAAATAATATATATTTTATAAAAATAATATCTTAAATATCGGAAATTTATTTTTTATATTAAATCCTCAGTTATTTTAAAAATATCAATTGAGATATTTTAATTTATTTTCCATCCTTTTGAAAAATTACATATAGTATCATAAATTTAACTTATCATTATAATAAAACATAATATTGATTTTATATAAATTTTATGAAAGTAAACTATCTTTTAAATCATTATATGTTTTTATCCAAGTTCAATTAAAAAATTCATGTTTTTTGAAAATACTATCACTTAATTTATCAATTTTAACAATTTCTTTACTTATTCCATGGTATAAATATACATTATTTTGATTTAACAAGACATCAAAAAAATATTTTACACTACCATAGGTATATATACTATTCTAATATCCTTTCTAAAATTCCTAATGATCATACTAATATTCTAACTATAAGGTTACAAATCCAATGTTCAAATTACTATTCCAATTTATGGATATTTAATGGTTATATGGGTTCTCTACTTCATATATATACCTTATATTTCACTAAATCATCATTAACCTCCATTTTATCTCTTCTTTTTATATATTTTAACTTTAAAAATGAATATTTTATTACCAATATTCTGCATCATCTCTATTATATTGCTCATGATTGTGATTATTCTATGGGTTGATCATATCCATTTTTTCCTATTTTTATTATCATGATGTCTATTTTTTTTTCAGATTATATTGCATTAAATTCATATAGACGTATTTTTATCTAAAATTAATGATCAAATTATAATAGTAAAATATTTTTTGTTCAATAATGTGGTGCTTATGAATTATACTACATTACTAAGTATGATTATATTATAAGAAAGGAGATTTCATTGTTCATATTCTTTGACTTTACATTGTTCCCCCATTATGAAAGTTCATGATGAAAATTCTTGTTTACATAATATGCTTAGAACAGATGAGGGTACATCTACTTCATGGAATCCTCCATTCCCCATATTGACCCAATATACTTATGGTTTCACTATAGTGATTTGATCAGGTGAGTAGTCTTGTTTCATAGAATATTATATCTATGCTCTCATATCTTCACCAACTGCTCCTCAAAATATAGATCACATTCTATCTATACCACCTATTAATTTTTTTACATGTGAGGGATATGGAATGTACTTCCTCAATAGTTATATGTTGAGTACATCATGTACTTGAGTCAGGGTTAGTGGGAGTTCTAGGAGATAATCCGCATATCTGATGCAATCATGAATATTAAATGGGTCGATGTACTTAGGAAATATGTTTTTCTTCATCCAAAATCTCATGAATAACTTCTATTTATATGTGTAGAAGAATAATTTATATCTAACCCCAAACACCTGGTCTTGTAAAAAATTATAAGCCTATATCTTTTTTTAGCATTGGTAAACTCTGTTGTGCTGTTGAATAGTCTTAACCATTCATAACATTTCCTCCACTATTTTTTGTCCTAGTATATTATTTTCTCCAAATTCATCCCATATTTTTGGTGTTCTAAATCTTTCTCGATAATAATATTATTATAGATTTATTTTTAATATTTTGTAAAAACTGTTGCAGTAAGATAATTTAACTAGAGGAATAGTCTAATCTCATCCTCCATTGATGTCCATCGAGCATGGTCTCAATAATTATTCAACTATCTAGATAATCTTCATAGTTTTTCCATCAATATGGTGTAATAAGACATACTAAATTTCGACTTTGTGTTTAGATTATGTTGGAAACTCTTCACGAACATGGGGGTAAATCTAAAATCTCTTCTACATACAATTTATAATGGTGTTCCATGTAGCATCTCCACTTTTATGATGTCTATAATTGGATGTTTATCGAGTGATAAGTCTTATCTAAACATAATGTTTTGACTATACATTGAATGAAAATCCAATATAATCCATATAGAATTATTACCCTATGATGTCTTTTGAAAACTATTAATTGAGTATATGAGGATGTTTTCCCATTTCCATGTAGGTATGTGTAATAGATGCATCATAACCTTGTAATTTTTTATTTCATCCTTCACTTTCTGTCAAACCATGAATTATTATGTATATTATAGGATATCCTTCTTCATATTTCCACAATAATAGTGCTCTAAAAGTCTTGAAACACCTTTATTCTCCTGGGGAGGATGGATGAGGTTATTCTATGTGTGGAATTCAAAAAATACTTCTCTATATCACAATTTGACAAGACTCATAGTCAAGAAAAAAAATCATAAAACTATATCTCCATAAATTCTAAACTATGAGGAATATTTTGTTTATAACTTACAACTTCTAAATATCAACATCATCAAATAGAGAATTCTTTTTTCATCTCCAGAAGTTATAGTTGAGAAATATACTAAGAAAGGAAGGATGATGTAACTTCCTTTATAATACCCATATCCATCCATTTAATGTTTAAGAGGAATTAATAAATCTCAATTATTATAATTTATATAGTCAATAGATCCATACAACTAAGAGAAATTTCCAATCTATTTTGTTTCCCGTTATATTAGTGAAGTGATCAGTCAAAGTCCATGATCAGCTCAAACCATCTCCATTTTCCAATATTATGATCCTTTTATGTAAATATTTAATTAAGAATCATATGATCTTCATATATTATATAATTTTATATATATCTTATATTTAACTAAAACATCATTAACCTCCATTTTATCTCTTGTTTTTATATATTTTCACTTCAAAAATTCATATTTCATTATCAATATTCTGCCTCATTTATACTGTGATGTTAATGAGTGTGATTATTCTAGGGGGTCGATCATATCAATATTTTACTATTTTTATTATCATAATGTCAAATTTTTTAGATTATAATGCATTAAATTTGTGTTGTCATATTTTTATCATAAATTAAAGATCAAATTATAATAGTAAAATATTTTTTGTTCTATCATGTGGTGCTTATGAATTATACTACATTACTAATTATGATTAAATTATATGAAGACAGAATTCATTGTTAATATTCTTGGTTGTTACATTGTTCCCCTATTAAGAAATTTCATGATGAAAATTTATTTTTACATAATATGGTGAGAATTGATGTGGGTTCGTATGCTTAATGGCTTCCTACAGTCCCCATGTTGACTCCACATACTAATGATTTTACTACTGTTCTTTGAATAGGTGAATATAATTATTTCATATAATATTATATCTATGGTCCATGATTTTCACCAACTAATCCTCAAAATATATATCACATTCTATATATAACACCTCTTAATTTTTTTACATGTTAGGGATATGGAATGTACCTCCTCAATAGTTATATGGGGAGTACATCACACACTTGAGTCAGAGATAGTGGGATTTCTAGAAGATAATCCACATCTATGAGGAAATCAAGAATATAAAAGGGGTTGATGTACTTGGGACATATGTTTTGCTTCATCAAAAATCTCATAAATTTCATATAGTGATATGTGTGGAAGAATAATTTATCTCTAACCCCAAACACCTAGTCTTGTAGAAAATTATAATCCTAGATCATTTGTTAACTTTGAGAAACATTGATTTGTTTTTTAATGGTCTTAACATTTCCTACCATTTCCTCCATTATTATTTTTTCTATTATATTATGTTCTCCAACTTCAACCCAGATTGTTTGTGTTCTAAATATCTCTCAATAAAAGGCTTAATATAGATCCATTTTTAGTATTTTGTGAAAACTATTATGGTAAGAGAATTTAACTAGAGGAATATTCTAATCTCATACAAATTTGAAGTCTATCGAGCATATTCTAAATAAGTATTCAACTATCTAGATAGTTTACATAGATTTTCCATCAATATCTAGTGATAAGACAAAATAAATTTCAACTTTGTGTTTAGATTATATTGGAAAATCTTCAAGAACATGGGGTAAAGCTAAAATCTCTTCCATATACAATTGATAATGGTGTTCCCTACAACATATCCACTTTTATGATGAATATACTTGAATGTTTATCAAGTGATAAGTCCTACCTAAAAAAATGTTTTGAACAGACATTGAATGATAATCCAATATAATCCATATAGAATTATTTCCTTTTAATGTCTTTTGAAAACACGTAATTGAGTATATGATGATGCTTTCCCATTTACATGTATGTATGGGTAATGGATGAATCCTCACCTTGTAATTTTTTATTTCAGCCTTCACTTTCTATCATACCATGAATTTTGATGTATATTATTTGATATCCTTCTTCATATTTCCCCACTAATAGTGCTATTTAAATCTGGATACATCTTTATTCTCCTTAGGTGGATGGATGAGGTTATTATATGTGTGGAATTCAACAAATAATTCTCTATATCAAGATTTGATAAGAATCATAGTTAGGAAAAAAATCATACAACTTTATCACCATCAATTCTAAAATCTAAAGAATCCATTTTCTTATAACATACAACTTTTAAATATCAACATCATCAAATATAGAATTCTTTATAATATCCAAAAGTAATAGTTGAGAAATATATTGAGAAAGGAATTATGATGTTCCTTACTTTATGGTACCCATTTCCATCCATTGAATGTTTAAAAGGATTTAAAATATCTCAATTCTTATCATTGATACAATTAATAGATCCATATAACTAAGAGAACTTTCTAATTTATTTTGTTGCCATTATGTTAGTGAAGTGATCCATCAAAGTCCAAGATCATCTTAAACCATCTCCATTTTACCATACTAAGATCCTTCTTTGTGAATATTTAATTAAGGCTCTTATGATCTATATATATTTTATAATTCTCTATATAGAGATAATTCCAATAGTTTTTCAATGAGAATATCACTATCACTAACTATAAATCTTGATTTCATTAGTTCACCCCATGAAAAGTCAACTATATGGAGGTGTATTCTACCACCTTGGAATTATAAATTAGTAATAATCCATATCCTCTCATCAAAGAATAATTTTATAACGTAATTGTTTTTAATTTTTTTATTGTAGGAAGAATAAGTCCATTATAATCCTTATTTTCCATCCTATTAAACTCTTTTCAAACTCATAATTCAAGAAAAAAATTATACTACAGAAACCCATGTTTATCATACATAGATATTACATCAATTTTTAAGAATATTTATTACATTACACAAACACATGTTTGAGGATTGTAAAGGTATATTTGCTTTGGAAATATGGAAAGGAAAAAAACTTTTTCATAGGTAAAATACATCATCTCCCACTATTTTCTTCATAACTATCACCCTTCTAAAATATATCATATATAATAAATTACTTCATAATCTAGAGAAAGGAAACATAAGAAAGGGTGAGCTCAGCTACTCAGTAATGGTAAAAAATTGAGATACGTAAGAATACCATGAACATAAGTGTATGATAACATGATCATAATATTTGAAAAATATTTCCTATATATAAAAGTTCATAATACTGATACATATAATAAAAATTTGAAATTCATAACGCATGACTCATAAGATAATAAAAAAATGACCCATAAGAGAACAAATTTTTTATAAGACATGGATTTATTTAATCTATGGAAGAATAGGAAATCATTTCCATAGTAGTCATGACATACTTTCATGGCAATCATAGTGGAATTGGTTCAGTCCCCAAATCATCATAGTAGTCCATGTTCACACTAAAGACAATCATTATAGATAAATTCCCTTAATAAACTGAGTTCACTCCCCCATTCTATTCATGTCTTTATCATGAGATATAAATAATTACCAAATTCATTTGAGGGAGATATATATCCCACCCATCACATAAAAAGGATTATGTATTCCTCATGACCATAAAAAATCATCATATCATAACCCATGAAATGAAATGGGTTTCATAACCATTTCATCATTTCATAACCTATGGAAATTATATAGGTTTCATAATCATTTCATTCTTTCATTATAGCATAACATGTAGAAAAAACAAGTGGTTTTCTTAATAATTTTATCGTCATGTAACTCATGGAAGAGAAATGGGTTTCATAAACTTCTTGTCATAAAAATTAATCATGATAAATACTATGAATGGTATCCTAGGATCATATACCTATTAAATAATATGTAACAACAACATATGAAATCTTATATGGAAAATGATTTTAAAAGATTATTTAATGCATTTATTAATAAAAATATCCTTTCTACTTAAAAAAACATTTAAACTCATAAAAAATTTTCAAATTTATTTTATTTTACAATAACCTTGATATCTTATAATAGAATATTCAATTGAAATTATGGTCATGTTGAATAATATTTTCATTCATGTCGTACATGATTAAATAATGATTCCATTCACAAATTCATTAAAATAAAGAAGATAATTGTTTAGAAAATGGTATACAGATTCCATTAAATATATTTTTTTAAAGAGTAAAAAATGGGTAATTATTTTTCTAAAAAAAATCGGAGAAGAGTATAAAATTTTTTAAATCATATTTAAAAAAACATGTTTTTGGATGAAAACATATATTTGACTGAAGAGAAAAATAATGGTGGATTTTATTAAAAACATTTTATCAACTACATTATGTACCATGTGTGGGAAAATAATAATATTAATATAATTAATAAACAAATTATAATAAATATTAATGATTCTAATGATATAATGATTATAATATTTTATCATCGGAAACATAATAATAATCAATCCTGACAAACAATGTGATTTAAACATATAATCTTTACTTCTTTGGTAACTTTTAAATGTAAGAACCATGAAAGAATACAATTAATTTAAATTTAAAATATAGTGAGTATACTTAAATTTATGATATTACATGTAAAATGGTATTTATATACACCTTGTAATAAATGATAGGTGCACAACATAACATATGTCACGAAGAAAGAAAATCGAGACAAGAATGCCTAACTTTATGTCAATAATTCCTTCGTACACATTCTAAACTCATATATATAAACATAATTTATTTATAGATCTATTGAAAAAATATACTTATATATATCATACCATATATGATTTAATTATAACCATTTATTACCTGCTTATTAACAATTACTTGTTAAATGCACGTGTTGGGTAATAACATCTTAATTTTTTGTATATGTTTTGAATTTTTATTTTTAGTACTACTAAATTGAACACAGGTCCATGATTTTTGAAAGTTGAAAAATGATATATATATCATATATATTCATATTATATGTATTAATAGTGATCCAAAAAATTGAGAGATAGAAAATGAAATACATCACTCATGGGGATTGTGGCTCGTATGTACACATTAACATTGTTTCCATTTCCTAGATAGGAAATAAGGAAAGAAATTTAAATAATATATAAAAATTATATAATCATTTTTATTTCATATATATCACGTATTTTCATTAAATTTATCCTAATTAATTTCAATATAACATGTGAACAAATCACATCGCTCCACGAGGCAGTTGACACGTATACACAAACAAAGTTATTATATTCCCATGAAATGGAATAAAAAAGTAACATGTGATATTATTATTATTATATAATAATAATATCATAAATATAAGATATTATTTTTTAACTAATCATTATAACCAGTCATGATTTATGGTAAAGGAAAACTAAATGACATTGGTTCGTGAGGCAATAGTCCACCGTACACACAAATAGTGATTTCGTAACAAATTTGATGAAAGAGGTGATGGATTTAGGATACAGGCATAACATAAATAATCTTAGTATATTTATGATATGAAGGTTATTATATCCAAATGATTTAAAATTAATTGAAATATGTGGATGATGAAATAAAATAAAAACACTCATTGAAAAACATTAACTCTTCTTTGGGTATCCTCTCTAAGTTTTCACCAAATATCTTCCTAGGTTAGATTTCATCCAAATATAAGGCTTATAGTATGAGAGGATGGATGTTGGTAATTGATTTAGTCTATTAATTTCTGATCCAAATGGGGTTTAAGGAGTGAATAAGAGGATAGAGTGGGTGAAATTTTATAAGTGAGGTGAGTGGGACACATATAATTTTTTGAAAACAAACAATTGTGCCATCATTTTTTTTCTCATAATAAAAATGATAAAAAAATAGAGTATTATTGATCCTTAAATATTATAGGGTCTAAATATGGCCATAAAATAAACTTTATAAAGGTTTTTAGGCAATTTTAACCCTTATATGTTTTTTGTTTTACCCCAGGGTAAACCCATTTTTACCTTAACCATGGAAAATAATTTGTACTTTTATCACAATTAATTTTGGTCAAAAAATTAAGTTGACCATAATAGATAATAAAAAATTATAATTAATCCAAATATGTAATCCATTTTCCATATCCAATTAATATAATAATAAATATATAATTTAAAATTAATATCGTAGATGTGACAAGAAACCAGGTTTTCAAACAGAAAATGTTCAAAAGATCACAAAGATTATATATCAATATTCTATGAGAAAATTATTTTTATAACCTAAATAGGATTAATAGATATATTATTGATCTAATTTCACTTTGAAACTTATTTTTCATATAATTTATCTATATAAATAATGTAAATTAAAATGCATCTTTCAATACAAATTCTGTATTTTTCACTATTCACCAAAAAATTAACCTTTTAATAAAATTCTTAAAACTTCACCCTAAGATTATATTTATATTATGATTTCATAAATTAAATTAATGTTATCAAATAATATTTTTAAAATTTTTAATAAAACATTTCATTATTGTTCACAAAAAGAAATAATGTTTTTTTGGAAAATAGTATTTTCGAAACTTATAAAGACATTATCAAAAAAATATGTACTATTTTATCAATATTATTTATTTATATAAAACAATTATACATAAAATTTTAAAAATTATTTACTAATATTAATATCTCTATGTTTAACAACTAGTTAATAACATTTTTCTTTAAATATTTATATTAATAATTTTTCACAGTTCGTTAAAACTCATTGTTTTTTTAACACATTCTGTCAATGGAATTTAATTAATTTGAAAAAAACATAAAAATTTAGGGTGTTATATTGGACCCCTTAAAATTCATTCCTCCCTCAAAATTCATTTGTCTGATACAAGTGAATTATAACACATTAAACATGTTATATCCTTAGTTTCTCATGTAGCATCCTAAAACTAATGGTTTTGCCACAACCCTTTGACTAAGTGAGTGGCATTGTTTCATAAAAATTTCTTTGTAAAATAAAAAATCTCCATAAATCTATCCTCATTATAATTTTCATGATCTAGTGTAAAAACCTATATGTTTATGAAATTTGAAGGATCAACAATTTACTTCTTTAGGAGAGATACAAGGAACACATTGTGAACCTTAGAGAGTTTTGGTGAAAGCGCCAATCGACAAGATTATGTCTTGATAAAATCAATAATTTTAAAAGGATCATAACAATATGGGATGAGTTTACTTTTCTTATTAAATATCATAACCTTGTTTTATGTAAAAATTTATTGAAACAAATTATCACTATCTTCCAATTTCAGATCAAATCGGTGATTGTAAAAATTTATTTTATACCGACTCTGAGAATCCATGATGTGTTGTTGAATGGATATATAATTATATTCCATTTATTTCACTATATCAGGTCCCAAAGTAATTATTTATCCACCTTTATTCCATTACATTATATCTCTTCACATCTCTCCATATATGTCTTCATATAGTTAAATCTGAATTTATGAGTGAAATCTATTGTTGTAAGAAAATTGAATTAGGGGAAGGTGTTGATCCTAAAAACCTTTTAATTCCAAAGAAAATGATATAAGTATAAATACAGGGTTTTAAATGTTTCAATCATAAATATCATCTATATGAGGGTGATACATAGTGATGAAACTCAACTATGTATTAAGACCTTGATAAATAATTCTCCATAACATTGAGGTAAACCTGGTAACCAGATTAGACACAATGGAATGTGGTACTCCAGGAAACCTTTACTATTTATTAATATATATCCTAGAAATATGAAATAGATAAAATCCTTCTCTGATAGGAATGAAGTAGGTTAAAATTTTAAGGTGATCGAATACAACCCATATATCATTATTCCCTTTAGTGGTTTTGGGGAGCCTAACGACTAAATCCATGAAGATGTTTTCCAATTTCCAATATCCTATGGGTAATCGATGTAACATAATCTGGTAATTTTGTCTTTATAACTTAACTTTATGAGATAACATTAAATGTGATACAATCTCTATGATATATCTATTTATGTCATCCTACCAAAATCTTCTTTCAAATCTATACACATATTTTTACTTCAAAGTGAATAAAGAATCAAGAACAATGCACTTCCTCTAAAAACTCCTTAAAATATGGTATAGATGGAACACATACACATTTATTAAACCTTATCATTCCACCTTGATCATGGTTAAACTCATGAATATTTATAACCTCCATTTGTTGATCTACATATTCCTTTTTTCTCTTCAATAACAACTAAGATGGATGGTTGAACATTATGTTGATAAAGATAAGATTTATCCTCTTCATTTAAGATTTATAGATTCAAACTTTTAAAATCTAGGAATATTGGATATTTTTTATCATCATAATGGATAAGCTAGACTGATCCTTTCAACTCAAATCTTCATCCCCTTTGTTCACTTTACTAAATTTGTAATGTATTGAGTGGTCGTAATATTTAAATAGTTATAAACATCTTATATAGAACATATTAAAAATTCCTTTTTATGAATATATTATTAAAACATTAATGATATATATATATATATCTAAATTTTCGAAATAAAGTTCATACCTATATATGTTTAATGAATAAACTACTGTATCTAACTTCAAATAATGAGTTGGGTAATTTTTCTCATTAACTATCAATTGTTGTGGGGCATAATATATAACCATTTCACACTGCATAACAAAAAATCCTAATCCCTTCCTTAATAAAAAACTGTATATTAAAAACCCTTCACCACTATAAGGTAATCTAAGCATAGTTGGATAACTGATGTTCTCTTCAGTTTCATGAATTTTCCTTTACATTCATTTTTTAATAGGGACTTTGATCCATTACAAGTTAACATATTGATTGGATTAGATAATCATGAGAAATTATTCTCAAAACATTAATAATATTAGGCTAAAAAAAGAAAATTAATGATCTCAGTCACCATTATTGGTATGTGCCAACACTCAATAGCCTCTGTCTTTCCAGATCAACTGATATACCATCTCTTGAGTTTATAATTCAGAAAGATGAAAACATATTCTAACAAAATTCACAATTTTAAAATTTAGAATATATTTTCTCCTTTCTTGGAGTCTTTATTAAAATTCCCAAGTGATCTTTATATTCATACATGGTCACTGGATAGATAAAAATATCATCTATAAAGGCTCCCATAAACTGATCAAGTAAATCTAAAAAGAATATTAATTAAATCCAAAAATATAGTGGGGATATTGGTAATAAAAAATAGAATCACTATATATTTATAGTTTCCATCACTCTTAAGTAATATATCATTTTTGGAATCCTCTTTCTTAGACCTCAAATGATGATATCCACAATGAAGTTCAATCATGGAAAAGCATTGAGCTCTACACAGTTGATCAAAAAAGTAATCAATAAGAGGATGTGGATAATTTTTCTTAATTGTGATTTTGTACAAATCCGAATAATAAATACATATTATCGTCAATCCATATTTACTCTTTACAAAATGTATAGGTGCACCCAAAGGTGACACACTTAGAACAAATATTTCCTTATAAATGTTCTCCAGGACTTTCTTTTTCAGTTCCTGAAACTCAATTAGTTCCATTCTATAGAGAGTATTTTAAATTGGTGTGGCATTAGGTATGAGTTATGTTGAGAACTCAACATAATATATTTTTTGTAAAGCTGTGAAACATATTCCAAAATAATTAAAAAAATTCTCAAACAATATAAATATCATTTATGATAGGTTTCTCCCCAATCATCTGAGTTAAACCCTCTTCTATATGGGAATTAGAAACTATACTATGGAAGTAATCCCAATTATAATTTTTTACATATCATCCCATTTTTTATATGACCATGATTTGTTTTTGAATATCAAATATGAATTCCCTTCCATTAAAATTAAAGTGGGATATATTTAGAGAAATATAATTCATTTCTAATATAACATCAAATTCAACTAGAGTAAGAATGAAAATATTTTCAAGAAACACATTCCAAACAACATCAACTGAATATGAATATTATACAAGAGTTGTGATCATAAAACCATTAGGTGTTTTCACATATAATTCAACATCTAATAATTTTTATGAAACCTTGATACCATTGGAAAATTCATCAGATATGAATGAATGGGTAGATATAGATTTAAATTATACATTAACAGTTCTATAGTTGATGGTATGTGTATCTTTCACCACAACCTTATCCCACCCCTTATAAAAAATAGCGAACTCATAGAATTTCTATTTATCACCCAATTTAAAAAGTATTTGAAATTTATCACCATTATTAAAAATTTATTTGGGAATTTTTTATCATAGATACCATTTTACCTTCATTTCAAACACCGATTAGTGCATTCACAACATCTTTCTCCCTATTCATATCATTAGCTAACTTCTTCCCATTACATAAGAAATCATTTTACTGATGAATTTCCCATAAAAAATATTAAAACATTTACTATTATTCGAAAGAAGATTACATCCATGCTTCTTCCCAAACATTGAGCAGAAATGAAAGATAATCATATTCTCTCCAAGGTTCATAGATTTTCCTTTGAATTCCATTTTTTATTATTAGAAAAATGGTGAGAGTGATACATAATTCTAACCTCTATTTAAAACATGATAAAAAATCTAACTATATCTTCATAGATACTAAATTATCTTATTTATAGCTTCATTTAAATTCATGGTTTTAAGAAACTAAATAATTGAAAACCTTACATTTAGGATGAATGATAATACAAGAAGCGTGTCTCACAAGTCTTGTAAATGTTTCCTAATAGGTACCCAAAGATTCATCATTCTTTTTTGTTATCTCAAGGAACCACTTCTCCATATTATTATAAATAATATTAGGAAATTAAATTTTAAAAAATAAATTCTTTTATGTTTAACAATCCATAGAGTCTATCTCATCATGTTTCCTCATAATCTTTATAAGATTTTACCATTGATGTGCTTAAAATTCAAAATAGTAGATAACCAAAACGAATTTTTCATGCTCCAAATAATGTAGGATAGACAAATATAATTTTAGTGGTGATGTTACATTGATTTGGAATTGCTATTTTAGAAGTCCCATCAAAACAAGTTCAGAATTTCCTCATGAAGGACTCAATATAATGCTATACACTCTTTGTTCATTTAGATGTCTGTCATGATTCATATCTTGAGAAAAAATTTTGAGCATAACAATGACATAATGAATTCTACCTCCCACAAGTTTTGGATTATAAATATTAAAATCATTTAATTTTCTATCAAAATAAATATTAACATGGTTCCTTTAGGTTTTAACCATTGGCTGAAACCAAAAAACACATTGTAAGGAATAATATTCATAGTGGGGAACCACATGATCATGGTAAATCATTTATTGGATGTCTAAATCATTACAAATTATTTTAAATGAAGGAAAGATTATTTTTATACTATTTTATTCATAGTTATATTTAATTTAAATCCTTCATGATTTTTCTTAAAGAGTTTATGAATTTCTAAAACATATCCCCCCAATAGAATCAAAACAGGTTTGTAGCAAGGCATATTATCATCCACCTAGTCAAAATTGATTCCATGTCAATGTTCCCTTCATAGAGTTACTACCACTATGTAGGTCTATTCTAGATCCACACATACTTTTAGTGTTTGAACGGGGAAAAATTTCATAAAAACCACTCATTAACCTTTAACATAATTATAGAA
This sequence comes from Viscum album, assembly GCA_963277665.1. Taxonomy (NCBI): domain Eukaryota; kingdom Viridiplantae; phylum Streptophyta; class Magnoliopsida; order Santalales; family Viscaceae; genus Viscum; species Viscum album. Next base: position 1,446,490,919 of record OY728142.1, on the reverse strand, counting down.
AATTTTCTTATACATTGAATCATCCTTAGAGTTATCTTTCGACACATCCTTACGGATCTCACTATAGTTTTCTCAGAAATGTTTCCAAAGGTTAACTAAACCAATCCTTTAATATTAATTATAATGAACCATGTATATATTATATAGATATTAAATCATTTTTCATGAACATTTATTATATTACACCAACACCCAACTGAGGATTATAAAGGTATACAACCTTTGGAAACATGGAAACACAAGAAACATGTTCATTGGTATACTACATCATATCCCAATATATTATTTATAACTACCACAATTAATTGAAATATCATATGTAATTCATTTATTCATATCCTAGGAAAAGGAAACACGAGAAAGGGTTATCTCAGATGCTCAATAAGGGTAAACAAGGTAGACATGTAAACATAACATAAAAAAAGGTGTCTATAACAGAGTATAATATTTTAAAACCATTACATTCATATCAAATATAATAATCTTGAATAGTTGAATAATTTATTGATATTTGTAATAAATGAATCATAAGAAAATAAAATAACATGATCTATGATAGCATTACTTTTCCATAAGTCCTGGATTTGAGGAATACATTTAAGAATAGAAAATCATTTCCATAGTAGTCAAGGATCGGTACCAAGGATATCATAGTGGAATGAGATCACTCCCAAAACCATCATAGTAGTCATGGTTCACTCCCAAGAACATCATATTTGATAAATTACCTTACTGAACTAGGTTCACTCCCCATTCCAGTCATCAATATTTCACGAGATATAAATCATTAACCATTGAATTGGAGTGATATATATATACCACTCATTTCATTATGAAAACCATATTTGTGTGTTCCAAAAGATCATAAAAAATTCATCATACCATAACCAATTAAATGAAATGGGTTTCATATACTTTTATCCATATCATAATATATGTAAAATATACAGGTTTCATAATCATCTCACCATTTCATTATGTCGTAACCTGTAGAAAAATAAGAGGGTTTCAAATGAATTTTATCATGGTATAACCTATCTAAGAGAAATGAGTTTAATAAGTAACCTTTCATAATAAAGAATTAAAAGAAGGATTAAGAATGTTATCCCTAGTTCATATCCCTGTTAAATCATTATTCACATAAATGGAAGTCATATTATATGTAAAATGATTTTGAAACATCATTTAAAACATTATTGAGGAAAATATAATTTATGATTTAATATTTTTAAACACATATATTTTTTAATTTATTTTATTTTAATATTACCATGAAAACATATAAAGTATTCTTAAAATAAAATAATGGTCATTATGATAGTCAATATCTTTCATGCTTTACATGTTAAAACAAATATTCCTTTCACATTTTCAGTAAAATCCATATGGACATTGTCTGGAAAATAAAATAAACATTCCTTTTGATTTTTTATAAAAAGTAAGACAACGGAAAAAATTTCTTTTAAAAATAATATTATAATATCAATAAATTTTTGAAAAAATTTCTTAAAAAACATGGTATTGGAAGAAAATTGATTTCTCACCAAAGAGTGAAATAAAGTCGTATTTTCTTAAAAACATTTTCTACATTATTTTTTGTGAGAAAGAGTGAAAAAATGGTATAATTACTATCATGAATAACCACATGAGAATAAAATTAATTATTTTATTGAGATATGGATCTTAATATTTTATCATAAAAATCATAATCATAATCAATTCTTATAAATAATGAGATTGTAATATACAATATTTACATATTTGGTAACATTGAAACATAATCCAAAAAAATGAATATAGTTAAATGAAATCCAAAATATCATGATGATAAATAAATTTATGATATTAAATTTTAATTGGGATGTATATATACCTTGTTTATAAATATAAGTTTATAAAGTAACATAGGTCTCAAAAAAGGAATATTGAGACCAAAAGCTCTGACCTTAAGTCTTGAATTCATTCGTACATGTTCAAAACTATTATATAACAAACATAGGTTTATTATAAATCTATTATTTCATCATAAATATATACATCATACCATATATGATTTCATTATGACCTTTTATTTCCATTTTATCAACAATTACATGTTAAAGTCACATTTAGGGAAATAACATCTTTTTCATATATGAATTGATTTGTTATTTTTGGTCATATTACATTTAACATTGTTCCATATAATCCATAATGTTAACCATGATATAAATATCATATATATTCATTATATATGTATTTACATTGATCCATAAAAGTTATAGATCAAAAATGAAATACACAGTGCATTAAGATGGTAGGTCTTATGTACGTATGAATGTTGTTTCAATTTTCTAAAAAAAAGAAGGAACAAAAGGTAAATAATATATTAAAATTAAAGATTCATTTTTATTATATATATATATATATATATAATATTTTCATTAAAACCATCATTATTACCTTCTATGTAAAGCATAACTGAATCACATTGCTTTGGAAGGAGGTAGTCCATTGTACACATGAACGCCATTTTCATATTCCCACAAAATGGGTTTTCAAAATTATCATGTGATATTATGATTCAAAAAACATAAAAATATCATAAATATAATATATAAACATTTAATATATCATTATAAACATCCGTGAGAGTTCGTAATGGAAAAAACGAATGACATCAGTTCATGAGGCGGTAGTCCGTCATACACATAAATCACAATTTTATATCCATTTTTATGGAAGAGGATATGGTTTTAGGTAATTAACATAAAATAAAAAATATTAGTATATTTAATATATTAATATTATTATATAATCATGGTTTAAAACTAATTTAAGAGGTGGGGGATGAAATAAAATAAAAACACTCATTAAATAATGCAGCATCTTCATCGCCTATCCTCCTTAAATTTTCACCAAAATCGTTCTTAGGTTTCCTTTATTATAAAAATATTTCTTATAGGATGAGAGTATTAATGTTGGGAAGTTATTTTTTCAGGTAATTTCTTCTGAAAAATGGTTTGAATGTGTAAAGAAGGGAGGAGAGTAGGTTGCCTTTTATAAGTGAGGTGAGTGGCACACTTGTATTCTTTTGAAAATAAAAAATGTGTAATCACGTTTTTATCATGATATAAGGATTATAAATGTATAATTCACAATAATTATAAGTGAAATGGTAAAAACATGGAAATAAAATAAATTTCATAAAATTTTTGAGGTCATTTTAACCTATATCTTTTTTAATTAACCCATGGTAAACACATTTTTACCTTAATCACAACAAATAACTTTTAATATTTTTAATATTCGTTTGTGTAAAAAAAATATTTGTAACGACCTAAGACCATTCTTCCGAACTCAATGGTTAAAAATGCTGTATGATTTTTTTACAAAATTAACTGAATAATTACAAAACACTTCAAGGAAAAGAATACCTTTTACCAGTCTAGGTTCTAGAGGATTAAGTTGAACCATACATTTATCAGAGTTGAAATAATAAAATAAAACAACTTCCCACTACTCTTCTTCTTGTGCTATCTCCAAAAGTGATGAAATCTATAAATAATCTCTTAAGATACCTGTGAGAAATAATTTTTAAAATAAAAGGGCGAGCATTCAATTGTTCAGTAAGGTGTTTTGAAAACCTTTGATAAATCCCATTAAAAATATTCCTTTGATAATACATTTAGAAAATTCATTTAGAAATACATTGGTAATTTTTTTTTCAAAATAATGTAATGATAAAAAAAATTAAACATCAAATATGATTTTAAAAAAATCCATTGATTCAGTTGAAAATACTAAACAATCTGTTAAAAACAAGACAATTGAGGAAAATCAAAACTTTGAAGCCTATCTTGGGTCTACCCACTTGAGGGGTGGATTCACTATCCAATTCTCTATCATGTTCATATTGTTCAAGTACCAGTTTCTTTATAATATTTTTTTGATTTCCTTACTTACATATGATTTTCACTGTAGTTTTTTTAATTATGGAAACATGTTACTACAATAAAATAATCGTTTCCACACATATATATATAAGTATATATATATAAATGTGAATTTTTTTATTGAAAAACACTTGTGAGTATTGATTCCCCAAAAATCACGTCACTTGGCTTGTCCATAAACCCCCACATACTCAATCTCCCATTGATAAAAATATCAATGATTTGTTTTCAAGATTTAATGACTTAAATCATTCATATAATTTAAAATAATAAAATAATCATGATTATGCACATAATATTTTAAATGATACATTTTTTAAAATCATAATTTCTTTCATGAGTAAATTTTTTAATATAAACATGTACAAGAAAAATTAAAATTATAACATGTCTATAAACATTTCATCCAATTCCAATAAAAATACATTTATTTGTAATGTTTATACAATATTCATAAGTATGTGTATAAACCTATATATTCATATGCATGTTTGAAGTAATATGATAAATTATCAATATATTACCATATTCATGATTTGAGTATGACATGTATATGGCATGATTACTTTATGATATTCTCAATTTATAATTTATTAATTAACATTTGGTTGATCATATATAATTTATTTAATATGGTTATACACTTTGAAAGTTATAAAAGTATATATAATTATATATGTAACCAAAATAAATCCATGTTTAAATAAAACATTATAAATTAAATTATATAAGATGATTCTTTTGAATTATAAAAAAATCAAAATTCTAACATATATCAAATTGATTGTCTAATAAATTTAGAGTAACATTTTACTAGATACTTATAAAAATATACAAAAGAACTGATAAACATGTTTGAATGTTTTAAATCCATATATAAGAGCATATTTTTAAAACAAAGATAATTCGTTAAAAAAAATTAACCCTTAACACGAGCATATTAAACATAAATCAAATAACATAAATGTCTTACGCAAAGCTAGAGAATATAATTTGAAATAAATAATCAAATTTCCCTTAAAATAAATTAAATAGATTTGAAGAGAAAAATGCAATCGAAATCAAATTTGAACGTAAAAATAATTCATAAATTAAATATTTGAAAAACAAATATTTTCCTTCACAAAAACAATAATATCAAATTGCATAAATAGTGTTTTGAAATTGTGTAATCCCTTAACTTATGTACTCTGAAAACTAAAGTCATATATCTATATCCACATCTTAAAGAAAATATAATTCCTCTAGAAAAAATAAGTCATCATCAGAAAAGTAAAACGAAATAAATTAAAACCCTTACAAAAAATATGTTCTTAAATAAATAAATGTTTTGAAACAAATAGGTATCCCTTACATAATTATAATTTTAAGAAGGAAAAATAAGTTTATAAAATAAATTTTAATAAATCCCTTACCAAATTTGAAATCCCTTTACTCTTATTTGCTGCTTGTTTTTCGTACTCTCAGAACTAAAAACAGTACAACACAACTCACAGAGGTGAATGGATCTCTCACTTCCTTCCCTACTTCATTTTTATACAATCATAGGATAATATAAGTGATTAATTTATTTTAACTTTTGATGATAATTGATTGGATACACATATAATATATCAAATTTTATAACTGAATTAAAAATAAAGATTGGGTTGCTTCAAGTTGAGATACAGATCAAATATATATATTGATTTGATCAACTCTTAGGATAATAAGACACTAAATATGTTGTCAATGATTTGGAAATGAGACAAAATATATAATGAATTAATTTTATGGAAAATTTGAAACAAAAAAATGCATTTAAGTTGGATGTTAATATATTTGTTTTAGATATATATTTTTTATTCCGTTGATATGTACTAAATGGAATAGTCTGATCCGAGACACAACTTGTTCACGAAGCATTCAACACAAACCATACATAAATGAAATCGTAATAGATTTGAATTATTGAAACAATATCCAAAAAAATGCCGTTCAAATAACTCACGCATTTGTGAGGTTCAACATACCAATAGGGACCACATACATCAATGATAGAATCAAGTAAATAAAATTAACAATTTGGGCACTATTAAGAATATTTTCAAAGGATTTGGAAAATATAAAATTAAATGCATAATACCAACTAGTTAGAAAGGGAACAAAATAGATAAGAAACCCTCGCTCGAACAAAATATCTGACTTCAATCCATCAATGTGACCCAAAACTGGTCAGAGACGCTTGATTTCAATCTTCTACATGCAGATATAGGGTTCGAACCCCTCGATCTAAGATCAGCCCCCCAAAGTGAAAACCTCAGAGTCGATTTTACCTCTTCCTAGCTTTGATTGAATTCGATATCAACTTGTCAGTTTGAAACCAAAACCGAATCCATCCTCGATCTAAACCTTAGATTAAATTCAAACATAGGCTTGCAACTTCTCTGACTTCACAACCCCTTTCTTAGTCCGAATCTCATCCCTTAGCCTCAGCCTCACATCAGAAGATGAACTAGACTTGAATTGGTCTGATTCATCACCCACAATTGACTCCTGAAGATGAAGATGAACCTTTAGTAGAGAATCCCTCGATGTTGGCCCTGAATCGTGCTCACCTCTCCAGAACAACGACATCCTCTAGATTCGATTTTTTCTCTAACCCTAAGCACGTCCCAGTTTCCCCTTAACCAGAAAATTATTTCACTATACAGTTTTCATTTTTTAATCTCATTTTAATATATATATATATATATCATATCATTTCATCATTAAATATATATATATATATACTTACTTTTACAATTCGTTTTTATTCTATTTAATCCAAAAATTAAAATAATAATATTATAATGGAATTAATATTCATAAGTTTATATACAAAATTAAAAAAAAATCATACATATATTTATATATTGAACATAATAATTATTTTCATTTATAAAAACTGTCCTTTATAAAATAAAACATATTTTATAAAATCATCATTTATAATTTAAAGTTTCAATTTATTACAAGAACATTTTAAACACTAATAATTTATTTTGTAATTCTTAAAACAAAATCATAATTACATTAAGGATTTAATTAAACTAATTTCAAAATAGTATTTCTAAAACCTAAAGTATGGTTTTTAAAATATTTATAGGTCATTTTATATACATTATTTAAAAAATATTTTATAAGCGATTTTATTAAAACATATATTTATATAATTATTAATAAAAATTTCACATCTTAGAAAAGTAGTATTTAATCAAAATTCATTTCCTAAATTTTCGTTATAATAATTTAATATTTATTAACAAATTTATTAAACATAATATTAAATTAATAACATACTAATAAAATAATAAATCTTTTATTTACAACTCGGGGTGCTACAATGTTTCATTTATTATATAATATAAATTATTCTGATTAAAAATCTTTAATAAAATTTTCAAAATTCATTTTATATAAAGAAAATATTTTAATTCAAAATTAATATCAAAGACATAATGAGAAATTAAGTTTTCAAAGAGAAAATTTTCAAAAGTTTACAATGTTTCTGTATCTAATTACTATCTCAAAATTATTTAAATGGCCTAAATTTTATTAATATATATATATATTTGAATTAATTTTACCTTAAAAAAATTATAAAATTACTTTATATTTATAAATTATTTAAAGTAAAATATAGGTTTCAATAAAAATTCACTAGTTTTCACTATTCACAAAAAAAAAATAAAATTTTTATAGAATTCTCAAAAATTCACCCTAAGATAATTTTTACTTGATGATTTAAAAAATTATTTTTATTTTATCATATAAATTTTGTAAAGTTATCAACAATTTATTTTATTATTGTTCAAAGAAATAAATATTTTTTTTAGAAAATAGTTTTTTCAAAACATATAATGAATATAAAAAAATTAAATTTTTTTATCAATAAATTATATATATAACCACTATTATTAACATTTAAAATTAGTTATTACTATTCATCTCACTATACTTAATTTCTAGGTAAAAATAATAATATCAATAGATTATCATGGTTCATTAAAACTCTGTGTCCCTTGTAATGTAAGCTTTCAATGAAATTTAATTTATTTGAAAAACATTCATAACAACTAGAGGCGTTATATACACCCTTATAAGTCAACATAGACAGTTTTTTGAAAAATCTTGAATGGTCCCTCACAAATCATTTTCAATGCATATCTAGACCAAGGAAACTATCAATCACTATTACAAATGATGGATTAGGATACTCCTTAATTTCCATTATTAAAGAAGGGCTCATGTATATCAAATTTATAGTGATAACATTCCCCATAAATGATGATTCCTCCCTCAATATCTCACATTTACTATAAATTTCATATATCTTCTCATTTTATTATGCCTTTGGCACATTGTTAATGTATTATTTTTCTCCTCTTTTCTCTTATGGTACATCAAAATATCATTGATAAATAATGTTAAAACATAATCAAGGTAATATCTACTTACTCTATCCATTAACTCTATAATATTTTTTGTAAAGTACTGATTTTAAAGGCATCAATATGAACTCTTTTTTCCATATATCATTCGAAATGCAGTCTTGGGAATATCTTATTTCATCGCTTTTCATTGGTTACATCTAAACTAGAGGTCCAACTTTGAGAAATAATGATACCATATAGTTCATCAAACAAGTGATATTTCTTTGAAAGGTGATACATATTGTTTCTTTACGATATTTTATTTCACAATAATAAATTCCTAGGTGAATTCACCCATAACTATTTAGGATGAAGATGTCTGTCACACCACACGGTGAAGCATTTGGGAATCAAAAACAACCTTCTAAATTCTCTTGTGATTACTTTTTTGTGTTCCTTTAACTAAATAGTTTCTATTATATTATTATTCTATGATATGGGAAGATAAATTTCTATACTTTTAATTGAGAACTGAACCTCTCATCCCATAGAAAGACTAGACAACTCTTTTAAGAATACATCAGTATAATCCCTCAAAATGGGTGTTTCTAGGAGTATACTCCTCAACTTTGTCTCAATAATTTTAGAGAGATATTATTTATCATAATAAAATATTATCCATTCTTGGTAAAAAATATTCCAAAGGAAATTTAACCTCCTCCAAATAGTCCTATAGAATCATAGGGTGACATGGGATGTGAAGAGTGATATCCCTCTCTAAAAATTGATGTTGGTTTATATATGGATGTCCAATACAAGAATAATATTACATAAAATTCCGATAAAGTAAGAATTTTTTGGGATGGTTTAGTCCATAAACATTGACTGGTGAGGTGTTATTTACATGGGATGTAATAATTTCTTCATTTTATATTCTCATGGATTGTTAAACCTTAATTTTTTGAGGTGGTATTCGAATAGTTCTTATAAAGTTTCATGATATGGTTGAATGGGTAACACTAGAATAAACTTATATGTTCACTATTAATAATTGGATAAATAGTGTACCTTCAACCTTATAGTTATTGGGATCCACCAAAAGATTTGTGATAGTATATTCTCTGTCTTCCTCTCCTTACTATAGGGGTTATTCTCATTGGTTGACTCAAACAACCCCACACTTATGAAATTGGTTTAAATAATTCATGTATTCATTATTATTCAAAATTTTACCATAGGATGAGTATTGATAAGAACATTCAATCCGTCCATCTCAATAGTGGGGTTCTTTACCTCTCCACAAAATTTATTATTTTGATTCCCCTCTTTACCACAATTGTAGTATCTCTCTATTCCCTTAAGCTTCTTATATATGGCCATGTAAGACAACTAAGAGTAAAAAATATCCATATCAACCTTAATGTAAAAACATACAATCTATTTATAGATTTTAATGTCACAAATATATAAATCCTTTCCTAGAATTGGATTTCACCCAATAAAGAAGAAATACACCATATATTTGATGGTTATGGGAAAGTCGAAGTTGAACTATGTAAGACTTGGGATGTTTACCTCATACTCCCCTATCAAATCATTTTTTTCTTTAGTCCAAGAAATATTATCCCTATTTTATTATATTGTGTTTAACAAATAGATATAGTTAATTTTTTTACTAAATCCTGCCCATTCCATTGAATCAATATCCTCTATGTAATTCATCTTTTTGATCGGCCTCCACCACTAATCGACTTCTCCTCCATGAATATAAATATCCAAAATTCCTTTTTTTATTATAAAAATATGAGGATAGAGTATATATTCTAAATGTAGTTAATCCTTTTTTACATTATAATTGGATAAAAGGATCCACTAATCCTAAGATTCCATTTTCGAATAAAGGACTCAACCAAAAAATTCTATTTCTTAGGATATGTATGGTGTTCTCCCTTATTTAGTTTTTTAGTCATAGCATGATCCAGCTAAGCTAGTACAACCATGAAATTATCAATTACCACTCTAAAAAGTTTGGGCACATTATTATTGTAATCTTCACATTGAATATTATGTTTGTTGTTGGAAAAATTCCTCATTTTCTCTATTAACTTCAATAAATGTAAAAATTGTATTGGAAACATTATCAAATAAACATATAAAAATGAAAACAATGAATATAGAAATAAAAACTTACAAAAAAATTTAAATACTATGTTTTGAGTTTCTAGGATTCAATCTAGGTTATACATGGTGATTTACATATTATGTTTTCTGACCTAAAAATCCATTTTATTCTTTTATAATTATTCATAGAGTTTGATAATTTTCAAAATCATATCCTTTTGGAGAGAAAACCCAAGTTTGCAATGATGACACTTTTTGAAAAAATATGTGATGATCAAATTAAATCTAAATATCCCGTTTTAGCGGTTATTACATCTAGGTACAATTTTTCTATAGCCACATTAAATTGTAGTATCCAAAAATGGATGTATTTCTTAGAAACCACTCACTCTATACTTCAAAAAATTCAGATATTATCCTTGATATAAACTTATGCCTAGGGTTCTTCATATATTATTCATTTAATAATATTTATAAATAACTAGTTCTTACTTTGATACCCTCTATAGTGACACAATCATTATACACATATTATTAAATAATTTTAAATATAAATATCTGTTAAATACAACAAAAGTATCAAGAATCCTCGTGTATTTGGAATTCAGGGTCCATAATATATCAACATGAGACTAAATTAAAATGGAATTATTTTAATCTCTATAGCGTGATATTAAATCTATTTATCAACCTAAAACAACAAACTATAATGTTGGAAATAAATAATCTATGGGTGGGGGATAAAAAACACAGTATGGGGATAAACATAATATTGAATCCTAACATGTGAGTCAATCATTATAATATTATATCATAAAACATAAGGCTCATGAATAATTAAATAGAACCATAACATAAGGAACATGGTTTCATATGATCATGGAATCATAGAAATATGGGAGTTACAAATGAAATTTAATAAACACAAGCCAAGTCTAACCTCCATGTCAACATCCCATGGTGAACAGAGCCCCATCAGGGATTAGGTTTACTCCCTAATCTCACACATTCAATCTAAAGATACAAAAAACATAAACTAATTCATTACAGTTTTATCTAGGTTCACCCATCATAACATATTAATTTTTATTTTTTCCAAAAAATTAAATCAATAATTTTACATACAGATGATAAATTACCATGTATAGAAATCAGTTTAATAATCATGCCTCATATCATAATCAAATATATTTCATTAATAATGTGTTTTATAAGTAAACCAATAGAATTTATTACAATATAAATGGTAGAATAAGATAGGTACATATGTAAGTGACATATATAAAAAATATAAAATAATTTGTGAACATCAAGTAGAGAGAAAATTAGAATGAAATATAGAATGTCTAAAACCCAATGAAAAAAGTGGATTGTAGAGATCCCTAACCTTATGTCTATACTTGTTCATCCCTTGAACATAACTTCCTAGTTAGTAAAATTATATTCATTAATAAGAAAATTAATAAAAACTTCCACCGATATTTTGGTTATTATTATTTTTATCATTTTCATTAATAATATATTAAAAGATATATTATATGTAATTTTTCATTCGATGAGGGTTTGTTTCAAGGATCCAAGGTTGGATGACCTCTGGATAATTATATACATTCTTATAAAATGTTTATAAAACCCTAAAAGTAAAATTAAATTCCATTATTGTGCATAAATATATTTAATTTTTCACAAATTACCTTATTTTTGTTGATATTAGGATATTTATTTAAATAAAAACTATAAAATTATAGAGTTAGTTCCTTTAGGAAATTTTACCAACCACCACGAATTTGTTTGGTTTTATTTAATATTATGGTAATATATTCATTCCAAATTTTGATACAATATATTATATAAATAATTAATTCCATTTAAATTTTTATTAGTGAATTTAAAACTTCCATTAATCTGATAGTGTAAAACAAAAATTCATCAACCGTAATGGTGGTGAAGTGACATAATATGCAAAATGATTTCATTTTTATAATAAAATGAGACGAGAAAGGTTTGGATGGTATATATTCAATTAGAAATATAAAAATACTATATATATATATATGTTACTGGATTTATTATTCTATGTTATATGTGGGAGGTGAAGAAAAGGTAGATGGAGAAATCAATTTATAATAAGTAAATTGAGAATATCACCTATTAAATTTCAACTCCTTGAAAAACTACTTTTGGAAATTAGAATTGTCTTTTTGATGGAAAAATATTCTCTAGGGCTATTGGTAGTGATTTTAGAAGTGTTTTGTGAAGAAATTTGGAAATATCTATTTCTTAAAAGGTGTGAGGAGAGTCGGTGGTGAGATGTGAAATTTATAAGAGGAGGAGAGGGATATTTTTGAACAATATATTCATTATTTTATTAGTTTGGATCATGAATATCAATAGTATTGATTACTGTGACTATATAGAATATATTGGGAATGTGAGTTCGAACAAATGGGTTCTTAAATCAACTGTTACTAAAAATATCATGTAATTAGCTTATAATGTCAAATACCATATTTTACCTTGCTTCCCAATTCACAAAATATTAAACTACTTTTGATAAAATACAAAAAATTCACTCTAAACCATTATTCAATGTGAAAATTCCAAAAATTTAATCTAATTTATAAAATTAATATTCTATATGTGAGAAAATTATTTTTTTAAATAATCTCACCATTTGTTTAAAAAATATCAATTTTAATATGATAATCTATTTTCTAATGAATTAAAAAACTAATTATAGTATCATGAAATTATAATATATTTATTATACAAGATAATATATTTTTATAAACTCATTTTATCAAAATTTTTTTTTAAATCATTAAATTTAAAATAAAAGTGAAATTAAAATGTTTCTTTTTTCTAAAAATACAAACACATAATTTATCAATTTTAAAAAATTTATTTACTTGTACCATTGTATAAATATATCACATTTTCATTTTATAAGATACCTAAATATTATTTTATATTCCCATGGGTGGGGATACAATTCTAATGATCACATTACTATTCATAAGAGTAAGATTACTATTCCACTGGTCATGTTTCTATTCAAAAGGTCTGATTACTATACAAAGTGACATATTAGTAATGGTCATATAGGTTCCCAACTTCCTATAAATAAATTATATTTAATTAATTAGTAATTAACATCCATTTTATCCAAATATTATGTATTTATTTATTTTGAAAATTACTATTTCAGTACTAATATTCTTCCTCATTTTAATAGTTTTATTCGTCAGTGTAATTAATAATGGGGATAAAGCAGATCCAATTTGTACTATTATTATTATGATATCATTTTATTAGTATGATTACAATAAATTAAATTATTATGGACATATTATTTATGTAAATTTAATGATCAAATTTAAAAAATATTTTTTATATAATGTGGTTCTTATGCATTATATGACATTACTAAATATGACATAATTATAAAAAGTCTAATTTCATTGATTAAATATTTGGTCATTACGCACATTAAGGACCAATAAAAGTTTCAATAATGAAGGTGAAATTCTACATTTTGATAAAGTTAATGGTGCAAAGATTCTTAATTTGGAGGTTATTAAAATCCCTCGAGTGACTGAAATATGACTTCAGTAAATCATAACTCAAAGATATTGAATTAGGGATGATGGAATAGGGAATGTATGACCAATATGAACACCAACCTCATTCAAATGATGGGTTTCTTCTGATATTGTTCAATGGAATATAGATACAATAGTGTCCTCTCATTGGGAGGAATATGCCTCTAGTAAACAAGAAAAATTGGGGGTGCATATTCTATTGAAAAATTAGGGCATGCATGTATAGCCTTGCAGAGGTGTCCCTCGAAGTCATTGAAACGCGTTAATTTCATCCATGGATGTTTAATGGGTAATCATGTGTAAGAGGAATGATGTTATTTAATAATATAATGTCTATTAAAGTAGGGTTCTGGCTAGCTAATGATCAGGTTTCTGGGTATTGAAAATGTTATTTAGGTGAAGTGATTCCATACATCATTACTCTAGCCATTTATGAAACCATGGTGTTTAGCAAGTGTAGATCCTCTTTTTCTATTACATTATGGTGGGACCCATAAAAATGGTTCCCTTTTTATTTGAGCTATTTTTTTTCAAATCCATGAATTCTATAATTATAGTGAGTGGAGACTTGATTATTGATCAAGAAACCCATTACAAGTTTTTATTCAAATTATATTTATGTCCCTTTCACCATGAGTTCATGGTCATGAGATTTAAACCATAGAGTGATAGATTTTATAGTCATATAGAATTTACCATGGTGGACACATTTTATGATAATAATATATTATCCAACATGTGTTGAGATAGTCCATCAAGTGGTAGGGAAAAATTTGACCTAATATGGATGATGACCCAATGAAACTACTGGTTGTCTAATTGGGGAAAATAAAGATTTTTATCATTGATTGTGGAAACTTTAATAAAGGTGTGGTGTGAAATAATATCCCAAATGGGTTTCTAGAGCCCAAAATATTCTGATATCATTTAAATAGAGTATGATGATGTCATAATTTTTTAATCAAGTTTCTCATATCAATAGTAATTTTATAGAACAACAATGTAAGGGAAACTACTAAACATATTAAAATGACCAGTTTTGTAGTGATTCTATGAGGGAATACAAATATTTAAGGACGTTTTTCTTCGGTTAAAGATGCATCTGTTCGGTTAGTCATATTGGGGGAGAAAATTCATGATCCAAATTATAGCGTGGTTACATATCCAAGTAGAGGTGTGACGTGAATTCATATTTACCTATTATCAATTCCCTTGAAAGGATTGCGTAAATATAAGAAACTTGAGATGCTATTTTTTATTTATAGAAATGTCTATTGAAATGTGTAATAGAAGAATTATATACATTAGATTAACATGGTAAGAAAAATGTCATCATTTAGAATGGAGTGAGTGTTGATGATTGTCTTTTTCATTTAATTTAATTCAAGAATAAATTTGGTTTTTTATTGGTTAAAACCATGAAACATATACATAAAGAACAATGATTAGTTTCATTTGTATGTGATGTATTCATTGTTATTTTTATGCTTGTCCCAATTTGGTGTAAGGTGAAACATCATGATAAATAGGTATGTATAATCATTACATCGATGTCCATTGATAAACTATATGATAAAATCCGTCAATTATAAATGATTTTGAAAGAGATAAGAACAATTATAAAACACTAAAGGTGGAATGATATCCATAAAGGAAAACCTATGTCAGGTTGATGTTTCAATGTAATTTCTAGATTTAACATGAATATAAAACTCTCGCATCACGGTATAATCCATACACGTATTGGAATTGAATACATGGTTGTGGAATTCAATATAGGATGGAACACGAAAATAACCTCATATCTATACTTAGGGAGATGAACCAGTTTATGGTTGAATATGAATGTTGCGGACCCGAACACTAAAAATATGTGAGGATATAAGGTAATTTATCCAGACATACGATCCAAATTTAGAATTATCATACACATATATGACTCAAATATATAATGATTAGGTTATACTATATAAATCACATTAAAAAATTTTCGGTCTTGTATTGTGGACCATATTCGAAAATTATAAATGTCATGTGATAAGAAACTAGATGTTGTGTATATTAATATGCTTCTCAATAGTCTAGGTCTAATAAATTTTCCAAGACCTCAAATAAATCACAAGTCATGATAATTATGAGATAAAAGAACTAATATGGAATTAATTTGGATTTTATAAGAGTGAAATAATGGAAAACTGAGAGTGGCATTTCAACCTGTACAATGAATGAAAATCACTCAAAAATATGAATATTTTGTAGTAAGGAAAAGGATTCATACAATAAATATTGATTGATGGTCCTAGAATAGAAAGTATTATAATCACTATGTATCATAAAAGAGTGATAATTGAGTTAGGAATGATTCTATTATTAGGGTATGGGAGCCTTTATTATGGGGAAAACATTGGGAAAGGTGAACCTTAACATTATAATTGTTTAGAGAATCACCCCACATTGTGTACACTTACATGTATATATCTTCACATAAAAAGAAATATAGGAATGTAAGTATACCACTCTAGAATTATAGTAACACCCGAAAATTCTAAAAGAATAAAATTTTATTCAATAGTGTGTATCACACACAACACTAAACGTAGAAGAGCGTACAATATTATTAGAATTTATAATATATTTACTATTTTAAATAAATTACATCTATGATATATATTTTAATGCATGAAACAATGAGTTATCTTGCATTACACATAATAATGAATTTCTTCAATAAATTGTGTTACATGCAAGAATGAGTTTTACTAAATATTATTAATATTATTATTTAAAATGGAATTTATTTCCTAGCCATTAAATTGGTGATTATGAATAGTAATAACTAACTAATAAAAATATTTTTTTTGAATTCATTAGTTCAAATTAATTAGATGACTATAAAAACCAATTTAATGTAATGAACTATTTTTATAAAAAACTATATTTATGGGCCATAGGTGTTTTATCAAATTTTGTGGAATTTTTTTCTCTTATTTTTACCCATCATTTTTATTAATTAATTTTATTTTTATTAATAAATTAGTGAATTATGTTTTTAACATATTTTTTTTCATTTTTATGTTAAATTAATAAAATATGTGTATGTTTGTTAAAATTATGTATTTGATTTTTTTCTTATTTTCTTTTAAATAATTGAAAGTTCAATAAATAATATTTTTCTATAATATTATTTGTTTTGCTATTTTTTTTTGAAAATTTATCTTTTCATTATTTTAATTAGATTATTTTTAATTTCTTTTTTCATTTTATGTATTTTAGAATAATAAATTCAATCATTTAATGTCCTTTTTCTCAAAAAGATATTTAGTCATTTTTCAATTTAATATTTCTTTGTTTAAATATTCATTTTTTATAATGATTTAATTAATTTCGTTTTTTGTAATTAATTGGTTTTATTTTTTAAATTAATTCCCCAATACAATTAATTCATAATTTTAATTTGATGATAAATCTATATCACTTATTTTTTGTATTTTTATTAATTAAATAAAATTAAAAAATTAGTTATTTTCATTAAATATTTTAATAATTTGCAATATGTATTTAAAATACAGTTATTTATAATATTTAATTAATTATATAAATTAATTTATTTCTCAATTAAAGAGTATTGATTTTAATTTTTTATAAAAGATTAAATATATTAAATTTGTTTTAAGAATTACTTTATATATAATTTATTAATTTATTCTTCATTTGAATTTGATTTCAGTCTTTTTTTATTATTAATTGTTTACATAGCACCCTGTTGCGCCGCCATTAGAAAGAAAGCTACCTTCTAAGATATCGAAAGAAAAAGAGCCCCAATTTCCACTAGTGATCCATATCCATGACCTCTTCATTAGTGATTCTGTAGAGACCCGAAGCTAGACGTACATGGACATTACATTACTTTTGCGGAATACTTAGTACATAACAAAAACACACACACAAGGATCGTAATAGTTTAGTATCTTTGGAAACTCAGAACGTAATCTTATAATCGTGGTGAAAGATCTTCAATATCTCCCATAAAGATCTTCCCTTTTTTTTACCTAGAACCTTTCTTTATATCCTGGGGAAAAGAAAACATAAAAGGGTGAGCTCAAATGCTCAGTAAGGGTAAACAAAAGAAAAATCAATCACATCATATTCATAAGAACATAACTTTTGGAAATCTTAACCTGCAAAAGAGAGCATAATTTCATAACATGGGATAAATCATAGTAGTGAAATGAAATCCCATTAAGCATAACATAAAACATGAAACTTTGTGGCATACACACATAATCATAGAGAATCATTTCTTGTTAGTCATGACTCATTGCCAAGACTATCTTAGTGGACAAAGTCCCTTTCTGAATCGAGTCACCCTCGTTTCAGTCCTGTTTCACTGAACCGGTATAACCTACCATTCCAGCCATGTCTATCTCATGAGATATGAAATCTTTACCCAATGCATTGGAGGGAGATATAGGTCCCACCCATCTCATAATGATACCATTCTTATGTGTGCCACAAAATCATAAATCATACATCATTTCATAACCTATGTAATACAAATGGGAATCTTAAACATAATGACATCATAAAACAATTCATATAAGATAAAGGAATTCATAAAAATAATTCCATCACAACATAATCAAATCAATTTAATAATAGGGATAAAAACAGAACCCTTTATTATCTTAGATGGAAAATAATTTTGATAAAACACTTGAACTTCATTCTTGAGGAAAATATCCTTTCTGCTTCTAAAACACTTTTCCTTTCTTAACATGTCATACAATTTTAAACTAAAAGAAGTTGATTAAAAATAAACTTGAAAACTTGTAAAGGAAGCTTCTTGGAAATAATGTTTTAAAAATCCATTCATGCCATATAAGTTAAAAAAAACATTTTTCGTACTTTTGTCGGAAAAGTCAAAAAGTACCTCGTACAAAAAACGTCAAAAGATTCCTTTCATTTCTTTTACTAAAAACTCACCGAAGGGTAAAAATGGATTTAAACAATTTTAGGTGGATGGAAATAATATTACATACTGAAGAAACATGGATGTGGATGATAAGATACACCCCAGTAAATACCAACGTATAAACAATCTCGAATAAAAATGAGATTGTGATATTTCCCTTAACATAGGTCCGACTTGCTTTGTAAGTGTCCGAACCTCCTGTATAATGATTTAAATCATGTTATTGAATTATTCCAGAATCATATTAATTGTTATTATATCATATATGGTCCACTTATGACTTTATATTACCCGTTCTTTTGTAAATTCATGTTAAAGTAGCGTTTTGGGTAAAATCGTCTCATTTGTCGTTCGTGTTTTTAACTTGTAATTATTCATATGATCACATAGATCGTTATTAATTAATTCCAGAATATAAAAAATGATTTATATATATATATTCAGAATATACATATATAATAAATCATTAAATGGAAATAAATACACCGTTCATGGAGATGGTAGTCCGTACGTACGCATGAACGTTGTTTTCGTTTCCTTATTGAATTGAATGGAATTAAGTAGATGGAATACATATAAATATAAATAATTCCAGTATCATTATCAGGTCATATATTTCATTAGTACTTATTATATATACTTTATAATCATTCATGAATGGTTAATCATTGAGAATGAATCTCATCGCGTCGTGGAGACGGTAGTCCGTACGTACGCACGAGCGATGATATCGTTCTCATGGTCGTGGAATTGTGTTGAAGTGTATACTATTTCAGTATCAATATCACTTTATAATAATCATATATAATTACTCATTACACCTTTATACCCATCCAATTAAGGTGGTGCCGGAAAATAGATTACACCACGGCGTGGAGACGGTATTCCGTACGTACGCACGCGCGGTGATTTCCTTTTTCCGTAGGATGGATAGAAGGTTAATTAGAGTTGTTTCATATTTATAATAACATATCAGTATATATGAAATACTTATGTTATTACTTTATCATGAAACAACTAAAGAAGAAGATGTTGAAGAAGAAAGAAATTGAAAAAGATCGGTAATGGATATTACCTCTTTTTGACGCGCCTTTTCTTAGACTCCACTTAAAGAATTAAGGATGGCCTTTGAAGAAGACCAGGACCTCTAGGATGATACTAGGGAAGTGGAGAAGGGATTTTGGCAGGGGTTGGCCGAGATTGAGTGCTCAAATTGGTGTGAGGAGGAGGGGGAGGAGGTTCCCTTTTATAAGGGAGGAGAGGGGCACCTTAGGAATATCTCAAAATATTATTTTATATTAAAGTCAAAATCGGTTTATAATGGTTCCAAAGGGTATTATTTCGAATATAAAGTGGGTATTGGTCGGAATACTATCAAAAAATAGTATTTAGACAAGTTTAGGGTATTATTTTAACCTTATCAATTAGATTTAACTCTAAGTTAAATAATTTAACTTTTACCGTGTCTTTTTGTTTTCTTTCACTATATGGTTAATAAACTTACTATAACATGCAAAACTAACCCCAAATTATTTATTATTAATATATATATCCTTATCTAAGTCATTTGGCCGAACCTTAGATTTTTAGGAATAAAATAACAATTAATAATATAATATTTGATTTAAAAACTATTTTGTGTCAATTTTGACACTATTTGATATATGATTTTTGTGAAAGTCATAACAGAATTATATGTTCGAACCAAGTTGATTAAATAAACACTAGTATATCATAGTAACCTAGAAAATTAGTGGAATTCATAAAAAGTCTAAAATTACATTTATTTTGGTGTTTATAACATCAATTATGTCAATATTTCATAAATAAGATAATTACTGAACCATCTTTGTGTCATAAATAAATTAACTTATATGATGTCTAAAAATTACAAATAAAATACCATTATGTAGGAAATCTTTTTAGATTTCTAATGAATATTTACAATCGAATTTATCTTATGTATAACCCTATATTAAAAATGTTTTAGTAAATAAACTTTGATTTTAACTCTTTTAACTCTTCTTTGAATTAAATAATAATAAATGTCCTAATCTAATCCAAGTGGGCCTAAATGATAATATTTTACACTTAAGGTTGTTTTTGGTCGAGATACACTTGTCCAATAGAATTAGGACACGTGTTAGGGTAATGTTAATATCATTTTTACCCTTAATTACCCTATTTACTTTTAACCGTGGTAAATAAAAGTAAAAAGTTACTATTCACCAAAAATTATTTTCATCTCATTGAACCACATTTTAATTACTGACATCAACCGTGTCTCTCGGATTTTTGAAATTCCATTCACAGAAGTGGTAAAATTAAGTTTTATGAAAAATTCAGTTTTTTTAACTACCACTTAGTAGTTTCACTATTCATAAAAAATTGATGTTTTTCAGAACAATGCCAAAATTTCATCCTAAGCTATATTTCGTATTCCGAATTCAAAAATGAAGTCTATTTTACCAAATTCATAACATAGAAGTTTCATTAATTAATTTTATAATTAAATCCCGCTGTTAAAACAAATAGCGTGTTTTTAGGAAACAATATCTATCGAAAGATTGACACTTGATTATGTCTGGTTTAAATGTGAAATTACAACCAATGAACAACATTGTATTAAATTGTAAAAATATATTCTAAATATACTTTAAAACCACTCAAATTAATAATTTATCACTTTTAATTATTTCGATTAAAAAAGTTGTTTTTAATTATAATTTAGTAATTTTCACTATTCATCAGAATATGAAAGTTATCCGAAAAGTACCAAAATTTCACCTTAGGCTAAATTCGATACTCCGAATCCAAAAATGAAGTCCATTTTGAGAGCTAAATTTTCTAAAATTTAAAAAGTGGTTATTACTATTCATAACGGCTAGTTTTAATAATATTTTAATAGCATATCGTTGTTTCGTGAAACTCAGTATTGCGTACTACACACGCTATCAAGGAAGGTTGCGATTGCGTGTAATGCAAGGCAAGTCAAGGATGCGTGTTGTGCAAGCTCCTTTTGGTGTAGTGTACAACACAAGACATTATTAAAATTAAAAAGAATATTTTTCATAAAATCTCGGGCTGTTACATTCTACCCCCCTTAAAATGAATTTCGCCCTCGAAATTCGTCGGGGTTATAAATGGTTTACTATTCAAAAGTTTCTTTAATAGAAACCCACATCGTAAAAAGGAATATCAAAACCAATCTTTAAAAACAAAAGTATGAAATGTAACGGTTACCCAAATAAACTAATCACTGGGTTTCCACATAGGTGAAAATATGGATATGGAAGAGAAATCTAACCATCATGTTCTGATGGAGAGTGGTAGAGAACATGGCTATGGAAAAGCCAGCAATCACAAAGCCATAAATTTGTGATGATCTAAGGTACCATCTGATTCATCAGATATAAGATCACTAGGACAACATTTTTGGTTTTCAAGATCGTTTCCCTAAAGTTAAAGAATTTGAATTAGAATAAATACTTACTTTATTTTGGTACAACTCACTATTGTTCGTGCCTTTAACAATTTCTACTTCATCTCTTAAATAAATGAAGTTGAATATGTTATTTGTGAAGTGTTAGCAGATCATGTGACAGAATGACAGGTCATTCCATCTGTCTCAAACAAAAGGTTAGAAAAAATTATATACATAAGTCGATCTATAGTGAGATTAATCATATATGGTTCCTAAAATGGACTTTATACTTCATATATCATACTTATTAATATAATAAAACTAGTTTCTAATAAACAGGGAATTCCTGTAGGCCAGTGGTAGGCGATAAAGGCCAGTCGCACTTCGGTTGTGGGTTCGATTCCCACATCCTTGTCTGACGCGATGGGTTGTCGCCCGTCCTACAGGTTATCCTTTTTCTAAAACTATATTACTATAACATCCCATCAATAATATCGAGAAAACTTCTATCCTTAAACAATACTAACTTATGTCCAACATAATCCATTCCAATCTTTAGGCTTATCCATAATACTGCAGTCCACTCTCATAACATAGTGAAAACGATTACCAAAGATTTAACACCATCGTCGATCCCCATATATCATAAGATATGTTTTGTTGGTCACATTCCAAACATTCAAAGGCCTTAATAATGTATTCTCTTGAATACCCATTGAACCATAGTGAAAACATGAATGCATTTAAAAGTTAAAACTTTTCACATACCAAAATCCTCAAAATTCTATATACTCAAACCATGATATCACTTAGTCCATATATCAATCATGAGCTCATGAATACTGTTAAACATTTAATTTTCTCATTATCCCTTCATTATGCGCATATCATCTAAATTACAAAAATATATGAATAACCTTTCATGGATAGTGGTACCATTAATCATACACTTTCATAACTCAAGGAAATACAACAGTGTAACAATCCTTAGATGTCTCTTTATTCCATAATACCATGAGATTACTTATACAACATTACACATGATAAACATGTCATCATTCCACTACATTCTTAAACCATTGACCGAGCTTCAACAATTCTTTCATCTCACATATCATTTGTAGTCTCTTCATCATCATCAACATAAATACTACCCATACGACCATACTAATTCTCTTCATGAGACTTTCCCTTTGGGCATTGGTTTGCATAATGCCCGTACATTCCACATTTAAAACATTTAACCATTGTTGATGTCATAGAAATACCATTATCTTCATCCCCGGTGTTAACTAATCCTTTTCCTTTGCACTTACTGGCTTTGTGTCCTTCTTTTCCACACCCAAAGCATCTTCCAGTTCCTTTGAAACATTCTCCTTGATGCCTCTTCCCACATGATTTACATAGGGGAAATTGAACTTTCTTTCCTCTATGATCATCATGAAACTCCATCTTTCTCTTATTAGCCGAGTCAGGAAACTTACCAAATTTTACTTTATTGATCATATTATGAGATTGCTGATTCGGCATAATAATGATGTTTGGACTTCCAAATCCCATTTCATTTGGTTTCTCATGAAGAATATCATTCCATTGTCCATCATATCCTCCATTATCGTGAAACATCTTGTTTCCATCCATCTTCTAAAACCCAAAAAGAATAGTGTGAGAGGAAAAAATCATGCTAGGGAAAACAACATAATAAAGGGGGTGTACCTTCAATATCTAACATCTTAGGTTTAATTCTATGATATTTAGCATAATTCTAGTATTATAACCTATACGTATACTTATCCTTAGGGACATCCCTAGACATACCTTAGAAATATCTCTAGGGATCTCACTAACGTTTTCGCATCCTAGTTTCCAAAGGTTGACTAAACCTTTCCTCTGATACCAACTGTAGAGACCCGAAGCTAGACGTACATGGACATTACATTACTTTTGCGGAATACTTAGTACATAACAAAAACACACACACAAGGATCGTAATAGTTTAGTGTCTTTGGAAACTCGGAACGTAATCTTCTAATCGTGGTGAAAGATATTCAATATCTCCCATAAAGATTTTCCCTTTTTTTACCTAGAACATTTCTTTATATCCTGGGGAAAAGAAAACATAAAAGGGTGAGCTCAAATGCTCAATAAGGGTAAACAAAAGAAAAATCAATCACATCATATTCATAAGAACATAACTTTTGGAAATCTTAACCTGCAAAAGAGAGCATAATTTCATAACATGGGATAAATCATAGTAGTGAAATGAAATCCCATTAAGCATAACATAAAACATGAAACTTTGTGGCATACACACATAATCATAGAGAATCATTTCTTGTTAGTCATGACTCATTTCCAAGACTATCTTAGTGGACAAAGTCCCTTTCTGAATCGAGTCACCCTCGTTTCAGTCCTGTTTCACTGAACCGGTATAACCTACCATTCTAGCCATGTCTATCTCATGAGATATGAAATATTTACCCAATGCATTGGAGGGAGATATAGGTCCCACCCATATCATAATGATACCATTCTTATGTGTGCCACAAAATCATAAATCATACATCATTTCATAACCCATGTAATACAAATGGGAATCTTAAACATCATGACATCATAAAACAATTAATATAAGATAAAGGAATTAATAAAAATAATTCCATCACAACATAATCAAATCAATTTAATAATAGGGATAAAAACAGAACCCTTTATTATTTTAGATGGAAAATAATTTTGATAAAACACTTGAACTTCATTCTTGAGGAAAATATCCTTTCTGCTTCAAAAACACTTTTCCTTTCTTAACATGTCATACAATTTTAAACTAAAAGAATTTGATTAAAAATAAACTTGAAAACTTTTAAAGGAAGCTTCTTGGAAATAATGTTTTAAAAATCCATTCATGCTGTATAAGTTAAAAAAAATTCTTCGTACTTTTGTCGGAAAAGTAAAAAAGTACCTCGTACGAAAAACGACAAAAGATTCCTTTCATTTATTTTACTAAAAACTCACCGAAGGGTAAAAATGGATTTAAACAATTTTAGGTGGATGGAAATAATATTACATATTGAATAAACATGGATGTGGATGATAAAATACACCCCAGTAAATACCAAAGTATAAACAATCTCGGATAAAAATGAGATTGTGATATTTCCCTTACCTTAGGTCCGACTTGCTTTGTAAGTGTCCGAACCTCCTGTATAATGATTTAAATCATGTTATTGACTTATTCCAGAATCATATTCATTGTTATTATATCATATATGGTCCACTTATTACTTTATATTACCCATTCTTTTGTAAATTCATGTTAATGTAGCGTTTTGGGTAAAATCGTCTCATTTGTCGTTCGTGTTTTTAACTTGTAATTATTCATATGATTACTTAATTACAGAATATAAAACATGATTTATATATATATATATATATATATATATTCAGAATATACATATATAATAAATCAGTAAATGGAAAGAAATACACCGTTCATGGAGACGGTAGTCCGTACGTACGCATGAACATTGTTTTCGTTTCTTTATTGAATTGAATGGAATTAAGTAGATGACATACATATAAATATAAATAATTCCAGTATCATTATCAGGTCATATATTTCATTAGTACTTATTATATATACTTTATAATCATTCATGAATGGTTAATCATTGAGAATGAATCTCATCGCGTCGTGGAGACGGTAGTCCGTACGTACGCATGAGCGATGAAATCGTTCTCATGGTCGTTGAATTGTGTTGAAGTGTATACTATTTCAGTATCAATATCACTTTATAATAATCATATATAATTACTCATTACACCTTTATACCCATCCAATTAAGTTGGTGGCGGAAAATAGATTACACCACGGCGTGGAGACGGTATTCCGTACGTACGCACGCGCGGTGATTTCCTTTTTCCGTAGGATGGATAGAAGGTTAATTAGAGTTGTTTCATATTTATAATAACATATAAATATATAAGAAATACTGATGTTATTAATTTATAATGAAACAACTAAATAAGAAGAAGTTGAAGAAGAAAGAAATTGAAAAAGATCGGTAATGGATATTACCTCTTTTTGACGCGCCTTTTCTTAGCCTCCACTTAAAGAACTAAGGATGGTCTTTGAAGAAGACCAGGACCTCTAGGATGATACTAGGGAAGTGGAGAAGGGATTTTGGTAGGGGTTGGCCGAGCTTGAGTGCTCAAATTGGTGTGAGGAGGAGGGGGAGGAGGTGCCCTTTTATAAGGGAGGAGAGGGGCACCTTAGGAATATCTCAAAATATTATTTTATATTAAAGTCAAAATCAGTTTATAATGGTTCCAAAGGGTCTTATTTCGAAGATAAAGTGGGGATTGGTAGAAATCCTATCAACCAATAGGATTTATAAAAGTTTAGGGTATTATTTCAACCTTATCAATTAGATTTAACTCTAAGTTAAATAATTTAACTTTTACCGTGTCTTTTTGTTTTCTTTCACTATATGGTTAATACACTTACTATAACATGCCAAAAGAACCCCAAATTGTTTATTATTAATATATATATCCTTATCTAAGTCATTTGGCCTATCCTTAGATTTTTAGGAATAAAATAACAATTAATAATATAATATTTGATTTAAAAACTATTTTGTGTCAATTTTGACACTATTTGATATATTATTTTTGTGAAAGTCATAACAGAATTATATGTTCGAACCAAGTTGATTAAATAAATACTAATATATCATAGTAACCTATAAAATTAGTGGAATTCATAAAAAGTCTCAAATTACATTTATTTTGGTGTTTATAACATCAATTATGTCAATATTTCATAAATAAGATAATTACTGCATCATCTTTGTGTCATAAATAAATTAACTTATTTGATGTCTAAAAATTACAAATAAAATACCATTATGTAGGAAATCTTTTTATATTTCTAATTAATTTTTACAATCGAATTTATCTTATGTATAACCCTATATTAAAAATGTTTTAGTAAATAAACTTTGATTTTAACTCTTTTAACTCTTCTTTGAATTAAATAATAATAAATGTCCTAATCTAATCCAAGTGGGCCTAAATGATAATATTTTACACTTAAGGTTGTTTTTGGTCGAGATACACTTGTCCAATTGAATTATGACATGTGTTAGGGTAATGTTAATATCATTTTTACCCTTAATTACCCTATTTACTTTTAACCGTGGTAAATAAAAGTAAAAAGTTACTATTCACCAAAAATTATTTTCATCTCATTGAACCACATTTTACTTACTGACATAAACCGTGTCTCTCGGATTTTTGAAATTCCATTCACAGAAGCGGTAAAATTAAGTTTTATGAAAAATTCAGTTTTTTTAACTACCACTTAGTAGTTTCACTATTCATCAAAAATTGATGTTTTTCAGAACAATGCCAAAATTTCATCCTAAACTATATTTCATATTCCGAATTCAAAAATGAAGTATATTTTACCAAATTCATAACATAGAAGTTTCATTAATTAATTTTATAATTAAATCCCGCTGTTAAAACAAATAGCGTGTTTTTAGGAAACAATATCTATCAAAAGATTGACACTTGATTATGTCTGGTTTAAATGTGAAATTACAACCAATGACCAACATTGTATTAAATTGTAAAAATATATTCTAAATATACTTTAAAACCACTCAAATTAATAATTTATCACTTTTAATTATTTCGATTAAAAAAGTTGTTTTTAATTATAATTTAGTAATTTTCACTATTCATCAGAATATGAAAGTTATCCGAAAAGTACCAAAATTTCACCTTAGGCTAAATTCGATACTCCGAATGAAAAAATGAAGTCCATTTTGAGAGCTAAATTTTCTAAAATTTAAAAAGTGGTTATTACTATTCATAACAGCAAGTTTTAATAATATTTTAATAGCATATCGTTGTTTTGTGAAACTCAGTATTGCGTACTACACACGCTATCGAGGAAGGTTGCGATTGTGTGTAATGCAAGGCAAGTCAAGGATGCATGTTGTGCAAGCTCCTTTTGGTGTAGAGTACAACAAAAGACATTAATAAAATTAAAAAGAATATTTTTCATAAAATCTTGGGCTGTTATAGATTCCATCAAAGAAGAAGCACCCGATGATGTTTCTGACACATTTTCACCCACCATTAGTGTTTAACACTCATCGCCAGCACACCATTCACCACCCTGGATCACCAAACTAAAACATTCTGCCACCCTAACTCATTTTCACATATCCACTAACTTCCATAACCTCACCGTCCTTTAGCCTTCACTACAACCCTCTACCAGCCTCGACCTAACGACATCATACCCTGACTCAACGTCAGCACACCGTTCACCACCCTGAATCCCCAATGAGCTCCTGATTCACTACTATGAGGATTAAGAGTCACTAGACACCAATTAGGAAACCCCAAACCTACTAGTTTCCATCCATATCTATAGCCACAGATGAGATGAAGTCACTGATTCGAATAGAACACTCACCAAATCCACCATAGGGTGATCATATCACCACCTTAAAACAATATAAACAATGTTGAGGGATCCTAAGGTCAAATCTAAACCCGAAAAAATATTATTACCTTCCATGTCATGCTGCCAACTATATATGAATCAGATGAACCCCTGAATATTGGATCTTTCACCATGATGCTGAGTCCAATATCACTGGTGATGCATAGAGCCATTTTGTCATTCGTGACCACTATTTAAAGACCCTGCCATGCCTTTTCTCAACCCGAACAATCGAGAACCCATGTCCCCCAACCACATTCCTTTATGAAGCCATGACCCTACACACCCTCCTCTATGCAGCATAAAATTAACCCCATTTTCTATTTATTTTATTTATATATAAATATATATATTATAATATATAACAATAATACAAATTATATGTATATATATTTACAAATATAAAAATTTATATAAAAATAACTTTCAATATAGTTATATATATTTAATTTTTAGTAATATTTTTTATTTTTTATTAGTTTATTTTATGTATATAATTTTTTCATATATTTTATTAAATTATAATAACAATTTAATTATTATTATATTTTTAATCTTTTTTTGATGTGGAGGTTGTTGATGGGACCATGCTACAAGTTGTTGGAGGAGATTCACTTGAGTAAGTGGAGGTTAAAGATTCTTAGTGATAGAACTATCACATGGTGAAGGGGAAAAAATAATGTATGTGTGGTGACCTTGAGCACAAAAGTGAGGTGCCCGATGTTTTTTAATTAAAATATCTATCCAACATATTCCAAAAGGATCTAAGTAGAAAATCATTGAGATAGAACCATCATAGTATGGGGTGGTCATTCCACAATCATCCATGTGACATCCATCCATTTGGGACCTAGTAGATCATTAAACATCCATTCACTAGAAAAGATATAGGAGATAAAAAATTAAGCAAAGAGCAGGGTATGGAGTCATTGTTTGAGGAAAGAAACATTTTCATAAGATATGCTATCTATTATCTATTCTCTCTATTTTTGTATTTGTTCCTTCATGTGTAGTTAATTTGATTTGGGTATTTGGGTTATAATGAGTAGATCATCTTTTTATCCATTCTTATTTTGTTGAAACTTTTTTTAAATATAAATTTGAGTTCAATTTTATTTTCTATTTAATTATAATTATCAATTTTCACTATAAAATATCTGATAGGTATGGGTAGTGAATCATTTCATATTGGATCATTGATCAAAAAACCAAAAATTATAGAAGGTCAATACATCACTTATCCATATTTAACAGATTAATTAATGGGTTAATATTGAAATAGTGAGGATTAGGAAGGTTCATAAAGCTATGGAAATTCACTAAAGTTACAAATCAATGAATCTACACCATTTCTTCATCACTAAATAATTGAATTGATTTGATTAGAATGGGATAATATCATTTTATTAGTTCGAAGTATCCCAAGGACACTACAATAATAAATTTTTTACCTCACTCTTTATTCATTATTCTCCCTACACCATTTAACAAATTTCATTTCTCACATCCATTTTTATTATTTTATTGTAGTTCATTTATTCTTTTTATTTTTGTTTTGGTCTAAAAAACATAAGTCATTCATTTTGGTTCGACACGCCACTCGTCACTAGACTTGTAGATAGTACAATTTTATAAATTTAAATTTGTGTGCATTTAACAACCTCATGGTAAAATTTTGGAACCATTTTCAGGAAATAAATATGTAACCATGTAAAAAAACAAAAATCTCTATATATATATATATAACAAAAATAGATAATATTTAAAAAATAAAGAACCTAAAAACTGTACTAAAAATATCACATATTTGTTCATTGTCTATATGAACATAAGGTCATTTAATCCAAAACATAAAGCTCTAAATTCTATAAAAAAATTAATATTTTTTCTCTTAGAAAATAATAAAATTAAAAATTTGAAAATTTGATGAAACATAGATAAAAATAAAAATGAGGATATTCCACAACCAATTGTTCATGTCCCTATGTGACCGAGGCTTAGAGAATTCAAAATGACAATTGTGTCAATAAACCCATATTGTATAAGGTTTACCCTAGGACAAGAATCTATGAGATCAAACAATATAACCATTATAAACTACCATCATTCAATGGTCTAGATGTTAGGGACTCACTTGAGTTCATTATACACACTTATGGTTCTATCCAGTAACTACCTCTATGAGATTTGTGTGGGGAGGATTTGAGGTTGTGGTGTTCCCATTATTTATTAAGGGGAAGGATGGGATTTGGTTATATCACATAGATGAAGAAATAATTAAAACTTCTTTTGAGTTGATCAATGATTTTTTCTCTTTATTATACCCCAAGAACACAACCATTGATGCGAGGCACAGGATAAATGGATTTTTATTCGGGATGATGGATAGATTTTTCATGAGGAATGGGATACATTAAAAATCCTCCTTAGGAAATTTTCCAATCACAAATTAGGTCCCTATATTATCATGAACACTTTTAATAATTCCCTCACCCCTTACAACTAGAACATAGTTAACCAGTCTTGTGGTGGTGAAGTCTCTATTTAAACTACTGATGAGATTAAGAAGATATTTGATAAACTATTCCAAAAGTCCCAACATAGGTGAACTATGAAAATAATCATTCCTAGAGAAGAAACTAACTCTAATATTTTTTTTGATGAAAGTGTTCTTAGGGAGTAGTGCTGTCACTTTGGGATGTTCGGTCACAATAAAAGATATTGTCCAAATTTTAACCTCTCTATCATATCTGAGGAGAGTGAATTGTATGTGGATTTTAGACCCATTATCCAAGTGGAAAATAACACATTTTCAAACCAATTCAATTCTCTTTATAAAATCCATCCCAATATGTCATGGAAAGATAAAGTTGTGATTAAACAACCCACTACCCAAAATTAACAAACATAGCCCAGAACATTTAACTTAAATCAATATGGGGATAAATATTTAAACTCTCAAAGGGAACATAGGGTAATGCTATAGATATTTTTAGGTGAAATTGTTTCTTTTAAAAAGGATATATATTTTTGAATTCACAACCTTGAACTTAAAATGGGCCCAATGGATAGGGTCTTTAGAGGAAGATATAAATGGAAATTTTTTAGCAAAACTAAATCAAACCGAAGAGAAAATTTCATAAATGTATCCACTAGAGAAGGAATTAAAACTAAATAAATATCTATGGAATAATATTGGTATGAATAAATTGATGTTCAAGCTGAAATTGGAATTAAAATTCTAGAAAATCCCAACTTTCGAAATTTGGTCAGTCATGATGAATCTGGGAAAAATTATAACCCTTTATAAGAAATAATCCCAAGAAAATGGAAATTAAATTGGAATTCATAAAATAGTTAAATAATAAGGTCAGATTTGGGGATGCGGAGAATAACCCACTTGTTTTGAATAATTACCCACCTCCTATCCCTTTTCCACAAAGGCCGGAAATAACCAGTGAACCTGACCACCATAAGTTTATTTAAATGTTTAATAGATTCAATTTCAATATTCCCCTTGGGTAATATTTAAAAAAATACTCCCATACATGAAATTTCTTAGATTTTTCTTAACTAACAATAAGTATTAGGGTGAGAAATCAATAATAAGTTCAAATGAGGAGTGTAGTTCCATAATCTAAACCCCCCCCCCCCAAACTAAAAGATCAAAGAAGTTTTTTCATATCATGTAATATTGATCTAAGTGAGGATATTAGGTTCTTATGTGATATATGTGATACAATAAAACTTATTACCTACCCATTGTTCAAAAAATTGGGACGTATAGAGATTAAACCAATTTTAATGACACAATAACTAGTTGAAATATAACTTGACTACCCTTATGAGAGGGTAGATAATTTATCGACTAATGTAAGTAATTATAATTTCCTATTAACTTATTTATTCTACACATGGTGTGTGATAATTTTGAGCTAACAGTTTTAGGATGACAATTCTCACCCACTACTGGGGTTATTAATAGTGTTTCTAAGGGTAAGCTAACCCTATATACTGGTGAGGAAAAAGGGGAATTTAAATTTAATAGAGTCTATTCTTGAGTTGAGTTAACATTTGATTGATTTTGAAGATTATGTGTTTATATTTGAGACTAGAAAATAAAATCATAATACTTTTAATAATTTTATCATTGAATGTGTCAGTGATCATTTTCATGAAGAAATTTTTCAGTCTGAATCCACACATGAACTGGTAAAATTACCTAGAATTGAGAGTTATATTATGAAATATGTTGTATAAAACCATGAAGTGATTCTTCTTAGACCAAGTTATCTTGAAAAGAGTTTCTCTCAACCAGTTGATATCAATCTGCAACACTCCCATTTTCCCAACACTGATTCTTTTTCCTACTCTTTAAAACATTAGGGAAGTAATTAGGTTGTTGGTTCTTTTTATACTGAGAGTGTAAGTGTTGGAGCTGAGGATAAATCCGGAGTGGGTTTTTTTTTTCAACTCAAATATGATGGATTGTTTTTAAGAAATACTAAGAATTAGGTAAGGGAATTTATGGATTTTTTTTCCAAATATGGATAACAGGTCATCCCTTGCTTCTTTTCACCAATTAGATAATGAATTTTTTCCCATGAGTTGGGAAAATGATTAGAATATCTTTATGATTACCCCAATTCCTCACCCAAGGAAGATGAAATTAAGAATCATCATGTAATCCATATTGTGCTATATATTTTTAATAATATTTTATTTATTGAGACTATTAATGTAACAAGTGTGGGGGAGAGTGAGGGTGATCAATTAAAATGTAAGGATGGTTATTCTAATGTTGGTTTTGAACTATTTTCTTCTTTTATTCACTCATCGATTGAAAGTATGGATTTTTAACCATTTGATAAAAATATTCTTAGTCCTCAAGTGATAGAGTTTTTTTGAGACTTATTAAACTACTGAGTTATATAAGGTTTTTTGTGAACTCGTTCCAATTTTAAAAGGAAATATCCAAACCAAAATTAATGAAGTTTATTTCCCATTGAATGACCATGGATAAAATCTTTAGGTAAATAAGTCTAGCTAGGGACAATAAAGCTAGAACTATATGGGAATAAACCCACAATTTCCTTGATTTTAGTTTAAATTTATGTTTGAATAAATACTATTTATATTTCTTGGTGTCTCCAATAAATATTTAATACAATTGTTGTAGTTTATATCATTTTATTTATCTCTTGTTTACTCGATGTTTTTTTTTAATTTTTTGATTCACTAACCATGTGGTAAAAGTATCATGTGGATAGTAGAGTGACCCTTTAAAGAGGGTGTGGTTGGTTATGAATTTAATTTTATTAGTGAAAGACTCATTTTGATCATCAATTACTAAAGGAGCTAAAAGATGATAAAATAGGATAACACTTCCCTCAACTAAAATTCTATTCAGTCAAAAATTATTATTTTTTAATTATCAAATGTCTCATGTTCATATGTATATTTTATAGGAGATTCAATTTATCAACTAAAGGATTTTTTTAATTATTATAAAGAAGGTTACACCATTATTATGTAACATTGAGAAGATATTCTACATATTTGGGAAGTAAATATTTCTATTTGTTATAGTGCTACTAATCGTTTCATTTAGTTCATTGTTTGCAATGAATTTCAAAAAATTTCCTTACATAATGCATTTTTTTATTTTTGTTTCTCACTATGAAATTTTATGTTAAATTATGGTTCCCATTTGAAAATTATTTATGTAATCATATAATTCAAGCATCTTTTAGAATTTCAATTTCTATCCCATATTTTTTGGTAGTGACCAGTATGGTTATTTTGTGTATAATGTGATTTTTGAGAGTATTGTATTGAAAATTATGTTTTAAAATTACTTAACTCATCAAAAGAGAATCTCTTCTGTGATATATATTTGAATATTTTTAACTCAAACAATTTAAATATTTCTCTTACCTTGAGATTATGAAATGGTGACACTGTTTAGTTTAATATGTGAGGGAGGGGTATCTATTAAGGTAAACTAGTTTTTATTTTATACAAAACAAATAACATTTTTTTTCAATTTTCCTCTGTATAAAAATGAAAATACATTTTGTTTTTGTAAATAGAATAAAAAAAAGGAAATAAAAATTAAAAAAAATCACACAAAAGTTTCACATCATACCTTATTGATATATCCCTCTACATAGAGGGGTTTCAAAAAGTACTAAACTACAATAATAGTGTGATTGAAAAGTGTTTGTTACCCACTGTTTTTTGGAATTTAACTTTAAGAGTTTGGAAATGGACTATGATGGGATATATTTTTATTGAATTGAGATTATAACTTGAGAAGACTAGAAATGTTAACATGAACATAGGCTAAAAAATATATTTAAGAAAACACATTAGGGATCCAACTCTAATGATAGTCATTTATGTCCTTTGAATGTAGAGTAAAATGGGAAAATGGGATCCCACATTGATTTTCTGATATTTTTATGATGGGTGCATTTATAAAGGTAAATAAAATATATATTTAAAATTTAATAATTCCATCATATATTTCTATGCATAAGAAATATTGATGAGAAAAATTAAAATAAAGTACATTTTAATAAATGATCTAATTTATGTGTATAATTTTGAACCCAAATAAATAAGGGGATGATTGACTTATATAATAATCATTTGAGTTAAATTAATGATGTGACTAAAAAAGGATCTTAAATTTATAGAACTTAAGGAAGAGTGAAAATTTATAGTGTCTCTTGATAAATTGTTAATTCCAATTTTATCTAATATATTCTACTCCTGGAACTAGTAATATCTTGAATTGAAACAAGATAGTAAATAAAATTCACATATGAGGAATTATTTTCAATGCACGAGAGGAATTCATGATCTCTGTTGATTTTGGGGTGTTTTAAAACCTCGACATGATAATATTTTTTTTATCATTTTTTTGTAAATAAATAAAACCCATTAAGTTGCATGGGGTTGATATTTAATAAGTGTGGGTGATTTTTTTGTGTCATTTTTTCTCAAATTTTTTCCACATCATTTTTATTAATTAATTTTATTTTTATTATTAAATTAGTGTAATTTTTTAATAACTGATAACTAATTTTATTTTTATATTTAATTGTTAAAAATGTGTTTGTCTTTTTAAATTATGTATTTTAGTATTTTTTTTGTTATTTTGAATAATTATATGTTCAATAAATATTTTCTATCATTTTTATTTTTTCCTTTTTTTATATTTATATTTAAATTTTCATTTTTTAAAACATTTATTTTTTATTGTTTATTTCATTTTATGTTTTTTTTAATAATAACATCAATAATTTATAATATTTCTTTTTATTCAATAGGTTTTCAATTATTTTTCAATTTAATAATCTTGTTTTTATTTAAATATTCTATGAAATTACCAATTAGATATTTTCATTCTTTTGGTATTTTTTTATTATTTAGATTAATTAATCAATTTGGTTTATATTTTTATGGTTAGGGCCGAATCCTCAATTTAGTAATTAAAGCAAAGAACTCTTTAGACTGGGTAAAGGGAGACCCATTACATAGCACGAAGGCCTAAGGCCAAGTGGCATGAAAACAAGGCTTGAAAGCCCATTTTATTAGCCCAAAGGAACCCTCGGCGAACTGTACTGCTACAGTACCCCACACTGCTATAGTAACTGCTACAGTACCGCCGCCGATATAGTATCGACTATAATATCTCCGGCGCTACAGTTCTTCCACTACTCCAGTAACACCGCTGCTACAGTACCAGCTCCAATACTGCTACAGTGCCCGAAAATTCACCCCTTCTCAGATTTGATCTTGGGTCTTTTGGATGCCTAGCAAGAGCCTGTACTACTAGGGTATATGCTCGTTGAAAATTTGGTTTATTTATCATTTGAATTTTTTAATAACAAAATCTCACTTTAGTTTTTGTATTTTAACTAAATAAATAAAATGTTAAATATTAATTATTTTCTATAAATATTTTAATAATTTGTTATATTTAATTACAATATTTTTTTGTAATATTTTATCAATTAATTTTTAATTAAATCAGATTGATTTTAATTTTTTATAATAAATTAGTTATATGAATTTTTCTTTTAATTATTTTGGCACATTAATTTATTAATTTATTCATTGTTTGAATTTTGTTTCACCATTTTTTATTGAATATTTATAGAGCACCATAGTGAGCCACCACAAGAAAGAGAGCACCCTGCTAATCCACCACCAGAAACAGAGCCCCTACTGCCACAAGTGAGCCACCACTGGGACCTCTTCAGTGGTGGCTCATCTCTGGTTAAAGCATCCAACTGTTCTTCTGCCACATTTTCACCCACTGGTGTTTATCACTCACTACCAACACATCTTAAACCACAATAACTCAATACCACCAAACATTCATCCACCCCAACTCATCATCCCAAATCCACTCATTACCATAACCTCACCCTTTGACATCCTTCACCGCAACCCACCTCTAGCATTAACCAAACGATGACACACCCTAATTAATAACTATCACACCATATACCACCTTGATTGACCCCTGAGCACCCAAGTCACCTCTTGGAGGATGACGAGCTATCATCCACCAAAGAAGAAACCCCAAACCCACATGTTTCCATCTAGATATTCTGCCATATATGAGATAAAATCAACAATCATAATAGAACTCTCTCCAAATCCACCACTGGTTGCCGACCTCCCAATACACAACCAAATCAAATCCAATGAGGGATATTGTGGAAAAATCCAAAAAAAAATCTAAGTTGATTCCATTCTGAGTCATGTTTTCATATGTGGATGACCCATTTGAACCCCTCAATCTCGGATCTTCCACCTTGATGTTGAGTCCTCATCACAGATGAAGCTCAGAAGCATTGTGTCACCAGTGAACACCAGTTGAAGACCCCATCACACATTTCCATGAATCAATATAATAATAAACCAAGATCCCCACCCCAATCCTACCTAAAGTCAATACCCAACCCATCCTCCTCTAAACTGTTCGAAACTGAAACCCCCTTTCATCATATTATTATTATATACAATTATATATAATATAATATATAAGAATAATAATAATCTATATATATTATAAAAAGAAAAATTTATATAATAACAAATATATATATAGCTATATATATTTAATTTTTAGTCATATTTTATATTTTAAATTAGTTTATCATGTATATATACTTTTTTATATATATTTATATTCTCATAATAATTTAATTGTCATTATATATTTAAAATTTTAATTCTTTTTTGTTTTTGACATGAATGTTGTTGATGGAACCACGTCGTATGTTGTTGGAGGTGCAGTACTTAAGTAACCAGTGGTGGAGGATGTGCATTGACATACCATCATTGTTGAGAAGAGAAAAAAAGAAGGTATGTGCGATGACTGTGAGCACACAGGTGAGGAGCTCAAGGTTTTTAGTTTAACGATTCATCCAGTGTATTCCAGAATTATCTTGAGGGAAAACCATTAAGAAAAAACCATCACAGTAGGGGGAAATCATTCCAGAACCATTCCCCATGCATCCATCCATTTGATTCCAGTTAGATAATTCACTATCCATTCACTAGAACAGAGACATGATATTGGCAATCAAGCATGGATCGGGATCTAGAGCTGGGAGTCAAGAAGGAATCCATTGCACAAGAGATGTTTTCTATTCTCTATTCTCTCTCTTTCTATATTTCTTATTTAATGATTAGTTAATTTGATTAGTGGAATTGAGTTGTGATGAAATGATCATATTTTTATTCATTCTACTTCTGTTTAAACTTTTGTTTAGGGAAATTTTATTTTCAGTTTTCTTTTATGGTTAATTATGGGTATCAATTCATACTACCCAATAAACAACATGTGAGGGTAGTGAATCATTTCACTTTGTATCACTCATCAATGTGCCAAGAATTAAAAAAGGTCACTTCATCTATTCTCTATAATGAACAAATTAATTAGAGGGTTAAGATTCAATGATCGAGGCTCAAGAAGGTTCATTGAGCCATGAAAATTAAATAAAGTGAAATTTTAGTGAATATATACTATTTATTTAGCATTTAATAATTTAATTGATTTGAGTAGAATACTAGAATATATTTTTAATCAGTTTAAAGCATCCCTGAAGACCCTGAATTCATGAATTTCCTGCCTCACACTTTACTTCTTGTTCTCCCTTCACCATTTCACAAATTCCATTTCTCACATCCATTTTCACTATTTTCATTGTATTTTTATTTTTTCTCTTATTTTTATTTTTTTCTGAACAACATTATTCTATCATTGTAGTTTAACCCCCATCTCATCAACACACTAGTAGTAAGTAGGGTTTCAAAAATTTAAATTTGCACGAGTTCAACGACCTTAAGGTCTGGTAATAAATTAAATTAATTAATATTAATGGATGAATGTAATGAAAATTATATATTATTATTCAATATTTTTTTTGATTCTTATGATTTACTTTATATGAATTATATAAGAACAAATCCAATTTTAGATATAAAACTTTTATTTTTTAAATATAGTTTTCCACCATTTAATGGAGCACTCGTTTTAAATATAAAATTTTACACTTTATAAATTTTATTTTCAAAAAATAAACTTCATTTTAGAAATTTTATTTTTATACTTATTTTAGGTATAATTTTGTGGAATTTTTCTAAGAAGTTTCATTTATTGATGAATAGTTAAAAAGATGGAATTTTATTGAATACTACCTTTTGATTTAAATAATTAAAAATGTTATATTATATTTTAAATTATTTTTAAAGATAATTTTGATAAATTATATATATATATATATCTAATTTAGGTAATTTGAATCAATTTTATTATAATTTTTTATATAAAAACATTTCAAAATTTTGAACTTTTCCACTTTTATAACCTACTTTGTCTTCATGTTTGTGGGATAAATTTTAAATTTAATTATAATGCTTATGTGAGATTGATTAGGGAAAAATAGATTCTAT
The DNA here is from genome assembly GCA_963277665.1 of Viscum album. Lineage (NCBI taxonomy): Eukaryota > Viridiplantae > Streptophyta > Magnoliopsida > Santalales > Viscaceae > Viscum > Viscum album. The sequence goes on along the minus strand of OY728142.1, from coordinate 1,446,450,968 downwards.
ATTTTAATTTATCATAATATATAATTTCTACTAATTTCAGGTTATTATTCGGACAAAACTATTCGTGAAAAAAGTTAATGTTATTCCCAATGATTATGGTAAAAAAATGGGATGATTTAGTGGTTAATATTAAAATATAAAGTGTATAAATGACCCAATAATTTCACAAAACCCATTAGATTTCCATATTTATACCATATTACATATTTTATATAAAATATTTCATTATTGTAGTCACATGAACTAAGGGATACCTCACAATATTTTTTAATTTTTGGTATTTATAAGAATACCACTCCACCTCCATTATAAATGGGAACTCACTTCTCTCAATTATTCACCCATACCATGAAATATTTCTCCACAAAAACCTACATAATTGAATAGAAAACATCTATAACCTTATCCAATAATCGTTATTTTTCATATAAATCTATCCAATGGAGTCCTTTTAGGGAAACCAATTGGAGTTACTGGAAAAAGAGTTAACGTTCACCAACATGCGTCTTTGTTTTATCTCTTTATCACCATTAAATAATTTCATGCAATGTTAAAATAAAAACACCAATATCTTAAATATAATGATATTTTGTAATCTTAAAGGTATTTATTAAAACCGCAAACACATTCATTAAAGAGGATACAAAATTATCATTTGTGTATACGACAGACTACCACCTCGCAAACCGATGTCATTCATTTTTCCATTACCACCTTTCAAGATTGGGAATAATAATTTAAATAAAAATTATATTTATGATTTATTAATTATTATTTAATTTTTATATTACATAAACCTTCATTTTATCCATTTTTTAGAATACTATAACACCATTTGTGTGTGTGGTGGACTACCACCTTACGATGCAATGTGATTCATTCATGCTTTGCATAGAATGTATTAATGATGATTTTAATAAAAATATTTTCTATATATAAAATAAATAATATAATTGAATTATAATATAAATATATACCATTTAATTTTCTTTCCATCAATACAATAAGAAGATGGAAACATCATACTTGCGTCTGTACGACCTACCAACTCCATGAATGATGCATTTCATTTCCTGTCACTAAATTTTATGGATTAATAAAAATACATATATAATGATAAAAATAATATTTACCAAATTTTTTACATTTTACATATTTTGAATTCATGATTAGTGTAATATAAACAAGAAAATAACAAGTCAAAATAGAGTCACAAAATAAGGTGATTAACACCCAAAATAATGAAAATAATAAAAGACTATTGACAAAATAGAGAAAATATGTTGTAAAAGGATCATATATGTTATTATAAATACTAATATTGATTTGGTATAATTTAATAACATTTTTAAAACCACCATAAATGATTTTAAATCATGTATGACCAAAATTAATGCATGAGGTAATGGATTTCATATCAATTTCTATTCATTGATGCATATTGTATTATAATGAAACTAATTTATTTTTTATGGGTTATATACATTTCATTGATGTGTAATATCATAAATAATTCACTATTCATGATATTTTATGTTTATATTTTAATTATTTCATCTAAGGGTATTTTAATTAAATGATACTAGGTGTTAAATAATTTATAAACTCAATTTCTTTTCATGTGGTTAAACTTACACTTATTTAATTATTATATTCTATTGTTATGTGTAAATTGAATTTTTAATATATATATTTTTATTTAAAATTTTATATGTGGTTATATAATTTATAAACATAATTTATTCATTGAATAATTCTCACATAAATGTTATGATAATTGTAAGGGTTTTTTTATAATTTAATTGTAATCGAGATAGATTATTCATGAATTCATAATAAATGAAATTATATGATAATTTATTTGTAAAACCTTTTATTTTATTCTAATCTGGAAATTCATGGACTTTATCAAGTGATAGTACCATTTTTCTATTCTATGCTACTTAATAATACTGAGAAAATGTTTCAGGAAAACCTAAATTTATATCTCTCTTTAAATAGAAATATGTTTTCTTCCAAAACCATGATTTCTAAAAAAGTATTAAATAATATTTTATTAAACCATTTAAGAATGATTTATTAAACCATATTTTTACCCATTTTTACTTTTTACCCAAAAATTAAAGTAATATTCTTATTGCTTTCCAAAAAAGGCACTTTTATAATAATTGTTGAGTAAAAATGGATTTTTCTTTTTTACACTAAAAAAATTACCCATCATCATTTCTTTGAAGGTTAATTTGAAATTTTAAGAAGATAAATTTAAAGAAAATGTTTTTAAAATTGATTTTATAGGAAAATTATTTCCCATTTCTTTTTAAAATTAAAACAGATATTTTCTTTAATAATGTTTTAAATGATCTTTTAATTATATTATTATTAATCAATTAAAAGAACAATATTTTTACTATAATGGGTATACATATTTTAATTCCATAATTATTCTTCCTCTTGATGGATTACGATTATTTTGACAAAGGAAGGAATTGAAATTCACTTACATGAATCATATTTTTGTTTATTAAACTTTCCCTAGAGTTATTTGGTTTATAGTAACCACTAAATATTATATTTTCCCTAAATATATACATTATTTATCATGGATATGATTATTTCTTTAATAATATATAGTTTTTACACACGGTGTTTACTTTCTATGTTATTTGATTATCTAGGGATATATTATTAAAGTCATATTCATTACTCAATAAGGATATTCTATATGGGACTTTATTTATGAACTAAATTGATTATTCGATATTTGAGGAATGATTTTCACTTAAAGTGAAGGGTTGATCCAGAATTTATATAGCACCTATATGTGTCGACAAGTATTATGATACAAATAATTTAGCCAAATTAAATGGATTTCTACATGTATTTTTAAACTATATTGTGAAAGGTCTTGATGGAATAAGTTTTCATTTTCATCAGACATGTAGTCTAATAATTAAGCACTACCATCATTGAGAATTCATTTTTTATTAACATTATTAATGAAATTTTCAACATGAAAAAATCTATGGATGAATTTAATTACTAGTTTATTGATTAAATGGAATGTGTTTTTAGTTATTTACCTAATGATACCAATTCCTATATTATCATGATAGTCATGTTATTTAAATGGAATATGTTTTTATTTATTTACCTTTCTATAACATTTATAAAATTCCTTCTATGTTATTGATAATGTGGAATGTTTTTATAGTTATTTACCTTAACATATTGATTATTCTCATTTATTCATTATTTATTCCACTGTATTTAACCCTTAGTGAGAAATTGATCTCACCCTTATTTTGTATCCTTTCCCCTAGATTCCATGAAGTGTACTAAGAAATATATTAAAGGATATTCTAGATGGAATGAAGATATTTTTTAATAAAAAAATATTTTGTAATTTCTGTATTAATTTTTAATAAAATAATCATGTATATAAATCTGTTTTACAATGATTAATAAACTGATTTGTCCTTTGGTATTTTAATCTTGTATTTATTCCAATGTAATAATAGCATGGAATTGGCTCTGGGCTTCTAGGTTCTCGGTAACTAGAGTATGGATCAAAGAAGTTTAATAGAAATATTAGGAACAAGAAATAAGAAAACATAGATTAAGGAATATAAACTTAATATAGACCTTGAATATAAGTATATTAGAATATCCTAAATTTTTGATAATTTATATATTTTTTGTCTTTTCCTATAAATACATCCATATCTAGATACTACAAGTGGACGTGATTCAGGAACATTGGTACCTAGGGGTAATAACTTCAAAAGGGTGCATTGTGATTGACATGAGTGTAACCTGGTACATGAAAAAAGTTCTTACTACACTCATGGTTTAACACTCACAAGAGATATGCTTAGGATAATTCACATCTTATTTACAAAACATTATGAAAGATTTGAATAGATTATGAAAATGAATGACCTTGGTTAAGCCATAGGTATCCTAGATTTACAATAATTTTTCATGACTTAGAAATCCTATAAAATATTATATGGTTTTAACACTATGATTATTATTACTCAAATTCTGTTTTTTTGGGTTTTAGTCAATCAATGGAACCCAAAGGAATAATATTAACATTGACTAATAAAAAAAATTGTGACTTTGAGAGAACAAATAGGATATTAAATTTAGTGAAAGGTATCATGTTTAAAATTAATAATTTTTTATAAAATATGATAAAAAACATATACCATAACCGACTTCTGGACTCAATAAATAAGATAATCATGAAGTTTTCTAAGAGCTCGAGAGGTGGGAACCATATAGAAAAGAAAGATTGACTTCCATTATATATGAAACGTGGAAGGAGACTCTCGATAAAGTGGATCAATGGAATAGTTGAATAATTTATGTGTGAAAAAGAAGGGCATAAATAAAATAACATCTGAGGGAAATGAAGAGTATGATAAAAGAAAATAAATCTCATCCTGATGGTCCATTTATATCTCATTTCCATAAATGTGGGGAACCTGGTCATTACCTATGTCAATGAACTATTATAAAGGGTAATCACAAGACTTTTTAAGGAATTAAGTGGAAATAAAATAGATGAAATAATTAAGCATTGTGATTCAAGAAATACATTTTTGAAGTGTTTTCAAAATAGTATTTTGGATAAGAGAATCATGAAACATCTAAAGATTCAATTGAATTTTAATAAAAAATTTGTATTCATTAACATAAGAGTTAAGGACACCATCATGGGTTAATGAGTATATGATAGAAAATAAGTTTAATGACTTAAAGAAGTCTTTTTAGGATTTAGGTAATTAGAGTCTACCAATGGTTGAGTAAATTATGGAGAATATAAGGAATGTTTATGTTTTAATTGAAAATTTATTTAAAGAATAATGAATTTATATTTTAAAAAAATAAGTTTAATTTTATTGATAAATTTTAAGGTTTAAATAAAAATTATATTATTTAAAATTTAAAAAAAATTTATGTATTGAAAAACTTTGCAAAAATAATATTTTATGATTAAATTTATTTCAAAGATTTCCATAATATTTTTAATATAATTATGATAATATAGTTTAGAAATAGAAAAAACCATATAACGATTGACATCCCATCGTATCTGAAAATTCCATAGGACTTGAACACATAATCAAAGGGTGATAAGAGTTTAATTCTAACAATTGAACTCTACAATGTCCTGGTTAATATTTCATTGTTTTTAGGTAAACAATTTAATGAATAAATATTAATGATAAATCAATAGTGTTACTTTTGAGGTTTATAGTTTAATTTATTAACGATATTTGTTTTAAAAAAAGGTTAGAGATAGATGGAAATAATTTCACTCTTTTATGGATATTACAACATTTTAAAAGTGAAATTTAGTTCTCCACACATAAAAAATCATTTATAGATATTAATTTCTTAGAGAAAGAAATCAAAGAAAAACAAAAGGATTAAATTGTGTTTATAAAATAAAAATATACCATTTTAGTTTATGTTCTCATATTATTAGCCAGTAAAATAATTACTCAAAATTAGAAAAATGAACTGGAAAAAAATATATTATCCCATTACATTATTATCTATTGAATCATATGGTCATTTATAATATCAAGAATTTACAGTTTTGAATCCCTCAACATTCCATTGATCATTCATTGATTCATGATTGATGACCTTAATCAGTCTATATAATTTTTGTCTTTTCATCCATGTAAATATACTAAGTTTCCACTAATGTTCTCTTACTTAGAAACATAGTTATATGTTATTCATTAGGACCTTTGTATGTCTAGTTTTCTCTTATGAAGAGGATATTTTATTAACTCTTTTATGATGTAGGTATTTCAAAAAAGGGATTTCAAAATATAAAAATATAGATTACCGAGAGAAAGTTTTAATTAATAGGTTTCAATTTATTTAAGGTGGAGATAATGTGACACACCAAAATTATAAAAGAATAACATTTTATGAAATAGCATGCATGACACACAACAACAAACATAGAAGGGAATATATCATCATGAGAAATTGTAATATATATATACTATTCTAGATAAATTAAATCTATGATATATCTTGAAATACACACAACATTGAGTTAACTTGTGTTACATGCGACAACATCTTTCTTTGATAGATTGTGTAACACACAAGACTGAGTTTTACCGAATACTATTAATATTAGTATCTAAAATGAAAATTATGACCCAAAAGTTAAATTTAATTTTACTAATATTATTAAATATCTTATAAAAATATATGGTTGAATTAATTCATAATTAATTAATTATAAATGAACATAAAAACATATTGACTATAAAGGAAATGATTTTCTAAAAATGATATTTATGCACCGAATGAGCTTTATATTATTAAATTAAATTAATTATTATTAGTGGATGATATTAAAAAAATTTACATATATTATTTATTAAATATTTTTTTACGTTCATAGAATAGATTTTATATGAATTATATAAGATAAATTTCAATTTTACATATAAAAAGATTTATTTTTCAAAAGGTAGTTTTTCCGCAATTTCATGGCACATTTTTTAAAAACATGTTTTGAAACCTTTATAAATTTCATTTTAAAATATAATTAATTTTATAAATATTAAATACAAAAATATCTTAGGGTTAATTTTTGGAATTATTCTGAGAAGTTTTATTTTTTAATGAATAGTGAAAAGGCATTAATTTAATTGAAAAATGACTTTTAATCTTAAGAATTTATAATGTATAATTATATTTTAAATTGGTTTGAAAATTAAATTTGATAAATTATGTATATATATATATATTAATATATATTTTGGTAATTGGATTCCATTTCATAGTGTATTTTTATATAAAAACATTTCCAACTATTGAACATTTTCACTTTAAAACACTCTTTGTCATCACTTCTATGGGATAAATGTTAAATTAATTTTTTTCTTATTATGTGAGTTCAGTTAGAAAAATGGATTCTATATTTTGAATCATAAAAATTTATAATGTCTAATATGGTTAACATAATTTTTTAACAAAGTTATTAGAAAAAATAGTTAAAGTTAATCACAATGATTAAGGTAAAAATGAGTTCCCTTAGTGGTCAAACATAAAAAAACAAGATGTGTAAATGAACCAAAAAATCTCTAAAATCAATTTTATATAAATAGTTTGGACATACACCCTCTAGTATCTAAATTTTTTAATTTCTTGAGGAACATGAGGTAATAAAGACCTCACAATAGCATCTACAGTTTTGTATTTTCAAGAATTCCACTCCTCCACTATAAATGAGCACTCAATAGCCTCACTAATTCACAGATCACAATCCATTTTTCTCAAAAAAAACCCTAAAAAATTCACCTCAAAACATCCCTAAACACATTATATAATCATTTGGTTGGTAACTAATCTATCCAATGTAGTCCTTTGGTTAAAACCAATAGGAGTTACCTAAAGAAGAGGTAACATTTATCAACGTGCATATTTGTTTTATTTATTTATACACCCCCTTATATTAATTTATTATCATGATTAAATAATATACTCAGAATCCTAAACATACTAGTATTTTTTAAGGTTTTTAACTAAAAACATACACACTTCTATCTAATGTGTTATGCAATCATCGTTTGTGTATACGAAAGACTACAACCTTGCGAACTGATGTGGTTCATTTTTTCCATTACCACCATTCAAGGTTGGTAATAATGATAGAAATAAAATTTATATAAGATATTGATGATTTATTTATGCTTCTTAAATTATAATATAACACTTACATTCATGCTTTCCATTTTGTAGGAATATTATAACGTTATTCGTGTGTACGATGGACTACCGCCTCGCAAAACGATGTAATTCAATCAAGATTTACATTGAATGTGTTAAGGATTGGTTAAATAAAAATATATCATATATATAAAATATATATGATACTATAATTATAATATACAGATATACCATTTACTTTTCTTTCTTTCAATATGATAAGAAAATGGAAGCAGCATTTATGTGTACCTATAACCTACCATCTCCATGAATGGCGCATTTCATATCCTTTAAATTAATTTTAAGGATTACCCTAAATACATAAATACTGAATTTAAATTAGATTTAAATAGTGTTTTATATTTTGGAGATGATTGAATAATGATTGATGTAAGAGAAAAAATAACAAGTCAAAAAATACATGAAAAATATGGCTATTAAAACCAGAAACAATGAAAATAATGAAAGACTATTAAGAAACAGGTGAAACGATTTTATAAAAGGATCATATAAGATATTATAAATATTAATATAATTATTTTATAATTTAATAAAATGTTCTAAGCCTTTATACATGAGTTTAAATCAAGTATTACCAAAAGGAAATCCCGAGGTAATGGATTTCATCTCAATTTCATTTCCATGAGGAATATTGTATTATTATGAACCAAATTTATTTTTTATTGTATATATATTTTCCCTTGACATGTAATAACTTTAATAATTCACTGTCTATAGAATTTTATGTTTCAATTTTAATTATTTCATATAATGGGATTTGAATTAAAATTTAACAGTTTTTAAAAATAATTTTAACTCAATTTACATTCATTTGGTTATACTTCAAATTCATTGATTATGATAATATATGATAATTTTTATAATGAATTTTTACTATATATTGTTTTATTTCAACATTTTTATGTGTATTTACAATTGATACACAAAATCTATTCATTTATTAATTCTAACTTCAACATTATCTCCATTTTAATGGTTTATTTCACAATCTCATTCTAATTGAGATTGTTTATTTATAAATAAGCATTAAATTCAATTTTATAATAATTTTTTAATAAAACATTTTATTTTATTCTCCTATGGTTATTCATGATCTGTTTCAATTGATAATATAAATTATCCAATATTTAGAAGTTGAAATTATTGATAAAATGTTTCAAGAAAATATGACATCATTCATCTCTTCGATCGAAAATAAGATTTCTTCTAGAACCTGGTTTTATAAAAAAAATTCATAAATATTTTTTCCCTTTAAAAAATGATTTATTACAATATATTTTTACCCATTTTTTCATTTTACAAAATGTTTTCTAAGGAATCATCCTATAGAATTCCAAATAAGTTACTTTTATAACCATTTATTATGAAAAAGTAATATTTTTTTACATTTTACAAAATCACCTACCATTATATCATTTAAGGTTCCTTTTTAATTTTAGTATGATCTTTTTATAAAAATATATTAAAATTTTATTTTCAAAGAAAATTATTTTTCAAAAAAATGAAAAAGAACATGATATTTTCTTCAAGAATGTTTATAAGGATATTTTTATTGTATTTATATTCATCAATGACAACAAAACTATTCTTACACCAATTTTTATATATCGTATTTCTTCCATCCTTATTTTTCCTTTGGATAGATTATGATTATTTCAACCAAGGTTAACATTGAAATTCACTTCCTTGAATAATATTTTTAGTCATTAGACGTCCTATTTAGTTTTTAAATTTCTAGTGACCATTGAACAATTTTTTCCCTAAATATTCATATTATTATCATGGATATGATTGTTTCATAAATTTTATACCATTTTTACATTTGGGTTTTAATTTGTTAGTTATCATATTTTATGGGGAAATATTGATAAATCTCTATTCTTTTATCAATATGGATGTTTGATAAGGAATGTTTTTTATTAAATAAATAGATTACTCAATATATAATGAATTATTTGGAATGGATGTGATAGGTGGGGTCCAAAATTCATATATTCCCTTGATGTAATTAAATGTCTCATGAGAAAAATCATTTGGCCAAATTGAATGGGGTTCTAGATACACTTTTAAATCATCTTGATAAAGGTATTGACAATATATGTTTTCATGTTCCCCAAAACATGATGTCCAATAAATTTGAATTTACTTTAATGAGAATTCTGTTATTATTATTATTATACATGATATTTTCAGTATGAAAAAAATATGGATACATTTCATTCTCAATTTATTTATTATATATATATATTTTTTCCGTTATTTACCTTTCCCTATTGACTCCTACTTATCTTGTTATGATATTCATGTTATTTAAATATTAATTTTTTTTAGTTATTCACATTTCCAATCTATTTATGCAATTCGTTCTCAATATTTCATTTCATGTCTTGTTTTCATTGTTTTTTACCTTGTCATATTGATTGTGATCTTTGGTTCATTATTTCATCTGTTGTACTTAACCATTACCGATAATTTAATCTCAACTTTATTTTTAATCCATTCCATACGATTCCATGAAGTTTAATTTGAATGATATTCAAGGATATTCTAGATTGAATAAAGTTATTTTCAATAAAAAAAATTATGTTGTATTTTTTTATTCATTTATAATACATGAATCATGTTTGTATCTATTTTACCAAGACTACAAAACTGACCAGTCCTTTGGGATTCAAATCTTGTATCTTTGCCAATGTAATGGTAGCAGGGCACTGAATCTAGGGTTTGGGGGCGAGGGTCATTAAAATTGGTATCATAACATCATTAAAATCAACCTTAAATACTAGATCTAGAAAAAAATAGATTATGGAACATAACCTCAGATAGAGCTAGATGATAATTATAGAAGAACATCCTAATGTTTTGGTATGGTAGATACTATGTGGGTATTCCTATAAATACGTCCTTGTATGTATACTCTAAGTGGGAATGGTTTAGGAAAAAATATACCTTGGAGTAATAACTTTAAAAGGGTTCATTGGTATTGACTCAAGAATAACCTAGTACAAAATAACATGCATTATTGCTGACCTGGTTTGACAATAATAGATGATATGATTAGGATATTTTACATATTTTGTACAAACCATTATGTAGTGTTTGAATAAATGATGAAAAATAATGACCTTGGTTAATCATAAGGTGTTATATTTTTAAAATAATGGGTCATTATTTATATATCCTAAAAATGATTATATGGTTTCCCACTATGATTATTGTTACTCATAATGTGCCTTAGTTTTGATCAATAGTTATAACACTGAGGAATAATGTTAACACTAATTATGAAGGAAAAAGTGGTGAAAATGATCAACTAAATGGGATGTTGATAGGATAGAATGATATCAAGTTTATGGATAATTAGTTTTCCCAAAATAGGATTAACAACATATACCATAACTAACTCATAGACTCACCAATGAAGATAATGATAGAGTTTTCTAAGAGATTGAGTGGTGGGGATCATATATAAAAGAAGGCTCAATTTCTGTCATGTTAGAAACTTGGAAGGATACTCTCATGATATTGTCTTAATGGAATGGGGAAATTCATTTTGTGTATATGATAAGGGAATCAAGAAAATAATTTTCAAGGAAAAATGAAGAGTATGATGGAAGGAAATAAATCACATCCTAAAGATACAACTATAGTTTTTTTCCTTAAATGTGGGGAACCCTACCATAAAATAAGTCAATTCCCTCTTCTAATGGGTAACCCATAGGCTTTGGAAAGACTTAAGTGAAAATATAATGGATGAAGTACTTATCTATTACGATTCAAGGAATAAATTGTTGATGTGATTTACCGATAGTATTTTGGTTACAAGAATCATGAAACATGTAAGGATTTTAGAAAATTTTATAAAAAAATGTGTATTCAATAACATAAGTTTTATGGAGACCATCATGGGGTAATTATTTTAGGATTGAAAATTATTTAAATGACTTAAACAACCCTTTTATGTTCTATGTCGTTAGAGTCTACCAAGTTTGAGTACATTTTAGGGAATTTATGGAATGTTTATATTTTAGTGGAAAAGTTATTTAAGGATTAATGCATTTATATTTCAGAGACAAAAAATTTTATGGGTTAATTATCTATAGAGTTAAAATACAAATAATATTATTATACTTTATAAAAATAGTTGTTTCAAAAATATTAGCGAAAATAATATTTAATGATTAATTTTATTTCAAGTATATCTATCATATTTTTGGTAATATTATAGGAATATATTTTATAAAAACAGTAAAATGTATGATGGGTGATAATAAATCATATCCAGAAAGGCCATATGGCATGAACCTCTAACTGATGTATAATAAGGGTTTAAAGCCAACCACTGCCTTACACAATGTCTTGGTTAAAATGTCATTGTTTTTAGTTAAACATTCGGATGAATAAACAATAATGATAAACAAGCAGTGTTAATTTTTATGTTTATAGATTAATATATGAACCTTATTGGATTTAGAAAATGGATAGTTATAGATGGAAATAATTTCACACTTTTATGGATCTTTCGAACCATTAAAACTGAAATTTATTCTTTCAAGCATCATAAATTAATTCTTGGATATTAACTACTTGGAGTAAGAACAACCAAAGGATAAAAAAAATTTATGAAATAAAAATATATTACTTAATTAGGTTTACTTATATTAAAAGGTAATAAATAATTACTCACCATTAAGAAAAAGATCTTAAACATAAATGTTCCCCTATTATATCCATATGTGATGAATCAAATGGTCCTTTATATATCATCATAAATTTATGGATTTGAGGATCTCAAAATTCAATTGATAATTTACTTGTTTGTGATCAATGAAATAAATCAATCTCCCTAAATATTTATGCTTTTCCTCAATGTACATATCTTCACTTTCCAATAATGTTCTTTTACTTAGAAAACCAGTTATATGTTATTACATGTAATTTTTTTTACTTCTGATTATATCTAATGAAGATGATATTTTGTTAAATATTTTACATAGTGGGTTGTTTAGAAAATGGATTTATAAATATCAAACACTAGATTACCAAGATAATGTTTTAATTGAGAGGATTCAATTTATTTAAGGTAGAGATAATTTCACATCCCAAAATTCTAAAGGAATTACATTTTATTCAATTGCGTGTATGACACACAAAAACAAGATTATAAGAGAGTAAAACATCCCAAGAATTTAAAATATATATATTAATTTAAATAAATTCAATCTATTATACAACTTATAATACATAAAACATGTATTTAGCTTGAGTTACACAAAATGGCATTCATTGATAGCTTTTGTTAAACGTAAGACCGAGTTTTACAAAATACTATTAATATTGTTATATATAAATGAAAATTGTAAGATCCCAGTTTTTGGAGGGGTATGTTTTCATTATGTTTTGGTTTAATCCCTAGTTTAGGGCTTCAAGGTATGTCTTCTGAAATTATGAGAGGTCTTGGGGGTGTTTCGGGGGCTCAGGGCATGAAAGAAAGGAAAGCTTGGTAAGACAAGCCTGGGCGCACAGCCTGCGCACAGCTAGGGAAAACCGTGCGGCTTGCCCAAGTAAACCGTGGAACCCCTCCTCCTCGAGATAGTATCATGCGCATGGTTTGTGAATGGTTTTTCAAACATTGCGGCCAAACCATGTGGCCTCTTAATGTTGGAAAACAATTACAAAATTTCCACCCTGGGATTTTAAGAACCCTCTCGGGATTTCGTCTTCATTCCTCCCTCTTCACCCTAGGAATGAACCAAATCTCCCAAGAGCTCCAAGAGGTCGACCTCCCTCATTTCTAAGGCGTTTTTGGTGTCATTGGATGTGTATCGAAGCTCAGGGTAAGGATAATCCCATCCTTGTTTCTCTTTTTGTTTTAGGGTTTGTATCTTCTCTCCCTCTTGTTTTGAATCTCTAAAACCCTATCTTTTGGGTGAGTTCTAGGTTGAAGCTCCAAAGGCTGGTCGGATTGAGGTCTAAGGACTCGATTGAGTGTGCGTTCAACCACGGTTTCAAGGTAGGTGGTCTAAACACATTATCCCATAGTTTTATGGTGGATTTATGCATGTGTGGCTTTGCTCATGGTTTCCTTTTGATGATCTTTGATCAACCTGGATGTATTGGCATAAAGGATGCTTGAAAATTGTAAATGGGAACCCTCACGATCCCCCATGGGATGCGTTGAGAATGACTTTACCTAATTAGGGTCATCCATGGGGTGTGTCATCTTTTCCTTGGCTTAGGGATTGTTATTAAACAAGTGACCTTGTTGTAATAAATGGTAGAGCCCTTAAAAAATATGTTGGCAGGATTGGTTGAACATAGAATAGAAGTTAGGTGATGCACCTATACTTGGAAATAACATAAAGGTTATTTGGAATGGGTTGAATGGTTGATTCATGGAAATGATGAACGAGTTAAATGGATGAATGTGTAAACTGATTAAAGACTATAATGGGGTAGGTTATGGGTCTAGTGTTGAATGCTTAGTGAGATAGGCATAACACATGGGAATTGGGAGAATGGTTAAATGATGTGAACTGGTAATGTGTTAATGGTTTAAGGTATAATGTGAATTCCCGTGTGGTTAGTTGTGGATGGTGTTTGTCAAAGGAAAATGTTATGGTGGGTTGATGGTTACTTATATAAGCATGTGCACATGGCTTGGTAGTGTGGGGTATGACGTGAGGATCTACGCCCACGGGTCGAGTGAAGACTGATGCTCTGAACTCCACCCTAAATGCACATGTTATGAATAGGGACTGAGGATCTATTCTCCTAATGGTTTCATCCATGCAGACTGAGGCTTCAAGGTGAGGACATGGTTGCTATAAAGGGGTTGGTCCTAGAGAGATAGGATAACGACGTGTTTACCCTCTTGCATGTGATTTTTGGCCTTAGACCTATGTAACATAATGTATGTGATTAACCAATGGAAATGTGATGAAATGGTAAGTGATGATAATTGGTGTGAAATGAATGGTAATGGAAGTGGAAATGGCCTTGGATCTAAACTGGTTAATGGAACCTTAAATAATTACTTGGCAATTATCATATTCCTTTTTTATGCACTACCTATTCATACTGGATATTTTGTAGACACCGTTGGTGGTGGCCTACGGAGTTGTACTCACACCCTCCTCGGGCCGATTGGGTACCAGAGAAGACATCATGTTTTCCAGTCAGGAGAAGGGAAAGGGTCCTTTCTAGATAGTTGAGTGGACATGGGTAGCACTTGGTAGAGGATCCGGACTTGGAGTCGGGACCATTTTGAGGATTTTTGTCGTTGTCTTTATTTTGGGCTTTTTTTCACTTTTTCACTTGTATTAGGACATGGAATATTTATTATTGGAAATTTGTTTTTATACATGTTACTTGTTCATTAATTATTTTTTCCGCTATTATTTTATTTCTGTTATAGCTTACTCTGATAGAAATGGGGTATAGTCTCCCCACATGACCACAAATACCGTCACTGCTAGTCGGCAGCCTTTGGCGTACGAGGAGGCGTGTTTAAGGTTATGTAACTACCCGGATCAGAGCACCGTTTTAGTGGCTTTCGGGTCGGGAATGTTACAATGTATTATCAGAGGAGGTCTTCCTTCTCCTTCTCTGAGGTCTTGTTATTTGGGATGGGTTTCCAAGGGTTAAGATATGTCGACCATTGGTAAATGAGCTCATGCTTGGGAGTAGCTAACCCATGTAAAAGGGGAAAACCAAGTCACCCTAGGTGAGAAATGTTGTTCTTGGTTGTGTGTTGTTACAGTTGATGATATTTCACCGTTGGGTGATGCACATGTGGTTTGATGTGACTATTTTATGGTATTCACCTCGTGGCCTTAACAGCATGAGTATTTTCATTCATGCATCATTGTAGGCACCTATGGAGATAAGTGACATGCATTGTGTTATACACACGCATGAGGTGGGTGTGTGAGGCAGGAAAGTAGGGTTCATTATTCATTTCATGAAACCAAGAAATAATGAGAAGAATTAAATAAAACAAGTGGGTAAATGATGTTTAATGAAATATAAGTGTTTGAAATGGAGTGGAAAATGTTTTTGTAAAACGTTTTGTGAGTTTGGTGGTAGTTCTTGGTTGTTTACCCCATGTGGACCATGGCCCGTGGTAGGGATGGTCGGGGTAGTGAATGTGAGGTGTTAATGTTGTTGATTTAGTATATAAAAATGGGTTGTTGTAGCTAGTAAAGTGATTTTGATGAAGTCATGAAAATTTTATGGTATGCGTGCTAAATCTCGTGCTTGGAAATGTATAGAGATCCCACCATGACATAGATTACCAGTTGGGAAACTGGAGGATGTTGCTGAGAAAACTCCTTTGATAGAAGAGCATGAAAATGTGGTGATCAATGAAGGTAGAGAAGCCCAGTTTTGGAAGAACTTGGCCTGCCTTATGTAGATGATGGATCGGGACCTAGGGAAGGTTGCATTGTGAATGTTGGAGATGACCAGGGGAATTCTAGCTACATCACCCTCTAACCTTCACCAGAGGGGGTGGGTCAGAGGTAGTAGAGTTCTAGTTAGAGTTTGTCCAGAAGATACTGGATCATCTGGAGACCCCTGTTGAAAAGTGATTAAAGATGGCCGTTTATATGTTGAGGGGCTAGGCAAGGTGTTGGTGGGACATTCAGGCTCAGACTGATCATGCTAAGGGGATGTCGTGGAAGGTTTCCCAAGAGAAGTTTCTGGATCATTTCTACCCAGAGAATTTGAGGTAGGAGCATGTTTCATAGCTTATGAGCCTAACTCAGGGATCACTATCAGTGATAGACTATGCTAGTTGCTTCACTGATTTGCAACGCTTTGTCACAGTGCTACCAGGGGATGAGGTAGTGGTAGAAAAGCGTTTCCAGGATGGGTTGAGACATGAGATCAGGTCTCAAGTAAATATCTTCTACTTGAAGTGGTTTACAGATGTGATGGATCAAGCACTTATCTCTGAAAGGGAACTTGATGGGAGCTTCGGGTGGTGGTCTTGTCATGCCAGCTGGGCAAACAAGTGGTGCATTTTTTGGAGGTCAGAAGCGTCGTTTGTAATGTTTCCAGCAAGGTGGTCAGAAGAGAGTGTCAGCCTCTCAGAGTGAGAACCAGGTGTTCTGTTATCAATGCAGTAGGTTGGGGAATATTTTTTTTCAGTGTCCTCGACCTCCAGTTGAGTGTCGTTCGTGCGACATGATGGGGCATGTGCAGAGGTTCAACAGGAACCTTCAGCAAACGGGTGAGCATGATGATGGAAAGTAGGTACCAGATACGGGAAGGGGATAAGTTCCCCCATATCAGGCAGGGAGATGGAGCTCCACGGGCCGTACTGGAAGGGGCAGTGGATGTGGAACTCTATGGAAGGATTAATCATGCCAGCAGGGCAGTGCGGTGTAGGGTGCTCAGGCTGGAGCCCAGGGTAGAGGGGCTGGTCAGCTTCAGGCAGTTCAGTTTGCACCTGGTGATGGCGAGGCCGGATTGTCAACTGTTCTAGGAACTATCCTTGTAGCTTCTACGTTTACTAGTGCGTTGTTTGACACATGTTCCACACACTCTTTTTTTTTGCTCATCTTTTGGTAGTGATGGTTTTACATGTGGAGGGGGTGTGTGGAGTTATGTCAATTAACACCCCATTGGGGGTGCAGGTTGTGGATATCATGCAGTGCAAGCGATGTTCCTTGAAATTTGGTGGGTATCATTTTCTGTGGAACTTGTTCGTTCTCGAGATGTCAGGGTTTGACCTAATCTTGGGAATGGATTGGTTGGTGTTGTATCGGGTGCACATAGACTGTTATCATCACAGAGTATTGTTCTGGTCTCTTGAGGGTGACTCTTATGTCCACCGTGGCGAATGGGATGTTTGACCAGGGCATGCAGGGCCATTTTGTCAACAGATGAGTGGACTCACAGCTCAAGTGGCATGTCACATGCTTGATTATGATGAGGGAGATAAATAATATAATTTTCCTCCCGTGGTGGATCAGTTCCAGGGCGTGTTTCCTGAGGATTTCTCAGGGTTACCACCCGAGAGGGATGTCGAGATCACGATTGAGTTGCTGCTAGGAGCAGAGCCAGTTTCTATTCCTCCATACCGAATGGCACCGACAGAACTCTAGGAACTGAAGGTTCAGCTTGAGGATTTGGAGCGTAAGGGGTTTATCCTTCCTAGTACGTCTCCTTGGGGATCTCTTGTGCTTTTTTCTAAGAAGGACGATGGGTCGTTGAGGGTATGTGTTGACTATCGAAAGTTGAATCAGATGATGGTGAAAAATAGGTACCATGTTCCTAGAATTGATGACTTGTTTGATTAGTAGAGGGGTTCATCGGTGTTTTCTAAGATTTATCTGAGGTCAGGTTATCACCAAATGAGGGTGAGGTCTTCTGACGTACTGCAGAAAGCTTTCCGGAGTCAGTACAGGTAGTTTGAGTTTTTGGTGATGCCTTTCTTCTTGACCAATGCATCAACGGTGTTTATGGATTTGATGAACCGAATCATTCATCCGTACCTAGATCAGTTTGTGATTTTCTTTATTGATGATATCTTAGTGTACTTGAAAACTCATGAAGATCATTCCGAACATCTTGACATCATCTTGGGTATGCTAAGAGAGCACTTGATATACGCCAAGCTATCAAAGTGTCAATTCTGGATAGGTGGGGGTGCATTTTCTGGGTCACATCATCTCGGAGGAAGGTGTGTCAGTAAATCCAGAGAATGTGTAGGTAGTTGTATATTGGGAGCATCCCAAGACTGTCTCTGATGTTCATATTTTTTTGGGTTTGGCCAGGTATTACCGAAGGTTCATTCAAGATTTCTCTCGCTTGGAAGCACCACTCTCGGGATTGACCAAGAAAGGAATCAGGTTTCAGTGGTCTGAGGCATGTGAGACCGCCTTCCAAGAGTTGAAGAAGCGGTTGACGACTACACCTATCATGATCTCACCTTAGTTGGGTAAGAAGTACACCATGTTCTGTGATGCGTCTGTAGTCGGACTTGGGACTCTGTTGATATAGGATGAGCGGGCTGTGGCTTATGGGTCAATGCAGTTGAGACCCCATGAGCGGAACTATCCCACTCGTGACCTTGAGTTGGCTACAGTGGTGTACGCCTTAAAGTGCAGGAGGCACTATATGTAAGGAGAAAAGTTTATTTTTTTACTGACCATAAGAGTTTAAAGTACATCTTCTCACAACAGGATCTGAACCTTCGGCAGTGAAGATAGGTTGAATATCTCCAGTCTTTTGACTTTGAGTTGGTGTACACACTGGGAAAGGGAAATAGTGTTGCTGATTCTCTGATCAGGAAGGTTCAGAATCAGATGGTTCAGAAGTCCAACACTGAGTGGAAGGTGATGACTTTGTTTGTAGAGATGAACCTGGAGGTGTAGGAAGAGAGTGGTCTGGTCACTCTTGCTTCCTTAATGATGGAGTCGATGCTTTTGAGTTGAGTTAAGGAAGGAAAAATTGATGATCCTGAGTGTTTGATCATGAAGTAAAAGATTAAAGGTGGGGAGCTACCTTCTGGTAGGGTCGTCGGCATGGAAGGTGTTGTTCGTGTTCGTGATTGTGTGGTTGTGCCAAACTGTTTGCGGGAAGAGTTGATGCGTGAGTTCCTTGCATCAAAGTGGGCGGTGCATCCTGGTTTAACCAAGATGTACCGTGATCTCCGAAGGCAGTTTTGGTGGCCTCGAATGAAGAAGGAAGTTGTGGGCTTTGTGGCACGGTGCCTTACCTGTCAGCAGGTGAAGGCCGAGCATCAACACCCAGGTGGTTTGTTACATCCATTGCCCATTCTGGAATGGATGTGGTATGATGTAACAATGGATTTTTTCATGGGTCTTCTGAGGATGCCGTGAAAGAATGACGCAATCTGGGTGGTTGTGGATCGGTTAACAAAAGTGGCTCATTTCTTACCGATTCAGGAGACCCTTACAGTCGACCAGTTGGGTGAGCTATATGTTCGGGAAATAGTGCGGTTTCATGGTGTTCCTTAGACCATAGTTTCAGACTGAGACCCACATTTCACAATGTGTTTTTGGAAAGGGTTATAGAAGGTGCTTGGTAGGCAGGTGTTTTGAGTACGGCTTTCCACCCGTAGATGGACGGGTAGTCAGAGAGTACGATCTAAGTGTTGGAAGACATTTTAAGAGCTTGTGTCTTGGACATTGGTGGTTCTTGGAAGAGGCACTTATCATTAGTTAAGTTTTCCTATAACAAAAATTTTCAGGCTAGGATTCAGATGGCACCGTTCGAGGAACTATACGGGAGGCCATGTAGATCTCCGTTGTGTTGGCTAGAGGCTAGTGAATCTATGTTGTTGGGGCCAAGTATTGTGCAGGAGACTTCATAGAGATTTAACTTGATTAGGAAGCGGATGTCTATGGATCAGAGTAGGAATAAGTCGTATGTAGATCATAGGCATAGAACTCTTGAATTTTTGAAGGGTGATAAAGTGTTCCATCAGGTGTCACAAAGGGTGGGTCACCGTCGGATTCGAAAGCAAGGTAAGTTGGCACCCAGGTATGTGGGACCTTTTGAGATTGTGGAGAGGATTGTACCAATGGCTTACCGATTGGCTCTTCCATAGCAGTATGGTGGGATGTATGATGTGTTTCATGTGTCACAGCTTCGGCGGTATAACCCTGACCCATCTCACATGGTTGATGTTGAGGATGTGGGGCTCGAGGCTGATGTGTCCTTTGAGGAGCATCCGACTCGTGTGGTGGATCATAGTGAAAAGGTCTTGCAAGGCAAGGTTATGCCATTAGTGCGAGTACTATGGCAGAATGGGAAAGTTCAGGAAGAAACTTGGGATCAGGAATCATATATGCGGGCTCAGTGGCCTGAACTCTTCTCTTCAGTGGAACAATGAGGCATTGAAACTCATCTCGGGGATGATCCGTTATAAGGTGGGGAGGTTGGAAGATCCTGGTTTTTGGAGGGGTGTGTTTTCATTATGTTTTGGTTGAATCCCTTGTTTTGGGCTTCAAGGTATGTCTTCTGAAAGTATGAGAGGTCTTGGGGGTTTTTTGGGGGCTCGGGGTATGAATGAATGGAAATCTGGGCAAGACAAGCCTGGGCGCACAGTCTGCGCATGAACAAGGCAAACTGTGCGGCCTACCCAGGTAAACCGTGCAAACCCTCCTCCTCCAGACTGTAGCATGCGCATGGTTTGCGCACGGTTTATCAAACCGTGCGGCCTCTTAATGTTGGGAAAATTACAAAATTGCCACCCTAGGATTTTAAGAACCCGCTCGGGATTTCCTCTCCATTCCTCCCTCTTTAACCTAGGAATAAACCAAATCGCCCAAGAGCTCAAAGAGGTCAATATCCGTCATTTCTAAGGAGTTTTTGGTGCCGTTGGATGCAGATCAAAGCTCCAGGTAAGGCTAATCCCATCCTTTCTTCTCTTTTTGGTTTAGGATTTATATCTTCTCTCCCTATTGTTATGAAGATCTAAAACCCTATCTTTTGGGTGAGTTCAAGGTTGAAGCTCCAAAGGCTGGTCGGATTGAGGTCTAAAGACTCACTTGAGTGTGCGTTCAACCACAGTTTTGAGGTAGGTGGTCTACAAACATTATCCCATTGTTTAATGGTGGATTTATGCAAGTGTGTCTTTTCTCATGGTTTCCTTTTGATGAGTTTTGATCAACCTGGATTCGTTGGCATAAAAGATTCTTAAAAATGGTAAATGGGAACCCTCACAATCCCCCATGGGATGAATTGAGAATGACTTGACCTAATTGAGTCCATCCATGGGGTGTGATGGCTTTTCCTGGGCTTGGGGATTGTTATTAAAAAAGTGACCTTGTTGTAATAAATGGTAAAGCCCTTGACGAATATGTTGGAATGATTGGTTGAACTTGGAAAAGAAGTTAGGTGATGCACCTAGACTTGGCAATAACCTAAAGGTTATTTGGAATGGGTTGAATGGTTGATTCATGGAAAAGATGAACGGGTTAAATGGGTTAATGTGTAAACTGATTAAAGACCATAATGGGTTAGGTTATGGGTCTAGTGTTGAATTTTTAGTGAGATAGGCATAACACATGGGAATTGGGTGAATGATTAAATGATGTGAAATGGTAATGTGTTAATGGGTTAAGGCATAATGTGAATTCCTGTGTGGTTTGTTGTGAATAGTGTTTGTCAAAGGGAAATGATACGGTTGGTTGATGGTAACTTATATAAGCATCTGCACATGGCTTGGTAGTGTGGGGTATGACATCAGGATCTACTCCCACAGGTCTAGTGAAGACGGATGCTCTGAACTCCACCCAAAATGCATGGGTTAGGAATGGGGACTGAGGATCTATTCTTCTAATGGTTACGTCCACCCGGACTGAGGCTTTGAGGCGAGGACATGGTTGCTATGAAGGGGTTGGTTTAGTGAGATAGGATAATGATTTTTTACCCTCTTGCATGTGATTGTTGGACATAGACCCATGTAACATAATTTATGTGATTAACCCATGGAAATGTGATGAAATGGTAAGTGATGATAATTGGTGTGAAATGAACGGCAATGGAAGTGTCAATGGACTTGGCTCTGAACTGGTTAATGGCACCTTAAATAATTACTTGGAAATTATCATATTCCTTTTGAATGCACTACATGTTCATACTGGATATTTTGTAGACACCATTGGTGGTGGCCTACTGAGTTGTACTCACACCCTGCTCGGGCTGCCGTTGGGTACCCGAGCAGACTTCATATTTTTAGGTCAGGAGAAGGGTAAGGGTCCTTTCTAGATAGTTGAGTGGACATGGGTAGCACTTTCTGGAGGATCCAGACTTTGTGTCAGGACCATTTTGGGGATTTTGGCCATTGTCTTTTTTTTGGGCTTTTCTTCACTTTTTCACTTGTACTAGGACATAACATATTTATTATTGGAAAATGGTTGTTATACATGTTCCTTATTAATTAATTATTGTTTCCTCTATTGGTTTATTTCTATTGTGGATTACTCTGATAGAAAGGGGGTACAGTCTCCCCACTTGACCACCAATACCCCCGCTGCTAGTTGGCAGCCTTTGGCGTACGGGGAGGCACGCTTAAGGTAATCTAACTACCCGACTCGGAGCACCAGTTTAGTGGCTTCCGGGTCGAAAATGTTACAAAAATTATAACCTTAATATTAAATTTTTATTAATGAATATTATCAAATAATATATAATAATATATATCTGAATTAATTTCTTACCAATTAATTAGAATTAAATATAAAAAACAATTGAATATAAATGAAATGTTTTTATAAAAATCAATATTTTTACACCAAAGTAAATTTATCTTACTAAATTAAATTAACAACTATTTTTGGATGATATTAATTAAATTTATATATTATAAATTCAATTAAAATTTCAACATTCATCAAATAGTTTTATATCCATAAGATAAGAACAAATCCAATTTTACAATTAAAAAGGTGTGATTTTCTAAAGGCAGTTATGAATCTTTTTAAGAACACAGTTATTTTAAACTAAATTTTAACACTTTTATAAATTTTATTTGAAAAAATAAAATTCAATTTTTAAATCATAATGTCAAAATTATCTTAGGTTGAATATTTGGTATTTTTATGAGAAATTTCATTTTTTGATGGATAATGAAAAATACTAGATTGAATTGAAAAATGAATTTTCATTTTAATAATCTATAATTTTAAATAATATTTTAATTATTTTAATGTCAAATTATATAAAATATACTTATATTTATCCAATTTAGGTAATTTTAAACTATTTCATTGTAAATTTTCATCTAAAAACATTTCAAAATTTTTAACATTTTCACTTTAAAACCCCGATTTGTCATCACGTCTGTGGGATAAATTTTAAATTAAATTCCACCACATATGTGAGTTAAATTTGGAATAAATGGATTTAATATTTTCAATTATAATTATTAATAATTTATAATATGTTTAATTTTTTTGACTAAAGTTATTATAAAAAATAGTTAATTTTAATCCCAATGATTATGGTAAAAATGGGTTTACTTAGTGGTTAATCTTAAATGATAAGGTGAGGAAATGAAAAAAATTCTTACAAAACCCAATAGATTTAAATATTTTGAAAATATACCCTATTTAAAAATATTTAATTATTTTAGTAACATTATGTAAGGGAGACCTCCTAGTGTTGTTTACTTTTTGGTATTTACAAGAATACTACTCCACCTCTACTATACAAGGGCACTCAGTCCCCTCACTTATTCACACCTACCAATTAATTTTTTTTATAAAAAAAAATCCCATTTAACATATAAACTTTACAAAACTCATGAAAGAATGCTTAATTTGGTATAAATATATCCAAAATAGGCTTTTTATGCTAAAAAATAGGAGTTACTTGAAGAAGAGGAAACATTCAACAATGTGCATATTTTTTTATTTCCTTTTCCACCCTAAAAATCTTTTCATATCGGGATTATATAATAAATAAATTATCTTAAATATAATTATATGTTGTTATGTTAAGGTTAAAACCTAAAAAAACACACACTTCTATAAAATGGGTTATAAAATCATCTTTCAGGTGTACGGTGGACTGTCGCCTTGTGAATCAATGTCAATCATTTTTCTATTACCACCTTTCAAGGTTGGGAATAATGATAGGAATACTATTAATATATGATATTAATGAATTTTTTCTTGTCTTTATGCTTGTATAATTTTTATATTACACATAATTTTATCTTAAATATTTTTTTGGGAATTTGATAACATCATTCGTGTGCATGGAAAAATATCTTCTCGTGAAGTGATGTAATTCATTAACACTTTATATGAAATGTATTAAGGATATATTTAATAAAAATATTATATATATATATATATTAAATAAATATTATAATGTAATGAAAATATAAATATACAATATTTACTTTTCTTTCCTTCAATATGATATGGAAACATAAATAATGTTCATGCAAACATATGGCCTACCATCTCCATGAACGTGCATTTCATTTCATATCACTAAATTTTATGAATTACTATAAATTAATATATATTGAATATAAATGACATTTAAATAATGTTTTACATTCAAAATATGATTAAATAATTATCTATGTAAGAGAAACAAAAAAACAACAAGTCCAAACATACTTGAAAAAAAAGTTGATTAACACCTGAAGTAATGAAGATAATGAAAGACAATTAAAAAATGGGATAAAAGATGATATAAAAGGATCATATATGATATTATAAATATTAATATTGTTCATTTATTATTTAATAACATGTATAAAACCACTATATCATAGGATAAAGTCATTATTGCCAAAAGGAAAGTGTTAAGTAAGGGATTTTGTCTCAATTTGATTTCGATTGAGGCATACTATATTATTATACACCTAATTTATTTTGTTTGATGTATATTATAAACATTAAAATTTAATATAATGAATAATTAATTATTCATGGTATTTTAATGTTTAATTTTAATTATTCCATCTAAGGGTATTTGAATTCAAAGATACCATGTTTTAAAGAAATTCTTAACTCAATTGTTTTTCATTGGGTTAAAATTTCACTTCATTGATAATGATATTCTATGATTATGTGTATAATTTGTTTTGACTATATATTGTTGTATTTAAACTTTTTTATGTGGATTTACTATTGATACACATAATTGATTCATTGATCAATTCTTACTTCAACGTTATGATCATTTTAAGGGTTTATTTCTCAATCTCATTCAATTAGACATTGTTTATTCTTGAATTTACATTAAAATAAATTATATGATAATTGTTTAATAAAACATTTAATTTTATTCTCATATGGTTATTCAAGATCCTTTTCACGTGATGGTATATATTTAACACTCTTTGGTTCTTAAAAATATTAAGAAAATGTATCAAGGAGATCATACTTCATTTCTCTCTTCAGTCAAAAATTTGTTTTCATCCATGTTTTTTTCTAAAAATGTTATCATTAAAAATTTAAAAAATATTTTTTAAAATTCATTTTTACCCATTATTTATTTTTACAAAAAAATCAGAGTAATATTATTATCTCTTTCCAAAAAGGATACTTTTTTTCAGAAAAAGATATAATACAAAAGGAATTATATTTTTATCTTGTTCAGATTTACTCATCATCATTTATTTGATTCATAATTTTAAAATTTTAAAAAATATTTTTAAAGAAATTATTTTAATATTTATTTTCCATGATATGGATTTTTTAGAAAAAATGAAAATTAAAAAAAAAATATTTTTCTCATGAATATTTTTCAATATCTTATTATTTTATTTCTATTCATCAATGGGAAACACTATTATTCATACTCAAATGGGTATATGTATTATTGATACCATATGAATTCTTATTCTAGATGGATTATGATTATTTTGAGCATGAATAATATTTAAATTCACTTACCTGAATCATATTTTTATTCATTAAACATCCCCTTATGTTATTCACCTTCTAGTGACCATTAAGCATTAAAATTTCCCAAAATATCCACATTATTTATCCTAGATATAATTATTTCTTGAACCATATAGTATATTGAAATATGGTGTTTAACTTGATATTTATTTTATTATCTAAGTAAACATTGATATATATATATATTCTTTACTCAGTATAGATATTTGAAAAAGGATGTTGTTTATGAACAAAATTAATTATTTGATATATGATGATTGATTTATACTGTCAATGAATGGTGGGGATCATGATTTATATAGACCATTGATGCATCGACTGATCTCCTATGAAAAATCATTTGAAAAAAATCAAATGGGTTTCTACATATAGTTTTAAACCGTCTTGTGAAATCTCTTGATGGTATATATTTTCTCATTCCCCCGACATGATGTCCCATAATTAAGAATTGAATTCATTGATAATTTAGTTATTGTTTTTATTATACATTAAATTTTTACTATGAAAAAACATATAAATGCATTTCATTCCATATTTATTGATTAAATGGAATTAATTTTCAGTTATTTACATTGGAATATTAAATTTTCATTATCTTATCATGATAGATAAGTCATTTATACGAAATAAGTTTTCATTTATTTGCCTTTCTATTCAATTTATTCACTTATTTCAAAGTGATTGAATACATGGAATATATTATCAATAATTTACTATTCTATATTTATTATTATCCCTGATTCATTATTTCCTTCACTAAATTTTACCCTTACGAAGCATTTCATATCACCCTTATTTTGTTTCCATTCCACCTGATTCCACAAAGTGTATTAAGAATTATATGCAAGGATATTTCAAATGGAATAATGTAGTTTTAAATAAAAATAATTACATTGTAATTTATGTTTTTATTTATAATGTACTACTAATTTATGTATCCAGTTTACCAAGAATACTAAACTTATTGGACCTTTAGGATTCTAATCTTGTATCTATACCAATGTAATCGTAGAAAGGCATTGGCTCCTGGATTTTTTGGTCGATGTCACTTTAGATATAGAGTCAAACACGATGGAACCAAATGCAATGCAGTTTAATTCTATGAGAAATGGACTCATACACCATGTATTTTTTGGTCATATGAAATAAACCATAAAATAAAGGCGTTACAATAACCAAAATCACAAAAAAAATTATATAGATTCATCTTGGTGATGATCCCATATAAAAGGAAAACATGATGAGTGAATGAAGGGTTCAAAAAAATAAAATGAATTGGGTGTTTAGATTTAATATATGGTCGGGCATAGGATAAGAGATCACAACATCAATACTTATCCTATAAGGATAAGAATGAATATAAACATAGATCTTAAGGTGAACGGTTCCTATAAAAACAAATCATTTATATAAGGATAGGGGTTTCATCAACTAGGATTCCAAGGTCTATTATCTCAACCATAACCATTAGAGAACCAAAGGATGGATAAATAACCATTATGAAAGTCATTACCACACATAGTGTATGGGCATTTTTACGGACATGTTTTGAGGGAATGAATAAATACTGGGGGTCACTATATAAATTTATCATGTATGATGAATGACAACTTTTCGTCAATAATTATAAAATTATGTCAAGGATCCTCTTACAAAAATAAAATTCACGATCAAGGAAAGAAATTGGGCATAAAACCAGGTGTGTACAATACACTAAGATCAAGGGAATGATGTTTACTTCATCGACAGTTAGAACCTTAGACTACGATAGTGTATCCACATGTAACTCTCTATCATAAGGTAAGTGTAATAAAACCACAAATATTATTTATGAAATATACCAACATAGACCTGTGTCAAATAAAGGGAAAAATAAAACTATATATAACATCAACATTGCACCATTTATAATTTTGGATATAACTGTAGAGGCATACAACACTAAGGTAGGATATGATAATATTGTTAATATTTTTGATTTTGCATTTTAAAAGTGATCCATGTGTTAGTTCATTTTCTATGTGTAAATAAATTATGATACATATAGTTCAAGAATTATTCCTCTGCATGAGGTTATTTGAAAGAACATGATATGGATAACACATACTCCAAAAGTAGTATTAAAATATTTTTTCCCTAGTATTTCTCATTGAATGTCAATAGATGAATATTTAATAATACTGCCTATGTAGTTTCAATTTATAAATATGGGTGAATGGAATTCTATTGGAGTAATTTTTAGGGGGGCCTTAGATATTATATATCACTATTACAAGGTATCCTATAAAGATAGTATTTAATTAAAATATAGTTCATAGATTGTGCTCCCTATGTAGATCAATATATTTCATAGAAAAAATTTTTTTTTGCATAATATCATTGTTGAATAAATTAGTGATGAAGAATTTCATATATATATATATATGTATGTATCATATGATAGAGAGGGATAATTTCCTCAAGATATAAATTAATGAACCAAAATATCCAATAAAATTATGGCTCTTCTAAAAGATATGTTTCCTTGTTGATTGGACAACTCTAAATGAATTAATATTCATATAGGGTAGTAATATTTTTTTTTAATTTAATGTCATAAAATATGGAAATAAATCCACACCTATTGAGTATATTGTACTTCAATTGTTTCAAATGGAGTGATTCACTAGATTCTCCAATCTCAAAATTTCCATTCATGGTGAGAGAGATAACATTTTACTAGTAAAAAACCCATTTTGTCTTATTATACATTCTAAGGGAGAAATAGGATGGTTGAGGGAATTTATTTTCATCATTTTTAACTAGATAAAGATAAAATGGGTACAATTTCATCTTTGTATTGGCTAGTAACAATTTTTAACCATGCCCCAATTATTTTATCATCTATCTGATTCTCATATAATATATTCATGAAACAAAATTTATGATTTATTAATATTTTATGGGTTTTCATGGTGAAAAAAGTACTTTTAAGGTTAAAGTCATAATGAATATATTTTTTAAACAGTTTAACATCCTGAGACATAGATAAAAATACACAATGATTAATTAATATCAGTATGACTAGGGTTCTCCCGAATTTTGAGATACTGTAGAGTGGAACTTTTCACTATTCTGGGTTACATATGGTGATGTAATTAGATTTATATACCTAATATAAATGGATTTTTATCAAGTAGAACCCATCAATTCATCAAATATTGCCAATCTGATATGATACAATGTATCATACAATGAATAAAATCGATCCGTACATATTTTAAGAAATTTACCTATAGAACCCAATCTTATATGTAGAGAAAAATTCTCATTCTTGTATCTATATGGTCCTTGATATGGAATCATATGTCGAAGACTCCTATCAGGTTTATTATCAAACATAATATTGTTTTATTTTCAATATTTTGTAATGTACTTCCATATATCTTAGTACCATTGGGAGTTCCCTTGGTATCAAAATATATTTTTATATTTATGAAATTTTGGTAGGGTGCTTGGAAGGAAGCATGGGTTCCAATATATAATCTTCTCGAGAAGGAATAAAGACAAACGTAATAATTGAAAATTCTATACATATATACGACTCATATATCAGGAAAAATGGAAATTGTTCTGAGTATATATTTTTGAATAATTAATCCTATACTGGAAGATCCTAAGTAGATATGACACATAATTAGGGGGAAGGGAAATTTTAATTCCAATCCCTTTTTTATTTGAACTTTCATATGAGTTTAAGATATGAGATCCACAAATTAATACATATTCTATAATAACTGGAAAAAAGTTTTGTACAGTTCTTCTACGGTGTAACCACTATACTGATCAGACTCAAATGCATATGATAATTCATTAATAATGGAAATTATTATTGGGTCCAGGATAGGAGGTACAAGCATAACTAAAAATCCTACAGTGTTAAGAATCAATCCATACAAGAATCTAGAAGAGAAATTCCTCACATATATTGTTCAAATATGTTAAGAAGGGGAAATTTTTATAATAACAGGTTAATTATACCTTGATGTAAGTGTCTTCTAAAGTTTTCGTAATGGATGAATTTATTTCTATGATGAAAAAGATCTTACATAGTGAAAGGGGGTATTTTGAATTATTATTTTTGTTTTCCTAGAATAATAGATATAGTAATAACAAAAAATATCTTAAGGATAATAATCATGCCACATGTAGTTCCTTAAAACATCCCATTATAGATATTTCTAATATATAAATAAAATACAATTTATATTGTTAATCATACTTTAATTATGTACCAATGTTATTTATATGGATGAATCTCTCATTTAGGATATAATTAGACCACAAACAGTGAGCCACTATTAGAAATATAGTGTCGTTTAGGATGGACTTGTGGGGTAATTTAGTTTATGGTGATAATGGTTGGACTAATTCATGTAACAATGTAATTATATGTAATGAATACCTCCACAATAATGATTAATCTAATGTAGTGGGGACATTATTCAATGTATTTTAGTGGGATGTGATGAAAACCCAAGTGGTATGCAGTTTATGGTCATGTGGAATGGACCATTAAAACGTAATATAAAATCATGTGGATATTATTATTAAATTCATGATAAATCACAGGAAATATTTCTTAAGATTACTAATATTAGTAGGGGCATGAATCATTCCTCAATCAACACAACCATTGAATTGGATTTGTTGGATTATAAATTAGGTATGATTTCAGGGTGCCTCCCACATCTCTTTATTAATAAGGGAATCTTCCCAAGTATTATTATGTTTATTTGGTCCAATACCATGTATTCTAGGGGGAATTATTGGAGGAATACATTCAAATTGAAGGATAAAAAAATCCATATCTAATGGGGTTTTTAATTTATTAATGTGAAAATCCTCATTTCGTCAAGATTGTATAACACACCAAGTTTATTCTAGAGTTTCTTGTTTTTTGAATGTATTTCACATATAGAAATGTAGAGTGGGGGAAAATATACATCTATGAGATTAAAAAAATCTTATCATATATATTAGTATATATTTTCACCTATATAGAAATATGATCTATATTTAAATTAATCCCCTAAGGCATGCATAATATTATCAATATGAGATTTATTGTCTATATCCACTATATTTTAGAGTTAATTTGTTAGATAAATGATTGATTCATCTATCAGTCTATTTCCCACTACATGATAACAGGATAACTGATTAGACTAGATGTTATACTCATGATACAACATCTTTAAATCATATGCGAAGACAATATTATTATATTCTATCAATATTGTATATAGTTCATTAAATATAATTATGATGTCATAATTAATGAAGTTGATGATATTATTTTTCCAAATATCATTGAGGTGTATATACCTTTCCATTTTTTAATAAGTCTATAGTAGTACATATACACTAAAACTGTGTGGTTGCAGATTGAAGATATTTAAAAATGACATGTATTCTTTACAGAACTAATGATAAATATGTGTTGAATGTATACAAAAACTCTAGGGGTTGTTTTATGATAGTGGAATTTATTTTATATCCATGTAAGTTTATAGGGAACTCTATGTAGTATTGAGTTATTTTTTTCTAGAAATAGGAAATCTTCTTGATTTTATGGGAGAGATTTCTCCCAAACTAATGAGTGTTGTAGAATCCTACATGGACATCATATAAGGTAGTGAGGGTTTATTCTCACTAGGTACCTTATTAACAAAGGCATGTGGTTAGGATGGATTTATCAATAATTCATTGGGATGCACTTTGGTCATGAATATTGGATTTTAGGCTCATGAAGAACTTCTTGTGGATTATTTCCTACTTTAGTAATATTGTATATATTTAATATATATTCTTGAATCCATCTGTAATTCCTAAGATTCAAATTTTTATCCTTGTTATACAAATGGATTATGATCATGAATCTATGGGAATGTATTTATTTTTCATATGTTCTCAATATTCTTTTTTTACTAGTTGATGTTGAAATTTAAGGTTTTATGTTTTGAAGTCAGACAACATGGAATTATAGAGTTTTCCCTTATCTAAGATGAAAAAAGTTTTTATGGAGTTAAGACTAAACCACAGAGAGGTATTCTAAATAATTTTGCGACATTAAAAGAAACCCACATTTTTCATGTTTCATTATTTAAATTAGTGTTTAATAGAATCAATAATACAATTTAATGTCATGTGATAATGGAAATTAGGATACAGGTGACCAAAGATTTGTGGTATGGTAAATTCACACAAGTGGACCTTATGGTTTAATGATGTAAATAAAATGATTCATGGAAAAAATATGGATCTCTAAGACAATTTCAAGTTTTATGAAGGGTATTGACTAACAAGGAGAACTTCATAGGAATATTTCTACAATAAAATGGGAAATCTAGGCTCATAAGAATATATCCATGATAAGGATGAACTTAGATGATATTATGATGAATAGGTCCTCATGAGGATGATTCATAGGGAATATTTTATTGGTTCTGAAATGGTAAGACATAGAGGTAATGTGGACCTTCAGGAAATGGGAATGACTTTATAGGTAATATGACCAAATAAGATGAGTTTTCTAGGGGACGTGACACTAGAGAAGGGGATGACAAGTCTCATTGGATTTTAGATCAGAGTGTGATGGATGTATGTGGCATCATCAAGAATATGGACCCATGAGTATTTAAAACAATGGTTAATAATATTGGAAGTCATCCTTAGAATGGTGTCATATACATGCAATTTAAATTAGAATTGAATCCTGTTAAATTCAAGTGATACGATTTATGGTCAATTTTCGGGACCATACTATAATATTTAAAATACATTGGATAGGAAATATATGTCATGAATGATGTGATATTAGAGGATTGAGTGGGTATTATTAATAATAGGCTTCCCTAACATTCCTCAAGAATGAAGTGGCCTATATAAATTAATGGATAGTTGAGGGATTACACCAGAGGGGGTGGAATGATGATTAATTTTATCTTTTCCAATGGAATGAACAACTCATATCACTAATCCCATATGATTCCTAGTAAAAATGTGAAACAAGAGATATTAGATGACCGATCACATTATGAAAGAGTGTAGAAATAAATTATAATGGTATTTCACACAATGTATTCCATTCGTGTGAAACCCAATTTTGTTAATTTCATCACCATCATGAACCAATTAAATAACTAATAATAATTATCTTGGGTTTAATGAAAATCATCATGGGGCCTCAATATAAAGGGGAATCCAATCAAACCATATTTTTACCTACAGATAGGTGATAGTGGTGCATATATATAGGATCATGGTATACTATAAGAAAGGATATGGGTTTAGTCATAGGGGTATTACCTACTTGGAATGAACCATTTAATGGAAAACAAATCTTTCATTGATCTAAGATAAACTACTTCAGTGTCTTCATCAAAGGGACTATCATTACCTAGACATTTCATGATTGTGATACTCTCTATGGTTTCACCTATTTAGAAAGATATCACATATCATCATTTTATCAATGATGTAAATGATTTAATTAATACATTCTAGTGTACATTTCTTGATCATATATATAGGGTGGCCTAAGAGGAGGCATAAATATGGCCATTTATGGGTCATGACCTTAGTGAAACGAATCAATGAAGGTATTTAGGGTATCAAGGGTATAGATATTTGGGTTGGATGAAGGGGGTGACATGAGGTATGTACGCCATTTTAAATAAGTGGTGGGTGGTGGTAACAGGGTGGATAACATATTATTTGATAAGTGCATGATTTAATTGAGTGATTTAATACATTCAAAACTAGTTTTTATTGGGCCCATGCATGTAACCCACTCTGGGAGTCCCATGTACATGGTGATGCTAAAAAAACATTCAAGGGTCATGGAAGGAATTTGATGTGATTATGTGTGTGATTCAATGTTATTATGGTAGTTCACTCAATTTTATTTGAATAATATGGTTCATTTAATGTAGTATGGAAGATAGAGTTCATGTAATGCAGTACAAGTGAGGTAGTTCACATGATATTGTTCGTGTGATGCAGTTCAATTAATGGATATTGAAATTTAATCCCTCCTGAGTGGTCAAAATAACTACATCTCATTCTCATTGTGTTTTATTTTTTTTAGTAAATGTATAGGTATTTATGGGAATGGTTTAGGGCATATAAACATTGATATAGTAAATTTTTCACATGCATCGTACATGATAGAGCATCTAGTTTCATGGTCCCTTTGGGAACAATCAATAGGTAGAACTAGATTTCTCAACTGGAAGGTTCCAATAACATATCAAATACTAGGATTTCAAGATATTAATTAGGATCTTTTTATGTGATGATGAAATTGTTGTGTTATGTGCATCACTTGATGGAATATGTTTTACCTATGATATCAAATAACTATAAAAGATACCCAATTCTCAATCATATAAAAATCTAAGTTGATATGTCTCAATGATTTATAAGAATAGGAGGATGTTGATGATGATAGTGAACCATATGGACGATCTAGTTTCCTCATGTAACATTTAGTAAATTTTATGGATGATCGAACCAATAGTTTAATATTTTATGAAAATTGTGTGGTTCATAAGCGATAAATCTTTATGGACATTCCCCTTTCTAGAATTTTTTATTTATATTTGGTTCAATATATCGTGTGATTTTAAAGTACCATACAATAAAGATTGATTTTGTTTTATAATTCAATTTATGCATGATGAAGATCACTGACAACATATTACATGCTCTTCCCTCCAATAGATACCCAAAAAAATTAATAGAGTTAACAAATCATTTATATAGGACCCTTTTTGCTTCTATGATATGAAATTATCTTGAATTCAATTGTGGTAGAAGGACGAGTACTAGGGATGGAGATAATATTGGCCAGTAAGTGTCCTTATAATTACTCACAC
Organism: Viscum album; assembly: GCA_963277665.1. Classification (NCBI taxonomy): domain Eukaryota; kingdom Viridiplantae; phylum Streptophyta; class Magnoliopsida; order Santalales; family Viscaceae; genus Viscum; species Viscum album. Next base: position 1,446,415,864 of record OY728142.1, on the reverse strand, counting down.
GAGTTATCATAGTAAAACCTCAATTAAAAAGGCATCACACTCCCTAAACACTACACATTTACTAACATTATGTATAAATATATTATTAAATTATTTTTTATTAGAATATTAAACATTATTATATTAAAATGATTTTTATTGATCAATATTATAATTAATTAAGATTCTTTATATCCATTGATGTAATATTTTTTATATTTAACTCTGAACCATCCACAATAATTTAATCAATCATAAAAACCATACGAATCATACAATATTATTTAATGTCACATAAATTTTATATTTGGTTTAGAATATATACATATTTTAAATTCAATTACACTATGAAAGTGGTGAAATATAATATATTTCACTTTACAGTATACCCAATTAAAGTCCTAAGATATTCCAAGATTTTCAAGAATGGAATACCTTATGAATTATATAGTCTCAATGCTTCAAATTAATGTAAGAATTAGACAATATCATCATGAATAATATCCTAGGATAAAGAAATTTAAGGAATTAAAAGGATTGAAAATGGAAATGATAATAGGAGATTAAAATAAATTATTATGTAAAGATGATTCATAAAATCTAAGAATGAACTCCCCAAACCTTAATAAATCCTTTAATTGAATCATAAATGATGCTTTTAATGGGGTAAATTTTCAATGATTCTTGAGTGTAGGGGGATGAGAGGATTGGTTAGTATTTTTAGGTTGGGTATTTTGTTTCCACTCAACTTAATTATGTTTTTAAAACTACAAAATTATGTTTGTATTCCATCCAACATAATAAGAGAATTTTTTTCGGACTACAATTCTTCTAGAAGAAAATATTATTGTCATTATTTTCATTTTTGTTTATAATTCACATTTTTTATGTGCATTATGAACTATTTTCAGAGAATAATCCATATTTGAATGTGTTGGGTTATAAATCATAAATATAAGCCTTCATAATTGAATAATTATATATTAAAATAAAATTATTTACATATTTATTAATTTTACTATACTATTTTATGATTGATATTAATGTTCTAATAAAACCATCATTAGAAATATTAATTAGTATAGAATGATGATTGTTCTATAAGAGAAAGAGTATTACACTTTATGGGAATGATATTTATGTTGTATGGAAATGATTCTTATAAAACACGTATGATGCTTAAAAAACATAGATAGTGTTTATGCATAACATATAATGTTGTTTACATCGAACATAGATGTTGTCTACAAAGAACATCACTGATGTTTATATAATTTAGAATGGATTTTTGGGTATATGAGAAGACGCTTAAAAAATCCTTACTTTTATGGTTATAACCACATGTACATCCACTAAGGTAATTTTATTGTCTCATTTCTTCTATTCTTGAAGAAGAAGGAACATATGTGAATCCAATGAACTACTTCAATGTTATTCATGATTATTTTCAAAATAATGAATCATGTGTATTGTTTAATTAATGTTCATTCACAACTGAATTAATCTTCATGAAACATTATACTGTATTAAAATAAATAAAAATATATTTTTAAGATAATGTGAAATATTAACATGCTTCAAACCTTATTATCCAAATTAAATCTTATATAACATAATTCTAAAATAGTTTTCATAGGATTGAAATAATCATTAAGAAATTAAAAAAAAATTGGTTATATTAAATAATTGATAATAACATATATTAAATTGAAAAATAAAACTATATATATTTAAAATAATATTTTATGCATTATAAAGACTTCTATTAGAGTTGAAAAAATTATGTTTTAATAGTGTTTGAGCCCCTAAAAATCATAATTTTCAATATTAATGATTATGGATGTTGGTATGGATAAATGAAAGAATATCTCAAGAAAAAAAGTATTGATCAATAGAAAAACATAGTAAAATAATATAATATCTATGATGATGATCCAGATACTATTATTGGTGAATATGTTTTAAATATGTTCTTAATATTAAAATAATGACCATAAATTACTAAGTTATTAGCCAAAATGTATATATTATCATTTCATTATGTATAATTGAACCTGATATGTACAACATATTATAGGAAACTCATCATTGATATAATAAACTAATTATTAATATTCATGGAATACTAAGCGAAGAATATTAAATTTTTTATTTGGGTGAAAAAGGAATCATGAATTAAAATTTTCATCTATATACAATAATCATAAATGGAATGAATGGATTAATTGAATATCTATATAAAAAAAATTAGTTGAAATAGTTTTAAGATTTTTGCCTAAAAAATATTATTCAATGAATGAATTATTAGGTAAATATAGTAAATTCGACGAATATAATGATGATGATCTTATTGGATATCTTTTCAAATATGATTTTGAAATAAAAATATTTGATAAAGTGGAATTTAGTAAAACAAAAGGTTTATATTTGAAAACAAAAAAAATATTACTACATATTACTCGGATTATGAGTTATAGAAAAATGATAGGGGTGTTTCTAGTCATGTTTCCAAATGAACCTACAAGACAAATAGAGAATACTTAAAAATGGAAAAATTATATTATTCATGATATGATCAGAATAAAATAGAAATAATTATTTAAAATTTAGTAATTTCCAAGATGTAATTTTCTATGAATATAGTTGAAATAATCTTATGTTAATTTAGTTATAAAAGATCAATTTAAAGAACAATATGATATAAAAAATGTTTAAGAGAGCACCTAAATATAAATGAAGCTGTTCTAAAGGCATCGATTCATGTAAAGAATTTAGTTTAAAAAATTATTGGAAAATATCTATATAATGGTTTATTTAATAGATGATACATGAAAATAATGTTTGATAATGGAAAGTAAGAATATATACTATGGGTGTTCTCAACATATAATAGGTGATCCTATAATTTTTCTATCATTAAAAAAATTTGATGGAGTTAATGATTTAAATAGTGATAATTCAAAATTTATTTTCAAGGGTTTTGGAAGAGAAATAATTTAACATTTTATTATTATTTCAAAATAATCACATGTTTACGGATTAAAACAAAAATTAAAAAGTATCAAAAAATTATGTGTTGATAAAATGAATGTGAATTTCGTAATCATAAGTATGTTACTTACAAATATAAATCTATTTTATTTAATTAAAATTTAATGGATAATATTGGTAACATTAATTTCACTGAATTAAATTACTTGAATGATGAATGTATAGTTTTAATTCTGTTATATAACATCTTATAACATAAGAGATACATCCATGCCAAATTCAAATTACTATATATGGTGCCAAAAAAATGGTTTGTAGAATTCCAGATTTAAAGATGGATTAAGAATCAGTTATGAAATATAAACACCATAAAGTATCATTCCATCATATCAAAAATGTATAAGAAGTGTGTTCGTTACAAAATTTACATATTGATTTTATTTTACTAAAATATACTACTAGTATGGGTGGAATAAGAATTTTTTATTGATTAATTTAATTGAATTAAATGAACCTACATTATTTATAAAAAATTAAAAAACATATCTATATTTTTTACATATTATTATCTTAATGAAAAATAAGATGGTTATTTAGTAATTTTTAGTGAACTTATGAGGTATTTGAATATATTATACTATAATACTTGATATTTAGTGAAGATAATTACTGTTATTATAATTTTTCATCACTTGGGACACTAGAAAAAATTATTTTCTTGGAAGGAAAATTTGATCACTAATGAAAATGTCTAAAACCATGTTTAAAGTTTTTAAAACCCACATATATTTTTGGAACTAATTAATGAATACAATATGTTATGTATCATGTAGACTTATTTTAATAGTTAATTCAAAAAAATCCTTATATACATTTAATAGTTAGAAAAACAAATGTTGGGTGCTTTAGAGTATTTAGCTTTAAAGTGTAAATTTTTACAACATTGATTCACTGGATACTTTTAATTAAAATTTTGATGATTTTATCCATAAAGGATATTAAAACCCTAGTAAATTATTTAGTGTTTTAATAAAAGTTCTTGAGTATTTGGTGAATCTATACTTATACTATTTGATGAAAATATTTCAAAATAAAGGAATTATCATTTGAAAAAACATGAATATGATTTTAGATATTTTTTTACGTGGATGACCCTTAAGTTTAAAGTAAAACTGATGAGGGGGAGAGTCACACTCATGAAAATTCATGAAAATTTAAAAATGACCACCATCTATAAAAAGTAATTTGAAATGTTAATTCATAAATTCATGCCAAAAATTAATTAAGGAATTGATGTGACTAAAGTTATTTTATTTAAGATTTTTTCTTGAAAATTTTAATGAATCTTAAACTGATTAATATTTTAAATTATATATACAATAAGTGATAAATCATTTTTTTAAAATAATGTTTTATATTCAGTTAAACAACATAATTATTTTTAGGTAATTTATAATAATTGTAATTTTATACAAAAAGTGGATGTATATTGAAATATTTTTAGAAATATTTGTATATTACTCTCAAAAAGTTCTATAAATTATAAATGGATATATTACAATACAAAGTTTCCATTTTATTAGTTTTTATTCTATAATAATATTATTCTCTTCTGCAGAAATTCATGGTTTTAGAATTTTTCAAATGGATATGAAAATATCCTTCCGAAATGGATATATTTCTAATTATTTATATGATAATAAACTCCTTTTATTGAGAAATAAATCTTTCCTAATAATTTGTTATAACTATCTAAAAACAATTATGGTCATAATCCAGCTGCAAGATTATGATATGAAACATTACCAAAATTTATTTTAAAAAATAAAAATATATTCTAATATTTTTTTAAATAAATTTTCTAAATATATATTGATACATAACAAAATACAGTTGACATTATATTTTCTTCTTAAAATGATTTTTCATGTAATTAGTTTTTAGAATAAATAGAAATTGAATTTTATTTGAGTATTATGGGAGAATAAAAGTTTATCCAATGAAGTAATATTTTATAAATAACTTATGAAATTTTATGAAATTAATCTAACTATGATAAATAAAATTTTGGGTGATTTGGATTAATTAATATAAAAACATAAAAAATTCCAATGAGCACATCATTAAGTTGGATACTAATGAATCTTGGAAATTAGATGATAAAAATCATTATAGAAGTGTTATTTGTAGATTAATATATTTAACTACTTCTACGAATGATTTAATTTTTTCAGTTTTTAATTTTCAATGATATCAAAGTGACCTTAATAAAAGTATCATACAATATGTAATATGTATAATCAAATATGTTAATCATTCCTTAAACAATGGACTATAATAAGTTGGAAGAAAATAAATTATTATTATAAATTTATATAGATTATAATTTTTTTATTTGTAAATTATATGAAAAATACATAATGGTGCATGTCATTTTATAGTAAAATCATATTTTCTTATTGATATAATATAACACTATTTTTATTATCAAATATAAAATAAATATACATTTATTTTGAAAATAATTTTTGCCATATATTTCGATTAGTAAATCATTATCTATCATTTCTTTTTTTCATTGAATAGTTACCAATTTTATGTGATTATTATTCTATTATTTCAAATTTTAGGAATCATTTATTTCATTAACGAACTAATAATATATAAGTAATATATAATATTATTAGAGACCATGTTCAAAGTGGTGACATAATTTTGGAATTGATTTCAATTGATGATATACATGATGATATGTATAATAAACCATTATATTTTACAATGTTTGAGAAATTAAAATATAAACTTTTCATATTATAATTTTAATAGAAAATCCTTAATTAAATCTATTGGTAGTTTATTCTTTTTAAATGTAGTTGTCATTTATTTTAACATTATCCACTTGAAATTTTATATTTTGAATTTTAACACTTAATTTTTCTAGTAATCATATTATATTTTCTTTATTTTTAAAGGTCAATGACATGATTTTATTTTATTTATATTTCCCTATATTATTATAATCATCTTATATTTTTGGGTTCACTGTCATGTGAATTAACTTTTAATTGCTGTTTGATTCCCTTTATGTCTTCATATATAATTACATTAATATATTCACAAGTTTTTGTGGATCCTTGAGGTTTCTAATATTTTTTAAAAGTAATTTTCAATATTTAATTTTATAATATTTAAAAATAATCCCATGAAGTATTTTGAAGATTTAGAAATTTCTAGAATGAAAAATAAGATTAAATTCATTTGGTGTTTCACTAATTTTATTATACATATCGTCTCCTTGAATTAACGTATGTTATTAATAAATAGGAAATATATGTATATAAGGGGAGATTTTATAAGGAATCGACCTTAAAACATTACATAATCTTGTGTAATGTCGAGAATTTTACTTTATTTCACATTGAGGATATTTTTATGTTTAGAGTTTTAGAGAATTAGATCACAATCCATACATAAAAAACAATAAAATACAAAGTGGAAACTCATGTACTATATCCATTTCATTCCATAATCTAATAATATTAAAATAAATCATGATCTCTGTTATTATAACTCTTTACAAGTCTCAATATGAATTATTCTAATCCCTTACCTATCTTTATGTCCAGAAAAAACCATTAAAAACCATGGGATGTGCATAAAAATATCAGTAAGGTATATAAAAAAAGGAAACGGTTAATCAATTTCTAAACATTAAAACCAAATGAAAACATTAACATATAATAATAATTTTCACCATAATGAGTATTCAATACTATCCTTTGAAAATAAAAACATTTCATACCATATTTATAATCACAAGATAAAAAAAACACCATAACAATAATTGGAAATAAATACAGGTTACTTGGTAAATCATTATACTTTATACTCTTAAAAAAGGAATAACTATAAAGTCAACTTCCATATATTTCACTCTTATAAATAGAATATCCATACGACTGACATTCATACCCAATGCATTGGAGGGATATCACAGACCCACCCGTCGTTGGTTTATCATGGAACCACCCATCACTAGTTTATTATAAAACCACCCTACATTGGTTTATTATGGAAGCACCCATAAGATGTCCATATACAATTTATATAATCATGACACAAAAAATATTTCAATTTTCAACATTTCACTCAAAAAAATCATTTTATATTCACAATAAAACATTTAAGGATTTTGAAATAATAAATATATTTTAAAAACTTAATTTGCATAAAAAATATATAAAAATAAGTTTTTTCATATAGTAAACCATAAAATATTGAAAAGGGAGGCAAAAGTAAAATAATAGACATAATAGTGGAAAAGTTATTATCACTGTGTATATTAAGAATATAACATTCCATTTGTCACTTTTTAAAACGTTCCATATAGAGAATGTAAAAAGATTCATTTTCAAAAAATATTTTAAATAATTTTAAAATATATATAAAAAATCATGTAAACCCCTTTTTATTTCTATATAAAATATATATGAAATATAATATCTCGAATATCGACATGAGGAAAGGATTGCATCATTAAATATTCAAAGAATCTCATACCACATAGAACATTTAATTCATAATATATAAAAAATAATAAGATTTAATGAAACATTACATAACAATTTAATTGATAAAATATAGATATAGAATTTCAAATGGGCTGTATATACACCTTATAAAATAAAAAGGTGTATATAATCAAGAAATGCCTCAAAGAAAGGAGATTGAGAAAAGATCCCCTAACTTGAGTCCGACTTGTCTCCTGTGTCTTGAATTTATGAATTAAAAGAATTATATTAATTATTACCTTTCTTGAGAACCTTTTTCATGTTTATTTTTTACTATTATTTAACTTATTACAATTTTTTATACAACTAATTAAATAATTAAGTTTACGTCGGTTGTTTTTGATCATATTCGGCTTATATACAAAAAATGGAAGGTCGTCTATGGTTAAAGGAGTTATTATATGAACATATAAAAGATAATATTAATGAAATAATTATAATATATATACATAAATTACATTTTTGAATCCAATCATGAATAATTGTTATGAATTTTTTTTTTGTTTTACGTACACAAGATTAACGTTCTCATTTTGGAAAGATCATTATGGTAAGAAGAAATATAACAATTTAATTATCCAGAATTATAATTATATCATATATACCATATTATTTAATCCTATATACTTATAAATAGAATTATGGTTATGTAAAAGGAATCACAATTCTTCGAGGAGGTGGTAGTCCACACATCCATGAATGATGTTATCACTTTTTCAGTATGCAAAAAAGTGTTAAAGAAAATAATATTTTATATTAACATAATGGTAATTATGTCACTAATATCATATATATTGTATGTACGTCACATAATTTTAATTACACCCATACATAATATTTTCCATTAGTGTGTGAATGTATCACATCATTTGAAGGAGGTGGTAGTTCACACTTCCACAAACAATGTTATCTTATTTACACAAAACAGAATGTATAAATGTATATATTATAGTATAATTAGAGAAGAATGAATACATAATAATTATCTAATATATCATATATATATAGTTTTTCTGTCATAATTACCATCTATTAATGTTTGTAAAGGAAAAATGAACAACATCATTTCATGAGGTGGTAGTTCATCATACAGAAGAACGGTATGTTAATTGCCAATTAGATGGATGTTTCATTAATAATATGTCAAAATATAATGATAAAAACATTAAAATATATTTATAATATTGATTTTATTATGTATACGTTGAATAATAATATTTCAGGAAGTGGAGAATGAAAATTTAATAAATTAGATTGAGGAAGGGTGTTACCACTTTTTCAAGTAACTCCTTTTGGTTTACATGAAATGGATTATTTGTACGGATTATTCAAAAGGAGGAACTTTTAGTATGAGATTAGGTATGTTGAGGACCTATTTGGGTGGATATTTGTTGACCCAATGTGTCTTGAGTGGTGTGAGGAAGTTGGAGGGTTGAGGGTCTTTTATTGTGGAGGAGGAGTGACACTTGTAAATTTTTGAAAGGGGAATTACACTAATGTTTTGTAATATCAGGTGGATCCAATAATGGTAAAAATTCTATAAATATTAGTATAGGGTCTAAATGTTTCAAGATAATTTATTTTGGACAATTTTCTTAGGTCATTTGTGTCCTTAAGATTAAGGTTTAGTCCCCTATTAAGATAATTTTACCCCTATTTATTGTAGTAAATTTAAATCACTTTCACTAATATATTTTTCAGAAAACTATGTTAAGGTTATTATACATTAAAAATTTATTTTATCACAAATATAAAATCCATTTTATCAAACTAAAATCATTAAATTGGAAAATTTCATTTTTATTTAATCTGGTTGATGGGATGTGACATCGGGGTTTTAAAGTAAAAATGTTCAAAAGATTGCTATATTTTTATATTCAATTTCAAATTAAAATTTATCATAATGAAATAAATTGGGTTAATTGATAGAAAATAATATAATTGATCTTAAAAAATATTTCAAAATATAATTTATCCCTATAATTAAATTAGAAAAAAACTTTTTTAAATTAAAATTCATTATTTTTCCATATTCATTAAAAAATAAAACTTCACAGAAAAATACCAAAAATTCACAATAACCTAATTTTTAGGTTTATATTAAAAAATAAATTTTATTTTGACATATAAATAAATAATAGTACAAAAAATTGGATTTAAAAATGGGTTCTCTTTTAACAGGTGATAAAACTACTTTTAAAAAATAAAGATATTTTTATGTTTAAAATTAGATTTATTCTTATATTAATCATATCAAATATACTGGATGAATTTAAAAAAATCTAAACATGTGTAATCATAATATAATTAGTCATATTTATTCTTTCCAACACAATGGTTAGGCAACTACCACTTAAAATAATATTATTAACATTATTATTTTTTTGGTATAACTCGGTCATGCGTGCAACACAAGATTTCAAACACACTCATTACTATGTATTGGGTAAACTATTAGAAATAGAATTACATCTAAGGTAAAATTTCTATTTAATTCATAAATATTAAAAAATATGAAAAATTATTATTCTATAATTACCCAGGATGTTAAAACTTTCCCTCTTTTTGAAATTGAATCCTCATAATATTATTCACTTATCAAATAAGTTCAGATATTTTTTCCTAATATCATTTTCATATTCCCATGCTGCCTCATAAAAAATTTGGTTTTTTCATAAAACCTTAACATAGTGAATCAACATATTTCACAACACTTTCTCTCTATGGTCAATAATCTGAATACTTTGTTCCTTATAAGAAATATTTTCTTCCAACTGAACTAATATATGGCTAAAATCATTATATGAGTCTGGTACATACTTCTTTAACATTGAAACATGATATATGTTGCCTACCTAAGATGAATTAAGAGTTAATGCCACTTTTTAGGTGACTATTCCAACCTTCTATAAGATTTCATATGGTCTAATGAAATGTGGAATCATATTCCCCTTCTTACCAAAATGAATCACAATTTTCCATAGTGAAACTTTTAAAAAGACTTTATCACTTACCTCAAAAGAAATATTGTCTCTCTAGTTATCGAAAAGAACTCTTATACCTACTCTAAGATATCCTCATGTGTCACTGAATCAAATAAATTTTCTCTATTGTTTCTTCTAGAAAATATGGTACCATTAACACCCTTTATATTACATCATCTCAAAAATCTGGTGTGAAACACCGCTTTCTATATAATTCCTCTAATGAAGTCATCTATGTAGTATAGTGAAAAATTTTATTGTAATAAAAATCAATAAATAAATATATCAATCCCAAACTCCCTGGTAATCCATTGAGAAAGAATGAATCATATCTTCTATTGTCTTAATCTTCTACGAAGAATGTCCATCTTATTGGGGATGTAAATATATACTAAAAATTAACATAAAACCCAATGAATTCTTAAGTACTTTTTAAAAAATTTCAGGTGAACCTTGAATCATGGACTAATAAAATGGAGAGAGGAACTCCATTTAACCTCATAATCTCTTTTACATATAGTATAGAAGTATAATCTAAAGAAATTTATTTAAAATGGGAAGGAAATTTTCATATTTAGTTAATTGATCAACAATAACAAAAATTGAATTATTACCTTGATAAGTCTTTAGAAATACCACCACGAAATCCATTGATATATTCTCCAATTTTTAATCTAGGACTATATAATGTTGTAACTTCTCCTTCAGTAACTATTACACCACTTTAACCTATTTAAAGTCAAACACTTTATGGTAAATTCAGAAATATCTCTTTTCATTCCACCCCACCAGTAATAGTCCCAAAGGTCTTTATAAATCTTACCACTACCCAGATGAATGGAAAATAGATAACTATGAGCTTCATTCCTCAATTATTTCCTTAACTATAAATCAAAATTCACACATATCCTTTTCCAAAATTGTAAATCACCTTTTCCATCATTATTAAAATAAGGCAACTTACCATTCTTAACAGATTCTACCTTTTTTTGAAATATTGATTAACCTTTTGTTATTTCTTTATTCTTTTTAACATAGTAAATTACATTGAAACCAAAAACAAAAAAATGATGTCCCAGCATCAAAAAATGATAGGGAAAAGTTCTTGATATAATTAACCAAAGCATCATATTCCAAATGAAACATGGTTAATATTTCATTAATTTTTTGTCTCAAAGAATAGACCACCACATTTTCTTTTTCCGGATTATAAAGAAGTGAGTAATCATAAACCTTGATTAGTTCCATCCATCTCCCCTATATCATGTTCAACTCTTTCTAAGAAAATATATACTTCAAATTTTTTTCACTGGTATATATTTCACACTTCACTGTATAAAAATAATGGCTCTAAATTATTAATTCAAAAACAATAGTAACTAATTCCAAATCATGTATAGGGTAATTTAACTCATTATTTTTCAACTGATGTGAAGTATAAGAAAATACCTTTTCATTTTTCATCAAGACATAACCGAGTCCTTTTAATGTAGCATCATTTTTGATAAAGAATTCACCATTTACAGAAGGCAGGGCCAAAATAAGATCATTGAGCCGTATTATTTTATGTTCTTGAAAAAAACATCCCATTATCTTTTATAGATAAATTTAATAACTTTTCGACTTAACATAGTCAATGGGCTAGATAACTAAGAAATTGTTTCTACATCCCTTCATTAATAACCTTATAATCTAAGAAAAATACGAATCTCAATGGAATTGGTAGGTTTTGGACACTCTTTGACAACTTTTGTTTTATAAGGGTTAATATTATTGCATATTTAGAAACAATATGTCCAATGAATGAAATTTTTTGAAACCAAAATTCACCCTTACTAAACATTCCATATAGTTTCATTTATTTTAATGTTTTAAAAAAATTATAATGTTACTTTCATGTTCTTTGTGTTTTTTATAATACAAAAAAATATCATCTATGAACATAATAAAAAACTAATGAAAATACTGATAGAATACACAATTCATAAAATTCATAAATATAGTAGGTTTATTATATGGGAATAACTGCAAACTCATAATGATCATATCTCATCAAAAAATTTGTCTTCAGAATGTCGTCCTCATTCACGTTCAGCTGATGGTACCCCTATTATAGATCAATCATTGAAAAACACTGAGCACCCTATATCTTGTCAAAAAGAATTATCAACATGAGGAAAATGATACATGCTCTTAATAGTAATGTTATTGACAGATCTATAATCACTGAAAAGTATTATGGAACTATATTTCTTTTTCACAAATAAAATTGGAGCACCCCATAATGAAGTGCTAGGTCAAATAAATCCTTTACCAACCAATTCTTGAAACTATTTTTAATTCCACAAGTTATTCTTGATCCATTATATAAGGGTTTTCTAGAACAATATTAGTATGAGGAACTTAATTAATATTATATTCATCTTCCCAATCAGGAACAACACCATAGAATTCATCAGGGAAAACATCCATAAATTCATTCACTATTTGGATGTCAATAATCATAATTCCTTCCTTCTTTTCAAAAAAATGTGAAATATAACTTTCTCTGCCATATTTCATCAATTTATTAGCTTCTTGGTTTGTTATAAAATATAAAAAATCAATAAATAAAACACTATTGGCATTGAAATCTATTTTAGCATGATAAATTTAAATCTAATACATTCCTAAAATGATATAAAACACTACTATGGGGAATCAAACAAGATTTTTAGGAAATCCCATCCCACTAATGTTAACTTGAGTATTACTATAAATCCTTTTTACTCTAACACTTCCACCTGTTGGTTTTACCAAATGTTCTATATTACTTTCATGAGGTGATATTTCCAATTTTCAAGAAAATTTCCCAAAAATTAATGAAAGAGAGGATCCAGAATCAAACAGAGTGTTAGAATAATTCAAATAAATAAGTAACATACCTATCACCAAATTGTTTGATGGACCAGTTTAAAATATAGTGGTATAAAATGATTTTTCCACACCATTTTTCTTTCGATCTTACTAGTTTCCACCATGGGTAATCAACTTTGGATACACATTGGCATAATGGCCAAACTCATTGCAACTATGATATATTACCACATGATTTTGATTGCTTTTCTATTCGTATTACATGTATTCACGAACCATACTACCAATATTACCACATTTTAAGCACATCCCAAAATTTGATAGACATTCCCCATGATGTTTCTTACTACACTTCTCACAAGATGGGAATTTGGTTTTCTTTCCTCCAAATATATTTTATGAATTCTTTCCCATTGTCTTATAACTATAACACTTCTTTTTATTATTTTATTGGGACACATGATGATAAAAAAACATAATATCTACCTTATCAGTGCATCTTAAAAGTTTATCATGGCTCTCAAACTCAACAGAATATAATTCCCTTATATATATTGGATTCAATCCGGAGTAAAATTGGTTTATCATAATATCAATGTATTGAATAAAATTTGGGACATAACTTTCCAGTCATGTGAAGGTTTCTTAATATAAATCCCCTGAATCTTCCTCCTTTTATCTCAATTCTATGAATTTATTTTCTATCCTACATTTAACAGACTAAAGAAAATATTTCTCAAAGAAAATATTTCTCAAAGAAAATATTCCTAAATTCATCCCATTCCAAGGAATCAATCAATTCACTTTCCATGATATTATTAATTGTTGAACACCACTGATCAACTTCATCTTCAAAATGATAAATTTAAAGAGTTAACTTTTGGTGATATGAACAATATATGACATTGAATATATGTTCTAGTTTTTTAGTCCACCATTTAGTAATCACTGGGTCATATGATCCTCTGAATGATGGGGGACATTGTTGCATAAAATGGTCCACTATCATCATATTCCACAATGGAAGATCTTTTTTCTCTCATTAATGGACACCAATACCATTTATAGTAGGATTCGACTGATCTATCACTGCAGCAGACTACATAGTTCCTATTCCAACCATCTTGGTATGCTGATTCAGAAGGATATTTTCCTTTTTTTGCCTTCCCACTATATATTTTACTTTTCTCTATGAAATAATATCATTAGAAAACATAATTTAGATGAATAACATGGTAATATTAATATGATATATCATTTAAACTTAATAATAAAGTAAAATATTCTAAGTGTTTTCAACTAATATTAACCTAAAATCTAAAGTTATTTAATCATTTACTTTGAAACCAACTATAAGGACCTAACCATAAAACACTACATAACCTCAAGTTATGTAAATAATTTTCATATTCTATCACATTGAGGATATTTTAAGGATTATATTTATAATGAATTATTCAATAAAACATACATAAAAAAATAATAAATACAAATTGGACACTTCCATATAGTATCAATTTCTTTTCATAATCTAAAACTATTAAATTAAATCCTGATATATATTATAAAAAGTCTTCAAAACTCTAAAAATAAACTCTTCTAATCCCTAACTCAAACATATGCCTTTGAAATACATTAAAATTGTGGGATTAATATAAAAATTTAGTAAGGGATATAAAAATAAAGAAAACTGTTGGTCCAAATTTAATTATTAAAACTCAATGAAAACTTTACAAAAAGTAATAATTTTAACATTAATGAGTAGTAAATACTTTCCATTGAAAATAAACTCATTTCATACCTTTTTTATAATCAAAATATCACCATAAAACCCAAAAAAATTACAGAAAATACATAATGGTAACTTGGGACATCGTTATAAATGTTACTATACCTGTCACTATTAAAAAGGGAATAACCATGCGTTTTACTTCCATACATGTCATTATTAAAAATAGAATATCCATATGACTAACTTCTATACCCAATGCATTTTAGAGATATCATGGACCCGCCCATATTTTGTTTTATCACAAACCACCTATCATTGGTTTATTATGGTACCACCAGTCCAATGTCCAAGTACAATTTATATAATAATAAAACATAAAATATTTAAATTTTCAACATTTCACTCATATAATTTCATTTTCAATCTCAAGAATAGATTTCAAAATATTGGAATAATAAATAAATTTTAGAAACCCATTTTGAATAACAAAGTAAAGAAAAATATGTGTTTTCATTTAGATAAAATATGAAACATTTCATAGGAATCCAAAAGTAAAATGATTCTCATGGGGGAGAAAATTAATTATCGTTGTGTATGAGAAAAATATAACATTATTTTTGTTGTTTGTCCTAAAATTCTATATAAATAATGTAAAAGTATTCATTTAAAAAAACATATTTGAATAAAATTAAAAATAGACACAAAATATCATTTTTATCCTTCTAATTTCTATATAAAATAAATATGAAAAATAATATCAATAATATCGACACGGGGAATGGATTATATCTTTAAACATTCAAAGAATCTCATACCACTTTGGTCTTTTAAATCATAATATAAATGAATGAATAAAATTTAATAAAACATTAAATAACATGATAATTGATAATATATGGGTATATAATTTCAAATATGACGTATATACACCTTATAAAATAATAAATGTGTATATAATCAAGAAATGCCTCAAGAAAAGAAGATTGCGAAAAAATTATTTACCTTGGGTCAAACATCTATCTTGTGTCTTTATGTTACTGAATAATAAACATATATTAATTACATAATTTCATGATAAAATTTTTCTTCTTTATTTTTTTACATTTATTTCACTTATTACAATTTTTTATACAACTACATAAACAATTATGTTTACGTCAGGTGTTTCTACTATATTCTATTTATGTATCAAAACAACTTTGGTAGGTCATCTATGGTCAAAGGTTTTATTATATAAACATATCTAGAATAATAATCCTGACATAATTATCATATATATAAATCAATTAAATTTTTAAAAAAATCATGAAATATGGTTTTGAAAAATTGACCAATGTTTCAATCATGGAGACGATAGACCATATGTATGCATGAATAAATTTCTCATTTTTCAATGATCATTATGAAAAAAGTTAAATAATTATTTAACTTTAAATACTTATAATTATTTCATATATACCATATTATTTGATCATATATACTTATATATATAATTATGGTGATGTTAATGAAATCTCATCACATCGAGTAGGCGGTAGTCCACACGTCCATGAATGACGTCATCACTTTTTCAATGTGTGGAAAAGTGTTAAATAAATTGATGTGTTATGTTTATAAAAATTTAATTATGTCATGAATATAATATATAATATACTTATGTTATATATAGTTAATTAAACCCATCCTTAATATTTTTTATGTAGTGTGTGAACATATCACATGACTTTGAGGTGGTGGTAGTCCAGACTTCCACGAATGATGTTATCATATTTACACAAAAACATATTATATAAAGGTATGTTTTATAAAATAATTAATAAAGAATAAAGGCTTAATAAATATTATATATATCATTTATGGAGAGTGTTTACATCACAATTTCCAACCATGATAGGTGGTAAAGGAAAAATGAACAACATTATTTTATGAGTCGGTAGTTCGCCGTGCACAAGAATGATAAGTTCATTTCCAATAAGATTGATGTGTGTGTTAGTGTAGGTATAAATATTATAATAAAAAATGAAATTTTATTTATGATACAAATTTATTTATGTATTTATGGAATAATAATATTTCAGGTAGTGGACAATGAAAATAAAATAAAAGAGCCAGAGGAAGGGTGTTACCTCTTATTCGGGCACTCCTTTTGGTTTTCACCAGCGCGCTTCTTTGGATGGCTTTATACCAAGGTTTATGATTCTAGTATGAGTGTAGGTATGTTGAGGAGATATTTTAGTAGATCTTGGTTGATCCAAATGGTATTGAGAGGTGTGAGGAAGTAGGAGGGGTGAAGTCCTTTTTATAGTGGAGGAGAGACACTCTTTTAAATTTTTTAAAAGAGAATTCCACCCCTGATTATACCATGACTAGTGGAACTAATAATGATAACAATTATATAAAAGTGAGTATAGGGTCTAAATATGGCTTGAAAATGGATTTTGGGCAAGTTTTTATGTCCTTTGGGCCATTAAGAATAAGGTTTATCCCCTTGTTAATATAATTTTTCTATTAGTCATTATAATTAATTTTGATCACTATCCCCACCTGGATCGCGTCACACCCCTCCATAGAACAAACCACATCACACGACCTTCCCTTTTGGCTGAGCCCCTCTACATCGTGGACGAGCTCCCTTCTGGACCCTCGTTCATGGAGATTTCTTGATGATATCCCCATGATTCTTGGATTAGGAGGGTCGTTCTTATGCTTGTTGGAGCCTTTTCCATTGAAGGTGATGCTTTCCAGACCATCCACCATTGATTCTAGGTTGGATCACCCCATTCCCTTAATTTAATTTTGAAAAACCATTGTCTTCTTGGTGTTTTAATGATATGTGATTTTTCTAATGATGGAATGACATGTGTTTGTTGTTTATGAAGGTCTAAATTTCATTCCATCACCATTTCCTTAGAGTGAGATGGGTTACCCCAATTCAAATTTTAGTTTTAAATCTATTTTAACAAACCATGCATACCATGTGGTTGAGAAAATGCCCAAATTCCGTTTTAGAAGCATGGTCGATTTTATAAGGTTGCTTTGGTTCTTTTAAAGTGTTTTCACAAAAATTGATAATTGGCCTTTCAAGTGGTACTTGAAATACCAAGTACTGTTAAAATGTTTCATGTGTGAATTTAAATTAATTTGTGGTGCTTTAAACCCTTGTTGTTTTATTTAAAATGGAACTAGTTTTGAGGTTTATCTGTTTTTTTGGATGTGATCTCCTTGGATAGGCCTCCTCTCACTCCTTCATGGTGAGAATGTGGTGCGGGTGTGTTTTGTGCCAATTATATGAGGGATCTTCATGTGTGGTAGGTGGTTTTGTGTTTAGACATTATTTAATGAATCAATTTGCTTTCAGTAATTTTTAATGTTCCTTGATTTATTCTTTTGGGTGGGGGTTGGGTTTTCTCAGAGTTTTCCATGTGTTAGATTTTTTGGTAGAATTTTTATGTTGTGTGGGTGTGTTCTTTGGATGAAAACATGAATTTAGTCAATAGTTAGTGTTTAATAATAATCTCAATTAGTTTTTCATTTGTACAAGGGGTGTTAAATGTGTTTTTGATAGGGTGTTGTTTGTGTTTGGTCATAAGGGAAGGTGCTGTGTGGGTGGAGTGTGTTGTTGATGTGAAAACTCACATTTAAATGTTTAATAGAATTTATATAAATTTTTCATTTGTTTTTTGAAATGTACAATGTGCAAAATTTATGTTATGGTGTAGCATTCATATGCATTTTGTCCAAACACAGGGTTTGAGTGGAATGTTGGTGTTTAAAGACATGTGTCATATTTTAAAATGGATTACTAAAATTTTTAGTGTTTTTTAATCAGAAAAAGGGTCTTTTAACTGTGTGGTTGGGTTATTAATTGCTGTGAGTGGTGCGGTTTATGTTCTTGACATTGCAATTGGTGTGTCTGATCATGAAGGAGGGCTAAGTTGGTTTTTTGTGTTAAGACTTGTTATGTTATTTTACGATTTTTTACAAATAATTTAATATGATTTAATAATAAACAGCTGAAATTGTTTTAATTGAGTTGGGTAATGTCTTTTGGGTGTGCATACTATTTCAAATGGATTTTTGTGTGTGTTATAGTGTTGCATTAGGTTTAGGTAACACCCTATTTATTTTATTCACCTCAGTTTGACATGAAATGTGAAATTGGAAAATCTTGAGCACCAACGGAGATGCTCATGTACTAGGTGGGCGGACTAGATCTAGTGCACTAGTGATATAGAAGTGGCTTTGGCCCAATTTTACTTAGCTGGTTTGATGATTACAAAACTAACTGAACATTGAGTAATGATTGTAGACCACTAGTTTATGGATGTGTTTCCCTACTAGTGGATTGTGCACGAGAAGGTATTTTGTTTTGATTCCTATAATAATGTTCACCAAGAAACGATGATCTAGGGTCTCATTCTTTTTTCTATTACCATTTTGGCCTCTCCCACTTTTGGTGCTCCTGGACTACTATACACTCACCGTCGGCATATGGTGTATCTTTTGGGTTTTCTTGAGGGTTTGTGTTTTCTTATATGCAAGGGTGTTCTCTTATTATTTAAGTTGTTTTCTTTGAAGGTGTTTTCTTTATAGAAAATGTTTCTTTAAAATTGTTCAATATTTAGTGTCCTTTCATTTATTTATCCAAAAAATGTATTTGTCATTTAATATTTATACATGTAACCTTTTTTTTGGGTGATGTCTTGCTGGGCTCTTGGATCACACCCTACATACAACTTTGGGTGTATGTAGACCTTGCTCTTCTTGTATTACAGGTTGAGGAATCTTGCTTAGTGATAGTGGTTCAGGTTGTTGATGGTCTTCTCATGTAGGTTGGTGTTTGTAGCTTGTGGATGTTACACCTCTCTTGTTACTTAAAGGTTGTGTTTGAGCTTTGGTTTCTTTCATTTTCATTTTATTTTGGATGATGGTTCAAGTTTTAAACCTTTATATTTAATTTTAGTTGGAGGGTCTGTTTGGTTGTCAGTTCAAAATTTTATTTTGTTAGTGGTTTTGTGTTTATGTTTTTGAGTAAATCATTCCCATGTACTGTTTTGATACCTGTGCACTTGTGTCATCCCATGGGGATCAAGAATGTCCTTTGGGCCATGTCGTGGACTGGGTCGGGCACCGGGTCAGATGGAGACCCGGATTGGTTCATGAAAAAATGGTATCAGAGGGGTTTTCCCTCTTGGGTCATGTTTTTTTGGGATATAGTCATGATATACTGGAGTTAAGGTTGTCGAAACTTGACGTTCTAGCTACGAGAAATGTGCCTGGAAGCACACCTCGTGGCTGGACTCGAGTTACCAATATATGTTGAGGTATGCCTAAATCTTTGGTCAGTGTCGTTAATCTTGATTAGGGGAAATGAAAAAAGAGTAGGGTTAGTGGTCCTAGTGAGCTTGTAGGGTCTGGAAATCCATGTGGAGCCGAGGACGCTGACCTAAAATACCCTCTGTGGTGGTGACATGATTGGCATATGGCCTCTAACCATATGTTCCAGTCACCCACTGACACTAGTTTTCTCATACACCATTCTTCGTTTCTTTGTTTTGGAATTGTGGAAATTTGGTTTTTAAGTAAAAATGTTTTGGTCTTGAAAAATGTTATGAAATAAAGCACTATGAAAAGGAAATGATGTATGAGGTTTGAATGGTGTGGGTTAAATGTTTTGGTTTTAAAAATGGAAAGGTTTAGTTTTGATCCTTTGTGTTCTCATGGGAAACCTCATGCATGAGTGTATATGGAAAGAGAAATGGTCAATGGAACGAGCGGTTTAATTCTTGGATGGATATGAGGTGGGTGCCGATGTGGCATGAGAACCTGCATGTGTGAGGCCAATGGGACACCATTGGTGTTTGTGAAACCCACCATCGTTGCTTATTTTAAAAAAGTTTTGTTAAATGAGTATTCAGTGTGTTAATAACCGGTGATTGTGTGGTGTGTCCTTGTGTTTTGGAAATGTTATATGTGAGGCGTTTTGAGATGAGGATCCTTTATGAATGATTTGTGTCCTGAGTTTGAATTATTATTTGTAATATGGTATACAACCACATAGTTAGTGAATTCTTTTGAAAGTGCTTCAGAAAGCCCTTGTAGTGGTTCCCCTTACACATTTAGTTCTCTCTTGTGGTAGGTCTTGACCATTGGACCTGTTTGGTTGGGTCCATGGCTTTCTTTCTTGACTAGTGTATACTCCCATAAAGCGTTAACATGCAATTAAAATGTGGCCACGAGAAATTATCCATTGGCTAGACCTCTAGTTGACCAGAGGACTCTCTTCTTGAATTCTAGAATTAAACCCACCTCTCCTTTTTACAAAAAAATGGATCCTCCCACAGCGGGTTGGCATATGAGTGGGGAGTTGAAGGGAGTTTTGGTCTCTTTGAGTTGTGTGGGTTGTCAGTTATAAAAGGGGTCGTGTTTGGTGACACCTACATCAAGAGTTCTCTTAAACATCAAGGGTGGATTTCGTAGAATCCTTCGAGAATCCCTGTTCTCATAGGGGTGTGTCTTCTTCTCAGGGGAGTTTTAATTTTTTCTGTTCAAAGGGGAGTGTTCTTCATTAATCATTCCTTCTTATGTTTCTTGGTTAAGGTGAAGAAGTGATACATGTGCATCATCTAAACCCTTGTTTTTGGGGGATGTTCCAAGAGGGATTAGTTGGATGTCGGAGTGTATTGTGTCTAATGGATTTGTCTTGAATGTAGTATAGTTTCTTGTTGTACTAATAAAGATGAAGATCTATTCGAGAGTCTTAAATGCCTGACCCTAGGGCAGGAGATGCTTCAAACATCAGGGCTCTTTCCATAGGCCTCAGAGTGAAGCTGGAATGTGGTTAGGAACCCTAGGAGTGTATGGGACCCCGACCTTATTTCTATCATCTGTGTTGGAATTGAAAGAAGTTTAAATAATTTCTTATAGCTATTCCGTTCTGAAGGACCCGTTTGGGTGCATGGTATTTCCCATGGTTATGAGGAGGCATGGTCGTCTTGTTATCTTAACATCCTCAGGGTTTCATCCCACCGGATGCAATTTCTTTTAGTAGTCCTTATGGGGTCTATTAGGGAGAATTTTTCTAAAAGTTTAATGGTTCTCATCCAGGGATGTTGAGATGTTGGTTTGTCTTCAGCTGTGGTTTAGACACCCAATGGTTGGGCCCCGCCCTCCCCACCCTTTTGGTGGGGTGTTGGGTTATTGCAGGGAAGCCTCTGAGTTCTCGTGTTTTTTTTGTGGAAATGGTTGTGAAACCCATTGAGGATCTCGCTGAAACTCTGAAAAAATAAACAGATATTACCCTATTCTTATGGTGGGGAGTCTACCCGGGCCTCCCCATGCCAGTTTTTCAATCTCTTCTTGGGTGTCAGTAGGTTTCTAATGGCTGGGAGCCACTTTGGGCTTTTCCCATGATGGCTTTTGGTCCTATTCCTAGAGGTGACTTGGTATTAGGTGATAAGAGTGTTATTAGGATGTGGTTTGATCTTGTTTTTTCTATCCAAACAAATGGTGGGGTTTTTGTTCTCTGGTACTCGAGGGGTTTCGGCTTGTGGAGTTGGTTTCCATGGGTGCGAGAGTTCCTTTCCTTGATCAGTCAATTGGAGGAATTCTATCTCTTTGGGGTGGGTGACACATATCAGAAAGTCTTTTTATGCATTCCATGAAGTTTCCTTTGAGTCACTTTCTCTGATCACGATGCTTTTTCCCCTTTTCACTTGTTGATTGTGGGGATCCTCTTTGAACCTTAGTGGGGTATCATTTTCTTCTTTGAGTCTCAACCTTAGTTGTGGATTTTTGGCGACGGAAAGCTTTATGGTGGGGAGAGTTGTCACACCAGACTTTGCACTATGTCATGTTTCTAATTTTTTATTTTTATCTTATAATTTTATCTGATTCTAATTATATGTATAAATATATATGTGAGAAATGTGGGCTGAGCTTGACTAGGGTTTCATGCTCCTACGCTAATAAATGAGTGTTTTGGCCTTGACAACATTCAGCGCACCAGTGTCGAAGTCGTGCGACCTCACCGAGGTCACCCCACGGCCTCACCAGGTTCTCCAAGCGCCTACCCGATGTTCATAAAATTAAATAAAATTAATTTATAATGAATAAAATTAAATGAGTGGTAAAATATAAATTTAATAAAAATAATAAGATTTCACTAATAAATAAAATATTATTATTTGAGGATATTATTAATTATTATTGAGAATTACTATTATTTATATTAGTGATGTCAATTAAGTTATTTTATTAATTATTTTTACTCTTGTTTTAGTTATTATTATTATTATTATTAAAAAATTTAGAATTTATCATTTATTTTTACTAATTTCCATTATTCTTTATTTTTTTTCTTTTTTTGTAGGGTTTGTGCCTCCCCATTGACCCGTGGAGTCGCACCACCTTGCCACTGGTGTCCATCACGCCGCCTCCCTACCTCCATGGCCAGCCCCTCCTTCCCAGCTTGCCCTTTCTCCTGGACAGCCTGTAGTGCCGCCAGACCTCCGCTGCTCCCTCTCCAGCCTGCTCGCTGCCTCCATCTCCTCCCGCCCAGCGCCCTTCTCTCTCCATCCAGCCACTCTCCGCTTTGTCTGACGGTCTGCGCACGCCATCCCCACATCCAGCTAGCCGGACCTCCTTCTCAGTAACTCTCCATCTAGCACCGCTTCAGCCTACTCTTCACCATGGCCAGCTCTCCTCCCTCCCCTTCTCTCCATCTGGATCGTGTTGCACCCCTCCCCTGGACGAACCACATCACATGACCTTCCTCTTTGGTCAATCCCCTATTCATCTTGGACTACCTCCCTTCTGGACCCTCATTCTTTGAAATTTCATCATGATCTCCTCAGGATTCTTGGGTTAGGAGGGTTGTTCTTATGCTTGTTGGAGCCTTTTCCATCCAAGGTGATGCTTTTCAGACAGTCCACCATTGATTCTAGGTTGGATCTTCCCATGCCCTTAATTTAATTTTTAAATACCATTGTCTTCTTGGTGTTTTAATGATGTGTAATTTTTCTAATGATGGTATGGAATGTGTTTATTGTTTATCATGGATTAAATTTTATTCCATCACTATTTCCTTGGAGGGCGATGGGTTACCCCGATTCAATGTTTAGTTTTAAATCTATTTTAACAAACCATGCATACCATGTGATTGAGAAAATACGCAAAAGGAATTTTAGAAGGGCGGTCAATTTTATAAGGTTTCTCTGATGCTTTTAAAGGTTTTTCCAAAAAGTGATACTTTTTCTTTGGTAGCACTTGAAATACCAAGTACTGTTCAAAGTTTTCAAGTGGTAATTTAAATTAAAGTGTGCTGCTTTAAACCCTAGGTGTTTTATTTTTAATGGAACTGATTTTGAGGTTTAACTGTCTGTTTTGGATTCGATCTCCTTTGTTAGGCCTCCTCTTACTCCATCGTGGTGCGAATGTGGTGAAGGTGTGTTTTGTGCCAATTCTCTAAAGGATCTTTATGTGAGATAGGTGGTTCCACGTTTAGACATTATTTAATGAATCGATTTTCTTTCTTAGTAATTTTTAATGTTCCTTGGTTTATTCTTTTGGGTGCGGATTGGGTTTTCTCAGGTTTTCCATGTGTTATATTTCTTTGGTATCATTTTTATGTGTTGTGGGTGCGTTCTTTGGTTGAAAACTGTCATTTAGTCAATAGTTAGTGTTTAATAATATGTGTTGTTAATTTTTCATTTTTGTAAGTGGTGTTAAATGTTTTTTCGACATGGTGATGCATGTGTTTGGTCATAAGGGAAGGAGTTGTGTGGGTGGAGTGGGTTGATGCTATGAAAACCCACATTGTTTCTATAAATTTAACGTTTGTTTTATGAAATGCGAAAAGTGTCCGGTTTGTGTTCTAGTGTAGAATTCATATGCATTTTTTTTTTCCAAAAAGAGGGTTTGAGTGGACTGTTGGTGTTTAATGTCATGTGTCATATTCTCAAATTGATTAATAAATTTTTTAGTGTTTTATTTAATTGGAAAAAGTGTCTTTTAACTGTGCAATTGGGTTATTAATTACTGTGAGTGGTGCGGTTTGTGTTATTGACATGGTGTTGGGTGTGTTTGGACATGAAGGAGGGTTGAGGTGGTTTTGTGTGTTAAGTAGTGTTATGTTTCTTTTTAAATAATTTGTTTACAAAGAATTTAATATGCTCTAATAATAAAATTATGAAATTGTTTTAATTGAATTGGGTAAAGTATTTCGGGTGTGCGTACTATTTAAAATGGATTTTTGTGTG
Source organism: Viscum album (assembly GCA_963277665.1). Lineage (NCBI taxonomy): Eukaryota > Viridiplantae > Streptophyta > Magnoliopsida > Santalales > Viscaceae > Viscum > Viscum album. The sequence continues at coordinate 1,446,390,492 of OY728142.1, read as the reverse complement.
TGTGTAAGTGTGGAATTTGGTTTATGTAACACCGTGTTTATTTTATTCATATGAGTTTGATAGGAAATGTGAAATTGGAACATCTTGAGCACAAAAGGGGAAGCTTGGGTACTAGGTGGGTAGACTAGATCTAGCGCACTAGTGATACAGAAGGGGCTCTGGCCCGGTTTCACTTAGCTGGTTTGACAATTACAACACTAACTAAACTTTGAATGATAATTGAAGACCACTAGGTTAGGGATGTGTTTCCCTAATAGTGACTTGTGCATGAGATCATATTTTTTTTGTGATTCAAATACTACTGTTCACTAAGAAGTGATGTTTTAGGGTCCTATTATATTTTCTAGTATCATTAGGGCCTCTCCTACTTTTGGTGATTTTGGACTACTATACACTCACCATCGACATATGGTGTTTCTTTTGGGTTTTCTTGAAGGTTTGGGTTTTCTTAAATGCCAGGGTTTTTTTTTATTTATGTTGTTTTCTTTGAAGGTGTTTTCTTTATAGAAACTTTTTATTTAAAATTGTTCAAGATTTCGTGTCCTTTCATTTATTTATCCTACAAATGTATTTGTCATTTAATGTTTATATGCGGAACCTTTTTGTTGGGTGACATACTACTGGGCTCTTGGCTCACAACCTACATACACCTTTGGGTGTATGTATACCTTGTTCTTTGTGTATTCCATGTTGAGGCATCCTGCTTAGTGATGGTGGTTTGGGTCGTCGATGGTCTTCTCGTGTAGGATGGTGTTTAAATCTTTTGGATTTTACACCTCTCTTGTTAGTTAGAGGTTTTGTTTGAGTTTTGGTTTCTTTTTTTGTCGTTTCCTTTTGGATGTCGGTTTAAGTAGCAAAACTTTAAATTTAATTTTAGTTGGAGGGTTTGTTTGGTTGTTACTCTACAATTTTAGTTTTTTTATCTTATGAGTGGTTTTGTGTTTAATTTTTTAGGTATATCATTCCTAGGTACTATTTTGATACCCTAGAACTTGTGCCAGCCTGTGGGGATCGAAAACTCCCTTCGGGCCATGTCATGTACCGGATCGGGCACCGGGTTAGTTGGTGACCCAACCTGGTTCGTAAAAATTAATAAATGTAAAAAATTATTATTCTATAATTACATTGGATGTTAAAGCTTTCATGTTTAAATTTAAAATATCATGAAATTTCCTACTACATATTTTGTACCATTTTTTAAAATTACTATGTACACATTGAAATAATTTAATATAATTATATTACAGATTTATTACCCTTAGTGTATTATTTTTTATCCTAGGTTTATTAATCTTTTTCATTAAAGGAATTATTAACCAAATGGGAATTTATTTCTATGTGGGTAAAATCATTTAAATTATTTTTTCATCATAAATATCCCAAAATCAGATTGAAGTGTTTTAGAATTTTGGAATTAATTTATAAATGTGTATGGTTTGTTTATTTAGTTTAACATTTTCCACATTTTTAATATAGGATAAAGTTTGAAACTATATGGGTAGTTTAATAATAAAAAAGTGGAAGACTACTATGTAAATAATAGAAAAATTACTTTATTACGATTTATAATTTTAAAATTATATGTTTATTCCCTCCAACCAGATTAAAAAATATTTTAGGCTTCCACTTATTGTTGGATAAAATATTATTTAATATAATTTTTTTGGTATATTCTTTGCGACTGCAAAGTGTCTTATAAAATGATTTTAGAGAATAATCCCAATTATTCTGAGTTGGGTTATAAGTCATATATTGGAGCCTTAAAAATTGATTCATTTTAATATCTCATAGATTTTTTACTTAATTATAAATATATTTATCTCTGATTTTTTGTATTGAACAATATTGATTTATTAATCCATTCTTCAACATTTAATCAATAAAAATGAAGTTTATATTATAGAAGAATCTTTCTAGGGTTATTGAAGAATGATTCTTGTGAAATAAAAAATAATCCTTATGAAATATATATAATTACTATACAATAAAAATTATTATAATATTAAATATAAAATAATGAATATATATAACAACGATTGTGTTAGGGTGAAAATAGATTATTTTTTCACATCATTGAATAATGTTTACTAAATATAAGATGGTGGTTATATAGATCATCCTCACAAATAAAATGATTTTTATACACTATTTTTCTAGATATTCACTATAAAGTAAAATACAAGAGTATGTTCTAAATTTAGTTTTAATTATTTACCACAAATTTACCGACCACAACATGTTTATAAGAAATGTATGATATACACTTCTGGTTAACCCATATAAAAGTAAAGTAAAAAATGTATGCATAAGATGAAAATTAAAACATTAAAATAAAATTTATATTATGAAAAATGAATGAGAAATATGGAAATTAAAATATGTGGTGAACATGTATACATAAAAAAATAAACTAACCATGGGATACTGACAACAAGTCATGTAACTATTAATGGATATTATTAAACCACACTTCTTTCAAAAGTGAAAGGAAAATATACAAAACATATTCATGATATACTTATCTTTAAATAGGTGACATTTTTGTACTCTAATACTCTATATTTAGTTAAATATAAAAATTATAGAAGGTTCTTCTTTATTCTATAACTAGAGTTCCTCACCATAAATTAGATGTTACTGTTGTCTTGACACTGAGCACTTTATCATATAAATATTTCATCCTTTAACTAGAATATATCCATCATTTATTTCCTTATACAAAAAATTCACCATATTGATGGATTCAAAACATAACGACTTTAAGTGAAATTTTATTAGAATTACAATGGAATCCCCTCAATGAAAACATTTAATAGAAACAATCAAAAAGAAAATGCAATCGGTAGTATTCTGATGAAATAATTGTGTTCTATATATCAATGTATTATTTTCCTAAAATGTGTATTTCATATTTTTATATATAAAAATGAAGAAATTAAATTTATAGAAAAATCTTAAATAGTTAAAGTCCATAATATTCTATATCAATTATAAATACATCTGAATAAGCTTCATCATCAACTAATGAACTCGGTGTATCCTCACATCATTTGATGAATGTAGTCTAGAACAACTATATTTATTGTAAATCTAGTGAAAAAAGTTGGGATTATAAATATCTAACATCATATCTTCATGAAAATTGATCTTGAATTAGGGGTTTCATAAATTTATTCTATGCATTTAAAAAACATAAAACAAAATACTTCAATTTATGATTAATTATAACATTTCCATAATGTTATTTTCAAAACTAAATGAAATGTGAAACTTTGACTAAATAATCTATCAAATTTTTATATGAAAATAATTAATTATAAACAAACCAGACTCCCCCCATATATAAATATATATTTCCCAAAAGAGAATGAATAGTATAACATTAAAAACATATCCCACATTGTAGGATGAAATCAAGTTTTCCCAATATTCCACAATAATTAAATAATATTTCTAAAAGGGTTATGATTAACTAATTTTCTCATAAAATTTTCTCTATTTATAAAATTATAAAATTATAAAATTTTATGAGAGTGGAAATTAAAATGTTTAAATTAAGTACCCACTAAAACATTAATTATGTAAAAAATTATCAAAAGCAATCCTCTCAAAAATATATGTGCTTTGAGAAAATTATCCCTCTTCGATTGTTGATATACAACACTAAAATAGAACTCACATAAATATTTTTCATTTTTGATCATTTTTTGTTGAATATAAATATTTTTATTCATTTAAAAAAATCCACTAAATAAAATTGTAATTAGAGATATTATAATTATTTTAAAAAATATTATTATAATACATATAGAAAAAACATTAAAGTGTTACAATAACACATAAAAAATTACAAAAATGATAAAAAATAATCAAAAAATTTATGTTATTGAAAGAATAAATAGTTCAAGAATTATAATTATTTGATGTGTTGATAAGTATATTTTTCAAATGTTTAAAATAACATTAATCAAAAAGAATTTAATATTTAGTCATTTTCGTTATTTTTTATGATCATGTGCATTATATTTATTAAATTCCTTTATTATGATAAAAAATGTTGTCTTATATAAATAGTATTAGGTAAAAAAAATTTGAGGTGAAATATAAATTTAAATACTTATTATATGTTTTTAGACCACTTCATGGTTCAAATCACTAGAAGATACAAACAAAAAAATAATGAGGAAGCCCAATCATTTCATACATAAATATTACATATTATACAATTAATATTTATTATATATCATTATAATCTACTCTATAACCATAAAGGTTTAATGTATTTAGAATCTTGGATACATAAACAACTATTACATAAAAGATTGAAATCATCTCCAACTAATCACCTCACAACATTCACCATTCTTTGAAATAACATACTTAATTTTTTTTCATATCCTATATAAATTGAAACATAAAAAAGGTCAGCTCGAAGTTTGGTGTGGTTAAATTGTGAATGTATCAATACATAAAAACTTTTAATCATAATATTAGTATAAGGTTATGAGAACATGATAATCATATTTGATGCTTATAATATGAAATTTAAAAATTATAATAACGAGTCACGTAAGAAAATATAGAAGATAATAATACATGAATAATAATGAAATAAATGAACATAAACCGTGAGATAAAAAAACTAAAACAATATTTTGAAATAAAATATTAGAATAAATTATCGAATAATCCAAATCATAGAAATCATATTTCAAGGCTACCCACCATGACAATCATTACCGATTAGATCTGTAAAAAAAGTGTACCTGGTTTGGGATTAGGGTAACCTCCCATGTAACCATGTTGGGATTGGGATAATATTCCTCATATAGTTTAAGATCATAAAAAATTAATCTTTAACCAATGCATTGGAGGTTTGTAATGGACACACCTATCAAAAAATAAATGTTCATTGATATATATGTCATAAGATCATGAAAATGTTAATTTTTTTCATCATTTCTTGACCAATAGAAAAGTTAAAGAGTTTCAAAAATATCAAATCATCATAATCAAAAAAAAATATATAAATAAAGGATAATTATATCATTATAGGCTCATATATCTAGTGAATCATAAATAACTTTAAAGATGTTATCATAGATTAAAAATTCATTTGGAAGATCACTCAAATATTTATGATGAAAAAACCTATTCATTTTGAAATTACTGATTTTAAATATAAAAATATAGATAATATTAGGTTTTTTTTTAATTTAAATTAAATAAAGTATGTTGTAATGGAATCATAAAATAGGTAGTTATTATGGTGGGAAAAGTCATTCATGTATTTTTAAGAAAAGAATATATTACCACCTTTGTTAAAAGGTCAAATGTTCAGATAAAAATTAGAATATTCCAATTAAAGCTCTTATATAGAAGAACTTGGGTAAAAATGACATTATTATATATTTGGATGATTTTTAAATTATTTGAAATCAAATATAGAAGAATCAGTTTTTTCTAAAGCAATTATTTTGGACCATTGAGTAATTAAATAAAGTAAAATAAAATTAAAACATTTGATTAAAAATAATAATAAAGGATAGGAAAAATAATAAATTTTTAAAGATAGATTATATAATTTCATCATCATATAATTTAAGGATAAACAATCCCATAAAAAAGTAATATTTATAAATTAAAACCATACATCATGTTCAACTTGAAACATAAGTTCTCTAACATGATGTATAATAAATTTAAATTTCCTATAATTACAATGATGAACTATATTAATACTTATAATAACATAAATGGTTTAATTGTAACACATCATCATTCATTCATTAAAAAAATTCATTATAAAAAAATCACTTAAGCCAATAGGGTTGTACGCAAAAGCGAACCCCGGGGAAAGGTTGCGTGAAAAAGGGAATTACCTAGAAGTCATTTTGCACACGCGGGAGTCCGAATTGCACGCACGGAAGCTGGTCCGAATTCCTCAACCCCGAAACGGTTGAGTTTGCCTTCTATTTATAGGCATCCGCCGTCGCGGAATCCACGCGGCGCGCGAAATCTTCCGCACCTGGACCAGTCGGTGTGCAAAGGCTCACCACGCAGAACCGGGCGTGAAAAATTGTGCGCAATCCCGGTGTTTTTACACGAATCACAAACTTCCTTCATGCAACCAACATTCTTTCACGCAAGTCCTCCTTAATTTCGCGCACCACTTCCGGGTCATACGGACCGGGTCTCTGAGTCCGAATATGACTTCGCTACATCCGTTCGAAACATCCTCTGGGTTTTGCAGACTTTTTCTGCATCTACAAATTCCCCCTCGGAATTGGATTAGCGAGAGGTCGCAACGATCAGATTCCGAGGGAAACGCCGAAGCAGTGCATCTCCTGGGTATTTTGCGCGCAAAAATCCAACGGGGCCCGCAAAATGACGGATCTCGCTGAATTATCTTTTCGTTCTGCGCGGAACCCCAACCTCGCCTATAAAAAGGGGTGCTGGGTCCCAAGTTCCGTACTCATGCTTTTCCATGTGATAGGAATACTGCTCTCGTGCGTGAAATTTCTCCCGCGGCTGCGCGTAAAAAACTCTTTGGCAGCGCATTATTCCCTCTGAATTTCGGCCGCATTTGCGCGCCTACTCGGGATATTCCGTGCCTAGTGTGCCGATTGCGCGCCCAACTCCTGTATTTCATGCCGCAGCTTCAGATTTCGCTCAACTCTCCCAGAGTCCGTGCACTACATCCTGATTTCATGAAACTCCCGAAATATTCGAGATGGCTGCAAACCAAGTTGATGAGGGGGAAGCCGCCACTCGTAAAACGGAAATGGCGTTGAACGAGGAGGTTTATGGCGCCAAGGTTATCATTTCCAACAACCTAACCTTGTTCAATCTACTGACCCCAGCCCAGAACGGGTATCCCTTTTCCGGCAACCTCCCACTCTGGAACTTTTCCATCCTGGAGGAGGTTCCCCCGCCGGGCTTCGAAATGGACACACTGCGGTCATGGGTGACCAGGGAGGACGAGTTTCCTCGCTACAACATCACCAACAATGTCCATCCTGCCAGGGAAACCATATATATGGATGTATATGTCCTGAACCTGAGGACCATGACCATTACTGGGGATGATCCTATCGCCGAGAATTCTCCAGCCCTCTACGCGAGCATGTTCCGTCAGAGCATCACAGATGACACGAAGGGCTGGCTGAAATATTGGGACCTGCGGTCCGGGGGCAACTTTACCAGCGAGTGGGCCTGGGTGTTCTGGGTTCGCCATACTTGCGACCTGTTTGGGGCCGAGATGTGGCATATTGTCCTGTTCAAGGCGGTATGGACATCGCAGTTCCACTTCCATAGTCAACCTGATCTCGGGCCGGAGCTACTCACCTGATGGTCTCCTGATACCAACACATTCTACCTTCACCAAGGGGAAGTTGGCATCATCCTCTGGGATGTTCACTGCATCGGAGGTATCCCACTAGAGGGCTACCAATATGACGAGTTTGTTCCTCCAAATAACACCTGGGAAGACAGGTCACAGAACCCCATGCTGACGTGACACCTGTTGGAGCTGGCCAAAGAGAGGCTGGGGGTCAAGGGCTTCCTGAAGGACATTGCCTACAAGGGCTGGTTCAGCCAATTCCTAGAGAAGGATCTGGCAATCAAGATGCTGGGACGAGGTAAACGGTGCCCAACCGCGGCTCAGAGGAGCAAGGATGGGTTGTATTGGAGGATCCTAGAGGTGGGGAAATACCAATCATGGGGTTACCACGTCATTGAGGCCTGGGACACGAACGTCCGGTACACCGGGTTCCTTGCCGCCTTCATGAGCGGGTGGCTCCTGCTTGTGCGGGACACGAGGATGGGCGTCCGTCCAGCAACACTGGTGATGGCGGGCACCATGGCCGCCAACAAATGGTTCAACTTGGGGGTCCCAGTTCTGTCCAAGCTGTATGCTATCCTGGGACATATCTCACGAGGGGGATCATATTAGAGGGTATGTGTCCCCTTCCAGATCTTCCATGGCTGGGTGGCAGCTCATCTCTACGGGTACACATTCCCAAAAGCCATCCATCCTCCAGGCAAAGGCCTGCGACCATCCCTACTGAACATCGTCGGGGTGGCGCTGATGACGCTCAATGAGGAGGGCGTGAGGATCCACATTGGTAACCACACCAACTTCAACTTCAGCCCATTCCCCACCCTGATCGGCTAGATGGTGGACAATGGGTGAGGCTCTTTGAAATAGCAGGAGTATTTCCAGAGCATCCGGGGCGGGTTTCTCATGGAACAGATCGATGGGAAGGTGATCTCTGAGCCTTACTTGCCATCCCGATTTTCCAGGCAATTCGGGTGCCTCCAATGAATGCCGAAGAAGGTATTCACGGCTGTCTGGGAGGAGAAGAATCCATGCGTTCTGTGCCAGATGTGGTTGATGTTCACCACTTTCGGCTTTGGTGACGTCATCACTCTTCCCCCCACCGGGGTCGACGCTGGGCTAGCAACTATGTATACCAAGCACTGGACCATTGCATACCTTGAGGGGCTTTTATGCAAGTGAGTCCAGAAACTTGAGGCTACCCGCGTGAAAACCGGGTGACGGGGGAGAAGGAAAGGTGATGCTAGAAGGGGGAACCAGGGGTGCATCAGGCAGCGAGGGCTGTGTAGGCCGGGACCTCAGCAGCGGGAACATCACACAGCACCTCCGCGACCTCGTTGCCCATGGGGGGTCACAGGAGGGGGCCAGGGAACTGCCCGAGATGCAAATAAGGTACCTTCTCTAACCTTCCCAAGATGCAATTTTCCCGACACTGTGGTCGGCCTGGATGACCCTACGGAAATCACTGAAAGTTGAAGCCATCTGGAAGAAGATAATGCATTATGGGATCCAACTGCCAGAGTTCGGGCTCATTCGAGTTACCGACAGAGTGGACTTCCATCGGTGACATGCTTATCTGATGGACATGGACACATACGCGCGCCAAAGGGTATGGCTTGCAGAGCCACCATTCCTAGTGAAAGTGATGCTCGTCCAAGAGAATGATCCGGATGTGATGCCATTGGGAGAAGGTGACAGTGATGAGGAGTCGGAGGGGGAGGAGGAAACAGGAGAAGACGAAGGCAAAGGAGAAGATGAAGGAGAAGGAGAACCTGAAGGTGAGAGGTCGTAGGGGGTGACCTACCAAGGGAGTCTCCGGGAGAGTGGTGAGATTGTCGGCTTTGATCTCGACATAATCGAGATACTCGATGTCTGTCTCTCTCTTCATTAATTTTCCTTCTTCATCCATTCTCTTTTACAATTTCCAACCCATCTATCTTCCTCACTCCGGAGCGCCTAAGTGTTGGTCAGGCATACCCACTAGAGGAGGGAGGAGAGGAACCGGTGGGACAGGATGGGGATCTGACGCCCATCATTGAATTGACAAGCGCAGAGGGGTCTCTTGTCATGGCAGCTCCTATAGCGGTCAGAACAATGGAGGCCGACGCTATGGGTTCCTATAAGTCCCACGCTTCACTACTGGTGCTTATTATCAAAAGATCCCAACTAATCAGTGTACGCCTTGTGCAATGATCTCAACATTGGAGGCTCGTCAGGCTTTGGAGCCCGGGCCGTCCGTGAGTAGAACAGTGGAGGACAGACCACCTCATTCAGAACATGCTTCCCGCACTGAGTCAGCCTTGGAAATTGGTGAGCAGGGGGCAGAAGACATCAGCGGCGCTATCCTTGACGCGAGGCCGGAAGCTGATGGAGGCACCGTCGCTATTGTGGTGAGAGAGGAAGTTCTCCCGGACGTCGGGGATCCTATTCCTCATGAAGACATCCCGGAGGCAGATCCTGCCGCCGACCTGCTAGCTGCCTTTCCTGTGTATCGGCCTGCTGATCCCGAGGAGGTAGATGACTCGGACTCAAAAGCGGCCGAGGGGAGCTGGATGACACGACGCAAAGGGTGGAAGTGTATACAATGCTTTCTCAGGCATCCCCAGTCGGATTGGATGAGGCGGATGGGATCACTTCAGACCTGGCTGTGTTTCCTGCGCACCGGAGGGGCTGACGCTCAGTGCCTTTATATGATGGTCCATGATTACATGGCCTAGAAGATACGTGAGAGCAGCGGGTGCACTGACGTTGCCCAATGTCGGGAAATATTGGAAAGCACACGAGCATTTCTGAGGGTAGAGCGGGAGGTCCGGCGCCTTGAAGGGCATGAATTTGAGAAGTAGGCCTTCATTGAAACATGTTCTGATCTCGTGGAACAACTGACGGCCCAGCTGGATGACGCCCAAGAGTAACTGACAGAGGTGAGTCCCCAGATGGCCGTACTTCAAACCGAGCGGGCGCAGGCACATTCCAGAGTTGTCGAGCTACGCTCTGCTACTGCTAATGAATAGAGAGTCTTCAAGGAGTGAGACGCAATCCTGGAGTCTACCAGCTAAAGGGTAGCAGCGTTGGAAAGATCGATCCAGCACGCTGATCATTAAGAGATTTGCTTCGGCCATCTCATGAACTTCTTTCTATTACTGCTCAACATTTTGACCCACATATAGACCAATCTATTTATCTATACCTTCGGTCTAATATGATCACCATAATTCCAAAATGAATAACAACTCACCCTAAGCTTCTATGGGTCGCACCCAACGCGAGAAGTAAAGGGTGCTCGTGTTATCATTTTGTCCAACTATGGGGCATTAACCAAGCTTCAGGCATCTGAACTCGGGCCTGGATTTCTGAGGAGAAGAGGGAGGTCCAGCCGACGGGAGGGGACCTCAGACCGATCGATGTGTCGTCTCCTCCTCGTGCCCTAACACACGATCAGGGAAATGCCATGGGCATTGAAATTCATCCAAACATAGGGAGATGAAAAAGGTGAATCACGTTACCTGAATTCAGAACACAATGGGGTGCGATGATGGAGGATAACTATTAACCGTAGTGGAAATGCATCATCCATATCGCATTCGGCATGAAATAGGGACAATAAATGAGGGTTGACCACTGACCATGTTCACAACATAGGGCCTAACTCAAATATCTCCGATCAATCTTCCGGAACATTGGCCCAAGACAGCAGGCAGACTATAGGTCTATCATCCATATTGCTACAATAGGCGGACCAACGGTCTATCATCCATATTGTGGTAGTAGGCAAACTGAAGTCTATCATCCATAATGTTAGGGGGTCCCATCAAACATGACCAGTCCTCCGGGATATTGGCCCGGGATAGTAGGCAGACTATAGGTCAATCATCCATATTGCTACAATAGGCAGACCGAGGTCTATCATCCATATTGCTATAGCAGGCAGACCAAAGTCTATCATCCATACTGTTAGGGGGTCCCATCGAACATGAAATAGGATGAGGATCCGAATAAAGGGGCATGAAAAATGTGGAAAGTGGAGTGGTGGTTTGTTCGAACAGAGTCCAGCACTCCAAAAATTGCACCACCGTGGCGGAGGTGCATTAGGCGGACGTACCAACCTGATCACGGATCATCCCAATTTTCAGACAGGACCTATCTGGCGAGAGAACTGTCACTTCCCACCATTAATATGGGGCATCCCAAACTTATTCGGGGTAGAGGTCACGACTACACCACTCCTCAAGAAGTCATGCCGAGGGACCGATAGTAGGGAGGGATGGAATTTGTTAATCCCTGGGGCTGGACCCAAGACAAAATTTCCAAGCATTCCTACGTATCTCATAAGGATGACAATCAAGCCACATGTAGTTCTTGAAGGAGCCTTTTAATGTCATGGGGAACATGACATAGGAGGGATAATCTTGAGAACAAGGTGCGCATGGTGCAACTATTGCAAACCCGACGTGAATGAGGACATAATCCCATACCACACCACGTGATCCCATGGTTGGGGTTCCAAATGTGGGACCGAAGAGACAAATTAGCTGAACTCAAGCTGGACACAAGGACAGGAGGTCTGGGCATTCCTACGTATCCCATTAATATGGGAATCAAGCTAGACATTGTTCTAAAGAGGTGGTGTGGCATGACATGGTGCCTACGCAAAGGACGAGGGAGACGTGCAGGTATATCCCTCACACCAAAATAAGTGGCATTTGATATATCTTGTTTGTCCTTGAAGGTGAGTGGGATTTCTTTTGTGGAGCGATCGACCTGGGACAGGAACTCCTGGCATCGCCATAATAATCAAGCTGTCACAGGCATTGAAAAATGTTATGGAAATTGACCAATACCCAACGTGATGTCCCCTACGGGGAGGTCACCACAATGCAGTGCCATTTTTCATCGTGCGGCCAATACGATATCATCACAGTTTATGGTCGTCTGGCTTGGACCTGGCAGCACAGTTTAAGGTCGTATGGCTTGGACCTGGAAGCACAGTTTAAGGTCGTGTGGCTTGGACTTGGAAGCACAGTTTAAGGTCGTGTGGCTTGGACATGGCAGCACAGTTTAAGGTCCTCTGGCATGGACCTAGCAGCACAGTTTAAGGTTGTATGGCTTGGACCTAGGGAATACACATGATGCGATAAAACGTACCCAATGTAGATGAGGGCATATCCTCATACCATAACTACGTGTGACTCCGAGAGATGAGCCTCGGGCCAAGGGGCTGGTGAGGGTTCAACAATCAGGGGGGCAGGAGATGCTAGATCCAAGCTACGTTGGGCCCAAAACTCAATGTCTGGGCGACTCCTCGTTTCTTATGGGGATGAGGGCCAAGCTTCACACAAACCTTAAATAAAAAAACCAAAGCACATACTCTAGCGCTCAGATCACAGGATCCCCGAGAGACACCATTTCGCAGCTTGGTCTATCTGACGTGTGGGGGTGCACTGAGGGTTAGTGCAAGGAGTGTCGAGATTCCACCTTGACACGGTGGGGTGGAACATAATTTGAATCATGCAACCAACATTCAGGGCTCGAAGAAGCTGGCAGGAAGACTGAGGATTACTTATGACCATGTTCTCAACACAGCATCCTATCACGTTAGCCTAGATATATGGGAAAACAAATGAGCATCAACCGCTGACCATATTCGCAATGCAGGATTTGTATCAATTTTTTGCCTGGAACCCTCGGGGGCATTGGCCCGCAACGGTAGGAGATCCCTTAGGCATTGTTTCCAGGCCATTCTTGGGGGTCCCTCCGGGTGTGAAAGATAATGGGGCCCGAATAAAGGGGAGCACGAAGCTTGACAAGTAGACTAAAACTTTCCTAGGTCAAATCTGACACTCCAGGTCCCAGACCAGAGTACTCTAAACACATTAGCAGACCACTGGAAAGGGTCGAAGGGCTCAGTCCGAGAGCGGCCAAAAGATGGCGGATTTCCGGGGGAAGGGGGGCGTAGTGCCAAAAACCCTGTACCACACCTATATATTCCATCCATTGGAAGGGACATGCCAAAAGGCCGAGGTGACTGGGAGATTGCGGGATCTCCTAAGAGATGGGGATGGACCTGGCATCTAGGTGATCAGGCGGTCCTACGTATACCATAAGGATGGGAATCAATCCGCACATAGTTCTTGAAGTGCAATTTAACGTCATGCAAGATGAAAGGAGCACTTCTTCCAGGGGGTATACATGGCACAACAGATAAACCGTTGCGAATGAGGACCTAATCCTACAGTGCACCGCACGCTTCGGGTGAAGGCTGGGGCTGAGAGGCCCGAGGAGGACAAGGGCTTGAGGCTGGGCCTTGGTTAGGGATGCATAACTAGTTTGCAGTTTAACGTCTTGCAGTGAGGACGAGCACATGGTTTAAGTTCATGCTAGACCATGAGGGTCTTATTTTAAGGTCTTAGAACTCAGACCGAAGGGACTGAGATGTAGGAAAAATGTAGTTTAAGGTCATGATGGACCGTGTAAGGGTCTTAGTTTAAGGTCTTAGAACTCAGACCGAGATCTTAGTTTATGGTCTTAGAGCTCGGACCATAGGGGGCCCAGATGTAGGGTAAAATGTAGTTTAAGGTCATGCTAGACCGTGTAAGGGTCTGTTTTAAGGTCTTAGAACTCAGACCCAGATCTTAGTTTATGGTCTTAGTGCTCGGACCAAAGGGGCCCAGATGTAGGGAAAAATGTAGTTCAAGGTCATGCTGGACTATGTAAGGGTCTTAGTTTAAGGTCTTAGAACTCGGACCTAGATCTTAGTTTATGGTCTTAGAGCTCGGACTAAAGGGGGCCCAGATGTAGGAAAAAATGTAGTTTAAGGTCATGTTGGACCATGTAAGGGTCTTAGTTTAAGGTCTTAGAACTCATACCTAGATCTTAGTTTATGGTATTAGATTTCGGACCATAGGGGGCCCAGATGTAGGGAAAAATGTAGTTTAAGGTCATGTTGGACCATGTAAGGGTCTTAGATTAAGGTCTTAGAACTCAGACCGAGATCTTAGTTTATGGTCTTAGAGCTCGGACCATAGGGGGCCCAGATGTAGGGAAAATGTAGTTTAAGGTCATGCTGGACCGTGTAAGTGTCTTAGTTTAAGGTCTTAGAACTCGGACCCAGATCTTAGTTTATGGTCTTAGAGCTCGGACCAAAGGGAATTAGGCAAAATACAGTTTGAGGAACCTAGAATTTGTGGGGGGAGTGACACACTCACCATCCATAGACACTAGGGAATACATGCCATTGGGATAGACCTTATGGACAATAAAAGGACCCTCCCATTTGGGCTCCAACTTGGGTGGTTTCCTATCAGGAATCATTGGCGCTCTAAGAGCCAGCACCAGGTCACCTTGCAGGAAGGAGCGGAGGCGAACCTTCTTGTTGAAAGCTCAAGCCATCTTGCTCTGATGCCTTTCCATGTTATGTAAAGTGCGAAGCCTATTTTCGTCCAGAGCTTCCAATTCAGCTAGACGGATTTCAGCAACTCTATCCCGCGCTTGCTGGTCATAGATTTTCATGCGCAATGAAGGCAACTGAATCTCAATGGGCTGGACAGCCTCAGCTCTGTATACCAGGGAATACGGAGTCACCTGGGTGGAGTTACGAGTCATCTTCCGATAAGCCCAAAGAGAATTGGGGAGCTTGTCCGGCCAGCTTTTCTTGTTCTGACCAACCATTTTTTTAGAATGTTAGATAGGGTTTTGTTAAATGCCCCAATCTATCCATTCTCCTACACATGATAGCGGGAGGTGTGGTTAGAGCGAATGTTCTACTTTGCGTAAAATTTCTTCAGCTCGGCTGCATGGAAGTTGGTTCTGTTATCCGTAAGGATAGCATGAGGTACTAATCGATAGATTATATTGGAGCTCATGAAGTCAGCACTAGAACTGGCTTTGACTTCCTTGAGCGGAATTGCCTCCGCCCACTTGGAAAAGAAATCTGTAGCGGTCAGGATGAACCTGCACTGGCGGGCCATCGTCGGCAAGTAAGGTCCTACGATATCCACCCCCAGACTGCAAAGGGACAAGAATACTTGGTAGTATGGAGAGGCTATGGTGGCTGATGCACAAAGTTAGCGTGAACTTGGAATACATGATACATCTTGGAAAACTCGATGTAGTCGTAGATCATGGAGGGCCAGAAGTATCCCAACCTCCGAATCTGATGGGACAACTTCGACCTGGTCTGGTGGCCACCGTAGGAACCATCATGAACTTCTTGCATGACCTATGGGATCTCGACTCCTTTAATGAAACGGAGGATAATACCATCAAATCCGCACCTGTAAAGGAGCTGCTCAAGGCTGGGACCGCTCTGAAGGGTAAACTGTGACGTGCGGCGTCGGATTCTCTCGTGCTCGGCTCAGTCCGACGGAAGATTGTCGTGCTAGAGATACTCAACCAAGGGCATCCTCCAGTCAGGAACTGTCTCAATTACCGCATCTAAAGTCCCAGAGGATCATGAAGTAGGGGCACCAGCGGTGAGATGGTTCACCCGCGGGCCACGATCATACTCCAGAATAACAGGAGCAATGACTCTCTGGTGTGCCACGTGGATAATTAGGTTGTCGTTTTCGGGCTCCATAAGTGATGCAGATAGGATGGACAAAGCATCTTCTCGACTGTTCTGCGACCAGGGAATATGAACGACCTCTGGCCGAGAGGGGAACTTAGCCATTAGACAGAGGGTGCACTCCAGTAAAGGCACGAGTTATGTCTTTCTGACAGCATAGTCACAATTGACCTGGTTGATGACTAGCTCAGAGTCCCCTTTCACATACAGATGGGGTACGTCAATCTCGAGAGCCAACTCGAGGCCAGTGATGAGGGCATGACATTCTGCCTCATTTTTGGTGAATCCTTCTGACAATAGGAATGAATACGGCAGAATGGCTTGCTCCGAGGTGATGAAGACGACACCTAGGCCCACTTTGTTGAGCCTCGGATCATTGAGCCTTCTACCGGTGGGGCTCCGGGAGGCACCGTCAAAGTACATATGCCAAAATGGGACAACACGGTCGATTAAGAGGATTGCCTCATCAGAAAAGCCTAGATCCAGTGGCTAGTCTGCGGAGGTTGGATGAGCAGTTAAGAAGTCTGCCAACGCCTTTCCTTTGATAGGCTTCTGAGGTACGAACGTAATGTCGAACTGCTGGAGGATCACCGTCTAGCATGCCAATCGGCCTATCAACATAGGTCGGTTCAGGATGTATTTCAACGGGTCTACCTGAGAGACCAGCTGTACCTCATGGTGCTTCATGTAGTACCACAATTTCTGTACGGAAAATATGAGCACCAAGAAGCTCTTATCATTGGGAGAATATCTAATTTCCATATTGAGGAGCATGCGAATGAGGTAGTAGAGGCTATTCTCTATTTCCTCGCTGTTCATCTAGTCGAGAAGTGCGCGGAGGGATCGTTCCAGGGCAGTCACGTAAATGACCAGCGGCTTTCCAGAAACAGGTGGCATCAAGACCGGAGGTTATAGCAGATACTGCTTGATTCCCTCAAAAGTGATCTAACATTCTTCATCCCATTCATAGGCAGCGCCTTTTTACATGATCTTTCAAAAGGGATTACACTTTCCAGCCATATTCGCAATGAATCAACGTATATAGGCTAAGTGGCCTTGGAGACCTCGAAGCTCCCGAATATTGTTCGGGGGAGGAATCTAGCTGATGGCCTTGATCTTCTCCGGGTCGATCTCGATGCCTCGGTATCTAACAACGAAGCCAAGAAACTTTCTGGAGGTGACCCCTAAGGCACACTTTAGCGGGTTCATCTTCAAGTGGCAGGAACGGAGGAAGCCGAACACTTTCTCAAGGTCTTTGAGATGGTCCTGGTGCTGGAAAGTTTTCACCACCATATCATCCACGTAGCACTCCACCAGCCTCCCGAGAATGGGCTTGAATATGAGGTGCATGGCCCGTTGATAGGTGGAACCTGCATTCTTCAGGCCGAAGGGAATAACTTGGTAGCAGATAGTACCTTGTGGGGCCCTGAAGGCAGTGAACTCTTCATCCTCGAGGGCCATCCGGATCTGGTTGTACCCGAAGTACCAATCCATGAAATAGAGGGCTTGGAACCCAATCGTGGCATCGATCAACAACTCTGTCACTAGAAGAGGAAAATCATCCTTCGGACAGTGGTGATTGAGATCACGGAAGTTGATACAGACCCTGATCTATCCGTTATTCTTCTTGACTGGCACAATGTTGTCTAGCCACTGGGGATACTAAACTTCTTTGACGAAGTTGTCTTTGATGAGGTTATCAACTTTGGCCTCAACCATGGCACCGTGAGAGGGGTGCATCTTTCTGGGAGGCTACTTGAACCCACGACGGTTTTCTGGAAGGCCAAGGTGGTGGACGGATACCTGGGGATCTAGTCCTAGCATCTCATCATAACTCTAAGCGAACACATCACGATGCTATCTAAGAAAGTCTACATAATGTTGCCACTACTCGAGGGGCATAGCGGCACTGACCAACATGGGTCTTGGGTCCTCCTGGCTACCGAGGTTCACCTGCACTAACTCGTCGGCCGTAGTAGAGACGCCTTCCTCAAAGGAAGGTGGTGCATCTTCCATGTCCTCCTCTCCACTTGTGGAGGGACCATCCACAGGGGGAGTCGTTTTGGGGATGCCAGACCCTGATGGGAAGATGGTGCCAGCTTGGGCGGCAGAAGTCATCACGTCAGGAGAATCATGTACTACGGTGACCGTGGCGTCAAAGGCGGTTGATCCAATCCCATCTGGACTTCGACCCAAGGGGCCACGCTGTATGACATCAAAGCAGTAGTGGCGCGTTGGATTGAGCCGGTCGATTCCGGCCAAGCGAAACAGACATGTATGACGTACTGCCATTGCCATGAGCCTAACGTCGCAATATCGTACAGGGGTAGTGTAGAGACCTGTATCTTGACGTACATTGACATTACATTACATTTGCGGAATACTTAGTACATAACAAAAACACACACACAAGGATCGTAACATTTTAGTGTCTTTGTAAACTCGGAATATAATCTTCTAATCGTGGTGAAAGATCTTCAAAATCTCCCATAAAGATCTTCCTTTTTTTTACCTAAAACCTTTCTTTATATCCTGGGGAAAAGAAAACATAAAAGGGTGAGCTCAAATGCTCAGTAAGGGTAAACAAAAGAAATATCAATCACATCATATACATAAGTACATAACTTTTGGAAATATTAACCTGCAAAAGAGATCATAATTTCATAACATGGGGTAAATCATGGCAGTGAAATGTAATCACAATAATCATAACTTAAAACATGAAAATTTGTGGCATTCACACATAATCATAGATAATCATTTCTTGTTAGTCAAGACTCATTGCCAAGACTATCTTAGTGGACAAAGTCCCTTTCTGAATCGAGTAACCCTCGTTTCAGTCCTGTTTCACTGAACCGGTATAACCTACCATTTCAGCCATGTCTATCTCATGAGATATAAAATCTTTACCCAATGCATTGGAGGGAGATATAGGTCCCACCCATCTTATAATGAATCCTTTCTTATGTGTGCCACATAATCATAAACCATACATCATTGCATAACCCATGTAATAAAAATGGGATTCTTAAACAACATGACATCATAAAACAATTAATATAAGATAAAGGAATTCATAAAAATAATTCCATCACAACATAATCAAATCAATGTAATAATAGGGATAAAACAGAACCCTTTATTATCTTAGATGGAAAATAATTTTGATAAAACACTTGAACTCCATTCTTGAGGAAAATATCCTTTCTTCTTAAAAAACATTTTCCTTTCTTAACATGTCTTACAATTTTAAACTAAAAGAAGTTTTTTTTAAAATAAACTTGAAAACTTATAAAGTAATCTTCTTGGGAATAATGTTTTAAAAATCTATTCATGCCGTATAAGTTAAAAAAAACATTCTTCGTACTTTTGTCGGAAAAGTCAAAAAGTACCTCGTACGAAAAATGACAAAAGATTCCTTTCATATCCTTTACTAAAAACTCACCGAAGGGTAAAAATGGATTTAAACAATTGTAGGTGGATGGAAATAATATTACATATTGATGAAACATGGATTTGGATGATAAAATACACCCCAGTAAATACTTACGAATAAACAATCTCGGATAAAAATGAGATTGTGATATTTCCCTTACCTTAGGTCCGATTTGCTTCGTAAGTGTCCGAACCTCCTGTATAATGATTTAAATAATGTCATTTAATTATTACAGAATCATATTCATTGTTATGATATCATATATGGTTCACTTATGACTTTATATTACCCGTTCTTTTGTAAATTCCATGTTAAAGAGCGTTTTGGGTAAAATTGTTTCATTTGTCGTCCGTGTTTTGACTTGTAATTATTCATATGATTACTTAGATCATGATTACTTAATTCCAGAACATAAAACATGATTTATATATATATATTCAGGATATAAATATATATAATAAATCATTAAATGGAAAGAAATACACCATTCATGGAGACGGTAGTCCGTACGTACGCATGAACGCTGTTTTCGTTTCCTTATTGAATTGAATGGAATTAAGTACATGAAATACATATAAATATATAAATAAATATAGTATCATTATTATGTCATATATTTCATTAGTACATATTATATATACTTTATAATCATTCTTAAATGGTTAACATGGAGAATGAATCTCATCGCGTCGTGGAGACGGTAGTCCGTACGTACGCACGAGCGATGATATCGTTCCCATGGTCGTGGAATTGTGTTGAAGTGTTTTTATACTATTTCAGTATCAATATAACTTTATAATAATCATTTATAGTTACTCATTAAACCAATATACCCATCCAATTGATGTGGTGGCAGAAAATAGATTACACCACGGCGTGGAGACGGTATTCCGTACGTACGCACGCGCAGTGATTTCCTTTTTCCGTAGGATGGATAGAAGGTTAATTAGAGTTGTTTCATATTTATAATAACATATCAGTATGTAAGTAATACTGATGTTATTAATTTATCATGAAACAACTAAAAAAGAAGAAGTTGAAGAAAAAAGAAATTGAAAAGATCGGTAATGGATATTACCTCTTCTTTGAAACGCCTCTTTGAATCCTTCACTTAGGGAACTAAGATTGGTCTTTGAAGAAGACCAGGACCTCTAGGATTATTCTAGGGAAGTGGAGAAGGGATTTTGGCAGGGGTTGGGCGAGCTTGAGTGCTCAAATTGGTGTGAGGAGGAGGGGGAGGAGGTGCCCTTTTATAAGGGAGGAGAGGGGCACCTTAGGAATATCTCAAAATATTATTTTATATTAAAGTCAAAATCGGTTTATAATGGTTCCAAAGGGTCTTATTTAGAATCTAAAGTGGGGATGGGTCGAAATAATATCAACCAATAGGATTTAGACAAGTTTAGGTTATTATTTTAACCTTATCAATTAGATTTAACTCTAAGTTAAATAATTTAACTTTTACCGTGTCTTTTTGTTTTCTTACACTATATGGTTAATACACTTACTATAACATGCCAAACGAACCCCAAATTGTTTTTTATTAATATATATATCTGCATCTAAGTCATTTGGCCGAACATTAGATTTTTAGGAATAAAATAACAATTAATAATATAATATTTGATTTAAAAACTATTTTGTGTCAATTTTGACACTATTTGATATATGATTTTTGTGAAAGTCATAACAGAGTTATATGTTCGACCCAAGTTGATTAAATAAACACTAATATATCATAGTAACCTAGAAAATTAGTGGAATTCATAAAAAGTCTTAAATTACATTTATTTTGGTATTTATAAAATCAATTATGTCAATATTTCATTAATAAGATAATTACTGCATCATCTTTGTGTCATAAATAAATTAAATTATTTTATGTCTAAAAATTACAAATAAAATACCATTATGTAGGAAAGCTTTTTATCTTTCTAATAAATATTTACAATCTAATTTATCTTATGTATAACCCTATATTAAAAATGGTTTAGTAAATAAACTTTGATTTTAACTCTTTTCACTCTTCTTTGAATTAAATAATAATAAATGTCCTAATCTAATCCAAGTGGGCCTAAATGATAATATTTTACACTAAAGGTTGTTTTTGGTCGAGATACACTTGTCCAATAGTATTAGGACATCTATTAGGGTAATATTAATATCATTTTTATCCTTAATTACCCTATTTACTTTTAACCGTGGTAAATAAAAGTAAAAAGTTACTATTCACCAAAAATTATTTTCATCTCATTGAACCACATTTTACTTACTGACATCAACCGTGTCTCTCGTATTTTTTAAATTCCATTCACATAAGCGGTAAAATTAAGTTTTATGAAAAATTCAGTTTTTTTAACTACCACTTAGTAGTTTCACTATTCATCAAAAATTGATGTTTTTCAGAACAATGCCAAAATTTCATCCTAAGATATATTTCATATTCCGAATTCAAAAATGAAGTCTATTTTACCAAATTCATAACATAGAAGTTGCATTAATTAATTTTATAATTAAATCCCGCTGTTAAAACAAATAGCGTGTTTTTAAGAAACAATATCTATCAAAAGATTGACACTTGATTATGTCTGGTTTAAA
The DNA here is from genome assembly GCA_963277665.1 of Viscum album. NCBI lineage: Eukaryota > Viridiplantae > Streptophyta > Magnoliopsida > Santalales > Viscaceae > Viscum > Viscum album. The sequence continues at coordinate 1,446,368,559 of OY728142.1, read as the reverse complement.
TGTGAAATTACATTCAATGACCAACATTGTATTAAATTGTAAAAATATATTCTAAATATACTTTAAAACCACTGAAATTAATAATTTATCACTATTAATTATTTCGATTAAAAAAGTTGTTTTTAATTATAATTTAGTAATTTTCACTATTCATCAGAATATGAAAGTTATCCGAAAAGTACCAAAATTTCACCTTAGGCTAAATTCGATACTCCGAATCCATAAATGAAGTCCATTTTGAAATATAAAATTTACAAAATTTCAAAAAGTGGTTATTACTATTCACAACAGCTAGTTTTAATAATATCTTAATAGTATATCGTTGTTTAGCGAAACTTGGTGTTGCGTACAACACATGCTATCGAGGAAGGTCGTGATTGCGTGTAATGCAAGGAAAGTCAAGTATGTGTGTTGTGAAAGCTCCTTTTGGTGTAGCGTACAACACAAGACATAAATAAAATTAAAAGGAACATTTTTCATAAAATCTCAGGCTGTTACATTCTACCCCCCTTAAAATGAATTTTGCCCTCGAAATTCGTCGGGGTTATAAATGGTTTACTATTCAAAATTTTCTTTAATAGAAACCAACACCGTAAAAAAAATACCAAAACCTGGCTTTAAAAACTAAAGTATGAAATGTAACGATTACCCAAATAAACTAATCACTGGGTTTCCACATAGGTGGAAATATGGATATGGAAGAGAAATATAACCATCATGTTCTGATGGAGAGTGGTAGAGAACATGGCTATGGAAAAGCCAGTAATCACAAATCCATAAAATTTTGACGATCTAAGGTACCATCTGATTCATCAGGTATAAGATCACTAGGACAACATTTTTGGTTTTCAAGATCATTTCCCTAAAGTTGAAAATTTGAATTAGAATAAATACTTTCTTTATTTTGGTACAATCTCACTGTTGTTCATGCCTTGAACAATTTCCGCTTCATCTCTTAAATAAATGAAGTTGAATTTGTTATTCATGAAGTGTTAGCAGATCATGTGATAGAATGACGGGTCATTCCATCTGTCTTAAACAAAAGGTTAGCAAAAATTATATACATAAGTCGATCTATAGTGAGATTAATCACATATGGTTCCTAAAATGGACTTATACTTCATATATCAAACTGCTTAATATAATAAAACTAGTTTCTACTAAACAGGGACTTCTTGTAGGCCAGTGGTAGGCGATAAAGGCCAGTCGCACTTCAGTTGTGGGTTTGATTCCCACATCCTTGTCCGACGCGATGGGTTGTCGCCCGTCCTGCAGGTTGTCCTTTTTCTAAAACTACATTACTATAACATCCCATCAATACTATCGAAAATCTTCTATCCTTAAGCAATACTAACTTATGTACAACATAATCCATTTTAATCTTTAGGCTTATCCATAATACTGCAGTCCGCTCTCATAATATAGTGAAAACGATTACCAGAGATTTAATACTGTCGTTGATCCCCATATATCATAAGATATGTCTTGTTGGTCACATTCCAAACATTCAAAGGCCTTAATCACGTATTCTCTTGAATACCCATTGAACCTTAGTGAAAACATGAATGCTGTCAAAAGTTAATTTTATATACTCAAACCATGATATCACTTAGTCTTTATATCAATCATGAGCTCATGAATACAATCAAACATCTCATTATCTTCTTATCCCTTCATTATGCTCATATCATCTGTTTACCAAAAATGTCTCAATCACTTTTCATGGTTACCGGTTCCATAAAATTATTGAAAACCACAATAGACCAAAACATAAATATTTCAGTACACCATAAAAGTACCTCAAAAACATTATTCTTGAATACCAATACATAAACACTTCAGTCCATCCACTTCAATGATTGTCGTAGAATAAGTCCTTCCTTGATTTAGAAGTAACTTTTTAGGTCAGGGCATTGAGTTGGGTAATGCCCATGTTCTCTACAAATAAGACATTGAACTCCATAACAATCTGTCACTCTATGACCCTTTTCTCCACACAGATAACATCGGTCCCTCCATTTGAGGTATTCCTCAAGGGTCTTCTTCCCTTCTTTAGAAATCTCAATCTTCCTTTCTTTATGCTCCTCAACATGTGAACATGCATAATAGTTTATCATCCTCTTCTTTGATGAATTAGTCATACTACTAAATTTCACCTTGTTAATCATATATCGCGATGACTGATTCGGCATAATCACAATATCTTTATCTCTAGGTATTTCAAAATTTTGTTGCTCATAGTCACCAATTTTTCCATTGGATTCAATGTTAACCGAATTCCTTCTGGTTCCCTCCATTAACTAAAACACAAAAAGAATTTTGTGAGAGGCGAAATCATGCTATGGAAGACAACATAGTAAAGGTAAAGCACCCTCAATATCTAACATCTTAGGTTAAATTCTAAGATCGTTAGCGCAATTCTAGGACTATAACCTATACGTATACTTAACCTTAGAGACATCCCTAGACATACCTTAGAAATATCTCTAGGTATCTCACTAAAGTTCTCGCATCCTAGTTTCCAAAATTTGACTAAACCTTTCCTCTGATACCAACTGTAGAGACCCGTATCTTGACGTACATTGACATTACATTACATTTGCGGAATACTTAGTACATAACAAAAACACACACACAAGGATCGTAACAGTTTAGTGTCTTTGGAAACTCGGAATATAATCTTCTAATTGTGGTGAAAGATCTTCAAAATCTCCCATAAAGATCTTCCTTTTTTTTACCTAAAACCTTTCTTTATATCCTGGGGAAAAGAAAACATAAAAGGGTGAGCTCAAATGCTCAGTAAGGGTAAACAAAATAAATATCAATCACATCATATACATAAGCACATAACTTTTGGAAATCTTAACCTGCAAAAGAGATCATAATTTCATAACATGGGGTAAATCATGGCAGTGAAATGTAATCATAATAATCATAACTTAAAACATGAAACTTTGTGGCATTCACACATAATCATAGAGAATCATTTCTTGTTAGTCAAGACTCATTGCCAAGACTATCTTAGTGGACAAAGTCCCTTTCTGAATCGAGTAACCCTCGTTTCAGTCCTGTTTCACTGAACCGGTATAACCTACCATTTCAGCCATGTCTATCTCATGAGATATAAAATCTTTACCCAATGCATTAGAGGGAGATATAGGTCCCACCCATCTTATAATTAATCCTTTCTTATGTGTGCCACATAATCATAAACCATACATCATTGCATAACCCATGTAATAAAAATGGGATTCTTAAACAACATGACATCATAAAACAATTCAAATAAGATAAAGGAATTCATAAAAATAATTCCATCACAACATAATCGAATCAATGTAATAATAGGGATAAAACATAACCCTTTATTATCTTAGATGGAAAATAATTTTGATAAAACACTTGAACTCCATTCTTGAGGAAAATATCCTTTCTTCTTCAAAAACATTTTCCTTTCTTAACATGTCATACAATTTTAAACTAAAAGAAGTTTTTTTAAAAATAAACTTGAAAACTTATAAAGGAAGCTTCTTGGGAATAATGTTTTAAAAATCTATTCATTCCGTATAAGTTAAAAAAAACAATCTTCGTACTTTTGTCGAAAAAGTCAAAAAGTACCTCGTGCGAAAAATGAAAAACGATTCCTTTCATATCCTTTAATAAAAACTCACCGAAGGGTAAAAATGGATTTAAACAATTGTAGGTGGATGGAAATAATATTACATATTGATGAAACATGGATGTGGATGATAAAATACACCCCAGTAAATACTTACGAATAAACAATCTCAGATAAAAATGAGATTGTGATATTTCCCTTACCTTAGGTCTGATTTGCTTCGTAAGTGTCCGAACCTCCTGTATAATGATTTAAATAATGTCATTTACTTATTACAGAATCATATTCATTGTTATGATATCATATATGGTTCACTTATGACTTTATATTACCCGTTCTTTTGTAAATTCCATGTTAAAGAGCGTTTTGGGTAAAATTGTTTCATTTGTCGTCCGTGTTTTGACTTGTAATTATTCATATGATTACTTAGAACATGATTACTTAATTCCAGAACATAAAACATGATTTATATATATATATATATTCAGGATATACATATATATAATAAATCATTAAATGGAAAGAAATACACCGTTCATGGAGACGGTAGTCCGTACGTACGCATGAACGCTGTTTTCGTTTCCTTATTGAATTGAATGGAATTAAGTACATGACATACATATAAATATATAAATAAATCCAGTATCATTATTATGCCATATATTTCATTAGTACATATTATATATAATTTATAATCATTCTTAAATGGTTAACATGGATAATTAATCTCATCGCGTCGTGGAGACGGTAGTCCGTACGTACGCACGAGCGATGATATCGTTCCCATGGTCGTGGAATTGTGTTGAAGTGTTTGTATACTATTTAAGTATCAATATCACTTTATAATAATCATATATAGTTACTCATTAAACCATTATACCCATCCAATTAATGTGGTGGAAGAAAATAGATTACACCACGGCGTGGAGACGGTATTCCGTACGTACGCACGCGCGGTGATTTCCTTTTTCCGTAGGATGGATAGAAGGTTAATTAGATTTGTTTCATATTTATAATAACATATCAGTATGTAAGTAATACTGATGTTATTACTTTATCATGGAACAACTAAAGAAGAAGAAGTTGAAGAAGAAAGAAATTGAAAAGATCAGTAATGGATATTACCTCTTCTTTGAAACGCCTCTTTGAATCCTTCACTTAGGGAACTAAGATTGGTCTTTGAAGAAGACCAGGACCTCTAGGATTATTCTAGGGAAGTGGAGAAGGGATTTGTTCAGGGGTTGGCCGAGCTTGAGTGCTCAAATTGGTGTGAGGAGGAGGGGGAGGAGGTGCCCTTTTATAAAGGAGGAGACGTGCACCTTAGGAATATCTCAAAATATTATTTTATATTAAAGTCAAAATCGGTTTATAATGGTTCCAAAGGGTCTTATTTCGAAGCTAAAGTGGGGATGGGTCGAAAGAATATCAACCAATAGGATTTAGACAAGTTTAGGTTATTATTTTAACCTTATCAATTAGATTTAACTCTAAGTTAAATAATTTAACTTTTACCGTGTCTTTTTGTTTTGTTACACTATATGGTTTATACACTTACTATAACATGCCAAACGAACCCCAAATTGTTTATTATTAATATATATATCCTTATCTAAGTCATTTAGACGAACCTTAGATTTTTAGGAATAAAATAACAATTAATAATATAATATTTTATTTAAAAACTATTTTGTGTCAATTTTGACACTATTTGATATATGATTTTTGTGAAAGTCATAACAGAATTATATCTTCAAAACAAGTTTATTAAATCAACACTAATATATCATAGTAACCTAGAAATTAGTGGAATTCATAAAAAGTCTTAAATTACATTTATTTTGGTATTTATAATATCAATTATGTCAATATTTCATTAATAAGATAATTACTACATCATCTTTGTGTCATAAATAAATAAAATTATTTGATGTCTAAAAATTACAAATAAAATACCATTATGTAGGAAATATTTTTAGATTTCTAATTAATATTTACAATCGAATTTATCTTATGTATAACCCTATATTAAAAATGGTTTACTAAATAAACTTTGATTTTAACTCTTTTCACTCTTCTTTGAATTAAATAATAATAAATGTCCTAATCTAATCCAAGTGGGCCTAAATGATAATATTTTACACTTAAGGTTGTTTTTGGTCGAGATAGACTTGTCCAATAGTATTAGGACATGTGTTAGGGTAATATTAATATCATTTTTATCCTTAATTACCCTATTTACTTTTAACCGTGGTAAATAAAAGTAAAAAGTTACTATTCACCAAAAATTATTTTCATCTCATTGAACCACATTTTACTTACTGACATCAACCGTGCCTCTCGTATTTTTGAAATTCCATTCACATAAGCGGTAAAATTATGTTTTATGAAAAATTCAGTTTTTTTAACTACCACTTAGTAGTTTCACTATTCATCAAAAATTGATGTTTTTCAGAACACTGCCAAAATTTCATCCTAAGCTATATTTCATATTCCGATTTCAAAAATGATGTCTATTTTACCAAATTCATAACATAGAAGTTTCATTAATTAATTTTATAATTAAATCCCGCTGTTAAAACAAATAGCGTGTTTTTAAGAAACAATATCTATCAAAAGATTGACACTTGATTATGTCTGGTTTAAATGTGAAATTACATTCAATGACCAAAATTGTATTAAATTGTAAAAATATATTCTAAATATACTTTAAAACCACTCAAATTAATAATTTATCACTATTAATTATTTTGATTAAAAAAGTTGTTTTTAATTATAATTTAGTAATTTTCACTATTCATCAGAATATGAAAGTTATCCGAAAAGTACCAAAATTTCACCTTAGGCTAAATTCGATACTCCGAATCCATAAATGAAGTCCATTTTGAAAAATAAAATTTACAAAATTTCAAAAAGTGGTTATTACTATTCACAACAGCTAGTTTTAATAATATCTTAATAGCATATCGTTGTTTAGCGAAACTTGGTGTTGCGTACAACACACGCTATCGAGGAAGGTCGCGATTGCGTGTAATGCAAGGAAAGTCAAGGATGTGTGTTGTGAAAGCTCCTTTTGGTGTAGCGTACAACACAAGACATAAATAAAATTAAAAGGAACATTTTTCATAAAATCTCGGGTTGTTACAGGTAGGAGGCTCGAGGATCACCTGAGCCTGGTTGGTGTAGGAGTACAATGTGATTTCCTACCGTCGCCTGGACCCGGAAATATGACTTCCTATGGTACTCGAGACAACAAAGCACTGCCCCATGTATGGGGTTGTGGCCTCCAACCGATGGATTGGAAAGACATATGCGTCGTCCAAACCTGCCCAGGGATCACTTGCGTCAATGGCAGGCTCAACCTCACCTACCAGGATCTGCTTGTCCTTGCGCTTGTAATAGTCGGCGTCTAGATAACGGGCTTCACAAGAGTCAAAAGGAGACACATCTCCTTGGAGCGCTCCTACTCGACCCTTAAGGGAGTATTTGAGGCACTGGTGATACGATGAGGGAACCCCTGCGTGAAGGTGGAGCCACGGCCTGCCCATCAACGCGTTGTAGGCGGTGTCCTGAGAGACAACCATGAATTCGGTGTTGGAAATTAGGCCACTGAACTGGGTCATCAATTGAATCTTGCCGAGTGGATTTTTCTCAGTCCTATCATACCCCTGGATCCTGAGGTCGAAGGGGGTTAGATCATCCTCAGACAGCCCCAGATTCTGTAGTGTCCGAGTTGGGATTAGGTTAATCCCGAAACCCATGTCAACAAGACAATTCCAGACTTCCACGCCATTGAACTGGCCGGTGATGTACAGTGGGTGAATATGCCACTTTATGGGAGGGTCTTCATCTTCACTGAAGAATGAGATAACCACCTGACATTCGGCATTCTCGATCGCCTCGGTGTGGAAGGCTTCTGCAACCGCTACCTCCGTCTCAAATTGGAGGGGGATCCTTATATCCTTGGCGAGCACCTCACGCATTTCAGATGACATGAGAAGATCCTCAAGGATATAAAACCTTGCCGGAATACCGTCCAGGTGCTTCAGAACATCATTATTTCGAGCCAAACGTGAGCTTCTGCTTACAGGAGGCCGCTATGTGATTGGAGGCATGATGGGCTCCGCCAACTAGACCGGTGACTGACTGGTACTAGGCACGTGTTGCTGTTAACTAGTCGAAGCCCGAGAAGTGGCTGCCGGATTAGGGTCGGAAGGATGTGGTCCCGGATTAGGGCCGGAAGGCTGCTGTCGGCCGGTGGCTGGGCAGAGCTGGTCGCAGCACGGCCGAGGTGGTTCTGCCCAATCCAACAACACAAACGGTGGTAAAGGCAAACCCGTCAACATCAGATGAAGGCGTCGCATGTGCTGATCTCTATATCGAGCATGTTGTCTGGTTTCAGTGGCGTTCACGGCTTGGATAGAGCAGCCAACTGCCGTGCCACGGCAATTCACGTAGCCACGACTCCACCGATGTTGGCAATGGCTGGGGAAATTGGGAAGGTCCACCTGGAATTCCTCATCGTCGGGAGTCAAAAAGGTTTTTACCAAATCTACGGTATTAACCGAATAATACCCCGAACTTTCACTCGAGGATTCATCCACTACCGGACGGAGTCTCGGAGGGATCCCCATTTCTGGGGGCATAAAATCTCTAAGAGTGCAGGATGATGATGACATTGGCAGGGTGCGCTCTTTCTTCCTGCGCCGCCGCTTTCTCTTCTGGGAAGACGTAGGCTGGGACGACGATGCTGAAGTGGAACTCACAAATTCTGAGGGCTCTGGCTGATTCAGGCGGGCACAGATGATGCCATGGGTGCGAGTGACCATCTTGCGGGCCATCTAGTCGTTATACTTCTGAGACGCACGGTCGAAAACCTGCTTCCATTCATCCTCGCTACCAGTACTGTCATCTGGTCCCACAAAGACACCTTCCACCTGCGTTGGGGCTAGGCCCAACCTAACTATGTTGTTTTCAATCTGGTCTTGGAGCTAGTCCTTGAACACATATCATCTCTGGATGGTGTTCCCCAGGGTCCGGTGATAAGGGCAATAGTTAGGGTGATCAGTGAGACGCACCTCTTCTAGCTTCCAGCACTCAGGTAGACGCATGATCCTATGCTCCAAGGCACTACGGAAATAATCGGGGACCTGGGCCTCTTCAAATGAGTAAGCTTGATTCCTTCTATCCGAAAAGGGGGCTCTTGGAGGCTGGCCATGACCAGGGGCCGGAGGAGCATGCGGAGGAGGCGGAGCCTGATTATCTCGCCTAGGTGGTGGCGGTGTGTTACGCGGAGGTGCCTGCCGATTTTGAGGCGGTCGCTGTTGGGCCGGAGGCTGTGCCCGTGGGGGTGGACCCTTATGGGGCTATTGATCTGGCCTCACTGGTAGTGACTCTAGCTTCCTGGGAGCCTCTATATGGGCCACAACAGTGGGCTCGGCTCTTGCATCTCTCATTGTAGGGACTACAGGAGGCAGCGGGTGTGTCTGACTGACCTGTTGCAGGGCTTCTTCGAGGTGTTGAGCCTTGTCTGAGATGTCCCGGAACCCTCCTGGGTAATTCTGACTGATCAGAGAAAGAACCAGCTCTACCTTGACGTCCCCAACATGCATCATCAGTAATTACTCATGAGTTAGTGGCATGTCATGGGAGTACGTGAGCCCATTCCACTGGGCGAAGAAGTCCGCGACTCTCTCATCGAGCCTTTTTTTGCACCTTAAAAGGTTTGCGATGTTCGTCTTCCGGGTCGTGGAACTGAACTAGTAGAGGAATTGCCTGCGAAGGTCCTCCCATCTAGTCACAGATCCAACAGGGAGCTGGCTGTACTAGATGAATGCTGGTCCTTTCAGCGTCTGAACGAAGCAACAGAGCTTGGTGGCCTCCTACTGTGCTGGAGTCCCTAACACAGGCCCACACCTTGAGCTGATGTGGGCCAAGTGCTGTGGCGGGTCTCCGGTCCCGTTAAAGGGGGCAAAAGTGGGGTTCCCAAATCTCGGTGGGGCTGACATATCATCCACCCATGTTGGGTATGGCTTACTGTCCGGTGGGATTTCCACCTACTGAGTTTTCAGGGCCTCTAAGAGGGTGATTAGCACTTCCATTAGATCGTTCAGACATGGGTTTCTGTCCTGACGGGGATCTCTAACCACAAGCACATTTCCGAGCTCTTCAATCTGGTAGTCGAGCTCAGCAACTTGCGGGGCGGCACGTGGAGCAACTCTTGGGGCAGCGGGAGGAAACCGAGTGGGTTCCCTTGGGTGATCACGCCACTGAGAAGGGTTTGGTGAAATGTATCGTGCCCTCTTTCCATAGGCTCCATCCTCTCCCCTGTCGGTGAATGCAGCATTGTAGTGGTTTCCCGGGGGAATCTCATCAAGGGGTAGGTTCTCCTACCCCTGCTGTCCTGGCCTAGGATTACCGTAGTCAGGCCACCGCTCTGCAATGTGTTCGGCCAAGAGATCATCAACCAACCTCTTTTGCTCAGCAAGCTGTTGGTGTAGCATGGCCTTCTTGGGATCTTCCTTATCCTTCTGTGCCGAGGAAGATGGGTCGGCGAGCTTGACAGCCCCGATGTTCTCTTTACGCTTGCCGATGTTTCGGCTCAGTGTTAATTCCTCAGTGGGTGTGGAGATACCTAGGAGGCTCCTCTTTTGGCGAGTAATCCTCCCAGAAGGGTCCAGTAGTGGCTTTTCCTCAGGGGGTGAGTCCCCATCGAGGAGTTACACACCGTTACCCTAACCTGGAAGGTCAGCCATGTTGACCTCCACTGCCCTTGATGACATTCCCTCAGAGCCGCCCAGTGAATCGGGCTGTCGGCGAATCACATAGAAAATAAGGGCAGCGTACTACCCCCATCTGCAGATGTGCACGTGGGGGGTGGATTCCTCGATAAATTTGCATAGTACGTGAAAAATCTGGACACATTGTTGCTAGAGGGCCCTGTGGTGGCCAAGTGACTCGGGGTACCGAACCGCGGGGAGCACAACTAGGTCAACCCGAGGGCACTGCTCACCGACATCCTCGAGATGTGCTTGACTCCTGGGATAGGAAGCTCGTTGATGGCGAAGACGGGAGTGGGTCACCCGGAGAGTCTGGCGGAAACATTCAAACTCTCCAGGGGTGAGAGACTCTGGCATATCAAAATCTGATCCTGCGATGGGCCAAAAATTCTTGGGGAAGTGGCCTGCTGCGAGGACGATCCAGAAGCTCCACGACCCTGGTTCGGGATCCGGCCCTTGCAGCCCCTGCTCATCATCCGAGAATGGCTGGGGAACTGGCAGCAGTATCGAAGCAGGACACTGGGCTAGTGAGTTGGTCGGCGGAGAATACAGCGAGCAGGCCGATTGGCCGCCAAATCCTAAGTTGTCCTCCAAGGGTTGCACTGTCTTGGCTGCCACGTCACGATAGGATGGGCCAGCGAATAGGCCTCCTATCACAGCTTCGGTGCTTTCTGAGGTTGTGTCATGTCGCGACTCTTCTGTCGGACCCCAGAAAAGTTCCCCACCCACCCGGACTGAGGTGGAAGGTGCTTCTGGGGTGGCCAGTGGTAACTACGGGTCTGACCCTTGGGGGTACGCCAAGTCCTCCTCCTCCTGAATATACATTCAGAGGGAGACTAGAATCATGCGGATCATGCATTAAGGGAATACATGGCTGACGCGCCGTGTCCCCACCCCTGCCCTTGACTCGTAGGACTGGGGGGAGGGCTCCATTGCTGAGTCATACTCCGCCTCATAGTCTAAGAAACGGACTGGTCTGATTTCCATCCGAACTCCCCTGACATGCCTCTTGCGGCAACGACGTCCCGCCTTCCTTCCCCTGGGTGGCTCCTCAGGGCAAGGATGATTTCCTTCAAGGAGTCCCCTGGCTGCAATAGTGTTGGGGTAGAGAGGACTGAAGGCCAGGGTGCGAGAAGAATCGGGACAGATGTCGAAAGGGGCATGGGGAGGACCTCCATGTGGGTGAGCGACTAGATATGCAACGACTCCATACTCGCGACCAGCGGTAGGGGAAGTGACCTCACACCCAGTGCAGTGAGCACTATAAAAAGCCATACCCAGGTTGTAGCTATTGCGGAGAAGCCTTATGCTTTCTATATTAGTGGAACGGAATCGGCCTTCATGGTGGGTGGCACTACCGCGAATTGGTCCGCGGTGGCCATTGCCTGTGCCCGCAACCGGGAGAGTTGACCCAACCTGCCTGCAGGGCGGTCGAGGCCTTGATCCGGGTTGGGCACGTGAATTCCCCTACTCAACATGTGCGGGGGGTCTGGTAACATGAGTCAGTAGTGGCTAAGGCCACAATGGTTGCTAATGTTGGTTCCCTAGGGTGGGAATTCTTCTTCGCTCGCGCCCAACGCTGGCATCAGGTCAGATGGGTTGGAGCCGGTGGTGCATGAATGAAGATTGCCTGCTTCTTGGCCCGGGGAGTCATGCGGTGGCGTTGACGCAGCCTGGCGGTGGCCCTTGCTGTGAACCCCTGGGACGGGTCTTCGACCAGGCGGACCCGAACATCTCCCACCTCATCGGCATAGGGAAGGGAGGTGTCAAGGTGCTCTGGGGATAGGCTCCCGAAGTGGTTGAATGTCGGAGTCGGGAGTGGCGGATCCATGCACGGCCCTTAGGGGTGGCGACGGTGGTGGTGAGGCGCAACCACCTCTAGATACAAACGGGCCATGTCCCTGGTGGGGATGACCCCTTCCTCATCGTATCTACGAACTAGGTAATTGATCACCCTTCGTTGGATGATTTCTGACGGAGAAAGGGGTGTGAGTGCCCGACAACTACGGCGGTCAGAGTTGGAGCGAATGTGGAAAAGGCAGGACCACGCGGGGTGGCCGCGTCGATACTGCCTCGGCCCCTGCGCCAGTGGGCAGGTGGCGGTCGAGCTCCAGATGCAGCGATATGATTCCTAGAAGTAGGGATATGAACCCATTAGTACTAAAGAGAAATGAAATCGACAACCAATAGCCCAGTGTCATTACATATTCTGTGGTCAGCGAGAGGGATCCACGCTGACGACGTCGAAGAATGGAGTGCTCAACATCCTGAATGCCTCAACCCCTGGCGGGTTTTACGTCCTGGTGCTAGGTGCCCAGACCTGGTGACATGCCAATCTCATGACACCCTGAACGCTACCCGTCTCCATATTGAAGAGAAGATATTCACATCGGGTTCACCATTTTCTATTTCCGATGCTTTTACGCTGGGGAGCGCACGCGTCCGTCCCACGAGGGGGAGGACACGTGGCTTGTTGCCCTGCATTCCGTCTTTCCAAAGGCGGGTGGCATCTGTTCTTTGTTCAGGGACGTCTTCTCCTTGATCAAAATTGGGATGATGGGATGTCGGTTCTTCCTTCTGTGGATTCCTCCTCAGAGCTCGTCACCTAGTCCGGGACTCCCTCATAGATTTAAGATGGGTTCGTGAAGCTCATTCTCGACGCCATATCTGCATGGACACCAGTTAATTACGTAGCTTCCGTTGAGATGCTCCATGGGGTCTGGTCGGGGTAGCAACCTTCGGTAAGGAGAATGGTCATGCTGGGGTGTCGTCGGCGCGCCTTGACGCTAGGGATTGACACGTCTGTCTTCTGTCCCTTAACATAGGGCTATTCGAGGGTGTGGAAGCCCGGGGCATCCCACATCCAATGCGGGGAATTGTGTACTGTACGAGGTTTTCCTCATCTTCCCATGTTTAACATGGAGTATGACGCGAGTTTAACATATTGCGGAGATAGATCAGACTGATCGGAACACTGAGAGTGGATCGGATTGAAGGACCCCCTAGGGGGAACACCGATGTTGGGGCCAGCACGTGGGTGGCTTCCTGGATACTATGGGGTGGAATGAGGTGGCATGATCTCACCGGGATGTGGCGGCCCGGGTAAGGATCAGGATGAGTGATGGAGTGACGGGCTTGAACCTCATGGAGGCTTCCTACGTATCCCCATGGCAGGGAATCAAAGTCCGCGTAGTGCAGTGATATGGTGGGACACCTGAAGAAGCGACCCATGAGAATGAACACATGGATTTGAGCATGGGGGGAGTAAGATCTTTGGGCTAGGGCATGAGCTTCCCGATGCACGTGGGCTCGAGGGAGAGGTCAGGATGATATGTGGGGGTGAGGTATGGGGCATACGCTTTGAGGCGGCCCATGATGGTGGGTATGGGGCTCACACTCTTAGGCGGCCCATAAAGGTGGTTGTGAACCGACGTGGAGGGGTCGGAACAACTGAGTGGTGGGTTTGAACCTCGCGGAGGCTTCCTATGTACCATGCGTTAGCATGGATCAAAGTCCATGTAGTTCGGGGCATACAATTTAACGTCATGTGAGACGAGATAAAGTTTAACATCATGTGGGACGAGGGAATACAGTTTAACATCATGCGGGGTGAGGGAATACATTTTAACATCATGCGGGATGAGGAATTTGGTGCGTATGCTCTAAGGCGGCCCAAGGTATTGGCGAACCGACATGAAGAAGTTGGAATGACTGGGTGGTGGGCTTGAACCTCGTGGAGGCTTCCTATGTACCATGCGTTAGAACGGATCAAAGTCCACGTAGTTCACTGGGATGGGGCTTATGCTCTGAGGTGGCCCATAGGAGGATTTCATGGTCGATGTGCGCTCTAAGCCCACGTGAGTCATGCTCGGTGTGAGAAACAAGAGGCATCATGGACTAGACGATCACGTCGCAAAGGGTGCGTCCGTGAGAAGAGGAAAGGGGATTAAGCATTGAGCGACCCAAAGAGGAAACCAGGGATTATGCGTGGTTAGTGGACCTTGGTGCTGGGGCTTACTCCAGGATGGATTCCCGTGGTGCGACAAAGCGCAGTGGGAAAGGGACTCCACTGTCCTTGGCAACGGGGAAGTTAGGAGGTGCATGGGTGCAACCTTCCGCAAGAGAGGCTAGGGGCTTACGCTCTGAGTCAGCCCTTCCCCCGTGGACAAACTCCACTCCGACAAGGAGGATCTCATTCCATTTGAGGAAGAATCCATCCCCGTGGAGACAAGTGGGCATAAAAAATGTCCGAGCTGGGGGGACCCTACGTGCGAGGCACGGGGTCAGACCACAGTTTAACGTCATGTGTTAAGGACGAGGTGCTTAGTAGTTTAACGTCCTGCAGCTTGGATGAGGTGGGTTCAATCCACACCCCTAGGGATTACATTCCCAACACCCTCTACCCCTTGTGGGAGGGAAGGCATCGGCAAGGCCATAGTAAAGGGGGGCCGTAGGGCAAACCATTTAGGGGTCCACGTTAGCGTGGCTATACGAAGAAGCAATAGCCATTAGCGTGCCTATGAGAAGAAGCATAAGGCAAAGCAACGCAATAGGAAACACCACCCAAGGGAACTTGAGGTTACTTCGTACTATCCTGGAAGGCCGTACGAGAAAACAACGCATGGCGTGCATGCCCGACATGGGAGACATCGGGCAACTACGCAGGGCGTCAAGGTGAGAGTTCCTGGGTTTTGGGTGCAAACAGAAGGTTTGTGTGCAAAACACCGGGATGGCGCACAATTGCGTCAGAGAATTGCGCACAGATAAGGGATTGCGTGCGGGGAAATGGCTGATCACTGGCGAAACCTATAAGAGGAATGGCGCACAATTTGGAAGGGATTGCGCGCAATTGGAAGGGATTGCGTGCAAGGGGCAAGGATTGCGCGCAAAGGAAGAACTCAGAGGATTTTGGAAAATTCACTTAAGCTAGTGGGGTTGCGTGAAAAGGCGAACCCCAGGGCAAGGTTGCGCGAAAAAGGGAATTACATGGAAGTCATCTGGTGCACGCGGGAGTCCGAATTGCGCGCACGGGAGCTGGTCCGAATTCCTCAACCCCGAAACGGTTGTGGTCGCCTTCTATTTATAGGCATCCACCATCACGGAATCCAGGTGGCACACGAAATCTTCCGCGCCAAGACCAGTCGGCGCGCAAAGCCTCACCGCGCGGAACCGGGATCGCAAAATTGCGCGCCCTCCCGGTGTTTTTACGAGGATCCTGGACTTCCTTCGTGCATCCAACATTCTTTCACACAAGTCCTTCTTAATTTCGCGCACCACTTCTGGGCCATCCGGACTGGGTCTATGATTCTGAATATGACTTCGCTACATCCGTTTGAAACTTCCTCTGGGAGTTGCGGACTTTTTCAGCGTCTACAATAACAAATCATTATAGCTTCAACATTAAGGGTAATTTATTTTATTTTATGCACTTAGAATAAAAACAATTATTGTTTTATGGGTATCTTATATACACAAAAAATTAATTAACAAATCTTATCATTTTATGTGTGAAAAATCATTATAAATTCATAAATGTCATAATTGGAACAATATATTTCCCTGTTAAATAATTTATGAAATTACATGTATGAATTTGATAATTTTATTAAGTATTGTTTTATTCTTATTTTAATTTTATGTAATTAATAATTTCAAATAATTACTTATCTAAAAAGGTATTTCACGCTTTTGTTTAAAGGTGATTGTATTTAATATTTTATTAATTTATTTTTCCAATTATATATCCAAGTTAATAATTTTTAAAAAAATGTATTTCTCCTAAAAAGTTTATTAAAAATCGATTTGTCAATAATAATAAATTATTTTCTTTTATGAAGATAATTTATATTTTATTTCAAATGATTTAATGGATTGAGATTGAGAAATGTTTATCTTTAAAATGTTTTCCTAAAATTTGATCCAACACATGGATATCAGGCGGGAGAATGGGGAATGGGGAGTGAACCCACAACCTCATAGGATGTTGTTCTTATAGGTGATATTTCTTATGTTCATATGGGGTTTCATTGGATCTTCCAAGAATCAAAACAATCCATAAATAAATTATTATTTCAAAATAATTTCAAAAGAGAAATCTATATATTTTCAATGAAATATTTTTGAAATGAATGATCAAAATAAGTATTCTTGAAATGGATTTTAAATATCAGATATTTATATTTGATAGAAAGTATTTTTAAAAGAATTTTTATACAGGTTTTTCAGTGGGTTTAAAAACCATTACAATGAAATTTAATGTTCACACCCTATTTAAAATGTAGTTCATGGGTATCATAAAAGTTTTAAGATAAAAATATTTGGAGTTAGAGCATGAGGATAATATTATTTTAAACTTTGATAATTTTTGAGGAGTTTTATAATTATCTAGAACCTAGAAAAGAAAAGGTAATTTTTTGTATAAAGCACCGTGTATTTTTCAATTGTTATTTATAAAAAAATACACAACATGTTTTTAGCACTGAATCCAGAAGAGGGGGTTTGATGTGTTATAAGTTGTATTAGAGGAATTGTATAGAAATTTTTTAAAACTTATTACATTACATTAGATTAGGTATATATTATTAATATAATATTCTCTTATGTAATTTATAAATGGAATGCTGGAGAAACCAAATAAATATATTATCCCTTCCAAATGAACTACTTGTTAGGATCATTGTAGATTCAATCTATGAATAATTTCATCCTTTGATTCCATGTTAATTTCCTATAAAGATCTTTAAAACATATCTTATAAATCTAACATACACTGATTCTATCAAGTATCTAGATTTCATTACTATGTCCTCATTCTGATGCATCTTTCCAACCATAAACACCATGTAATGTATGCAGAATGACTTTTTTAAATTATTTACCCTATCCAAACTACATTAATTTCACCCAAATTGTTTTACAAATGTAAAGGGGGAAACCTCTGTGCTTCATACATGTGTCAACTATTATCTTTTTTTTCAAGGTAGAATAGACGATTATTTTGAAACATTCAAAAATGCGACAATGAGACTGTCTTATTGGAATCATGCTCAAACATACCGTTTTTGAGTTTTATACTTTATTTTCTTGTGTATGAACTATATTTTGATTTTTATATCAGTAAAACCCACATTCACAAGTTGAATATAGGAAAGAGAAGTATAATAATTTCAAGCTTCCATGAACCTCACTCACCTTAGAGGGTGTTTTCCTCCCCGTGAAGCTCGTCAACTTTACAGACCATGGGGATATTGAAACTGAGGAAGACCTTGGGTAACTATGAACCAAGATTGGAACCATGATTGAAGTCTGAAAATTATGAGAAATGTTCAATTATGATGACATAATTCTATAAAGGTAGGGATAATGTAACTTCTCAAGTTTTTATGTATCTTTTCTTTTAAATAAATACAATAGCTAAATGAGTTTTTATTTATAATGAAAAGAATAAAAAAACATTTTATTGATACATTGAATCTAATAAATCATTAGTAAACAAGAGATATCATATAAAACCAATTATTATTGATTGTAAAACAACTAAATCTACACCAAGAAACATAAGAAGGAAAATTGAGTATCTCACATATTCTAAATCTTAAATAATCATAAAAGTGATAGTAAGTAAAATAGGGATAATACTAAAAATAAGAAGAAAATATAGCACCATAATGAGAGAACGAAATTAACTTTGAGGATTTTTTATATGCCTTTTTAATTCCCTTAGACATAGGTATTTATAAGGATTTTATTTTGACCATTATAAATTATAACTAATAGAATTTTTAGTTTTATTTTTGTAGTGCGATGTAAGAGACTTTAGTGATGTATAGATGAAAAAAATATATTTGACAAGCCTTAATAATTGTTCGATATTATTGTACATCAAAGAAACTATATTAGTAATCTATATTTTGAAATAAAAATAGCTTTTAGAGAAATAAAACTACATATTTTAAACCTACTAATCCATGATACTTATTACTAGTTGTACAAAATAAAATACACCAAAAAATAGAATAATAGCACAAGGTGGATTTTTTATAATTAGAAAAATAATAATGAGAAAAATAGCTGGAATATAGAGATAAAAAGTAAAGTAAATAATAATCATGATCGGAGGAGAAATAACATCATTAGAACTAGTATTTATAAAGTTTAATTTTCTGACTATTAAGAAATAGTCATTAATTTTCTTGGAAATTAAAGATAAATTTAAATAATACTTTTAAAATAATTTTAAATAGTTAGTTAAAATTTATAGCCAAAATGTTAATAAATGAATTATTAAAACATTTTTAAGATAAAATTAATTAATGCATAATATTAATTTTTATAGGAAAATGTAATTCTTTTACAGTAAATTTATGTTTTTCCAATTTTTAATGAAATTAAAAAAGTTATAATATTTTTGTTTTATAAAGTTTATAACTTAGAATTTTTTTAGTTTTTCCTTTAGTTTAAAAATGGGCCAACCTATAAGATTTGGGAAAACCTCAACCATAGGGGGTCCACTACGGTTCAACCCTAGTATGAGATGAATTGTCCCAAGCTATGTGGAAGAGGCTTTCTAGGTGCATTTGGTTTAGGTAGAGAGTTCCCCAGGGTTGAGAATATGGTGGGAGAGTCACCCATAGGGAGCCCATGTGTAAGGATCCCGATGTGTATTATATTATAAGGATATGGGAAGCCACATTGAGATTTATAAGGCACCCAAAATATCTTTCCCTTCTCTATGTGGGATTTTCAGGACACACCCATAACCATCTAATTGTGATCTGATTTATCCAATTCATCCACTTCCACTAGTGATTCTCTCTCCTTTAACTAGTAATCTGATTCTAAATCAATGGATGAGATCTAGTTTTATATATAGAACTAATCTGAACCATCCATCCCTTTTTCCCATTATATTCAACATAGAGTTAACCAACCCAAAAAACCCTCAACGCATCACTCCTCCTTCATTGATTCCACTACTATCATGATCAACCATGACACAATGATAAATTCTTAAATGAGAAACAAAATAAATCTCTTAAATCAATATTTTAATAAAATAATCCGTACCCAAGTAACATCTGTATCTAAACAACACATTGACTTTTTGGTCTCATCTCTACTCCAAGAATAAACCATGTTTTTTGATGATGTCTACACCAAAACAGCAAAGCCACCATCACATAAAAAATGTATATAGGTTGTCAAGATTTGTTTTTTAGGGAACCTAAAAACTCACTGGATTATTATAGTTTCCTATATACAAAAAATGTAAAATATATACATTTATTTTGGTTATTGTAAAACAACCTAATATTTTTCCATTGGACGTAGTCAACTTGCACTACAAAGCCAAATATATCATTAAATCCTTCTCATAAGTAGATATAATAAAATATATTACATAATTTATTGAACCAATGATTTTAGTTACAAATGGAGATTATTTTCCCTATAAATGGTAGAAAGAAACCTTTCTAAAAATTTTAAACATGCAACCCTATATCATGTTTTCATACCCAGAGAACCAGCATACCCATTTTCTTTTCCATTAGATAAGGTAAGGGATATTTTCAATGTTCAAATAATTAATTATTGTTAGAATTATTTTATTATTCTATTTTATTGAGATTAATTTTTAAGAGAATTCATCATTCAAAATATTTCTTCTATTATCGTAATAATTATATTTTTCAAATAAATATATACATATCAAGTTATTAAAATTGAACATAGTTCAAAAAACCCTAGATGACGGCCATAAGGTCCTTTTTGATAACATTGTGATGAAATCTGACCTGGATAAATGTGTTTTTATAGAATCTGTAGTCAGTACATTTTCCAGCTAAGATTATCTTAATTTACTATCCTATGATATACCACATGACAGTTGGGGTGAATATTAATTGTTAATGGAACTTCCTCCAAAGTTATTTCCTCTTGTTGTGGTGTGTCTAGAATTATTCATTACCATCATATGATAATATCCAACATATGGGGATAAGCATTGCTTCATGATGTAACTACTGTAGAGAGCCGTCAATTGAATCTACAGAGCATCTGTTTTTCAATAGTGAGTGGGATAAGTTTTTGTGGACCTCATTTGGGCAATTTACAAGCTAGTATAACCTATCCCTTACCACCAAGAATTTCCTTCATTGTTGGTTCCATGGTGAAGACAGATACAACCTAGAATAAAGGGCCCATGTTTTGATTCTCACTGTAAGCTTATTGATTATATGGTCTGACAAAAACGACATTCTACACCAATAGTTAGTTTGTTCATCTACGAGAATTCCTTTCAAAACCTAAAACTTAATTCTAGATTTATATAGGTTATGTAAAGGCTTGGATCATGCACCCTCTATCTTGCACATGTTTTGATCTCATTCCCCCCTCAACAACATTCATACTACCTGACATTCATGGGTTAGATGGAGGACTCCCACCATGGGGTACAAACTTAACAGTGATGGATATTGATGTATGGGTCTCATACATGTAAATGGAGTTTTGAGAGATTCTAGAGGCTCTATTTTGGATTATTTTTCTGATTTTTTTTGGATGTGGTGATTCCCTTCTAGTAGAGGCTCATTCCATGTTAACTGGCCTCCTCATTTGTAATCAGAGATACTTTCATATTATATAGATTGAGATAGATTATTCAAATGTTTCTAATGCCATGTTAGGTAAAGGTCCTATTACATGGTCCATTAAGTATTTAGTTAGGTGATGAAAGGGACTCCAGAAAAATATGAT
Organism: Viscum album; assembly: GCA_963277665.1. Classification (NCBI taxonomy): domain Eukaryota; kingdom Viridiplantae; phylum Streptophyta; class Magnoliopsida; order Santalales; family Viscaceae; genus Viscum; species Viscum album. The sequence continues at coordinate 1,446,347,409 of OY728142.1, read as the reverse complement.
GTCCATCATACATACTTATTGTGAGGGTAATATAGTGTCATACTATCTTGCTTCTACAACATCTCCACATGAACTTCTTCTCACTTTTTATACCCCATGATCCTTTTTTAATGAAGGTAATCACTTTGTTCGAGATGATTCTCTTGGATTGAATTATTTTAGGCCACCTTAATTTATTTTTTCCTTTTTATGCTTTTCATCCTTTCCCTTTAAATAAATTAAAGGTCTTTTGTTGGTTACTATGTATTTTTTAGTTGTTCTTCATAAAAAACAAAAAAAAAATGTTTTTATCATGAAATCTGGAAGCATGGATTTAGGGTGTTATAAAAATATACATAATACTAAAAAACATACAAATATAATATATATTCAATAAATATATATTTTTTTATTTTAAAAAAATGTGGATATAGAAAAATGAATTACATTGTTTATTGGGATAGTAGTTTGTACGTATGAATGATCATTGTTTTCATTTTCAAATTAAAATAGGAAATAATGAAAAAATGATATTTTATAATTAGAGAATTATAATTTTATCAAATATATCATATATTTTTAAATAATATATTATTAAATTCATTAATTTGAGGTGGTTATGGGAAATGAATCATATTGCTACATGGAGGCAGTGGTCCATACATACACAAGAGCGACATTTCCATTATACATTTGATGGAAAATTGGTCTAAAATGATTATATAATAATTATAATAATATATAATAACATTTATGATACTGGATTAATGATTCCATGATATAATTTTTAGGTTTTGATATGGTGAAAAAAGAAATAAAATTGAAAAATCTTGGTTAAGATTAATACCTCTTCTATGAGAGATAACCATTGAATTACACATTTTTCCATGGAATATTTCACTACAGAGAAGATCAAGGTATCTATGTTGAATTTAAGGAGTATATGTATGTTTTTAGTTAGTTACTTTAATTTTTATAAGGCTAAAAATTCACGAATAAGGGAGGATATGAGTCATCCTTTCAAATGTTAGGGAGATGCCCCGAAGGGAATTTTATAAAATGATTTTATAATATAAAGTATTTTTATTTTCTTAGTGAAAGAAAGGACAAGGATTTTAATATAATATAATATAGGGTCAATATCTATTCAAACAACAAAAATAAGAAAAATTTATTTAGATTTGAAAGCATGATATATTAGTTTAAAACCCCCACCCACAGTTTGTTTCAACCATAACTATTATAACAAAATATTATTGTCTCTCCTATTCATTATGTACAAAAATGATTATGAATACATTAAAAAACATATAAATTATGAATTAAAATATATAATCCATTTTTTCCCTCTCAATTTCACTTGGTTGGAAGAAATATTTTTAAAATAAAAATGGAAAATAAAACGAATACACATTTTTTAAAAAATAAATTTGAAAGAATAAAATTGTGTTTACTTTCATTCTAAGAATAGAAAAAACATATCAAATTAATGTTAAAATATTTAATTGAACATATAAAGTTGTCATTTATGTCAATCTATTAATCAATAGTGATTTATTTAACAAAATACGATATAAACACAGTCAACACATAAGTACGGTTTTTAAAAAAATAATACTTTATACCAATGAATATTTTTTTCATCATTTATACCCTTTAGATAAATAATGTATGGATCATTATTCACAAATTACTAAGAAATTTAATCAAAATATATTTATTATTGTGGTTAATGTATTATTAAAAAAAATTATTATACCGAGAAATTTTTTTCCCAAAAAGGCCTTTAAAAATGGAAATGATTTTACTCAAAATTTAATTATTATTTTATAGAAATTAATTAATAAATTTTAATTTATGAAAATATATATATATATATATATCACATCGTGGTTAAACTTATTTATTCCCACCAATATAATGACTAGGTTTTAAATGTATATTTTATCATGGGTACATTTAGACTTAGGGTTTCCGATAAATAAAGCTTTCAAATACATCAGGTTTATTTAAAAAGAAATACATTTAAAATAATGGGGTTATACACTTATTCAATAGATAATATTTGTATAAAATCTATACACTTTATTCTTTTTATTAATATAACTAAATGAACCTATGATAAAAAATAGTAATAAGGAAAATAAAAACATGTAATGAAATTTTAAGCACAATGGAATAAAATATATAGATTCTGGATTAAAAATCAAGTATAACTTAAAGGATATAATTAAAATTTAATTTCATCAAAATTAAAGGGAAATATAAAATCATGATTCAATGTGTCATTGAATTTAATCAGTTAAAAGTTATAACTTCCTATCCATTGTAATCCCTCAAATATAGACCAGCTAGAAGGGTAATATGTCTTCCTAACATGAAGAAATCTATGTAAAAATATCAAAGGCTATTACTTTCTTAAATCCAGAAACCCTATGTTCCAAACCTATAAGAAATAAATCAAAAAATTAATGGTAGTTCAATTGTTATATCATTACACAACAGAATCTATCGGCAGAAACATTGAAAATAGTTTTGTGTTTATATTAGAATCCATTGATCTTGAAGGATCAAAAATGCAATTAATACAAAGAAATTCTAATAGAATTAGAAAAGAAATTTTATCAAATGAAATATTATAAAAAAACTCAAAAACATAAATCAATTGGAAGATCTCTCAAGACAATAATCTAATGTATACTTCGAGATATTTCAATGTCAAAATGTGGATTCATTTTTTTTCTATTTCCCAATGTTGTGGTCTAATTTATTGAAAAACACCTAATGATAAAAAAATGAATTATTTAATATATTATTTACTTATATCAAAATAACCTTAATCATTATCTAATGAAATTAATATAGATTCAAATCATTCAATGAAGTTAGTTCTGCACTTTTATAGTGCTCATAAATATTGTATATGAAGTGTGGTATGAAAACTCAGTCCAATAATTTTGTTGATAAAAATTCACACAAATAATTTTACATGAAATTAATACATCAAATCATAAATACTTAATATAATAACCTACAAGATAAGTAAAATTATAAATATAGTTTAATGTGATTTTTGAAACTAAATAAAATGTTAGTATGTAAATCAATATGCAACACAAAAAATGGATAGTTATGAAAAATGACACATATTCCAAATCATGCTTACAATAAATTAATTATTATAGAGAATGATGATTAAAAAATGATTCTTATTCATGATTTACAAAAAATATTATGATGTTTCATGTAGAGACCCGTATCTTGACGTACATGGACATTACATTACTTTTGCGGAATACTTAGTACATAACAAAAACACACACACAAGGATCGTAATAGTTTAGTGTCTTTGGAAACTCGGAACGTAATCTTCTAATCGTGGGGAAAGATCTTCAATATCTCCCATAAAGATCTTCCCTTTTTTTACCTAAAAACCTTTCTTTATATCCTGGGGAAAAGAAAACATAAAAGGGTGAGCTCAAATGCTCAGTAAGGGTAAACAAAAGAAATATCAATCACATCATATACATAAGAACATAGATTTTGAAAATCTTAACCTGCAAAAGAGCTCATAATATCATAACATGGGATAAATCATAGAAGTGAAAATGAGATCCCCATAATCATAACATGAAACTTGAAACTTTGTGGCATGCACACATAATTATGGAAAATCATTTCTTGTTATTCATGACTCATTGCCAAGACTATCTTAGTGGACAAAGTCCCTTTCTGAACCGAGTTCACTCCTCGTTTCAGTCCTGTATCACTGAACCGAAATAACCTTCTGTTCCAGCCATGTATATCTCATGAGATATAAAATCATTACCCAATGCATTGGAGGGATATATAGGTCCCACCCATCTTATAATGAATCCTTTCTTATGTGTGCCACATAATCATAAAACATACATCATCGCATAACACATGTAACAAAAATGGGATTCTTGAAACATCATGACATCATAAATCAATTCATATAAGATAAGGGAATTCATAAACATAATTCCATCACAACATAGTCAAATCAATGTAAAAATATGGATAGAAACAGAACCCTTTATTATCTTAGATGGAAAATAATTTTGATAAAACACTTGAATTGAATTCTTGAGGAAAATATCCTTTCTTCTTCAAAATAAATTTCTTTTCACAAAACATCATGCAATTTTAAAAGAAAGAGATTTTATTGAAAATAGTCATGAAATCTTTTAGAGGAAGCTTCATGAAAATAAGGCTTTATAAAACAGTAGAAATCCGTTCGTGCCGTATAAGTTAAAAAAAACATTCTTCGTACTTTTGTCGGAAAAGTCAAAAAGTACCTCGTACGACAAAAGATTCCTTTCATACATATTACTAAAAACTCAACGAAGGGTAAAAATGGTTTTAAACAATTGTAGGTGGATGGAAATAATATTACATTTTGATGAAACATGGATGTGGATGATAAAATACACCCCAGTAAATACTTACGAATAAACAATCTCGGATAAAAATGAGATTGTGATATTTCCCTTACCTTATGTATGACTTGCTTTGTAAGTGTCCGAAACTCCTGTATAATGATTTAAATCATGTTATTGACTTATTCAGAATCATACATATTGATATGATATCATATATGGTCATATTATTAGCTTCTTGTTAGTAATATTTCATTGTTACTTGTTACTCAGGTCTTTATAACTTTTTGTTCTTATGCGTGTTTTGTTGAATAAATTCTTATTCTTATCTTTAGGTTATAGATAATTCATTTCCAGAATGGTATTAGTGTAGTATATACCATATTCATTCATTCAATTCATTTATATAATCATTATGAAATGAAGATCTTGTAGAACGAGTCGCATCACATCGTGGAGACGGTATTCCGTACGTACGCACGAGTGATGATATCGTTCCTATGATCGTGGAATTGTATTGGAGTATATATATATATATATTATTTCAGTATCAATATTACTTAATAATAATCATATATAGTTACTCATTACACCATTATACCCATCCTTGTAAGGTGATGGTGGAAAATAGATTACACCACGGTGTGGAGACGGTATTCCGTACGTACGCACGCGCGGTGATTTCATTTTTCCGTAGGATGGATAGAAGGTGAATTAGGGTTGTTTCATATTTATAATAACATATCATTATGTAAGTAATACTTATGTTATTACTTTATCATGAAACAACTAAAGAAGAAGAAGTTGAAGAAGAAAGAAATTGAAAAGATCGGTAATGGATATTACCTCTTCTTTGGAACGCCTCTTTGAATCCTCCACTTAAGGAACTAAGATTGGTCTTTGGAGAAGACCAGGACCTCTAGGATTATTCTAGGGAAGTGGAGAGGAGAAAATGGCAGGGGTTGGCCGAGCTTGAGTGCTCAAATTGGTGTGAGGAGGAGGGGGAGGAGGTGTCCTTTTATAAAGGAGGAGAGGGGCACCTTAGGAATATCTCAAAATATTATTTTATATTAAAGTCAAAATCGGTTTATAATGGTTCCAAAGGGTCATATTTCGAAGCTAAAGTGGGGATGGGTCGAAATCCTATCAACCAATAGGATTTAGACAAGTTTAGGGTATTATTTTAACCTTATCAATTAGATTTAACTCTAAGTTAATTAATTTAACTTTTACCGTGTCTTTTTGTTTTCTTTCACTATATGGTTAATACACTTACTATAACATGCCAAAAGAACCCCAAATTGTTTATTATTAATATATATATCCTTATCTAAGTCATTTGGCCGAAACTTAGATTCTTAGGAATACAATAACAATTAATAATATAATATTTGATTTAAAAACTATTTTGTGTCAATTTTGACACTATTTGATATATGATTTTTGTGAAAGTCATAACAGAATTATATGTTCGAACCAAGTTGATTAAATCAACACTAATATATCATAGTAACCTAGAAAATTAGTTTAAGTCATAAAAAGTCTCAAATTACATTTATTTGAGCATTTATAACATCAATTATGTTAATATTTCCTTAAAAGGGTAAATACTGCATCATCGTTGTGTCATAAATAAATTAATTTATTTAAAGTCTAAAAATTATAAATAAAATATCATTATGTAGGAAATCTTTTTAGATTTCTAATGAATATTTATAGTCGAATTTATCTTATGTATAACCCCATATTAAAAATGTTTTAGTGAATAAACTTTGATTTTAACTCTTTTAACTCTTCTTTGAATTAAATAATAATAAATGTCCTAATCTAATCCAAGTGGACCTAAATGGTCATATTATATTCATAAGGTTGTTTTTGGTCGAATTAAACTTATCCAATAGAATTAGGACATGTGTTAGGGTAATAGTAATATCATATTTACCCTTAGTTACCCTATTTACTATTAACCGTGGTAAAAAAAAGTAAAAAGTTACTATTCACCAAAAATTATTTTCATCTCATTGAACCACATTTTACTTACTGACATCAACCGTGTCTCTCGGATTTTTGAAATTCCATTCACAGAAGCGGTAAAATTAAGTTTTATGCAAAATTCAGTTTTTAACCTACCACTTAGTAGTTTCACTATTCATCAAAAATTGATGTTTTTCAGAACAATGCCAAAATTTCATCCTAAGCTATATTTTATATTCCGAATTCAAAAATGAAGTCTATTTTACCAAATTCATAACATAGAAGTTGCATTAATTAATTTTATAATTAAATCCCGCTGTTAAAACAAATAGCGTGTTTTTAAGAAACAATATCTATCAAAAGATTGACACTTGTTTATGTCTGGTTTAAATGTGAAATTACATCCAATGACCAACATTGTATTAAATTGTAAAAATATATTCTAAATATACTTTAAAACTACTCCAATTAATAATTTATCACTATTAATTATTTCGATTAAAAAAGTTGTTTTTAATTATAATTTAGTAATTTTCACTATTCATCAGAATATGAAAGTTATCCGAAAAGTACCAAAATTTCACCTTAGGCTAAATTCGATACTCCGAATCCAAAAATGAAGTTCATTTTGAAAAATATGATTTATAGAGTTTTAAAAAGTGGTTATTACTATTCATAACGGCTAGTTTTAATAATATTTTAATAGCATATCGTTGTTTAGTGAAACTCGGTATTGCGTATTACACACGCTATCGAGGAAGGCCGTGATTGCGTGTAATGCAAGGCAAGTCAAGGATGCGTGTTGTGCAAGCTCCTTTTGGTGTAGCGTACAACACAAGACTTTAATAAAATATATTTTTTTCTAAAATCTTGGGCTGTTACATTCTACCCCCCTTAAAATGAATTTCGCCCTCGAAATTCGTCGGGGTTATAAATGGTTTACTATTCAAAAGTTTCTTTAATAGAAACCCACATCGTAAAAAGGAATATCAAAACCAATCTTTAAAAACAAAAGTGTGAAACGTAACGGTTACCCAAATAAACTAATCATTGGGTTTCCACATAGGTGAAAATATGGATATGGAAGAGAAATCTAACCATCATGTTCTGATGGAGAGTGGTAGAGAACATGGCTATGGAAAATCCAGTAATCACAAATCCATAGATTTGTGATGATATAAGGTACCATCTGATTCATCAGGTATAAGATCACTAGGACAACATTTTTGGTTTTCAAGATCATTTCCCTAAAGTTGAAAATTTGAATTAGAATAAATACTTACTTTATTTTGGTACGATCTCATTGTTGTTCGTGCCTTGAACAATTTCCACTTCATCTCTTAAATAAATGAAGTTGAATTTGTTATTCATGAAGTGTTAGCAGATCATGTGATAGAATGACGGGTCATTCCATCTGTCTCAAACAAAAGGTTAGCAAAAATTATATGCATAAGTCGATCTATAGTGAGATTAATCATATATGGTTCCTAAAATGGACTTATACTTCATATATCATACTGCTTAATATAATAAAACTAGTTTCTACTAAACAGGGACTTCCTGTAGGCCAGTGGTAGGCGATAAAGTCCAGTCGCACTTCGGTTGTGGGTTCGATTCCCACAGCCTTGTCCGAAGCGATGGGATGTCGCCCGTCCTGCAGGTTGTCCTTTTTCTAAAACTATATTACTATAACATCCCATAAATAATATCGAAAAAACTTCTATCCTTAAACAATACTAACTTATGTCCAACATAATCCATTCCAATCTTTAGTCCTATCCATAATACTGCAGTCCATTCTCATAACATAGTGAAAACGATTACCAGAGATTTAATACCATCATTGATCCCCATATATCATAAGATATATCTTGTTGGACACATTCCAAACATTCAAAGGCCTTAATCTTGTACTCTCTTGAATACCCATTGAACCTTAGTGAAAACTTGAATGCAGTTAAAAGTTAACACTTTCCACATACCAAAATCCTCAAAATTCTATATACTCAAACCATGATATCACTTAGTCCTTATATCAATCATGAGCTCATGAATACTGTTAAACATTTCCTTTTCTCGTTTTCCCTTCATTATGCGCATAATAACTCAATTACTTTGAATACCACATTAGACCAATACATAAATATTCCAATATTCCATGATACAACATTATTTTGGAATCCCATTACATAAAAACTTAATCATTCCACCACATCGTTGTCATATTCAACATTGCCAATAGTGATCGCATGTGACTTCCCTTTGTCCTTTGCCTTAAGCGGTTGCTCATGTCGATCATCACTAACCCTTGGATTAGGGCATTTATTGGCATAATGTCCCATCTCCATGCACTTGAAGCATTGAAGTGTTGGTTGTGCGTTCTCTACAGTGTTTGCTTTATTCACTTCATTAGAATCCCTTTTTCCATTACTTCGACACTCAGCTGCTCGATGACCTTCTTTTCCACACTTAAAACATTTTCTAGTCCCTTTAAGACAATCTCCACCATGCCTCTTTCCACACTTTGTGCATAAGGAAACATTCATCTTCTTTTCACCATTATTCTGAGATTTCTCCTTGAACTCCATCTTTCATTTCTTGTCAAACCCATGAGATGGATATGTAACACCAACTTCCATTTCTACCTTGATAGCACAACGCATAATTTCTTCATAGCTACTGAAGTCTCTTATAGCTAATGCCCTTCGAAGACTTGGTTTTAAGCCACTGAAAAATCGATCAACTTTACTTTCAGGTTGGATGATAATGCCAGATGCATACCTTGCAAGTCTTGTAAAATTCGCTTCGTATATACCAACAAATTCATCATCCTTTTGCTTTAGTTCAAGAAACTCCTTCTCCATCTTCGTTCGAAGAATACGAGGGAAGTACTTACTGAAAAACAAGTTCTTGAACTCGTCCCATTCCATGGAATCAATTTCATCTCTTTGCCTCATATTCTTGATAAGATTCCACCATTGATCAGCTTCACCTTCCAAATGATATACTGCGAAGATGACTTTATCATGTTCAGAACATTGAAGAACTGAAAATATCTTTTCAGTAGTACTAATCCATTGTTCAGCAACTAATGGATCAGTAGACCCACTGAAAGAAGGCGGACTGTAACGACCCACACTTTACATACATTGTTAATACTTCAAAATTGAATCACACTTATTACAACATATGACAAAACCACAAAGGACTGTATAGGTATAGTGTCTTTAGAAACTGGGAAACATAAACAACTGGTTCATAAATCTTCTACAGTGTCTCCCATTTATTTCATCATATCTAGGGTCCCTTTTAGCATATCCTACTTAATATCCATCTTCCTGGCCTGGGGAAAAGAAAACATAAAAGGGTGAGCTCAAATGCTCAGCAAGGGCAAATAAAGGAAATAAAAATCATATCATATCTTTTTGAAAATTAAAACCTGCAAAAGAGATCATAATATCTTAACATGGAATAAATCATAGAAGTGAAAATGAGATCCCCATAATCATAACATAAAACTTGAATCTTTGTGGCATGCACACATAATCATGGAAAATCATTTCTTGTTAGTCATGACTCATTGCCAAGACTATCTTAGTTGACAAAGTCCCTTTCTGAACCGAGTTCACTCCTCGTTTCAGTCCTGTATCACTGAACCGAAATAACCTTCCGTTCCAGCCATGTCTATCTCATGAGATATAAAATCATTACCCAATGCATTGGAGGGAGATATAGGTCCCACCCATCTTATAATGAATCCTTTCTTATGTGTGCCACATAATCATAAAACATACATCATCGCATAACACATATAACAAAAATGGGATTCTTGAAACATCATGACATCATAAATCAATTCATATATGATAAAGGAATTCATAAACATAATTCCATCACAACATAGTCAAACCAATGTAAAAATATGGATAGAAACAGAACCCTTTATTATCTTAGATGGAAAATAATTTTGATAAAACACTTGAATTGAATTCTTGAGGAAAATATCCTTTCTTCTTCAAAAACATTTTTCCTTTCATAACATGTCATACAACTTTAAAATAAAAGAAGTTGATTAAAAATAAACTTGAAAACTTGTAAAGGAAGCTTCTTTGAAGTAATGTTTTAAAAATCCATTCATGCCGTATAAGTTAAAAAAACATTCTTCGTACTTTTGTCGGAAAAGTCAAAAAGTACCTCGTACGGAAAAACGACAAAAGATTCCTTTCATATTCTTTACTAAAAACTCACCTAAGGGTAAAATTGGATTTAAACTATTTCAAGTGGATGGAAACAATATTACATATTGAGGGAACATGGATGTGGATGATAAAATACACCCCAGTAAATACTTACGAATAAACAATCTCGGATAAAAATGAGATTGTGATATTTCCCTTACCTTAGGTCCGATTTGCTTTGTTCATGTCCGAAGCTCCTGTATAATGGTTTAAATAATGTTATTGACTTATTCCAGAATCATACATATTGATATGAGATCATATATGGTCATATTATTAGCTTCTTGTTAGTAATATTTCATTGTTACTTGTTACTCGGGTCTTTATAACTTTTTGTTCTTATGCGTGTTTTGTCGAATAAATTCTTATTCTTATCTTTAGGTTATAGATAATTCATTTCCAGAATGGTATTAGTGTAGTATATACCATAATCATTCATTCAATTCATTTATATAATCATTATGAAATGAAGATCATGTAGAACGAGTCGCATCACATCGTGGAGACGGTATTCCGTACGTACGCACGAGTGATGATATCGTTCCTATGATCGTGGAATTGTATTGGAGTATATATTATTTCAGTATCAATACTACTTAATAATAATCATATATAGTTACTGATTACACCATTATACCCATCCTTGTAAGGTGATGGTGGAAAATAGATTACACCACGGCGTGGAGACGGTATTCCGTACGTACGCACGCGCGGTGATTTCATTTTTCCGTAGGATGGATAGAAGGTGAATTAGGGTTGTTTCATATTTATAATAACATATCAGTATTTAAGTAATACTGATGTTATTACTTTATCATGAAACAACTAAAGAAGAAGAAGTTGAAGAAGAAAGAAATTGAAAAGATCGGTAATGGATATTACCTCTTCTTTGGAACGCCTTTTTGAATCCTCCACTTAAGGAACTAAGATTGGTCTTTGGAGAAGACCAGGACCTCTAGGATTATTCTAGGGAAGTGTAGAAGGGAAAATGGCAGGGGTTGGACGAGCTTGAGTGCTCAAATTGGTGTGAGGAGGAGGGGGAGGAGGTGCCCTTTTATAAGGGAGGAGAGGGGCACCTTAGGAATATCTCAAAATATTATTTTATATTAAAGTCAAAATCGGTTTATAATGGTTCCAAAGGGTCTTATTTCGAAGCTAAAGTGGGGATGGGTCGAAATCATATCAACCAATAGGATTTAGACAAGTTTAGGGTATTATTTTAACCTTATCAATTAGATTTAACTCTAAGTTAATTAATTTAACTTTTACCGTGTCTTTTTGTTTTCTTTCACTATATGGTTAATACACTTACTATAACATGCCAAACGAACCCCAAATTGTTTATTATTAATATATATATCCTTATCTAAGTCATTTTGCCGAACCTTAGATTTTTAGGAATAAAATAACAATTAATAATATAATATTTGATTTAAAAAACTATTTTGTGTCAATTTTGACACTATTTGATATATGATTTTTGTGAAAGTCATAACAGAATTATATGTTCGAACCAAGTTGATTAAATCAATACTAATATATCATAGTAACCTAGAAAATTAGTGGAATTCATAAAAAGTCTCAAATTACATTTATTTTGGTATTTATATTATCAATTTTGTCAATATTTCATTAATAAGATAATTACTGCATCATCTTTGTGTCATAAATAAATTAAATTATTTGATGTCTAAAAATTAAAAATAAAATACCATCATGTAGGAAATCGTTTTAGCTTTCTAATGAATATTTACAATCGAATTTATCTTATTTATAACCCTATATTAAAAATGATTTACTTATTAAACTTTGATTTTAACTATTTTAACCCTTCTTTAAATAAATTAATAATAAATGTCCTAATCTAATCCAAGTGGGCCTAAATGGTCATATTTTATTCCTAAGTTTGTTTTTGGTCGAATTACACTTGTCCAATAGAATTAGGACATGTGTTAGGGTAATATTAATATCATATTTACCCTTAGTTACCCTATTTACTATTAACCGCGGTAAAAATAGTAAAAAGTTACTATTCACCAAAAAATTATTTTCATCTCATTGAACCACATTTTAGTCCTTGATATTAACCGTGTCTCTCGGATTTTTGAAATTCCATTCACAGAAGCGGTAAAATTAAGTTTTATGCAAAATTCAGTTTTTAACCTACCACTTAGTGGTTTCACTATTCATCAAAAATTGAAAGTTTTCAGAAAAATACCAAAATTTCACCCTAGGCTAATTTCGATATTCTGAGTCCAAAAATGAAGTCCATTTTGAAAAATAAAATTTATAAAATTTCAAAAAGTGGTTATTACTATTCATAACGGCTAGTTTTAATAGCATATTGTTGTTTAGTGAAACTCGGTATTGCGTACGACGCAAGCTATCGAGGAAGGTCGCGATTGCGTGTAAGCCAAGCAAGTGTTGTGTAGAAAAAGATTCCTTTGATGATTTATATAACATAAAAGTCTCGGGTGTTACATTCTACCCCCCTTAAAAAGAATTTCGCCCTCGAAATTCGTCACTTTGCAACAAACAAATGAGGATACTTCTCCCTCATCATATCCTCAAGCTCCCATGTAGCTTCTTCAAGTTGGTGGTTTCTCCATAAAACTTTCACCAAGCGAGTGGTCTTGTGTCGTAGGACTTTTTCGCTATGATCCAGAATCTCTATCGGCTGTTCTTCATAAGAAAGATCTTGCTCCAGCGGTACAACTTCTGAGCTGAGTACATGTGAAGGATCTGGTATGTACTTTCTCAGGAGAGATACATGGAACACATCGTGAACTTGAGAGAGATTCGGTGGAAGCGCCAATCGGTAAGCTACCTTCCCAACACGATCCAGTATTTCAAAAGGACCGATATATCTAGGGCTCAACTTCCCCTTCTTTCCAAATCTCATAACCCTCTTCCAGGGAGATATTCGTAAGAACACTTTATCACCCACTTCAAACTCTAGGTCTTTTCTTCGGTTGTCGGCATAACTTTTCTGTCGACTCTGAGCTGCTCTTATGTGTTGTTGAATAGATCTGACCTTTTCTGCCATTTCATCAACGAGATCAGGTCCTAATAGCTTTCTTTCCCCAACTTCATCCCAGCAAGTTGGAGTCCTGCATTTCTTTCCATAGAGAGCTTCATAAGGAGCCATCTGAATACTGGAGTGAAAGCTATTATTATAAGAAAATTCCACCAAAGGTAGGTGTTGATCCCAACCTCCTTTGAAATCCATAGAGCAAGCTCTCAACATATCTTCTAGGGTTTGAATTGTTCTCTCAGACTGACCGTCTGTCTGGGGATGATAAGCAGTGCTGAAACTCAACTCTGTATCTAGAGTATGCTGAAGACTTCGCCAAAACTTCGAGGTAAATCTCAGATCTCGATCAGATATAATAGAAAGTGGTACTCCATGCAATCTTACCACTTCCTTTACATATATCCTGGCAAGCTGATCTAGAGAGAAATCCTCTCTAATAGCAATGAAGTGTGCAGACTTTGTAAGACGATCAACTATGACCCAGATAGCATTATTGCCTTTGGATGTTTTAGGAAGTCCTGTGACAAAGTCCATAGTGATGTTTTCCCATTTCCATTCGGGTATGGGTAATGGTTGTAACATCCCCTTAGACTTCTATCTCTCAGCTTTAACTTGTTGACAAACCAAGCATCGAGAGACATATTCAGCAACATCTCTTTTCATGCCATCCCACCATAAGTACTCTTTCAGGTCCCTATACATCTTCGTGCTTCCAGGATGAATAGAGAATGAAGAACTATGAGCCTCATCCAGCAGCTCTTTCTTTAATTCGGGGATGGGAGGAACACAAACCCGATTCCTGAACTTTATTATCTCATCACAATCAAGGTTGAATTCAGGAACATTTCTCACCTTCTTTTGTAACTCGACATCTTCTTTCTGTGCCTCTTTAATCTTCACATGTATAGATGGTTGAACATTCATTTGAGAAAGATAAGATTTTTCCCCTTCCATTATAATTCCAAGATCCATCCTTTGTAAATCCATAAATATTGGATCTTTTGTGATCCTCATCATGGATAAACTAGCATGGTCTTGTCGACTTAATGCATCTGCCACCTTGTTTGCTTTCCCAGGGTGGTAATGGATTGAGCAGCCATAATCCTTAATCAGCTCCAACCATCTTCTTTGGTGCATATTCAGCTCCTTTTGTGTGAAAATATACTTTAAACTTTTATGATCAGTATAAATATCACACCTTTCACCATAAAGGTAATGCCTCCAAATCTTTAATGCAAAGATTACCGCAGCCAACTCCAAATCATGTGTTGGGTAATTTTGCTCATGGATTTTCAACTGTCGTGAGGCATAAGCTATCACCATATCATTTTGCATAAGAACACACCCCAATCCCTTCTTGGATGCATCACTGTAGATCACAAACCTTTCTCCACTACAAGGCAGTGTGAGCACAGGTGCACTGGATAACCTTCTTTTCAACTCCTTGAAATTCTCTTCACATTCCTCTGTCCAGACAAACTTAACTCCTTTCTGAGTCAACTTGGTGAGTGGATTAGATAATCGTGAAAAATCTTTTACAAAACGTCGATAATAACCAGCCAAACCAAGAAAACTTCGGATCTCAGTTACTGTTGTTGGTCTTGACCATCTTTCGATAACCTCTGTTTTTGCTGGATCCACAGATATCCCCTCTTTTGAGATTATATGACCCAAAAATGCAACTTTTTGAAGCCAAAATTCACACTTGGTAAATTTGGCATAAAGCTTCTCTTTTCTCAGGGTCTTCAATATAATTCTCAAGTGATCTTCATGCTCTTCCTTGCTCTTTGAATAGACAAGAATATCGTCTATAAAGACTACCACAAATTGATCAAGATAGTCTATAAAGACTCTATTCATTAGATCCATGAAGATAGCAGGGGCATTAGTAAGACCAAATGGCATCACTATAAATTCATAGTGTCCATACCTTGTACGGAAAGCCGTCTTTGGTATATCCTCCCTTTTGACCCTTAATTGATGATACCCTGAACGAAGATCAATCTTGGAAAAGTATTGAGCTCCGCGTAGTTGGTCAAATAAGTCATCAATGCGTGGGAGAGGATATTTGTTCTTGATAGTGATCTTGTTAAGTTCTCTATAATCAATGCAGAGTCTCATTGATCCATCTTTCTTCTTAACAAATAGAACAGGTGCTCCCCAAGGTGATGCACTAGGGCGTATGAATCCCTTATCAAGATTCTCTTGGAGTTGCTTCTTCAATTCCTGCAACTCAATTGGGGCCATTCTATAAGGTGTCTTTGAAATAGGCAAAGCACCCGGTACGAGTTCTATTGAAAACTCAACTTCACGATTTGGTGGGAGACCCGGTAATTCCTCCGGAAAGACATCATCAAACTCCTGTACAATGGGAATATTCTTAATCGTGAGTTTCTCACCAACTATTTGAGATAAATAACCTTCATTTAGTGGAATCAATACCCATAAGATGGAAGAAATTTCCACTGGAAGGTTATGTTCATCCTTGCATTGATAGACGATCGTAGGTTGATCTGGAATATGAAATGTGACTTCCCTTCTTTGGCAATTGATATGAGCTCCATGTAGAGAAAGCCAATCCATGCCAAGAATCACATCAAATTCCACTAAAGGAAGGATCACAAGATTTGCAGGAAGCACTTTCCCACAAACTTCGATCGGAGAAGAATTATAAACTTCTGATGCGATTGATGTGCCATTAGGTGTTGTCACAGCAAACTCAACATCTAATTGTTGAGGTAATACGGTGATACCCTTAGAAAATTTTTCAGAAATAAAAGAGTGGGTGGATCCAGAATCAAATAAAACATTTGCTACTTTAGAGTGGATGGTAAGTGTACCTTTCACCACATCGTTATCGTACTCCACATCGCTGATAGAAATTGCATGTGACTTTCCTTTTTCTTTAGCCTTAAGAGTTTGTTGACGTCGACCATCATCATCAACCCTTGGATTTGGGCATTGATTGGCATAATGCCCCATCTCCTTGCACTTGAAACATTGAAGTGTAGCACGTTCATTCTGTGTATCCCTTCCTTTGTTTGCATCATTAGACATCTTCTTCCCATTATCACGGCATTCAAATGCCCGATGACCTTCCTTTCCACATTTAAAACATTTACTTGTCCCTTTAAGAAAACTCCCTCCATGTTTCTTTCCACACTTTGAGCATAAGGGAAAGTTCATCTTCTTTTCCGTGTGCTCTTTAGATTTTTCTTTGAATTCCATCTTCCTCTTCTTATCAAACCCATGTGACTGATGGGTTACTCCAATCTCCATCTCAACTTTGAGAGCACATCGAACGATTTCCTCGTAGCTATTGAAGTCTCTTATGGCTAACGCCCTTCGAAGACTTGGTTTTAAGCCACTAAAGAATCGATCGATCTTACTCTCAGGTTGGATAATAATACCAGAAGCGTACCTTTCATAGGTACCAACAGATTCATCATCCCTTTGCTTCAGTTCAAGGAACTCTTTCTCCATCTTTGTTCGGAGAATACGAGGGAAGTACTTATTGAAAAATAAGTTCTTGAAATCGTCCCATTCCATAGACTCAATTTCATCCCTTTGCCTTGTATTCTTAACAAGATTCCACCATTGATCAGCATCTCCTTCTAAACGATACACTGCTAGGATGACTTTATCATGCTCAGAACATTGAAGAACTGAAAATATCTTTTCAGTAGTACTAATCCATTGTTCAGCAACTAATGGATCAGTAGACCCGCTGAAAGATGGTGGACGCTGCCTCATGAAGGATTCAACAGAATGTTGCTCCCTCCTTTGTTCGTTTGGAAATCCTGCATGATTCATAGCTTGAGAAAGTTGTGTGAGCATGGCTACAAGATTTTGCATTCCAGCTCCCATATCGTTTGGTTGCTCAGGGGGACAATCATTGCATTGCCCATCGCATTCCGCATTAACACGGTTCCTTCGGGTTCCAGCCATTGACTAAAACCAAGAAGAATAGTGCGAGCAACACTAATTATAATAAGAAACCACATAATTCAAGAATAAAATTTTCATGCTTATGGTCTTATCCTAGGTTATTCATGGCCATTTCTAAGATTGTGTTCTATGCTTAGACTTATCCTTAGGGTTCTTACTAAGGCTTTCACATCCTAGTTTCCAAAGGTTGACTATACCTTTCCTCTGATACCAACTGTAACGACCCACACTTTACATACATTGTTAATACTTCAAAATTGAATCACACTTATTACAACATATGAAAAAACCACAAAGGACCGTATAGGTATAGTGTCTTTAGAAACTGGGAAACATAAACAACTGGTTCATAAATCTTCTACAGTGTCTCCCATTTATTTCATCATATCTAGGGTCCCTTTTAGCATATCCTACTTAATATCCATCTTCCTGGCCTGGGGAAAAGAAAACATAAAAGGGTGAGCTCAAATGCTCAGCAAGGGCAAATAAAGGAAATAAAAATCATATCATATCTTTTTGAAAATTAAAACCTGCAAAAGAGATCATAATATCTTAACATGGAATAAATCATAGAAGTGAAAATGAGATCCCCATAATCATAACATAAAACTTGAATCTTTGTGGCATGCACACATAATCATGGAAAATCATTTCTTGTTAGTCATGACTCATTGCCAAGACTATCTTAGTGGACAAAGTCCCTTTCTGAACCGAGTTCACTCCCCGTTTCAGTCCTGTATCACTGAACCGAAATAACCTTCCGTTCCAGCCATGTCTATATCATGAGATATAAAATCATTACCCAATGCATTGGAGGGAGATATAGGTCCCACCCATCTTATAATGAATCCTTTCTTATGTGTGCCACATAATCATAAAACATACATCATCACATAACACATATAACAAAAATGGGATTCTTGAAACATCATGACATCATAAATCAATTCATATATGATAAAGGAATTCATAAACATAATTCCATCACAACATAGTCAAACCAATGTAAAAATATGGATAGAAACAGAACCCTTTATTATCTTAGATGGAAAATAATTTTGATAAAACACTTGAATTGAATTCTTGAGGAAAATATCCTTTCTTCTTCAAAAACATTTTTCCTTTCATAACATGTCATACAACTTTAAAATAAAAGAAGTTGATTAAAAATAAACTTGAAAACTTGTAAAGGAAGCTTCTTTGAAGTAATGTTTTAAAAACCCATTCATGCCGTATAAGTTAAAAAAACATTCTTCGTACTTTTGTCGGAAAAGTCAAAAAGTACCTCGTACGGAAAAACGACAAAAGATTCCTTTCATATTCTTTACTAAAAACTCACCTAAGGGTAAAATTGGATTTAAACTATTTCAAGTGGATGGAAACAATATTACATATTGAGGGAACATGGATGTGGATGATAAAATACACCCCAGTAAATACTTACGAATAAACAATCTCGGATAAAAATGAGATTGTGATATTTCCCTTACCTTAGGTCCGATTTGCTTTGTTCGTGTCCGAAGCTCCTGTATAATGGTTTAAATAATGTTATTGACTTATTCCAGATTCATACATATTGATATGAGATCATATATGGTCATATTATTAGCTTCTTGTTATTAATATTTCATTGTTACTTGTTACTCGGGTCTTTATAACTTTTTGTTCTTATGCGTGTTTTGTCGAATAAATTCTTATTCTTATCTTTAGGTTATAGATAATTCATTTCCAGAATGGTATTAGTGTAGTATATACCATATTAATTCATTCAATTCATTTATATAATCATTATGAAATGAAGATCATGTAGAACGAGTCGCATCACATCGTGGAGACGGTATTCCGTACGTACGCACGAGTGATGATATCGTTCCTATGATCGTGGAATTGTATTGGAGTATATATTATTTCAGTATCAATACTACTTAATAATAATCATATATAGTTACTGATTACACCATTATACCCATCCTTGTAAGGTGATGGTGGAAAATAGATTACACCACGGCGTGGAGACGGTATTCCGTACGTACGCACGCGCGGTGATTTCATTTTTCCGTAGGATGGATAGAAGGTGAATTAGGGTTGTTTCATATTTATAATAACATATCAGTATGTAAGTAATACTGATGTTATTACTTTATCATGAAACAACTAAAGAAGAAGAAGTTGAAGAAGAAAGAAATTGAAAAGATCGGTAATGGATATTACCTCTTCTTTGGAACGCCTTTTTGAATCCTCCACTTAAGGAACTAAGATTGGTCTTTGGAGAAGACCAGGACCTCTAGGATTATTCTAGGGAAGTGGAGAAGGGAAAATGTCAGGGGTTGGCCGAGCTTGAGTGCTCAAATTGGTGTGAGGAGGAGGGGGAGGAGGTGCCCTTTTATAAGGGAGGAGAGGGGCACCTTAGGAATATCTCAAAATATTATTTTATATTAAAGTCAAAATCGGTTTATAATGGTTCCAAAGGGTCTTATTTCGAAGCTAAAGTGGGGATGGGTCGAAATCCTATCAACCAATAGGATTTAGACAAGTTTAGGGTATTATTTTAACCTTATCAATTAGATTTAACTCTAAGTTAATTAATTTAACTTTTACCGTGTCTTTTTGTTTTCTTTCACTATATGGTTAATACACTTACTATAACATGCCAAACGAACCCTAAATTGTTTATTATTAATATATATATCCTTATCTAAGTCATTTGGCCGAACCTTAGATTTTTAGGAATAAAATAACAATTAATAATATAATATTTTATTTAAAAAACTATTTTGTGTCAATTTTGACACTATTTGATATATGATTTTTGTGAAAGTCATAACAGAATTATATGTTCAAACCAAGTTGATTAAATCAATACTAATATATCATAGTAACCTAGAAAATTAGTGGAATTCATAAAAAGTCTCAAATTACATTTATTTTGGTATTTATATTATCAATTTTGTCAATATTTCATTAATAAGATAATTACTGCATCATCTTTGTGTCATAAATAAATTACATTATTTGATGTCTAAAAATTACAAATAAAATACCATCATGTAGGAAATCGTTTTAGCTTTCTAATGAATATTTACAATCGAATTTATCTTATTTATAACCCTATATTAAAAATGATTTACTTATTAAACTTTGATTTTAACTATTTTAACCCTTCTTTAAATAAATTAATAATAAATGTCCTAATCTAATCCAAGTGGGCCTAAATGGTCATATTTTATTCCTAAGTTTGTTTTTGGTCGAATTACACTTGTCCAATAGAATTAGGACATGTGTTAGGGTAATATTAATATCATATTTACCCTTAGTTACCCTATTTACTATTAACCGCGGTAAAAATAGTAAAAAGTTACTATTCACCAAAAAATTATTTTCATCTCATTGAACCACATTTTAGTCCTTGATATTAACCGTGTCTCTCGGATTTTTTGAAATTCCATTCACAGAAGCGGTAAAATTACGTTTTATGCAAAATTCAGTTTTTAACCTACCACTTAGTGGTTTCACTATTCATCAAAAATTGAAAGTTTTCAGAAAAATACCAAAATTTCACCCTAGGCTAATTTCGATATTCCGAGTCCAAAAATGAAGTCCATTTTGAAAAATAAAATTTATAAAATTACAAAAAGTGGTTATTACTATTCATAACGGCTAGTTTTAATAGCATATTGTTGTTTAGTGAAACTCGGTATTGCGTACGACGCAAGCTATCGAGGAAGGTCGCGATTGCGTGTAAGCCAAGCAAGTGTTGTGTAGAAAAAGATTCCTTTGATGATTTATATAACATAAAAGTCTCGGGTGTTACACAGACGCTGCCTCATGAAGGATTCAACAGAATGTTGCTCCTTCCTTTGCTCGTTTGGAAGTCCTGCATGATTCATAGCTTGAGAAAGTTGTGTGAGCATGGCTACAAGATTTTTCATTCCAGCTCCCATATCGTTTGGTTGCTCAGGGGGACAATCATTGCATTGTCCATTGCATTGATCAACACGGTTCCTTCGGGTTCCAGCCATCGTCTAAAACCCCAAAAGAATAGCGTGAGAGGAAAAAATCATGCTAGGGAAAACAACATAATAAAGGGGTAGTACTCTCAATATCTAACATCTTAGGTTAAATTCTAAGATCGTTAGAGAAATTCTAGGACTATAACCTATACGTATACTTAACCTTAGAGACATACCTAGACATACCTTAGAAATATCTCTAGGGATCTCACTAACGTTTTCGCATCCTAGTTTCCAAAGGTTGACTAAACCTTTCCTCTGATACCAACTGTAGAGACCCGTATCTTGACGTACATGGACATTACATTACTTTTGCGGAATACTTAGTACATAACAAAAACACACACACAAGGATCGTAATAGTTTAGTGTCTTTGGAAACTCGGAACGTAATCTTATAATCGTGGGGAAAGATCTTCAATATCTCCCATAAAGATCTTCCCTTTTTTTACCTAAAAACCTTTCTTTATATCCTGGGGAAAAGAAAACATAAAAGGGTGAGCTCAAATGCTCAGTAAGGGTAAACAAAAGAAATATCAATCACATCATATACATAAGAACATAGCTTTTGAAAATCTTAACCTGCAAAAGAGCTCATAATATCATAACATGGGATAAATCATAGAAGTGAAAATGAGATCCCCATAATCATAACATGAAACTTGAAACTTTGTGGCATGCACACATAATTATGTAAAATCATTTCTTGTTAGTCATGACTCATTTCCAAGACTATCTTAGTGGACAAAGTCCCTTTCTGAACCGAGTTCACTCCTCGTTTCAGTCCTTTATCACTGAACCGAAATAACCTTCCGTTCCAGCCATGTCTATCTCATGAGATATAAAATCATTACCCAATGCATTGGAGGGATATATAGGTCCCACCCATCTTATAATGAATCCTTTCTTATGTGTGCCACATAATCATAAAACATACATCATCGCATAACACATGTAAAAAAAATGGGATTCTTGAAACATCATGACATCATAAATCAATTCATATAAGATAAAGGAATTCATAAACATAATTCCATCACAACATAGTCAAATAAATGTAAAAATATGGATAGAAACAGAACCCTTTATTATCTTAGATGGAAAATAATTTTGATAAAACACTTGAATTGAATTCTTGAGGAAAATATCCTTTCTTCTTCAAAATCAATTTCTTTTCACAAAACATCATGCAATTTTAAAAGAAATAGATTTTATTGAAAATAGTCATGAAATCTTTTAGAGGAAGCTTCATGAAAATAAGGCTTTATAAAACAGTAGAAATCCGTTCGTGCCGTATAAGTTAAAAAAAACATTCTTCGTACTTTTGTCGGAAATGTCAAAAAGTACCTCGTACGACAAAAGATTCCTTTCATACATATTACTAAAAACTCACCGAAGGGTAAAAATGGTTTTAAACAATTGTAGGTGGATGGAAATAATATTACATTTTGATGAAACATGGATGTGGATGATAAAATACACCCCAGTAAATACTTACGAATAAACAATCTCGGATAAAAATGAGATTGTGATATTTCCCTTACCTTATGTCCGACTTGCTTTGTAAGTGTCCGAACCTCCTGTATAATGATTTAAATCATGTTATTGACTTATTCCAAAATCATACATATTGATATGATATCATATATGGTCATATTATTAGCTTCTTGTTAGTAATATTTCATTGTTACTTGTTACTCGGGTCTTTATAACTTTTTGTTCTTATGCGTGTTTTGTTGAATAAATTCTTATTCTTATCTTTAGGTTATAGATAATTCATTTCCAGAATGGTATTAGTGTATTATATACCATATTCATTCATTCAATTCATTTATATAATCATTATGAAATGAAGATCATGTAGAACGAGTCGCATCACATCGTGGAGACGGTATTCCGTACGTACGCACGAGTGATGATATCGTTCCTATGATCGTGGAATTGTATTGGAGTATATATATATATTATTTCAGTATCAATATTACTTAATAATAATCATATATAGTTACTCATTACACCATTATACCCATCCTTGTAAGGTGATGGTGGAAAATAGATTACACCACGGCGTGGAGACGGTATTCCGTACGTACGCACGCGCGGTGATTTCATTTTTCCATAGGATGGATAGAAGGTGAATTAGGGTTGTTTCATATTTATAATAACATATCAGTATGTAAGTAATACTGATGTTATTACTTTATCATGAAACAACTAAAGAAGAAGAAGTTGAAGAAGAAAGAAATTGAAAAGATCGGTAATGGATATTACCTCTTCTTTGGAACGCCTCTTTGAATCCTCCACTTAAGGAACTAAGATTGGTCTTTGGAGAAGACCAGGACCTCTAGGATTATTCTAGGGAAGTGGAGAGGAGAAAATGGCAGGGGTTGGCCGAGCTTGAGTGCTCAAATTGGTGTGAGGAGGAGGGGGAGGAGGTGTCCTTTTATAAGGGAGGAGAGGGGCACCTTAGGAATATCTCAAAATATTATTTTATATTAAAGTCAAAATCGGTTTATAATGGTTCCAAAGGGTCTTATTTCGAAGTTAAAGTGGGGATGGGTCGAAATCCTATCAACCAATAGGATTTAGACAAGTTTAGGGTATTATTTTAACCTTATCAATTAGATTTAACTCTAAGTTAATTAATTTAACTTTTACCGTGTCTTTTTGTTTTCTTTCACTATATGGTTAATACACTTACTATAACATGCCAAACGAACCCCAAATTGTTTATTATTAATATATATATCCTTATCTAAGTCATTTGGCCTAACCTTAGATTTTTATGAATACAATAACAATTAATAATATAATATTTGATTTAAAAACTATTTTGTGTCAATTTTGACACTATTTGATATATGATTTTTGTGAAAGTCATAACAGAATTATATGTTCGAACAAAGTTGATTAAATCAACACTAATATATCATAGTAACCTATAAAATTAGTTTAAGTCATAAAAAGTCTCAAATTACATTCATTTGAGCATTTAGAACATCAATTATGTTAATATTTCCTTAAAAGGGTAATTACTGCATCATCGTTGTGTCATAAATAAATTAATTTATTTAAAGTCTAAAAATTATAAATAAAATATCATTATGTAGGAAATCTTTTTATATTTCTAATGAATATTTATAGTCGAATTTATCTTATGTATAACCCCATATTAAAAATTTTTTAGTGAATAAACTTTGATTTTAACTCTTTTAACTCTTCTTTGAATTAAATAATAATAAATGTCCTAATCTAATCCAAGTGGACCTAAATGGTCATATTATATTCATAAGGTTGTTTTTGGTCGAATTACACTTATCCAATAGAATTAGGACATGTGTTAGGGTAATAGTAATATCATATTTACCCTTAGTTACCCTATTTACTATTAACCGTGGTAAAAAAAAGTAAAAAGTTACTATTCACCAAAAATTATTTTCATCTCATTGAACCACATTTTACTTACTGACATCAACCGTGTCTCTCGGATTTTTGAAATTCCATTCACAGAAGCGGTAAAATTAAGTTTTATGCAAAATTCAGTTTTTAACCTACCACTTAGTAGTTTCACTATTCATCAAAAATTGATGTTTTTCAGAACAATGCCAAAATTTCATCCTAAGCTATATTTTATATTCCGAATTCAAAAATGAAGTCTATTTTACCAAATTCATAACATAGAAGTTGCTTTAATTAATTTTATAATTAAATCCCGCTGTTAAAACAAATAGCGTGTTTTTAAGAAACAATATCTATCAAAAGATTGACACTTGTTTATGTCTGGTTTAAATGTGCAATTACATCCAATGACCAACATTGTATTAAATTGTAAAAATATATTCTAAATATACTTTAAAACTACTCCAATTAATAATTTATCACTATTAATTATTTCGATTAAAAAAGTTGTTTTTAATTATAATTTAGTAATTTTCAATATTCATCAGAATATGAAAGTTATCCGAAAAGTACCAAAATTTCACCTTAGGCTAAATTCGATACTCCGAATCCAAAAATGAAGTTCATTTTGAAAAATAAGATTTATAGAGTTTTAAAAAGTGGTTATTACTATTCATAACGGCTAGTTTTAATAATATTTTAATAGCATATCGTTGTTTAGTGAAACTCGGTATTGCGTATTACACACGCTATCGAGGAAGGTCGTGATTGCGTGTAATGCAAGGCAAGTCAAGGATGCGTGTTGTGCAAGCTCCTTTTGGTGTAGCGTACAACACAAGACTTTAATAAAATATATTTTTTTATAAAATCTTGGGCTGTTACATTTCATATATGCACTATTTTACATATCTTTTCATATATTTATTTACTATAGGTTCATATAAATTATTAAACATTACTTAATTGTTTCACAATTATATTTTTTATTATCCTATGAAAATTGATTTGGAATCATACTATGTGAGATTAAATGGGGATCACATGGGTTGATATATTATTATATATTATTGTATTCTTTGATGCTTATTTAATTTAATGGGATTTATTATCATGTTTTCAAGATATTTATTATGTTGTGCATTCACATTAAATAGAGAATACATGTGACCAATTATCTCTAAAAATGAATGGAAAATGTTAAATTAGTTCATTAGATTTATTAAATTTCTAACTTCTTTATAAAAAATATGAAAAGAAATAGTTAGATTATTTGTGTTATTATGCATATGACTATAATCTTTGATGTTACAACACATGAAAAAAAATCAATAAATTTATTTTGAATGGACTATTGTAAATATCATGGATGTTTATTATTTTGAAACAATATTGGGTTTTACACCTTTGGGATTGTCAATTCAATAACATTTTCTAGACTACATCATTTGTATCTATTTCTTATAAAATACATATCTGCTTTCTCGACACACATTATCATTTATCTAACTTGTTTCTATGTTTCTTAATTTGTTTTATCTTTTTATATGTACTATGTTTATGGATTATTATTTTTTCATTTAAAATAATTTCCATAATGTAAATGTTATACTACCCTTAAAAAATGTATGTTTTGTTATTCTATATTTGTTAAAAGGCATGGGATTCAGTTGGGCCTTGGTCTAGATATAGGAAAGTCTAGTTATTCCTCTACATCAAAGGCAAGGTTCTCATTTGTTCCATTAGTTTATGAAAAGGTTGGATTTGTGTTTTTCAACGATTGGTTAAAAGGTATATGTAAATTTTTAGGGCTAATTTTAAAATAAATGTTATTTTTTGTGGACTATTCTATTCTCTGACATTTATAGTGTGGAGAGTAAATGTTTGATAACTTTGATCCAAACTACTATAAATATAATTGTGTTGTTATTTTAGTTTTCATATAAAATTTATTTAATTTTGACAAGTATTTATAATTTGTAAACAATTCAATTCACCCTATTATTGAGCAATCAACCATCTCACCTATTGAAACAATTTTTTTTAAAGGGATATTTTTTTTAATTCATGGAAAAAAAACACATAAGTCTATTTTATTTAAAATGAAAGACTCTTATCTCCCCAATGGTTTTAAATCATGAATTTAAAAATTTATAACATATTCTATTACATTTATTCATTTAAAAATTGAAATATATTTTTTAATATTATGTTTTCCCTAGGAAATGTTTTTATTCACAACGAATTATTATAAAAACATAATTTAAATTTTAGTCTTTGGAAGGCCCATTATATGTTTTCCAGTTGCATTTATTAATTTAAATACTATATATAAAAAATATAACATATTTTTTGAATGGATTTAGAAAATTTAGTAATTAAATTATTTTTATCAATATTGAGTTAAATTATATGATTTATATGTATACTATAGTTTTACCATATACCCAAATATCATTTATTTTTGAAAGTTATAAAAACATTGTCATGAACTGAGCCACTAGATCTTGCCTGCCTAGTGTAGAGTCAATCCTTAATGACCCCAAGCCTTCCACTTGAGGGAAAGGGCTAGAAAAAAGTGTTTAAATGAAAATTTAACATGGGAGGACTTTTCCTAATATACTTGTATTCACACACCCAACTGTATCTTTGTAGACAGGAAAAGGAATAAAAAGAAAAGACAACAACATATTGAGTGAAAACCATTCATGTAAAAATCTCTAGGTAAATACAAGAGTATAGAAACATAAGAAAAAAAAGTAAAATTTAAAAATATATTCCCAACCATAAATATGTCTCAACTTGAAAATGACTTGAAAAGTAAATATGAGAGAGTCTGAATCCGGATCTCCAATTCCCACCCACCATACATGGTCAAATACACACAAGTATCCCCTATGAACCTTTATAATCACCACCATCTTGTCCATCATATGTATATGAAACAAAAAGTGTGGTAAAATTCCATGAAAATGTGACTATATACATATCCAATAGAATTCCCTAAATCTAAAGGGTGATTAATAAGAGACATGATAAATGCAAACAACTCAACCCGTAATAATAGAGAAACATAAACTAATAAAATTTTATATATTATTGTAAAATATTCCCATGTGAGAGAGAAATAAGTTCTCCATCTCATAGCCCAACATAGGAAAGGAGTTCCTGATGACTTCAGAAAAGGTACGCTAATGATTCCCAGCATCTCGCTTGTATGTCCGATGAAGTATCCATGTGGAGACACACCTTTTCACTATTTTTCATAGTCTAGGGGACATAATCTCTATTTAAATGGACCATTAATTGTTATAAAAGGAGGTTTCCACAGAATTGGTAGAGTAACCATGCCCTAAAACTGAAATATGGTTCTACTCAGTATATATAGGTTGTATGAAATAACTCCATATGAGGGTGTCACAATGTGGATATAGGATCCATGCCCTAACTATGCAGGAGAGTTCTACTCCATAGATAGAGGACCCATACCCCGACTCCACTGGTGTGTTCCACTCAGTATGAAGATGAATCATGCCCTAGATCTATATAAGGGCGATACTCAACAGATAGAGGACACATTACATGACTCTGTAGGAGGGTTCCACTTAAAATGTAGAGGACCAATTCCCCGACCCTATATGTGGGATCCACTTGGTAGGTAGATGACCTATTCCATGTTTCCACAAAAGTGTGCCACTCATTAGGTAGAGGGCCCATGCCCAGACTCCATAGTAGTGTTCTACTCAGTAGGTAAATGATTCATTATTTGACTCCATATGAGGGTTCCACTGATATGGTAGAGGAAATAGACCATAACACCATATGAAGGTGCAACTCAAATGGTATATGGAGGATCCAAGACCTATCCTTATAAGATGGTGCCACTCTGATGGTATATAGAGAATCATTACCCTATCTACGTAGGAGGGTGCCACTAAAATATCTCTTATTATAATGCATGATCTCTAAAGTCCTCAAGGCCTCCTAAAGAATCATTTTTCTCATGATATCTTTAATTTTATCTCATGTTCCACTACGTAGGCCACTAACATGTCCTATTTGGAAAAACTCTTAGGATAGGCTACTCATAAGACAAAATTTGAGTCCAAATAATGCATATATAAGAGGAAACATATTCTAAAGAATGAGATACATGGTGTGTATGGGGGCCACAAGGGGGGTTTTCCCACTCTTCTTCCTGGCTGTTTCCTCTCTGGAACATAGCTCTCTAGCCTTGTATAATTCCATAGTGTGTAAGGATATGACACAACATGTCTCAGACACACAGGTCTGAGCCATCTTTTCTTGGCCAATACTTTTTTCCTTCTGGCCATTTTTGTGTACACTATACATGTTTTAGTACATTGAGTTCCCATCATAACACACAAAATTTTGGGGTCATCATGGCACTCAGAATGTATCATCTTCTCAAGCCCATGTACTCTGCAAAGTACATAGAGTATACTCCATAATAGATGATATGTCTAACCACATGGTATCCTAGGATTGTGCCATTTTTATAAGATCATTCAGTCATCTAGTTGACACAAAATTATTTGTACCTCTATATTATGAGTCTTATATAACTATAATGAGAAATCCTATCCATTACAGAAACCAGACTACACTGTTTGTGTTCATCACTATACATTTCGTGAAATCAAGACTTTCAAAACAAGTAATATCTATCACATGGATCCCAGATCTGGTTCATTTACCTCAACTCATGACCATAACCAAAAGTATATTCCTCCGACCAATGATTTTGGAACTCTGTTTGCCAAAAATTGGATTTCTTTTAGTCTGTTCAAATATTTCACATTCCTTATGCACCTCCCGTTTTGGTGTCAACTCTTATTCAGATCCTAGATCCATTGACCCATCACCACAGTATAAATTCCACAATGATTCATCCTCTAAATTCTAATCTAATCCTTTTGTGCACTTCCACGATGAATATGGGGGTTTGAGCATACTCAGACACACCCAACAATAGTCAAATCATGACCCCATGGACCAATAATAAAGAATTTGAAGAACTGGTGTGGGAAAATACACAAGAACAAAGTTGATATCATCGTTGGCCAAGAAATCATTGAAATTGATCATCAAACTGAGGATTATCCAGGTTTATTTAATTTAATAATCAAGAAATAAATTAAAACAATAAATTATTTCAGTACATAGGATTATAAGAGGGATTAACTTAAACATAGATCAAGGGATATGGTTTTGATCATGATTAATATTTTAAACAAAATGGAATAATCCTAAAATGATAAGTCTTGGATATATTTGGTCAATATTTGTTAAATAAAATAACTTAAATTGATTGGTATGATCTATTGTGTTCATTGTGCCTCAATTCTACTAAATCCAGAAGCTTATTTCCATCCAATATCAATCTACCAATAAAGAACTATGAAATAATCCCCTCAAAGATCCCAATTTTTGAGGATAACATGGGTGATTCTCTATAATAGAATATTTATTTAAGAAATATATTTAATAAATGTAATAAATTAATTATAAAATTTAGTCAATTAATCTACTTAATGTAACAACCAACATCCGCTATATTTGAACGTTCTACGCTGACAAATATTAGGTCATGCCTAGGGTAAACCTCACACTCTGGATTAAACCACGGTCTTAGATTTCCATTTAGACACTCATTTAACAATAAATTACATCATTCTAAAAAACTATGTGTATGTGATATAAAATAAAAATAATATTTTACAGAATAAATTCAAGAAACATTAGGCCTTGAAATCACAAATTGTCTTAGTGCATGACTTTGAAAATATTGCATGATATTATTCAATGATTGACAAGGGAAAAAGGGTCTCTACAACATTACCTCCTTCATGATTTTCATCCTTGAAAATAAATAACTAAACAAAAATATGGGGATAATGATCCCACATATGGCTCTCCTACTGCCCTGAGCTCTCTCATATGCTCTAATACCACCCCAACACACAAATCAACGAAATTGTCCATTGATGTTGGATCCAATCCATCCATTCCTTGATTTTCATTATGTTCCCTATATGGGTAGATCCATCCACTGTGTCAAGATTTCACCTTCCAATAACATGCATGGGATCATGCATATATCTCCTCAACTGCAACACATGGAAGATGGAATGAACCCAATTCATCTGTTGGTATAGGGAAAGTCATTAGGAGACCCCACCAACCCTCTAAAAGATCTCTCATATGGCCTGATGGACCTCAGGGATAGCATGCCTCCATGATGAAATATTACACCAAATCCCTCTGTAAATCCTTGAACACTGGGATAACATGCTTGGCATACCCATCTGTTTGGGGGTGAAAGGCTACACTCAACATTAATTGGGTCCCTAATGGATCTTTCATGCCTACCAAAAACCATGACATAAATACGACATCTTAGGAAAATAATTTTATTAAGGGAAACCCATTAAATATAATGATCTCCCATACGAACACTAACCTAAACAATCTACTGAACTATTCTCCATAATTAGAAGTATGTGTGCTAGCTTTGTAAGTTAGTCAACTGTCTCCCCAATGACGTCATGGACTCTCTTTGTCCATAGAAACCTTGTCACAAAGTCCTTTGATATGTCATCCCATTTACACTTTGGGACCTCGAGAGGCTACCATAACCATGTACGAACATGGGGCTCAACCTTCACCTACTCACATATGAGGCACTGAGAGATAAAATTTGACACACTCCTCCTTATTCCAAGAAACCAAAACGAATTCTGAAGGTCTCGGTACACCAGGATGTACAACCAATGGAGAAGAATCAAACTCCCTCATCACCACCTATTACATCATGATTGAATCCTCCATCCATCCCTAGAAAAGGATGAAATGATTCCCTCTTTTAGAAAACCCATCTGGTGAATTTGTTGAGGATATATAGTCACATAGGTCCTCACATTAGGTGTCTCCAATCTAAGCTTCCCTCATAGGATGATGAAGTGGATAGGTCAACACAATCAACTAAAGAAAAATTTCACCCCAACCCTCAACCAGGGTCATCTATAAAGAAGCTAACTACAGATATGCCTCCTCTACCATGAGAGAATGAGGCATATTTCTGAGGGAATCTACCACCACATTTCCCTTCCACGGAGTATAGACTATCTCAAATTCATGGTCTAGTAGGAACTAAAACTAGTTCCTCTATCTTAGGATTAGGTAATCGTGCATGATGTTGTACCTATGACATTGATGGTCTGAGTAAATAAAAAATAAAACTCTAATTAGATAGTGTCTTCTCATCCTTAAGGAAAAACTACCACTTCCACATCTAGTTTGCGAGTCACGTAGTTCTTCTCATTATGTCTTAACTATATCGATCCGTATGGGATCACTTTCTTCATATGTAGTAATCTGCAACCAAACCTAACTCCAGATACATAAAAATATAATCTGTAATACACACACTCCTCTGATAGTCTTAAAATATTATCCCTCATTATCCTTATCCTCAACTCCTCAAAGTATATGCGAAACTGCTTAATCTAGGAAAATGACTTCCATTTCCACATGAGGGTGGTCAAAGGTTCTATAACCCTCAATAAGACTACCATGACCCTCCAGAATCTAGAACACACTCTATTAGAGTTCACCATGATATTGGTACACTCATAGAATGTATAGATAGATTCATCTTGTGTATTGAATTCTCCTACTCAGATAGAGAGTATGTGAGGTTTTCAATGAAGAATACTATTACGAACTGGTATAGGATAGGTTTTATAGACCTAGTTCACATGTCACACAACACTGCTAGGGAATCCAATATGCTGAATGGAATAAAAATAATCTCAATGTTTCTACAAAGGATTTAGAAATAAACACTTTGTACAGTCAACCCTTGAACTAGGTGATGGTGAAATAACATCATAAGTTTAACTTTGAGAACTAATT
The DNA here is from genome assembly GCA_963277665.1 of Viscum album. Lineage (NCBI taxonomy): Eukaryota > Viridiplantae > Streptophyta > Magnoliopsida > Santalales > Viscaceae > Viscum > Viscum album. The sequence goes on along the minus strand of OY728142.1, from coordinate 1,446,314,490 downwards.
TTCCCCAATCCACTGTTTGAAGATGTCATCTAATCTTGGGGGTTGATCCTCCTACCCGATAGTCACCTAATACAACCGAAATCATTCTAAACCTCACCTATAGATCTCATATGCCTATCATAAGAATATTATATGGATTCCCAAGAGAATACTTACAGTCTTATAGAGAACTACCACTTTTTACCCTCAAAATGAACCACTAGATCTGAGAGTCCACTGGGTCATCCAAAGTACTTGTAAAAAAATTGTTCATCCATGTTGTTAGTCTATGAAGTTGTCCATCCCACAATTGGGACACATACTTAGGAAATAATTCATTATACTCCACAATCATTGTAGGATTTTAAGAACTCATAACATACACTACTAATGTGTCATACTTGAAAACTAATAAATTTGATGTAACCTCTCTAAAATGAGCTCATCCATCTCTTAGTAGGGATAACTCTTTATAATGGAGGAAGACACTATCCTGAAAAATAGAATCACTACAATACTGACTAGTATAAATCATATGAGCATATGTGGAAGATGACAATTCTATACTAAGGAAAACATTATAGGCTCTACCTTCTAGTATGAAAATATTTTTTATGAGGCTATCCGTCCTTGTATAGTATGGTAACACCATAAGAAAAAATTACTGATAATTGATACTCTATTCGGGATCCTCCAACACAAGCCTTGATAATAAAGAACTACACTTGAATCACAAGTTCTCAAACAAGTCCTAAATCCATTTAAATGTGGATTTTCAAACTGGGATAAAAAATATAGATGAAACAATGGAGACATAGGTCCTACTTCAAACAATATTTGAGTGTCCCATCTAGATCCCCCTTCTACTAAAAGATCAAAATCTCCATTTCCCAATTTCTATCCCCTACCAGGATCTGATCTAACACTTCATCATGCCAACCTTCCCAACACACACAAGTTAGAGGGGCTTATCCATCACACTGTTACACTATCTTCTTTGGGTGTCATTGAATCACCCTCATAACTTTAAATCAGGTCACAATAAAATGTCTTTGTGGGGGAGGTTTTCCTCTTCCCTGGATGTCTAAATCCACCCTATATATATATATCCATCACATGGATCTACCAATACCCAATGTATTTCTAGAGAGATCTCATCATGAGGAACACTATATAAAGGGGTCCTACCAGAGTAAGATATCAAAACCATAGGATCAGGGATATCCTATTTCACATGATAATGGAGTCTAGATCAACATGAAACCTAGCTGGCCTATATCTCTAGAAACCACAATGCACATGTAGTACAGTCATTTCATCCACTAGTTCCACTAAAACCAACTATTTTTCAACCAAGGGAACTCATTTCATGTTCAAGTATCCAATCATTTGGGATACCAACATGTATAAAATCTCATATAACCAACTCAATTACATCCATTTCATCCTAGTTTTTTTGGATTACTAAAGAACCTTAGCAGCCTCTGGAGCTAGAACTCATGATTTGATCTAAGCCTACCCATATACTTAGCTACTCTACTAGTATTATATGATTCAAAAAATGTGGGAGTGATGATACAAGCCATCATGGAGTAAATATATCACGTGATGGCACCTAAAATAGACCCGCATCACTCATCATATCATCTCCATGATCCTGAATCGATATCCTCTTAGGAATTCTTCACAGAGGAATCTCAAAACTGATCAAGAAATATGCTGGTAAAATGAGAATATGTATGGGGATATGACTCAAGAAGGAGAGTCACATAATAAATCCTATATGATGAATGTAGTAATGTTCCCTACAACCAATGTATCGATATGATGATTTGATAGGAAAGTGGTCAGAGTCATGATGTATGGATACATCGACAACCATACCAACATTTCATTCATTGGCCTAAAAGCCTCACTATGTATACATTTCCATTGGTACCATAAGTCCCGACCAAATCCTAGTTAGGGGAAAACTCCAAACATTATCCTAATGAATTAATCCCCTCTGATGCTAATCTATTAGGAACCAACCCACCAGAGCCTACCTAGACGATAGATATCTGAGCCGAAACTACCCCATTACTGCATCTATCGGATAGGGGATAACAACTAGAACCAAAATGGATATCTAATATTGGGCACCTTTTCCTAATGTCTCTATACACATGCCCCCAAATATTTCAATGTACAAGTGAAAAGGAATGATAAAAGTTAGCAGCATCTATAGTGAAAACCTTGAATGTAACAATATATAGGGAAATAAAAGTGTGGGATGGTGTATGATAAAATGTAAAATGGAGAAATACATGACCAACCAAAAAGATTTATCAACAAGGCAATAAATAGAAATGTAAATATGAGAGAGACTGGATCTAGATATTCAAGCCCTGACCACGTTACGTGATCAAATTCATCTGGGTATCCCCTATGCACCTCCGTAATTATGGTCGACCTATCTGTTGTATTCATAATACACAAAATGTTTGAGAAAATCCCATGTAGGTGTAAATATATACATACCCATTAGGATTCCTTGAAGACGAATGAGGAGGAATAGGGGACTAAAAATAGTTATAAATCATAACCAACATCATGAGAGAAATAGAAACCAATCAATTGGGATATATGCTCATAAAAAAAACCTATATGATAGAGAAAGGTTATCTCCCTATAATAGCACATCCTAAGAAAATCTTCTTCCATTAGTTACAAAAAGGTCCACCAATGAGGCCCAACATCTCACAGGTGGGTCCACAGAAGTATCCATGTGGGGAAAAACCTCATAATTATGATGAATAATCACGGGTACATAATATCTAAGTAGAAGACACCTTACCTAGTACAACAAGAGGGTTTCACTCAATTAGTATATGTCACATTCCTTAACCCCGTATGATAGTTCCACTAAGATGATATAGGACCCATTCCCTTACTCCACAGGTGGGTGCCAATCTATAGATAGAGAACCCATGACTAGAATCCACAAGAGGGTTCCACTCAATAGATAGAGGACCCATGCACTTACTCCACATAAGGAATCCACTTAGTAGATAGAGGACACATTAACTAACTCTATAGGAGGGAACCACTTAGTAGATAGATGCCCCTCCCCAGACTCTGTAGGAGGGTTCCCCTATGTAGTTAGAGGGCACATGACCTAACTCTATAGTAGGTTTCCACATAGTAGGTAGATGACCCATGCCATAAATATAAAGGATGGTGATACTCAATAGGCAAATGATCCATTCCCAAACTCTATAGGATGGTGTCACTCAGAAGGTAGAGTACTCGTAATATCTCAGCATTTCCAGAGGTAAAAACTATTTACTTATTGATTTAAATTCCTTAAAATAAACATAAACATGATTCATAATCAATTCAAGGAGTATTAGGTGTGTTTGGGGCTTATTAGGAGCCCAGAACCTCAAAAATAGAAGAAAAGACTAGGATTAATTATTAGAGGAAACCATGTATCCCATCCCACACAGTTTCTCTGAACTCTGTGGTTATAGAAAATGGGTTGTTGGGGGCCACATGGTTTGTATAAAACTGTAAGGACCAATGTCCAAGACCATGAGACCAATATATAGTTATTGAATTGTGGTTTTTAAATAGTTTTTTTCACGATAAGATAAATGGTGTGCCTGACCATGTGGTTTGCCCCTTTGATGTAGTGAATGGCGCACATTTTATTCACAGTTTGGAAAACCATGTGGCCAAACCATGTGCACAGTAAGATGTGTGTGAAATTAACTTTTATCCCCTCTTAAATTATTTATCATTCGTTATTATTTTTTATTTATTTTCTCTCCTTCTCTAGCAGCTGAATCTCCTCCCTCACATGAATCTCCTCCTCACACTCAAACTAGAGATCCAAATAACTCCTCAACCCAGGATCTGTTTCATTCGTTGTCCAATCCAAAAAAAAATATTGAGTTGAGATATTTAATCCTTTATAATATATTTCAAGTTATTCATCCCATATATTGTACTATTTGGGTTAAATATCATTTTCCTGATTTTTAGGGAGTTTGATGGTTTTATTGTTTACTTCCAACCTAGCTTCAATCAAAGGTCGATACTAGAAGAGGGAAGCTCTACAATGATAAGGTAGGTGGTCTTGTATTTTTATCATCATTTCATTTAATTTCATAAAATACTTCATTGTTCTATGAGATGGATCCTTCAAGCTTCACTCATATTTTCTCAATTAAATTAAATTAGATGCTTTACCGTGCCACTAGAAACCCGGGTAAGCATCGAATCAACCCCTTGGGTTGATAACCTTTATTTATGCCACCAAATGGGGTGTGTTTAAACTATATATATTAATTTACCCTTTTTATTTTTTTGATCCCCCCTAAGTTTTTTTTCCTCAAATTAAATACATTCACACATTTTTTTAGTTGAATTCAAGATGGAACCATGGGTATACCCTGATACACCATGCTAATGAAATGTTTGAACTTAACAAAATTGATAAATTATTATGCCCTATGTCACGTGACATAAATTTAATTTGACCAATTAAATACCTTTACCAATTGGCCTATGATAATAAATGCATGAAAAAATGGAACGGTACATGATAGTCATATTATATATATATATATATATTTTGTGTGTGTTTTTGTTTCTTATTTAGATTCTTCACCATGGTTTTAGAGTGATACAAGGGGTTTTTAATTAAGGGCCCATTGAAAGGAACTCCCTAACTTTAGTTTGGATTTTTAATGTTTTTTAAACACATAAGGGGAGATATCAACTATTCCTAAGATGGGCTATCTGAGTATTATTTTTATTTTTCCTCCAAACATGTGACACCAGTTCCATAGGGGAGAACACATTGATGGGATAATTGGAAAGATTCATTGTACCATCCCTCAAGAGATAATGATGCCCCAATGTGAAATAATTGGTATGAACTCTGAGGGAAGTACTTTACATTTTTCCAACCATGAATGGAGAGACACGTGGGACATCATATTTGGGTCACTGTTGATGGACTCCTTATCATTTTTTATAATCTGACCATGTCACATAAAAAGCTTATTTTAAATTTATTTTTATTTTTATTTCTATTAATGCTTTGTTTTGGGGTTTTCCAAAGGTTTTATGTAGAATATGTGAGTTTTCGTGAATTGGGCCAAACTGTGAGCCCAATTCCAGATTTAAGAATAAATATTGTCTCTTTTATAACTTTTACATTTTTTAATATTTTTCACTCATTCAAACTCCTAAATGTCTTCCCCTGATATATTAACACCACAATTAAAATTTGGAGCTTTTATAAATCATTAACCAATATTTATTTTGGTTTCTATTTAAGTGAATGGGCCTCCTCGGATGCCCATATCCAGTTTTAAAAATTATTTTTATTTATTTAATAACATATTCAATATTAGGTATTATTCGGCGATTGCAAGTCTACCACGATCCCATTACACCCAGCCGCGCCCCCAGCCTCTTTCCCCCCTCTTTGGATGTAGAGACCCTAAGCTAGACGTACATGGACATTACATTACTTTTGCGGAATACTTAGTACATAACAAAAACACACACATAAGGATCGTAATAGTTTAGTGTCTTTGGAAACTCGGAACGTAATCTTCTAATCGTGGTGAAAGATCTTCAATATCTCCCATAAAAATCTTCCCTTTTTTTACCTAGAACCTTTATTTATATCCCGGGGAAAAGAAAACATAAAAGGGTGAGCTCAAATGCTCAGTAAGGGTAAACAAAAGAAAAATCAATCACATCATATTCATAAGAACATAACTTTTGGAAATCTTAACCTGCAAAAGAGAGCATAATTTCATAACATGGGATAAATCATAGTAGTGAAATGAAATCCCATTAAGCATAACATAAAACATGAAACTTTTTGGAATAAACACATAATCAGAGAGAATCATTTCTTGTTAGTCATGACTCATTGCCAAGACTATCTTAGTGGACAAAGTCCCTTTCTGAATCGAGTCACCCTCGTTTCAGTCTTGTTTCACTGAACCGGTATAACCTACCATTCCAGCCATGTCTATCTCATGAGATATGAAATCTTTACCCAATGCATCGTAGGGAGATATAGGTCCCACCCATCTCATAATGATACCATTCTTATATGTGCCACCAAATAAACATACATCATTCATAATAACCCAATAAATAAAATGGGTTTGATAAACATCATGCCATCATAATCCATAAACAATGGATATCATTTCGTCATAAAATTGAAACCATTTAAATCATAAAGACATTTTACTTGAAACATACACATCAAATAATGTCTTCTTAGATGGAAAATAGTTTTGAGAAAAACACTTGAAATGGATTCTTGAGGAAAATATCCTTTCTTCTTTAAAATCATTTTCTTTTCACAAAACTTCATGCAATTTTAAAAGATAAGGGTTTTGTTGAAAATAATCATGAAATATTGTAGAGTAATATTCTTGAAAATGAGGTGTTATGAAAACCGTAAAAATTCTTTCACGCCGTATAAGTTAAAAATAACATTCTCCTCGTACTTTTGTCGGAAAAGTCAAAAAGCACCTCGTATGAAAAACGACAAAAGATTCCTTTAATATATTTTACTAAAATTTACCGAAGGGTAAAATTGGACTAAAAAAATTTTAGGTGGATGGAAATAATATTACATATTGAGGAAACAAGGATTTGGATGATAAAATACACCCCAGTAAATGCCAAAGTATAAACAATCTCGGATAAAAATGAGATTGTGATATTTCCCTTACCTTAGGTCCGATTTGCTTTGTAAGTGTCCGAACCTCCTGTATAATGATTTAAATAATGTTATTGACTTATTCCAGAATCATATTCATTGTTATTATATCATATATGGTCCACTTATGACTTTATATTACCTGTTCTTTTGTAAATTCATGTTAAAGTACCGTTTTGGTTAAAATCGTCTCATTTGTCGTTCGTGTTTTTAACTTGTAATTATTCATATGATTACTTAGATCATGATTACTTAATTCCAGAATATAAAACATGATTTATATATATATATATATTCAGAATATAAATATATAATAAATCAGTAAATGGAAAGAAATACACCGTTCATGGAGACGGTAGTCCGTACGTACGCATGAACGCTGTTTTCGTTTCCTTATTGAATTGAATGGAATTAAGTAGATGACATACATATAAATATAAATAATTCCAGTATCATTATCAGGTCATATATTTCATTAGTACTTATTATATATACTTTATAATCATTCATTAATGGTTAATCATTGAGAATGAATCTCATCGCGTCGTGGAGACGGTAGTCCGTACGTACGCACGAGCGATGATATCGTTCTCATGGTCGTGGAATTGTGTTGAAGTGTATACTATTTCAGTATAAATATCACTTTATAATAATTATATATAATTACTCATTAAACCTTTATACCCATCCAATTAAGGTGGTGGCGGAAAATAGATTACACCACGACGTGGAGATGGTATTCCGTACGTACGCACGCGCGGTGATTTCCTTTTTCCGTAGGATGGATAGAAGGTTAATTAGAGTTTTTCATATTTATAATAACATATCAGTATATAAGAAATACTGATGTTATTACATTATCATGAAACAACTAAAGAAGAAGAAGTTGAAGAAGAAAGAAATTGAAAAAGATCGGTAATGGATATTACCTCTTTCTGACGCGCCTTTTCTTAGCCTCCACTTAAAGAACTAAGGATGGTCTTTGAAGAAGACCAGGACCTCTAGGATGATACTAGGGAAGTGGAGAAGGGATTTTGGCAGGGGTTGGCCGAGCTTGAGTGCTCAAATTGGTGTGAGGAGGAGGGGGAGGAGGTGCCCTTTTATAAGGGAGGAGAGGGGCACCTTAGGAATATCTCAAAATATTATTTTATATTAAAGTCAAAATCGGTTTATAATGGTTCCAAAGGGTCTTATTTAGAAGATAAAGTGGGGATGGGTCGAAATCCTATCAACCAATAGGATTTAGACATGTTTAGGTTATTATTGTAACCTTATCAATTAGATTTAACTTTAAGTTAAATAATTTAACTTTTACTGTGTCTTTTTGTTTTCTTACACTATATGGTTAATACACTTACTATAAAATGCCAAACGAACCCCAAATTGTTTATTATTAATATATATTTCCTTATCTAATTCATTTGGCCGAAACTTAGATTTTTAGGAATAAAATAACAATTAATAATATAATATTTGATTTAAAAACTATTTTGTGTCAATTTTGACACTATTTGATATATGATTTTTGTGAAAGTCATAACAGAATTATATGTTCGAACCAAGTTGATTAAATCAACACTAATATATCATATTAACCTATAAAATTAGTGTAATTCATAAAAAGTCTCAAATTACATTTATTTTGGTGTTTATAACATCAATTATGTCAATATTTCATAAATAAGATCATCGTTGTGTCATAATTAAATTAAATTATTTAATGTCTAAAAATTATAAATAAAATACCATTATGTAGGAAATATTTTTAGATTTCTAATGAATATTTATTGTCGAATTTATCTTATGTATAACCCCATATTAAAAATGATTTATTTATTAAACTTTGATTTTAACTATTTTAACCCTTCTTTAAATAAATTAATAATAAATGTCCTAATCTAACTCAAGTGGGCCAAAATGGTCATATTTTATTCATAAGGTTGTTTTTGGTCGAATTACACTTATCCAATAGAATTAGGTCATGTGTTAGGGTAATAGTAATATCATATTACCCTTAGTTATCCTATTTACTATTAACCGCGGTAAAAAAAAGTAAAAAGTTACTATTCACCAAAAAATTATTTTTATCTCATTGAACCACATTCTACTTACTGATATCAACTGTGTCTGTAGGATTTTCGAAATTCCATTCACAGAAGAGGTAAAATTAAGTTTTATGCAAAATTCAGTTTTTAACCTACCACTTAGTAGTTTCACTATTTATCAAAAATTGATGTTTTTCAGAACAATGCCAAAATTTCATCCTAATCTATATTTAATATTCTGAATTCAAAAATGAAGTATATTTTACCAAATTCATAACATATATGTTTCATTAATTAATTTTATAATTAAATCCCGATGTTAAAACAAATAGCGGGTTTTTAGGAAACAAAATCTATCAAAAGATTGACACTTGATTATGTCTGGTTTAAATGCGAAATTACAACCAATGACCAAAATTGTATTAAATTGTAAAAATATATTCTAAATATACTTTAAAACCACTCAAATTAATAATTTATCACTTTTAATTATTTCTATTAAAAAAGTTTTTTTAAATTATAATTTAGTAATTTTCACTATTCATCGGAATATGAAAGTTATCCGAAAAGTACCAAAATTTCAACTTAGGCTAACTTCGATACTCCGAATCCAAAAATGAAGTCCATTTTGAGAGCTAAATTTTATAAAATTTAAAAAGTGGTTATTACAATTCATAACGGCTAGTTTTAATAATATTTTAATAGCATATCGTTGTTTCGTGAAACTCAGTATTGCGTACTACACACGCTATCGAGGAAGGTTGTGATTGCGTGTAATGAAAGGCAAGTCAAGGATGCGTTTTGTGCAAGCTCCTTTTGGTGTAGCGTACAACACAAGACATTAATAAAATTAAAAAGAATATTTTTCATAAAATCTCGGGCTGTTACATTCTACCCCCCTTAAAATGAATTTCTCCCTCGAAATCTGTCGGGGTTATAAATGGTTTACTATTCGAAAGTTTCTTTAATAGAAACCCACATCGTAAAAAGGAATATAAAAACCAATCTTTAAAAACAAAAGTATGAAACACAACGGTTACCCAAATAAACTAATCACTGGGTTTCCACATAGGTGAAAATATGGATATAGAAGAGAAATCTAACCATCATGTTCTGATGGAGAGTGGTAGAGAACATGGCTATGGAAAAGACAGCAATCACAAAGCCATAAATTTGTGACGATCTAAGGTACCATCTGATTCATCAGATATAAGATCACTAGGACAACATTTTTGGTTTTCAAGATCGTTTCCCTAAAGTTAATGAATTTGAATTAGAATAAATACTTACTTTATTTTGGTACAATCTCAGTATTGTTCGTGCCTTTAACAATTTCCACTTCATCTCTTAAATAAATGAAGTTGAATTTGTTATTCGTGAAGTGTTAGAAGATCATGTGATAGAATGACAGGTCATTCCATCTATCTCAAACAAAAGGCTAGCAAAAATTATATACATAAGTTAATCTATAGTGAGATTAATCATATATGGTTCCTAAAATGGACTTTATACTTCATATATCATACTGCTTAATATAATAAAACTAGTTTCTAATAAATAGGGACTTCCTGTAGGCCAGTGGTAGGTGATAAAGGCCAATCGCACTTTGGTTGTGGGTTCGATTCCCACATCCTTGTCCGACGTGATGGGCTGTCGCCCGTCCTGCAGGTTTTCCTTTTTCTAAAACTATATTACTATAACATCCCATCAATAATATCGAGAAAACATCTATCCTTAAACAATAATAACTTATGTCCAACATAATCCATTCCAATCTTTAGGCTTATCCATAATACTGCAGTCCACTCTCATAACAAAGTGAAAACAATTACCAGAGATTTAACACCATCATCGATCCCCATATATCATAAGATATGTTTTGTTGGTCACATTCCAAACATTCAAAGGCCTTAATAATGTATTCTCTTGAATACCCATTGAACCATAGTGAAAACTTGAATGCAGTTAAAAGTTAACACTTTTCACATACCAAAATCCTCAAAATTCTATATACTCAAACCATGATATCACTTAGTCCTTATATCAATCATGAGCTCATGAATACTGTTAAACATTTAATTTTCTCCTTATCCCTTCATTATGCGCATATCATCTAAATTCCAAAAATATCTGAATAACCTTTCATGGATAGTGGTACCATTAATCATACACTTTCATAACTCAAGGAAAGACAACAGTGTAACAATCCTTAGATGCCTCTTTATTCCATAGTACCATGAGATTACTTATATAACATTACACATGATAAACATGTCATCATTCCACTACATTCTTAAACCATTGACCGAGCTTCAACAATTCTTTCATCTCACATATCATTTGTAGTCTCTTCATCATCATCAACATAAATACTACCCATACGACCATACTGATTCTCTTCATGAGACTTTCCCTTAGGGCATTGGTTTTCATAATGCCCGTACATTCCACATTTAAAACATTTAACCATTGTTGATGTCATAGCAATACCATTATCTTCATCCCCGGTGTTAACTGAACCTTTTGCTTTGCACTTACTGGCTTTGTGTACTTCTTTTCCACACCCAAAGAATCTTCCAGTTCCTTTGAAACATTCTCCTTGATTCCTCTTCCCACATGATTTACATAGGGGAAATTGAACTTTCTTTCCTTTATGATCATCATGAAACTCCATCTTTCTCTTATTAGCCGAGTCAGGAAACTTACCAAATTTTACTTTATTGCTCATATTATGAGATTGCTGATTTGGAATAATAATGATGTTTGGACTTCCAAATCCCATTTCATTTGGTTTCTCATGAAGAATATCATTCCATTGTCCATCATATCCTCCATTATCGTGAATCATCTTGTTTCCATCCATCTTCTAAAACCCAAAAAGAATAGTGTGAGAGGCAAAAATCATGCTAGGGAAAACAACATAATAAAGGGGGAGTACCTTCAATATCTAACATCTTAGGTTTAATTCTATGATCTTTAGCGTAATTCTAGTACTATAACCTATACGTATACTTAACCTTAGGGACATCCCTAGACATACCTTAGAAATATCTCTAGGGATCTCACTATCGTTTTCGCATCCTAGTTTCCAAAGGTTGACTAAACCTTTCCTCTGATACCAACTGTAGAGACCCGAAGCTAGACGTACATGGACATTACATTACTTTTTCGGAATACTTAGTACATAACAAAAACACACACACAAGGATCGTAATAGTTTAGTGTCTTTGGAAACTCGGAACGTAATCTTCTAATTGTGGTGAAAGATCTTCAATATCTCCCATAAAGATCTTCCTTTTTTTTCCTAGAACCTTTCTTTATATCCTGGGGAAAAGAAAACATAAAAGGGTGAGCTCAAATGCTCAGTAAGGGTAAACAAAAGAAAAATCAATCACATCATATTCATAAGAACATAACTTTTGGAAATCTTAACCTGCAAAAGAGAGCATAATTTCATAACATGGGATAAATCATAGTAGTGAAATGAAATCCCATTAAGCATAACATAAAACATGAAACTTTGTGTCATACACACATAATCATAGAGAATCATTTCTTGTTAGTCATGACTCATTGCCAAGACTATCTTAGTGGACAAAGTCCCTTTCTGAATCGAGTCACCCTCGTTTCAGTCCTGTTTCACTGAACCGGTATAACCTACCATTCCAGCCATGTCTATCTCATGAGATATGAAATCTTTACCCAATGCATCGGAGGGAGATATAGGTCCCACCCATCTCATAATGATACCATTCTTATGTGTGCCACAAAATAAACATACATCATTCATAATAACCCAATAAATAAAATGGGTTTCATAAACATCATGCCATCATAATCCATATACAATGGATATCATTTCATCATAAAATGGAAACCATTTAAATCATAAAGACATTTTACTTGAAACATACACATCAAATAATGTCTTCTTATATGGAAAATAGTTTTGAGAAAAACACTTGAAATGAATTCTTGAGGAAAATATCCTTTCTTCTTTAAAATCATTTTCTTTTCACAAAACTTCATGAAATTTTAAAAGATAAGGGTTTTGTTGAAAATAATCATGCAATCTTGTAGAGGAAGCTTCTTGAAAATGAGGTGTTATGAAGACCATAAAAATCCTTTCACGCCGTATAAGTTAAAAATAACATTCTCCTCGTACTTTTGTAGGAAAAGTCAAAAAGTACCTCATATGAAAAACGACAAAAGATTCCTTTCATATATTTTACTAAAAAGTCACCGAAGGGTAAAATTGGACTAAAACAATTTTAGGTGGATCTAAATAATATTACATATTGAGGAAACACGGATTTGGATGATAAAATACACCCCAGTAAATGCCAAAGTATAAACAATCTCGGATAAAAATGAGATTGTGATATTTCCCTTACCTTAGGTCCGATTTGCTTTGTAAGTGTCCGAACCTCCTGTATAATGATTTAAATAATCTTATTGACTTATTCCAGAATCATATTCATTGTTATTATATCATATATGGTCCACTTATGACTTTATATTCCCCGTTCTTTTGTAAATTCATGTTAAAGTAGCGTTTTGGGTAAAATCGTCTCATTTGTCGTTCCTGTTTTTAACTTGTAATTATTCATATGATTACTTAGATCATGATTACTTAATTACAGAATATAAAACATGATTTATATATATATTCAGAATATAAATATATAATAAATCAGTAAATGGAAAGAAATACACCGTTCATGGAGACGGTAGTCCGTACGTACGCATGAAAGCTGTTTTCGTTTCCTTATTGAATTGAATGGAATTAAGTAGATGACATAAATATAAATATAAATAATTACAGTATCATTATCAGGTCATATATTTAATTAGTACTTATTATATATACTTTATAATCATTCATGAATGGTTAATCATTGAGAATGAATCTCATTGCGTCGTGGAGACGGTAGTCCGTACGTACGCACGAGCGATGATATTGTTCTCATGGTCGTGGAATTGTGTTGAAGTGTATACTATTTCAGTATCAATATCAATTTATAATAATCATATATAATTACTCATTACACCTTTATACCCATCCAATTAAGGTGGTGGCGGAAAATAGATTACACCACGGCGTGGAGACGGTATTCCGTACGTACGCACGCGCGGTGATTTCCTTTTTCCGTAGGATGGATAGAAGGTTAATTAGAGTTGTTTCATATTTATAATAACATATCAGTATATAAGAAATACTGATGTTATTACTTTATCATGAAACAGATAATGAAGAAGAAGTTGAATAAGAAAGAAATTGAAAAAGATCGGTAATGGATATTACCTCTTTTTGACGCGCCTTTTCTTAGCCTCCACTTAAAGAACTAAAGATGGTCTTTGAAGAAGACCAGGACCTCTAGGATGATACTAGGGAAGTGGAGAAGGTATTTTGGCAGGGGTTGTCCGAGATTGAGTGCTCAAATTAGTGTGAGGAGGAGGGGGAGGAGGTGCCCTTTTATAAGGGAGGAGAGGGGCACCTTAGGAATATCTCAAAACATTATTTTATATTAAAGTCAAAATCGGTTTATAATGGTTCCAAAGGGTCTTATTTCGAAGCTAAAGTGGGGATGGGTCGAAATCCTATCAAACAATAGGATTTAGAAAAGTTTAGGGTGTTATTTTAACCTTATCAATTAGATTTAACTTTAAGTTAAATAATTTTACTTTTACCGTGTCTTTTTGTTTTCTTACACTATATGGTTAATACACTTACTATAACATGCCAAACGAACCCCAAATTGTTTATTATTAATATATATTTCCTTATCTAAGTCATTTGGCCAAACCATAGATTTTTAGGAATAAAATAACAATTAATAATATAATATTTGATTTAAAAACTATTTTGTGTCAATTTTGACACTATTTGATATATGATTTTTGTGAAAGTCATAACAGAATTATATGTTCGAACCAAGTTTATTAAATCAACACTAATATATCATAGTAACCCATAAAATTATTTTAATTCATAAAAAGTCTCAAATTACATTTATTTTGGTGTTTATAACATCAATTATATCAATATTTCATAAATAAGATCATCGTTGTGTCATAATTAAATTAAATTATTTAATGTATAAAAATTATAAATAAAATACCATTATGTAGGAAATATTTTTAGCTTTCTAATTAATATTTATTGTCGAAATTATCTTATGTATAACCCTATATTAAAAATGATTTACTTATTAAACTTTGATTTTAACTATTTTAACCCTTCTTTAAATAAATTAATAATAAATGTCCTAATCTAACTCAAGTGGGCCTAAATGGTCATATTTTATTCATAAGGTTGTTTTTGGTCGAATTAAACTTATCCAATAGAATTAGGACATGTTTTAGGGTAATAGTAATATCATATTTACCCTTAGTTACCCTATTTACTATTAACCGTGGTAAAAAAAAGTAAAAAGTTACTATTCACCGAAAAATTATTTTTATCCCATTGAACCACATTTTACTTACTGATATCAACCGTGTCTGTCGGATTTTCGAAATTCCATTCACAGAAGCGGTAAAATTAAGTTTTATGCAAAATTCAGTTTTTAACCTACCACTTAGTAGTTTCACTATTCATCAAAAATTGATGTTTTTCAGAACAATGCCAAAATTTCATCCTAAGCTATATTTCATATTCCGAATTCAGAAATGAAGTCTATTTTACCAAATTCATAACATAGAAGTTTCATTAATTAATTTTATAATTAAATCCCGCTGTTAAAACAAATAGCATGTTTTTAGGAAATAATATCTATCAAAAGATTGACACTTGATTATGTCTGGTTTAAATGTGAAATTACTACCAATGACCAACATTGTATTAAATTGTAAAAATATATTATAAATATACTTTAAAACCACTCAAATTAATAATTTATCACTTTTAATTATTTCAATTAAAAAAGTTGTTTTTAATTATAATTTAGTAATTTTCACTATTCATAAGAATATGAAAGTTATCCGAAAAGTACCAAAATTTCACGTTAGGCTAAATTCTATACTCCGAATCCAAAAATGAAGTCCATTTTGAGTGATAAATTTTCTAAAATTTAAAAAGTGGTTATTACTATTCATAACGGCTAGTTTTAATAATATTTTAATAGCATATCGTTGTTTCGTGAAACTCAGTATTGCGTACTACACACGCTATCGAGGAAGGTTGCGATTGCGTGTAATGCAAGGCAAGTCAAGGATTCGTGTTGTGCAAGCTCATTTTGGTGTAGCGTACAACACAAGACATTAATAAAATTAAAAAGAATATTTTTCATAAAATCTCGGGCTCTTACATTGGAGCTCTTAGGAATCACGATTTAGGGACGAATTTCTTAGGGTTCCTCAAATCGTCCATATTTGAGAAGGTAAGTTGATTCTTTCATAAATATTTTAATTTTCACTATTTTTCTCCCATTTCAGTCCCCACATGACCTTATCATTCCCATTAGAGAATCCATATCACGTTTGGTAGCTTGGAGATTCAAATTTTGGTGTATTTGGTTCGTTTTATTCAAGATGTTTCAAGTAACTATTTCTTTCCTTGATTTCTTCCCCTTCCTTAGGGTTTCTTTCACCCTTTCATGAAGTTCCTCATGTCCAGAAATTGAGGTTTGAAACTAGGGTTTGATTTGGTGTATTTGTGGTCAAATATTTTGGTCTAGTGCTGGATTTATATTCCTTGAGGTGCGGCGGTGGTGCAGTTGATGTTTCACACCATGTTTGGAGGGTTTTGGCATAAAAGGTAGGTGATTCCATGTGTAACAATTTCTAGATGAGTTAGTTTGATTGAATTACTTATTATTCAAGTTCCTAATATGATTTGTGTGGTGCGGGAACTATTTATGTTGGATTTGGTAAATCATTTGTTTTTAAAGTTTCATTTTAGCTTAAAATTGGGTGTTTTTCATGTGCAACCCTTTGGGTATTGTTTGAGTGTGTTTTATAACATATGAAATTGGTTTAATAAATCTTGTTTGGGATAAAAATTCTGATTTGGTAGGGTATTTTTGTGCCATTAGGTCTTAAAGAGGTTTTCTTAAATGTGTTTAAGTTGTAAAACCTTATTGTACTTCTTGAAAGTAATATTGAAAATGTGTGCTTTTCATGTGGATATTTTGTGGTATTGATTGAGGTGTTTGTATAAAACTTGGGGGTTGTCTAATAAAGGTTTTTGGGACTTCTAATTCTGTTTTGAATTTGTACTGGTGTGATTTTGTCCTTGAAATACGGTTTTGAAATGGGATTTATGTGAAAAGATTTGGTACACTCTTCATAATTGTTTTATGAAAGTTTTGATTGGTTGAATGATTTATGTAAGAGGTGAAACCATATTAGAAAACTGTTTTGGATTGTTTATACATTCAAATGGACCATTTTAAATGTGAATAGTTCTGTCATGTGATGTGTATCATCTTGGAAATGTTTTATAAAAATGCTTAATGGATTTACTGACATGTGAAAGAGGTGTGAACGTGATGTGGGCTGTTTGTGTGAGTACGATGCGAAAAATGGATTTTTTTTTATAAAAAAGGTTTTATGAAACATGTGAGTCAGATGATATGTGTTATTTATCATATTTGGAGGGACTTGATAAAATTTTAAAGGATGTGTTGGATTGTGAAAGTTATGCAAAAAGTGTTGAGGGCTATTTTGGTGTGAGTTTGATTTCAAAATGCATTTGAATGAAAAGTGGAATTTGTGACTTATGTGAAGTACATGGGGATTTTTATTTAATTTGTTATGTGGAAGTGATATTTTCATTTGAAAACTATATTTCTTGGCTTGTTGAACTTGTTTGATCACAAAGGGAAAACCCGGGTATCTAGGTGGGTGGACGTGTACTAGTATGCTAGTGAATCCGTGGGGTTTGGCCTCAATTTCACTTAGAAATATTGACGCTTACAAATCTAACTAAACTATGATGATGATGATTGGGGACCACTAGGTTATGGGTATTTTCCCTACTAGTGGATCGTGCACGAGAACATATATTTTTTTGTGGTTACTCTCACCGAGATACGAGGTACCTATGACCCACATCTAGCTAGTGCCTAGGGGTCATTTCCTATAGATTGTGCTCATTAGATCTTATATACTTACCGTCAGCATAAAATATTTTTGGCTGGAAAATTTATTAGATTTGGAATTTAATTTACAAGTGTTGATTCTTTAAATTATCCCACTTGAAAACTATTTTAATAAGTTGCATCGTTTAGAAATTGTAACTATAAATTACATGTTTTTGAAAACTTACATGCTTTTCTTCTTTGAATGTTTATCACATGGAATATATTAGTGGTGGTATCCTACTGGGCATTGGCTCACACCCTACTTACACCTTTGGGTGTAAGTAGACTTGGTTATTTTTGTTGTCACAGGTTTAGGTACAACTTTTGTGCCAACAGTTCGGGTTTTCACCGGTCATTCATAATGTGTTGTTGTAGAGATGGCTTGAGGGAGATGCCTCTTGCCATGTTGAAGTTTTTGGGCTATTATTATTTTGGGTTTGTACCTTTGTTATAGTCCTGGTGATTTTTTTAGACTATGTAATTCAATTCTGAATTTTTGTAAAACATTGTTTGGTTTGAAAAATCCAGATTTGTTTCATTGGATTCTTTTGTTGTTTTATGTTTATAAACTCAGGTAAATCATTCCCAATTTTCATTTTATGATACCCAGAAACTTGTTCCAGCCAATTGGGATCGGGAACGCCCATCAGGCCTTGACACGGGCCGGGTTTGGTGCTATTATTGGTGGCCATCGATTCGGTTCGTGACAAAATGGTATCAGAGGAGGTTCGATTTCTTATGGTCATGTTTTTTGGGGAACAATCGAGATAGTTTGGAGTTAGTATTTTCAGGACTTGTAATTTCGGTTATGAGTAGTGTGGATGATCACCACACCTCATAACGGATTTCAAGTCTCTAGGGGAAGTCGGGACCTTTCAGAGTCCTTTGGTTTTCTTGGTTTAGTGATGATTAGGGGAAATGAAAATAGAGTTGGGTCAATTATCTCAGTAAGCTCGAAGGGCCTGGAAAGCCATGTGGAGCTGGGGATATTTCCTAGAACACTCTTTGTGACAGTGAAGTGATTGGAATATGGCCACCAACCATATGTCCATGTCACCCACTGAAACTAGTTTCCTCTCGCGTTGTCTGCTGTTCTTTAGTTTTGAAATGATGGAACTTTGGTTTTAAAGTGACTAGGTTTTAAGAAGTGTAAAGTTTTTGTGAAATAATTTTCAAAAAAATATGGAATGTTTTCATTTATGGAAAAGAAGAACTGAATATTCAGAATTATTTTGAAATGGAAAATGGTGTGCTTACACCTCTTTTGAAAGCAGAAACTATACTGAAGTTGGTTATGAAAAGGTGTTTCCAATAGATTTTTCTAAACTATCATAGGGTTTTTTATGGGATGAGATGTTATGAAATTGTTGTGAATAACATGAAATTGAGTTCTTGTATAAATGTTTGTGTCTTTATGAAAGTTTTAGTAATATTTGAATTGGGATTTGGATCTCCTGTTTAGAAGTTTTAAGAAAAAGGATGTGTTCATTGACCATTTTGGTTTTGAAAAGTGGAAAGAATCTTTGTTTTAACCTTTGGTATTTCTATGAGTGACCACATTCATGGGGTTATATGGGATGATGGATGGTTGATGGCATGACTGGATGAGTTTCGGGATAGATATGAGGAGGGTGCCCGGTGTGGCACAAGAACATGCATGTGTGAGGCCCATGGGGTACCATTCATGGATACCCTTACTGCTAAACCGTTTGTTTTCAAATAATTGGTTTTAAAGAAAAACATGATATCTTGATGAATAGTTTGGTATGGTTTGTATTATGGGTTTTTAAAAATGCTGATTTTGTGGGATGTTTTGAGTCCAAGAACCCCTTCTGTCTGAACTGTGTTTTGGGTTTGTGTTTGGTCAGTAAGCTATGTTGTAGGGATGGTTAGTAGTATCTTTTGAAAAATGTTTTGGGACAACTTAAGGTGATTCCCTTCATGTTTTTGGATCTGTTTTGTGGCATGTTTTTACTAATGGACCAGCTTGGTTGGGTCCTTGGGTTCTCTCATTGGATAAGGTACGCCCCCATTAAGGGTTAATTCATAACTAAAGTGCAACGCGTATTGTTTCTCCATTGGAAAATCCTCTAGTTGACCAATATAAGAAATATTTTATCAATCATTGTTGATTGAGCATACACCCATTCATTTCGTTGATTTTTGGATCCTCTTGTAGTGGGATAGTTCTTGTGGATGGTTGAAAGAGACCTTAGTTTCTTATGTTTCATGACTCATCAAAGGTGGAAGTGTTATTTGGTTGTTAGTGTGGATGAGTGTGTTGATGGTGTCTAAGAGGGACTTTGGGTTCTTCATAGTTTCATTGAAGCAAGAGTTATTATTAAACCACCAATTTTGAGATTTTGGTCAGGATAGGATATTGTGTCCACTTTTTGGACTTGTCTGTTGTTTGGGGACTTGGAATATGGTCCTGTTCCATGTATTGTTTCTATCAATCGTGAGGGTCATGTTCGGTGATGCATTGTGATGTTGTCTGCCCTTTTGACTATAATGTTGAAGGTCACATAATCCTCAGAGGTTATATTTTATGTTGGGAGTATGTATCCCTTGGGAAAAACATCAAATCCTCTATCTTAGAGGAAGGTGTTTATACGTGTCCTTCCCTTTTGTTGTTTCTCACCCAAAGAAAATTGGTGCGATGTGTGTGCATCTTCTGATACCTTGTTTTAGTGAAATGTCTGCTTTTGGTAAAGTGAGTTATGGAGTGTGTTATGTCTTGAAGAACCCATCGGTTTATGTGGTGTAGTTTTTTGTGGCATCGAAAGAAGAAGATACATAAAGGGGTTTCCACAGCCTAACTACGAGGCCGAAGATGCTTCAATATTTTGAGCTCCAGCCATAGGTCTTGGAGAGAAGCTGGCGCGTAGTTAGCGGGAACCCCAGTGTCGTTAATAACCTTATAAAAAGTCCTATCCTTAGTATGAAATATAGGAAGAGTTTAAACCAATGGTGTCATAATATATCTTCTGTTGTTCCCGTTCGGTGGAAATAAGAGGAGGGTCTTGTACCCATGTCATCACACAATGTTATCCCCCCATTTGATTTCCTTTGAGTCTTTTGAGAATGGTAGGAAATTTGGCTATACAAGTTCAGAACATGGTTTTTACATGATTAGTTCTAACCATGATAAAAAAATAACCATGTAGATATAAGGATCCACATAGTTATCGCACAGTTTCCCAAAATGTGCAGACTAACCGTGCGACCATCCCAACTCCTAAATTTTGGTGTCTTTTCATGTCGGCCCATGCCGGTCGATTAATATGGTTGGTTCTTGTGGTGGGAAGACCCACCATGGTTATCATGCATATTATTTTGTAAATTTCTAATGGATGTATACCCCTTGTAATAGGGAGTCTATTTGGGCCTCCCCTATTAGTGTCTTGATTCTGTCTTGGGAAAAAATTTAAGTTGTCTCTTCTGGTGGGGAGCCCAGTTGTGTCTCTTCATACGAGTAACTCATATTTTTCCTTGATCTTTTCTAGGAAGTAGGTATTATCATTTGGAGATATCTAACTACCTACATCTTCCTTGTGTAAACATTGATATTGGAGAGTGCGCAATGGTTTAGTTATAGTAGGGTAAGTGTAACCTTGTTTGATGTTGTTCTTTATTTGGGTAAATTGATTAAGTATTGTTCAGATTGTGTTTGAGGAGTTTTAATTTGGGATAAAGCCTTAATGTGCATGATTGTTTCAGGAAATTGGTGTAATCTTGGTTTGTGAGAGTATTCCATCCTTCATTGATCACTGGAGGTGTTTTGGCCTTTGGGGGAGAAACCTGACAAAGAAGTACCTCTTGGTTTCTCACTTGGGTTTGGTTGTTGCTTTGGCCTTGTTGTGACTTTCCAGAGGGGAATGTTTTCATGGTGGGGAGAATTGCCACAAAAATAGTTTATTTTAAATGTATTTTTATTTTAATTTCCATTAATGAATTGTTTCGGGGGTTTCCAAAGGTTTTTTGTAGAATATGTGAGTTTTCATGAATTGGGCCAAACTGTGAGCCCAATTCCAGATTTAAAAAAAATTGTTTCTTTTATAAATTTTTCATTTTTTAATATTTTTCACTAATTTTAACTCCTAAATGTCCTCCCTTGACATATTAACACCACAATTAAAATTTGGAGCTTTTATAAATCCATAACCAATGTTTATTTTGGTTTTTATTTAAGGGATTGGGCCTGCCCGGAAGCCCATATCCAGTTTTAAAAATTGATTTTGTTTGTTTAATAACATATTAAATATTAGGTATTATTCAGTGATTCCAAGTCTCCCACGATCCAGTTATACCCATCCGCGCCCCCAGCCTCTTTCCCCCCCTCTTTGGAGCTCTTAGGAATCACGATTTAGGGACTAATTTCTTAGGGTTCCTCAAATCGTCCATATTTGAGAAGGTAAGTTGATTCTTTCATAAATCTTTTAATTTTAACTCTTTTTCCCCCATTTTAGTCCCCACATAACCTTCTCATCCCCATTAGAGAATCCATATCAGGTTTGGTTTCTTGGAGATTCAAATTTTGGTCTATTTGGTTCGTTTTATTCAAGATGTTTCAAGTAAGTGTTTCTTTCCTTGATTTCTTCCCCTTCCTTAGGGTTTATTTCACCATTTCATGAAGTTCCTCATGTACAAAAATTTATGTTCGAAACTAGGGTTTTATTTGGTGTCTTTTTGGTCAAATATTGTGGTCTAGGGCAGGATTTATATTCATAGAGGTGCGGCGGTGGTGCAGTTGATGTTTCGCACCATGTTTTGATGGTTTCGACATAAAAGGTAGGTGATTCCATGTGTAATAATTTCTAGATGAGTTAGTTTGCTTGAATTACTTATTATTCATGTTCCTAATATGCTGTGTGTGGTGCGAGAACTCTTTATGTTGGATTTGGTAAAGCATTTGTTTTATAGTTTCATTTTAGCTTAAAATTGGGTGTTTTTCATGTGCAACCCTTTCAGTATTGTTTGGGTGTGTTTTATAACATATGAAATTGGTTTAATAATTTTTTTTTGGGATAAAAATTATGATTTAGTAGGGTATTGTTGTGCCATTAGGCCTTAAAGCGGTTTTTTAAATGGTTTTAAGGTGTAAAACCTTATTGTACTTCTTGAAAGTGATTTTGAAAATGTGTGATTTTCATGTTGATCTTTTGTGGTATTGTTTGAGGTGTTTTTATAACACTTGGGGGTAGTTTAATAAAAGTTTTTGGGGCTGAAAATTCTGTTTTGAATTTTTATTGGTGTGATTTTGTCCTTGAAATATGGTTTTGAAATGGGTTTTATGTGAAAAGCTTTGGTACACTCTTTAGAATTGTTTTACGAAAGTTTTGAATGGTTGGATGATTTATGTAAGAGGTGAAACCATATTGGAAAACTGTTTTAGATTGTTTATAATTTCAAATGGACCATTTTAAATGTGAATAGGTCATTCATGTGATGTGTATCCTCTTGGAAATGTTTTATAAAAATGTTTAATGGATTTACTAAAATGTGAAAGAGGTGTGAACGTGATGTGGTCTGTTTGTGTGAGTGTGATTTGAAAAATGGATTTTTTTTATAAAAAGGGTTTTATGAAACATGTTAGTGGGATGTTATGTGTTATTTATCATATTTGGAAGGACTTGATAAAATTGTTAAAGGATGTGTTGGATTGTGAATGTTATACAAAAAGTGTCGTGGGCTATTTTGGTGTGAGTTTGATTTCAAAATTCATTTTAATGAAAAGTGGAATTTGTGACTTATGTGATGTACATGGGGATTTTTGGTTAATGTGTGATGTGGAAGTGATATTTGCATGTGAAACTATATTTATTGGCTTGTTGAACTTGTTTGAGCACAGAGGGAATACCCGAGTATCTAGGTGGGTGGATGTGTACTAGTTTGCTAGTGAATCCCTGGGGTTTTGCCTCAGTTTCACATAGAAAGATTGATGCTTACAACTCTAACTAAATTATGCTGATGATGATTGGGGACCACTCGATTATGGGTATGTTCCCTAATACTGGATCATGCACTATAACAGATATTTTTTTGTGGTTACTCTCACCGAGATACGAGGTACCTGGGACCCACAGCTAGCTAGTGGCTAGGGGTTATTTCCTATTACATGTGATCATTAGATCCTTTATACTTACCATCGGAATATGGTATATTTTCCTAGAAAATTCAGTAGCTTCTGAATTTATTTTAAAAGTGTTGATTCTTTAAATTAGCCCACTTGAAAACTGTTTTTTTAAGTTGCATCTTGTAGAAATTGTAACTAAAAATTACATGTTTTTGAAAACATGAATTCTTTTTGTCTTTGAATGTTTATCACATGAAATCTCTTAGTGGTGGTATCCAACTGGGCATTGGCTCATGGGTGTAAGTAGAATTGGTTATTTTTTTTGTCGCAGGTTTGGGTACAACTTTTGTGCCAGCAGTTCGGGTTTTCACCGGTCATTCATGATGTGTCGTTGTGGAGATGGCTTGAGGATGATGCCTCTTGCCATGTTGAAGTTCTTGGGCTGTTATGTTTTTGGTTTTGTACCTTTTTTATAGTCCTAGTGAGTTGTTTTAGACTATGTAATTCAGTTCTGAGTTTTTTTCAAACATTGTTTGGTTTGAAACATCCAGATTTGTTTCATTGTATTCTTTTGTTGTTTTATGTTTATAAACTCGAGTAAATAATTATTAATTTTCATTTTATGATACTCGGGAACTTGTGCCAGCCCGTGGGGATCAAAAATGCCCTTCGGGCCTTGTTACGGGCTGGGTTTGGTGTTGGTTTCAGTGGTGATCGATTTGGTTCGTGACAAAATGGTATCAGAGGAGGTTCGCTCTCTTTGGGTCATGTTATTTGGGGAATAGTCGAGATAGTCTGGAGTTAGTATTTTCCGTACTTGGAATTTTAGTTATGAGTAGTGTGGCTAATCACCACATCTCATAACAGGATTCAAGTCTCCAGGGGAAGTCAGGACCTTTCAGAGTCCTTTGGTTTTCTTGGTTTAATGATGATTAGGGGAAATGAAAAGAGAGTTGGGTTAATGGTCTCAATAAGCACGAAGGGCCTGGAAAGCCACGTGGAGCTGGGGATATTCCTTATAAAACTCTCTGTGATAGTGAATTGATTTGAGTATGGTCGCCAACCATATGTAGAAGTCACCCACTAAAACTAGTTTCCTCTCGCATTGTCTGATGTTCTTTAGTTTTGAAATCTTGGAACTTTGGGTTTAAAGTTACTTGGTTTTAAGAAGTGTAATGTTTTTGTGAAATTATTTTCAAATAAATATGGAATGGTTTGATTTATGAAATAGCGGAACTGAATATTCAGAATTATTTTGAAATGGAAAATGGTGCGCTTACACCTCTTTTGAAAGAAGAAACTATACTGAAGTTGGTTTTGAAAAAGTGTTTCCAATAGAGTTTTCTTAACTATCATAGGGTGTTTTATTGGGATGAGATGTTATGAAATTGATGTGAATAACATGAAATGGAGTTCTTGTATAAATTTTTGTGTCTTTATGAAAATTTTAGTAATATTTGAATTGGGATTTGGATCTCATATTTAGCAGTTTTGAGAAAAAGGATGTATTGGTTGACCGTTTTGGTTTTGAAAATTGGAAAGAATCATTGTTTTAACCTTTGGTATTTCCGTGAGTGACCACATTCATGGGGTTATATGGGATTATGGATGGTTTATGGAATGACTGGATGAGTACCGTGACAGATATTAAGAGGGTGCCCGGTGTGGCACCAAAACATGCATATGTGAGGCCCATGTGGTACCATTGGTGGATACTTTTACTGCTAAACCGTTTGTTTTCAAATAATTGGTTTTAAAGAAAAACATGATGTCTTGATGAATAGTTTGGTATGGTTTGTATTATGGGTTTTTGAAAATGTTGATGTTGTGGGATGTTTTGAGTTCACGAACCCCTTCTGTCTGAACTATGTTCTGGGTTTGTGTTTGATCGGTAAGCTGTGTTGTAGGGATGGTTAGTGGTCTCTTTTGAAAAATGTTTTGGGGTACCTTTATGGTGGTTCTCTTCATGTGTTTGGATCTATTTTGTGGCATGTTTTTACCAATGGACCAAATTTGTTGGGTCCTTGGATTCTCTCATTGGATAAGGTACTCCCCCATTAAGGTTTAATGCACAACTGAAGTGCAACCCGTATTGTTTCTCCATTGGAAAATCCTCCAGTTGATCAATATAAGGAATATTTTATCGATCATTGATGATTGAGTCTATAACCATTCATTTCGTTGATTTTTCTATCCTCTTGTATTTGTATAGTTCTTGTGGAAGGTTGAAATAGACCTTAGTTTCTTAAGTTTCACGATTTATCGAAGGTGGAAGTGTTATTAGGTTGTTAGTGTGGATGAGTGTCTTGATGGTGTCTAAGAGGTCCTCTGGGTTCTTCATAGTTTCTTTGAAGCAAGAGTTAATATTAAACCACCAATGTTGAGACTTTTTTCATGATAGGATATTGTGTCAACTTTTTGGACTTGTCTATTGTTTAGGGACTTGGAATATGGTCATATTCCATGTATTGTTTCTATCAATAACAAGGGTCATGTTTGGTGACACATTGTGATGTTGTTTTCTCTTTTGACTGTAAAGGTGAAGGTCACACAATCCTCAGAGGTTCCCTGTTATGTTGGTAGTATGTCTCCCTTGGGAAAAACATAAAATCCTCTATCTTAGAAGAAGGTGTTTATAGGTGTCCTGCCCTTCTGTTGTTTCTCACCCAAATAAACAAGGTGTGATGTGTGTGAATCTTATGATCCCTTGTTTTAGTGAAATGTCTAGTTTTGGTAAAGTGAGTTATGGAGTGTGTTATGTCTTGATGAACCCATCGGGGTATGTGGTGTAGTTGTTTGTGGAATAAAAAGAAGAATTTCTATATTGGGGTTTCCACAGCCTAACTGTGAGTCCAAAGATGCTTCAATATTTTGAGCTCCAGCCATAGGTCTCGGAGAGAAGATGGCGCGTAGTCAGGGGAAACCCCAGTGTCGTTTAAAACCTTGTACAAAGTCCTATCCTTAGTATGAAAGATAGGAAGAGTTTAAACCTATGGTGTCATTATATTTCTTCTGTTGTTCCCATTCGGTGGAAATAGGTGGAGGGTCTTGTACCCATGTCATCACACAATGTTATTCTCCCACCCTTTGGTTTCCTTTGAGTATTTGGAGAATGGTTGGAAATTTGTCTAGACAAGTTGAGCACACGATTTTCACATGGTTAGTTCTAACCATGAACAAAAAAAATAACCATGTAGATATAAGGATCCACATAGTTATCACAAAGTTTCCCAAACTGTGCAGACTTATCGTGCGACCGTCCCAACTCCTTTATTTTGGGGTCTTTTCGTGTCGGCCCACGCTGGTCGGTTAAGATGGTTGGTTCTTGTGGTGGGAAGATCCACTGTTGGTATCATGCATATTATTTTGTAAATTTCTAATGGATGTATACCCCTTGTACTAGGGAGTCTGTTTGGGCCTCCCTCTATTAGTGTCTTGATTCTGTCTTGGGAAAACATTTAAGTTGTCTCTTATGGTGGGGAGCCCATTTGTGTCTCTTCATACGAGTAACTCACAATATTCCTTGTTCTTGTCTAGGAAGTAGGAATTATCATTCTGTGATATCTAACTACCTACATCTTCATTGGGTAAACATTTATATTGGAGAGTGCCCAATGGTTTAGTTATAGTAGGGTAAGTGTAACCTTGTTCGATGTTGTTATTTATTTGGGTAAATTGATTGAGTATTGTTCAGATTGTGTTTGAGGAGTATTCATTTTGGATAAAGCCTTAATGTGAATGATTGTTTCAGAAAAGTAGGGTAAGTTTGGTTTGTGAGAGTATTCCTTCCTCCATTGATCACTGGAGGTGTTTTGGCCTTTGGGGGAGAAACCTGTCAAGGAAGTACCTCTTGGTTTCTCAGTTGGGTTTTGTTTTTGCTTTGGACTTGTTGTGACTTTCCGGGGGGAGGGGGAGTTTTCATGGTGGAGATAATTTTCACATACACATCTTATTTTAAATGTATTTTTATTTTAATTTCCATTAATTCTTTGTTTTGGGGGTTTCCAAAGGTTTTATGTAGAATATATGAGTTTTCATGAATTGGGCCAAACCGTGAGACCAATTCTTGATTTAAAAATAATTTTTTTTTATAACTTTTTCATTTTTTAATATTTTTCACTCATTACAACTCCTAAATATCCTCCCCTAATATATTAACACCAAAATTAAAATTTGGAACTTTTAGAAATCCATAACCAATGTTTATTTTTGTTTTTATTTAAGGGATTGGGCCTGCCCCGAATCCCATATCTATTTTTAAAAATTAATATTATTTATTTAATAACTTATTCAATATTAGGTATTATTCTGTGATTCCAAGTCTCCCACGATCCCATTACACCGATCCGCACCCCCAGCCTCTTTCCCCCCTCCTTGGAGCTCTTAGGAATCACGATTTAGGGATGAATTTCATAGGGTTCCTCAAATCATCCAGATTTGAGAAGGTAAGTTGATTCTTTCATAAATATTTTAATTTTTACTCTCTTACCCCATTTCAGTCCCCACATGACCTTATCATCCCCATTAGAGAATCCATATCAGGTTAGGTTGCTTGGAGATTCAACTTTTGGTGTATTTGGTTCGTTTTATTCAAGATGTTCAAGTAAGTGTTTCTTTCCTTGATTTCTTCCCCTTCCTTAGAGTTTCTTTCACCCTTTCATGAAGTTCCTCATGTCCAGAAAATGAAGTTCGAAACTAGGGTTTGATTTGGTGTATTGTTTGTCAAATATTGTTGTTTATGGCTGGATTTATATTCCTTGAGGTGCAGCGGTGGTGCGGTTGATGTTCGGCACCATTTTTTGAGGGTTTTGGTAAAAAAAGGTAGGTGATTCCATGTGTAATCATTTCTAGATATGTTAGTCTTCATGAATTACATATTATGCATGTTCCTAATATGATGTGTGTGGTGTGGGAACTGTTTAGGTTGGATTTGGTAAAGCATTTGTTTTTATAGTTTCATTTTAGCTTAAAATTGGGTGTTTTTCATGTGAAACCCTTTAGGTATTGTTTGGGTGTGTTTTATAACCTATGAAATTGGTTTAATAAATCTTGTTTGGGATAAAAATTCTGATTTTTTAGGGTATTGTTTTGCTATTAGGTCTTAAAGAGGTTTTTTTAAATGGGTTTAAGGTGTATAACCTTATTGTACTTCTTGAAAGTGATTTTGAAAATGTGTGCTTTTCATGTGGATATTTTGTGGTATTGTTTGAGGTGTTTGTATAACACTTGGGGTAGTTTAATAAATGTTTTTGGGGATTCCAATACTATTTTGAATTTTTATTGGTGTGATTTTGTCTTTGAAATATGGTTTTGAAATGGGTTTTATGTGAAAAGCTTTGGTACACTCTTTAGAATTGTTTTCTGCAAGTTTTGAATGGTTGAATGATTTATGTAAGAGGTGATACCATATTGGAAAACTGTTTTGGATTGTTTATACTTTCAAATGGACCATTTTAAATGTGTATAGGTCTGTCATGTGATGTGTATCCTCTTGTAAATGTTTCATAAAAATGTTTAATGGATTTACTAAAATGTGAAAGAGGTGTGAATGTGATGTGGGCTGTTTGTGTGAGTGTGATGTGAAAAATGGATTTTTGATTATAAAAAGGGTTTTATGAAACATGTGAGTGGGATGTTATGTGTTATTTACCATATTGGGAGGTACTTGATAAAATTGTTAAAGGATGTGTCACATTGTGAAAGTTATGAAAAAGTGTTGTGGGCTATTTTGGTGTCAGTTTGATTTCAAAATGAATTTGAAAGAAATACAGAATTTGTGACTTATGGGATGTACAAGAGATTGTTTGGATAATGTGTGACATGGAAGTGATATTTGCATTTGAAAACTATATTTCTTGGCTTGCTAAACTTGTTTCAGCACAAAGGGAAAACTTGGGTATCTAGGTGGGTGGACGTGTACTAGTATGCTAGTGAATCCATTGGGTTTGGCCTCAGTTTCACTTAGCAAGATTGACGCTTAAAACTATAACTAAACTATGATGATGATGATTGGGGACCACTATGTTATGGGTATGTTCCCTACTATTGGATCATGCATGAGAACATATATTAATTTTGTGGTTACTCTCATCTAGATACGAGGTACATGGGACCCACAACTAGCTAGTTCCTAGGGGTTATTTCCTATTTCTTGTGCTCATTAGATCTTTATACTTACCGTCGGCATACAGTATATTTGGCTGGAAAATTCAGTCGCTTTTGAATTTATTTTAAAAGTGTTGATTCTTTAAATTAGCCCACTTGAAAACTATTTTTTTAAGTTGAATCTTTTAGAAATTGTAACTTAAAATTACATGTTTTTGAAAACTTGCATGATTTCCATCATTGAATGTTTATCACATGGAATCTCTTAGTGGTGGTATCCTACTAGGAATTGGATCACACCCTACTTACACCCTTGGGTGTAAGTATACTTGGTTATTTTTGTTGTCGCAGGTTTCGGTACAAATTTCGTGCCAACAGTTCATGTTTTCACCGGTCATTCATGATGTGTTGTTGTGGAGATGGCTTGATGGAGATGACTCTTTCCATGTTGAAGTTCTTGGGATGTTCTTTTTTTGGTTTTGTACCGTTGTTATAGTCCTGTTGAGTTGTTTTATACTATGTAATTCAGTTCTGAATTATTTTAAAACATTGTTTGGTTTGAAAAATCCATATTTGTTTCATTGGATTCTTTTGTTATTTTATGTTTATAAACTCGGCTAAATCATTCCCAATTTTCATTTTATGATACCCGGGCACTTGTGCTAGCCCGTGGGGATCGGGAACGCCCTTCAGGACTTGTCACGTGCCGAGTTTGGTGCCTATTTTGGAGGCGATCAATTCGGTTCGTGACAGACCCCTAGATTAATACATGGAAAGTGTGTTTAGATTTCCATGGATGGGATCAAGGTGTATCACTATATTTTCTGAAGGTATTTTCAAATTTAATTAAAGTGGAGTTAAATAAAAATTTTTCAAAATGAAACATGATCTTTTTGTTTTGGAAATGTAGGATGTGTCCTCCCATCCCAATCACATGTTAAGGATAGTCCATAATCATTTACATTATACCTCTCACTTTACGCTTGATAGTTCCTTTGGTTTAGACTCACCGACTTATTCTGAAGAAGGTAGATTGGATGTGTACAAAAGTGGAACCCAACCCAATGATTTGATTTATTTTTTCTGTCATTATTTTAATTAATATGGCAAAATTATCATTTTATATTTTCATGTTATGGAATTTCCTAGAAACAATGGGTGCCGACCTACTAAGATTTTGTCTCACACTCAGATAAGACACCTTTGGTACCTGACTGGACATTATTATTGCATGTATAGAAAAAGGTAAGAAGTCAACTTTTAATTCTTGATTAAAAAGATTTATTCAGATGGTGTTGGGAGTAGATGATTGAGCCTATGTTAGAGATTCTAGTAATAACAGTTCTTTATCTTTCTGTATATTTTTCATCATGTTGTATATACTTGTATCCTCTACTCCCTTCAATTCAAATTTTTATAGCTGATGTACCATCATTATCATGTTTTATCATTTTATTCAGCTTCCCCTTATTGATTCTTACTCCTGAAAGATCACTTATTTTTTAAAATTATTGTGTGTTTCTTATATATATTTTTTCTGGTTATTTTTATTATTTAATAATGCAACATATTCTAATTTGTGAGGGCATAGTCTCCCCACAAACACACCATAGTCCCTCACCGTCAGTCGTCAGCCTCTGGAATTTGGGGATGCATGCTTGATGTCGTGTTTGCAAACTTTTTGAGGCATCGATGAGTGGAATCCATGGTAGGATGCTACAATGTTTTATCCGAGTGTTATTTTTCCTTCTTTATTCCTTTTTTGGGTTTAGATAGGAGACTTGGACATTGGAATTTGGTTATGAACCTATTCTTGGGAGTAGCTAACCCACATATAGGGGAAACCCAAATTACTTAGGATGGAAAATGGTGATATTTATTGTGCCTGTTACAGTTTCACTAGATTTAACTATTTGTTTACTCACATAATTTATGATATAATTAATATTCATATTATTTGAATGGGGGATTTCATCCATAACCTGATGATATGTGGGAATATTAGAATCATGAATCATACTAGAAACTATATGAATAAAATTCTATGAATTATTTCGTTCAATTTTTACATTTCTACATGCATTGCTTGTATTTAAAGTGGTTTTTACTTTCACCTTTTTGGTAATTTATTTACATGCCTTATTAGGTGTGCCTATAGTGTGGTAGTATTCACAATGACGGAATAAGAGATTTAATTTACCAATCATGCCACATTAGTTGGATTGATTAGAAAGTTCCAACAATAGCTCATCTAATCAAACCCCAACCATGGAATGTTACACATGTTTCCTGGTGTAAAGGTCATGATACAATAAGATAACCCTCAAATTATAATTTATAATGAGTATCGACCGATATTAATTGGAATTAGTGGTACAATTAACTGATTCATGATATTAACACCAAAATAAATAATATGGAACCTGAATGAAATGAAACTAATTTCATACTTTAAAATAAAATGGTTACCAAATTATGAGACATTATCCTAAACCAATCGTAGTAGTGGGTTGTAGGTCATTTCTCCCAAGTTGGATTTTGTGACTTATTCTATTTACATAGTCCTAGCTCTTGAGAAAGATTAGGGTGGTATCAGCCTTATTGGAGGGCCTTGTACCTATAATTACCTACTCTTTTATTTATTTTTTATTATTCCTATATAAGATATGCACTTGGAAATTTTAAAGCTATTCCAATGCACCGACTTCAAATTGAATGCTATGAAAGTGACTATTAGAATACCTTGGAGGTAGTGGGACCCAATATACTCATGATACCTCCTATAGTGCCACTTGAGGCACCCCCCAATCCTCTGATGGGTGTCGATTACCAGTTCCATGATATCTTCATTTGGTTTATGTAGTCAGTATAATGATCTCTACAACCTACTCCTCCTATGACATACCTGACCTCTAAGTTCCAATAATAGCATCCTCCAACCTTCTTAGGGGACGGAGGGACTCAAGGTACTAAGTATTAGTTAGAGGATATGATGTTAATATTTGATCACATTGGGACACCTCTAGAGAGGAGGGGAAAGCTCATGACCTACATACTATGTGACTCCACCAATCAATGTTGGGATGTTTTGAATTAGGCCGGATGATACCAGGGTATGGTCTGGGTAAATTTCCAGGAATCCTTATTTGACTATTTCTTCCCTTAGACTCAGATAACATAACATGCTCGGTAATTAATTCACCTTGAGAAAGTTGAAATTTTAGTGATTGGATACTTATTACTCCTCACAAAATTGCATCTTCTTTCACCAACACTGACAGGTGATGAGATTACTACTATGAGGTGATTTGATGATGGGATTGCTTATGTTATTAGCTCATAGATGAACATCCTTCAACAGAACACTATTTATGAGAATTTAATACAATACCTTATCATAGATTGGATCCTAGTGGATTCAAGGATGCGAAACATGGCAACCTAGCTTCCTGTTAAAGCATTGGATTACCAAGTGGAAGGAAGTGATGCATAGAGGTTACATATCGGGGAAGTACCAGCCAGGTGGAAATCAATGAAACTAATTTAGTGTGTCATAAGTGCATAAGTCAAGGTCATAAAAGCCTTAGTGTATGAGGAACTCGATCAAGTGTCGGTCTTGCGGTAGGATGGGTCACCTCCAGTATTTCATCCAGCATTTTCCTCCAGTGCTAAGTGAGTGAGGTTTTGTGCGAGCATAGACTTTAGATGAAGTATCAACAACACCTCATTGGGTAGGAAGATGGTCTTTTAAAGACCGTTAAAGATTAGTATGTGGTCGTTTATGAGGCATCCATGCTTCAGAGTTCCATCTTCAGCAAAGTGGACCTGCTCAAGCTACTCAGGCAACATCGCAGAGCCATAGTTCTGGTATTGTCAATGATGTGTAGCCCATGCCGAAGGATAAGTTTCAAGACACATATATATTTAGAGGTACCTTCTTGGTAGCC
Source organism: Viscum album (assembly GCA_963277665.1). NCBI lineage: Eukaryota > Viridiplantae > Streptophyta > Magnoliopsida > Santalales > Viscaceae > Viscum > Viscum album. The sequence continues at coordinate 1,446,280,510 of OY728142.1, read as the reverse complement.
TCAATTATTTTATCTCCCTTATTTTATATAGGTGGATCACAATCCTTTCTATCTATGGAAACTATGAAATGTCTAGGATTAGTTACAGATTACTCTAATATAGTTATTACGCTTGACATATTATTAGGATCTTATGAAGAGGATATCTAAAATTTCAAGGAGTTCCCTTGAAATGGGAGGGTGTAATTTTTTTTGGATTTTATTCATCCTCTAGTTGACCAGATTCGATATCATTCCCTTTATGGACTGGCTTGTTCCTTATATATCATAGGTTGATTTATATCACCACCAACTATTAGTCACATCACATGAGGGAAAAAAATACATCCATAAGGGGGAATGAGTTCTCCATGCGAGTCATACTGGACTCAAGCATAATAGGCTAGGGGTGGTAACTGCCAAGTTGGCTACCCTCTTTATAAGAAATCAGGAATTAAGACCATGGAATTACCTCCTCTTATAGATCATTTTAGGGGTCTCTTCCCTGAAGATTTATATAATTTACCACCTATAAGAGAGATTGACTTTACCATTAATCTTGTTCCAGGTGCAACACCAGTGTCCATTCTACCTTAAATGATAGAACCCATAAGGATCTAGGAACTGAGGATGCAACATAAAGACCAAGAGAATGAAGGTTTTATCTGACCCAGTACATCATCATGGGGTGCACATGTCCTTTTTGTTGAGAGAGAAGATAATACCCTTCAATTATGTGTGCATTATCACTGACTAAACTAGATTACAGGAAAAAACAGGTATCCACTTCCTTCTATAGATGAACTCTTTAACCATATATAGGGAGAAACTATTTTCTATATGATTTATTTGAGGTTAGGATATCATCAGGTGTGAGTGAGGCCATATGACATACCGTGTACAACGTCCTAGAGTAGTTATGGGTTGTACAACCATCTGGTTATGATGTTCGGTTATACAAACACACCATAAGTATTCATGGCTCTGATGAATTGGGTTTTCCACACATATCATTATTCCTTTAGAGTAGTCTTTGTAGAAGAAATATTATTGTACTCATTCCCTAGACATGAACATGAAAATTATCTTGAGATCTTGTTGAGCATGCTAAGATAACACCAACTATATGTGAAGGTTAGTAAATTCAACTTTTAGATCCTTATGGTTCACTTATTGGATCATATCATATCATAGGTAGATTTATCAATTGACCTAGAGATGGTGAGGACCCCTGTTTCTAGGGACAATCCTAAGAAAGTGTTTGATATATGCAGCTTCTTTGGGATGGTTGTCTACTACATGTGATTCATTCAAAACTTATCATGCCTGAATGCACCACATATGTATTTAATAAGAAGGGGTTAAAATTTTTCTATAATGAAGATTGGGAGAGATATTTTTAGAAGTTAAAAGGAATACTATCATCATCCCAGACCCTGATTCCTCTAGATCTAGGAAAACTTTGTGCACAATATTTCGAAGTTTCCGGTATCGGTATGGTTGAAGTAATGATGTAAGATGATTGAGTTGTAGAATATGGATATATCTAGTTGAAACCTCATGAGTTTAACTATCCTTTGCAATACCATGAGCTTGTATCCAATATTCATTCTTTGCACTGTTTGAGGAAGTAATTTTTGGTAAAATGGATCATCATTTACACAGACTATAAATTTTTTAAATATATTTCCACATAGTAATAATGGAATAGGAGGTAGTTCATGTGGGTGGAATACCTCCAATAATTTTACATTGAGCTAGACTATACACCGAGAAAGGGAAATATGGTAGCTGATGCCTTTCATAGGATGACTCAGACACAATCAATCAAGGAGGCCAACGATGAGTAGAAATTGATGGCCTGGTTTTCTGAGATGCATCTATAGGTTCATGAATAGCTTGACCAGATGGATGTAGAGGATATATAAATGACATCATACATTTTGGAATGGGTTTGTATGAGTTAATTATCATATTTGATGGCCTTCTTCTAAGGGAGAGTGTCATAATAGAGTACACAACTCCTAGATGTTTTTTTATTCATGTGAGACCCTACTCTTCCATTTCTAGGTATGAGTGCATTCAAATACATGATAATATATTATGAAAGAGTCTCATGCATATATGTGGATAGTCCAAAATGGTCTTAAAAAATGTAGAGAGAAATTCACCATCAGTATTGATGGCTAGGTATGAAGAGGTAGATATATTGATTTATCACTTGAGGCTTCACTTTTCAGCAGGTGAAGGTAGAGAAATAGTGACCTTCTAGACTTCTGAAGCCTCTATCCCAACCTAAGTGGTAATAGAATTATTTAAACAAGGATTTTAAGATAGGTTTTTCAAGATCCCATCAAAGAAGAAATGTGGTTTTGGTGATCATTGATATGTTGGACAAGGTTGTGGACTTCCTACTTAATTAGGAGTCCTTATATATTGGTGAGATATGAAGGATTCACATCCAAGAGATGGTGTGACTTAACAGTGTTCCCTTTATATCATTTTGGAAAAATGCACTCGATTTACCTCACGGTTCTATCAAGGGTTGTAAAAGAATCTGGTTTCACATGTGCTATTGAGTACTGCATATCACCCTTAGACTGACCAGTAGTCTAAGAGGATGATTTTAGTGTTAGAGGATATCCTATGAGCTTGTATCCTTGATTTTATAGGATATTAGGAGGAGAATATTCCTGTGGGTGAGTATTCCTAAAATTATAGTTTTTATTAAATGATACTGAGGGATCCATATGATTCCCACAATGGTAGACTATTTTGTTCACCTCTATTTTGGTTTGAGGTAGGTGTGGTAGGTCTACTGGGTCTTCATCTCATTCAGGAGACTTTTGAGAAAGTCCATCTTATTTAAAAGTGTATGGTTATATCTCAATCTAGTAAGAATTCATGTACCAAAATTTATCATATAACTCTAGGGTCTAAGGTGGTATATCGGGTCTTTCTTCATGTATTGCCTATATTAGGTCATAGACAACTTAAGAGACATAAAATGTTATCACCGCAATATGTCGACCCTTTCAAGATAATGGAGAGAGTTGGTCTGATAGCCTATAAATTTTTGTTACCTCATAGGTACCATTCCACCAAAGATATATTCAATGTATCTAAGCATAGGAACTGTCATCTAAACCCCTCTCATTCATTTCCCCCAAGGACATCGAGCTGGAGGTAAATGCATCCTTCGAGGGGGATCAAATACATATAGTTTATTGGATCATGAATGCTCTACGAGGTAGGTAATTTCATATTTTCTATGTGACATGGAATCAATAACATGTACAACATGAGACCTAGGAGTGGGAGGATGATGTACATACATAGTGGCTGGAACTCTTTTCTGATGATGTTCTACTACCCTTGTAAGGGAAACTCAGGGACAATTTATCTTAATGAGAAGAGATCATAACATCCATGCCTGTCCAAAGGTAAATACCATTTAATTTTTGGTTTAAAATCTATTTAAATTCCCAAAATAGGATTCCCAATAAAATAAGATAGGATTTGGGTTCATCCATGGCTCGTTCAGAGTCTCGAAAAGGGGAGAAAAGACTGGGCTGCATGGTTAGAGGAAACCATTCTGCCTAGCCTACACTATGTACCTAAACTTTGCAGTCACAGAGAGAGGGAAACTAGGGGACACATGTTTTTTTCACCAACTATGAGACCCATGGAGCATGGTCATGAAAACCATCTATAGATTTTGGACAATGGGTTTTTTCACAGTGTGTGCATGGTTAGATAAACTGTGTGCCTAACCATGTGTAATTCCACTTTAAATTAGTGAATGGCACATAATTTTTGTACTATTTTATAAAACATGTGGTAAAACCATAGGAAATGTAATATGTGGATGAAATTATATTTTTTCCCTCACAAATGATTTGTCTTTATTTCATATTTCTTTTATTATTTTCTATCTTCCTCTAGGGGATAAAAATCATCCTCCCCCACCTGAAGCATCTCCTTCCAATTAACTTAGGGATACAAATTAATCCTCAATATGTAATCTCTTTCATTAATAATCCGATCCAATGTAAAAATAGTGGTTATTTATTTAACCTTTATAATAGATTTCATGTTATTTGTCCCATATATTTCACTGTTTGGGTGAAATATATTTTTCCCAATTTTCATGGAATTTGATGGTTTTTCCTTTTCTTAAAACCTAAATAGAATCAAGGGTCAAGATTGGATGAAAAATATCTAAAAGGATAAGGTGTGTGGTCTTGATTTTTTACCATCATTTTGTTGACTTCCATAATATACACCATTGGGTAGTGCTCTGAACCCTTTATGATTCACCCCTATTTTGTTAATTAATTTAAATTTAATGCTTTAATGTTCCATTGGTGAATCCAGTAAGTAAAAAATCAACCTCTTGTGTTTATCACCTTGAGTTATGAATCCCAATGGGATTTTTTCACCTATAAGGATTTATTTGAAATTTTCATGGTTTGTTAAGCTCCCCTAAATGGTGTTTTCTCATATTAAATACATTGATCCTTTTTGAGTTGAATTAAAGGTGGAGCCATGTGTATACCTTGATACACCATGAATAAAGAAATGTTTAAACATAAATTGAATAGGATATATGTTTATACCTTGTGTCGTGGGAGTTAAATTCAATTTGAAAAATGACTTTCCTTTACCAATAGTTCTATAGTAATAAATGATTGAAAAAATAGAATGGTACTTTCTTGGTATGGTATATATATATATATATGTTTCTTCTTTATCTACTTCACCTTAGTGATGGAGTGATACAAATGGTTCTGACATAAGGAACCCATAAACAGACTCTCATGCCTTTCATTTGGGTTTTTTTTAATGTCTTGTAAAAACTCTGGGGGAGATATCAGTTATGTCTAAGATAGAACCACTGTGATTTTTTTTGTTTTACCTCTAGATGAGTGAAACTAGATACCTAGGGGTGACCCCTTGGATGGGATCACTGTAATGATTGTGTATACCATTTCTTGAGATAGAATCAGCCCCCTGTGTGCGATACTAGGTATGTACTCAGAGGTTAGAACTTGACATTTTTCACAACATGCATGGAGTGACATGTGGGACTTCATCTTTGTGTCACCAGGGACGAAATCCTTGGGATTGTTTATAAGATGATCCCTTGAGCGATATGTGGAAAGTATCACTATATTTCCATGGATAGGATCAATGTGTCTCTCTATATTTTATATTGGGATTTTACAATTGAATTAATGAAGATATAAATAAATGTTATTCAAAATGAAAAATCATATTTTGGTTTTCAAATTTATGGATGTGACCTTAAAGCCCAATCACAGGCTTGGGTATAGGCCATCTTAATTTACTTAATACCTGTCACTTTATAGTTACAAGTTCCTTTGGTTATCACACACTGAATTATGCAGAAGTAGGTAGATTGGATTGGTACCAAAGTGGAACCCAATACACTAATTTTGTTTACTAATTTTTTCATGAATTTAATTAATATGACACACTAATCCTTTTATATTTTCATGTTATGGGAAGTCCTAAACACTATGGGTTCTGGCCTACTGATATATTATCTCACACCACACTTGGGTGCCATTGGGACCCAGGTAGACTTTATGATTGCAAGTATAGACAAAGGGAACTGGCCATATTCAAATTCTTGATTTACTTTCTTTACTAAGATGTAATTACGAGCAGAAGACCGAGAGTATGTTCAAGATGATTTCCATATAATTTTTTGGATTTTTTGAATATTTTTTCAGAATGTTGTGTATACTTTTTTCCCTTACATCCAGTGAATTCATATTTTTATAGCTATTGTACCATAATTATCATGTTGTATCTTATTATATAGCTTCCTCTTATTGATTCTTACTATTGCATGATCACTTATTATGTTTCTTCCACTATGTACTTCTTATATTTGTTTCCACTAGTTGTTATTATTATTTACTATTTCTCTCTACTATGATCTATGAGGGAATTGTCTCCCCATGGAGACACCCTAGACCCTCGTTTCAAGTCGGTTCCCTTAGACGTTTTGGGAGGTATGCTTGAGGTCTTATGAAAAACCATCTTCAGAAACCTGTGAGTGGACTCTGGGGTTGGATTATATAGGAACCATGAACCGAATCTAAAAGATTGTTCCACTAATATGGTAGAGAAACCATGACCTAGAACTATAGGATGATGCCACTCAAATGGTAGATAGAGGACCCATGTATTGTCCTAGCAAGAGGGTTCCACTGAAATCTCTCTGATGATATTACATGGTCACTACAATAGTCCAAAGTTTCCTAAAAAAGAATCAAAGTCAAAAAAAATCACATCATATCTCAATATACTCTACAAAGGACACCATCGGGCTCTACACAGAAATACACTCAGGGAATGCTACTCATGGTCCAAAATCTGATTCAAAATAAAGGAGATATAAGAGGTAGAATATTATCAAAAAGGATGTGCATGGTGTGTGTGAGATGCAAACAGTGTGTGGTCCTTCACTACAACTTGGTCTTTCCCTCTCAAAACATGGACCACTGTCCATGTAGTACTACATGGTGTGTAATGGTACTATATAGTGTGTCTCAGCCACTTGGGGCCACAATGTGTTTTCCTAGCCATGTCTATGCCCTTCCGGACCTGTCTTTGTATAATGGCCATGTGTCACTACATGGTGATCCCCTCATAACATGTGCCATGTTAAGTTCATCCCCACAATTAGTGTTTGTCATATTCTAAATCTTGTGTACTCTATGATGTACACATCTTATACCCCAATATACATGGAATGTAGGGACAAATGGCATCCTATGTGTGTACCCTATTTACATCTCAAGTTGGTCATCTAAGGATCACATGGTGTGTGGTCCATCCACATAGTTTTTATTATATAACTCTAATGTGAACCCTGGACACTACAAAAACAATACTACACAATGTGTGTTCATCAAAATACACGCCGTATAGTCACAATTTTCACCAAAAGTCATATCCATTTTGTGAATCCTGGATCTAGTTCCTCCACTTCAAATCATGCTCGTAGGCTACCCATAACCAATATTATTCACCTCTAAAAAAATTCCATCCCTTCAATGGCCATAAATCATATTTATATCGGTCCATTAAAATCTTGCATGTGCCTCGTGCACCTTCTGTGTCACTACCAACTCTGCTTCAGATCATAGATCTAGGACCCCAACACCGCTTCCCAAAATTCACTTTGATTTATGATATAAAATCCAATTGAATAATTTTTCACACGTCAAACATGAATATGAGAGTTCTATTGCACTTAGACATTCCCATAAATAGTCGAATTGTGACCCTGTGGTCTAATAAGGAAGAACGAGAAGAAAAGGTGGGGTTAAGTCATAGGAACAAAGGTCATATCATCATTGGAAAATAATTCTTAGAAAATTATCACAGAACTAGGGATTTGTAGGGGTTATTTCATGTCATAATCATGATATAAAACAAAGAAATACTTTATTTTTGGTACATGAGCCCAAGAAATGGATAAATTTAAACAGAGACCAAGGGATATTTTTTATCAAGCTTTATATTTTAATCATAAGGATGGAATCAATAACTAACGAGTACAACCTAAATTTGGATCAAGAATTGGTGAATAACATAGCTTCCAATGATGGGGAATATCTGTTGTGCTCACTACACCTTGATTCTCCTAGATTTGGATGCATGTTGTTGTCTGATCACAATCCTCTAATGACGAATGGTGGAATCCTTTTCTAAATGATACCAGTGGTTTTTGGATAACCCTATTGATTATCCATAATAGTGTATTTATTAAGGAACCTAATTTAGGTCATTTAATGAATTAATTAAAAATAAATTAATTAATCTATTAAATGTAGCTACCAATGGCCTCTTCATATGAACATCTTATGTGGACCAACATTAAGTTTCTCCTAAGGTAAACCTCATACTACAAATCCAACTACGGTCACTGATTTTAATTTTGAGGCTCTGTTTAGGAGATACTACATTATTATTGAAACACTATGTTCATGTATTGTAAAATATAAGTCATATTTTTATAAAATTAATTCCTGGCACACTGGGCCTTGGAATCGTAGGCCATCATAACTCCTAGATATGAAAATAATCACTGATATTTTATAAAGTCTTAATAGAGTAAGACAGAGACTCTATAGAAGTAATAATTTATTAATTATAACACGATGATTTATAATATAAAGTAATTTCCAAGAGAATAGTTTTATAAATTTGATAATTTTATTTTTTAAGTAAATTATATGTTTATTTCATAATCATGGGTTTAGATGGAAAATTTAAAAAATAATTGTTTTGCATCATAGTTTTCTAAAAGGAATACATGGGTATTTATATTACCATTCATTGATAATACTACACTATTAATTATTAATTATTATATTATTAATAAATGAATTTATTTATATCATTGGAAACTTTCATGTATATTAGTTTGGAATTACATTATAATGGTTTAATTCTCAGTAGTAGGATTATAAAACTAACCATACCCTTCCCACAACTATGTTATATCTTATATATATAGTTCATTATAATTTAAAAACCATTCATTTATTTTGGATAGCTTATATATCATGCCTATTCCATTACTTATTTTTTTTTCTAAAAAATAAAATAATGTATAATGTCTCCAATTTTTTTAGTGTATGTTACTCCAGAGTTCAATATTATTATGTTGTGCTATATTTTTTTCTTACTAATCCTAGTTACATTAATTATAATTTATTTTATTATTTCATGAGTATTATATAATAAAAGGGTAATAAAAGGTACAATATTAAATTATATAAATTTCAATAGTATTTTTATTTTTTATAGTCAAGTCTCATGATTTACATTCACCACCCTTAAATAAAATTAACATTTAATTTTAAGGTATACATCCATCAATGGAAAATAAAGGTATTTCATCATCATTACAAACTTATGATCCCATGTCTCTTCCTACATATTTTATTTATACTAAATTAATATTACAGTACAAGTTGTTCGATTCTTCAACACTTTCTCTTGAGTGTAAAGAGTCCATAAAATATGTCGCACCCCAAACCGTGCATTTATTTTATTTTATGATTTCTTTGGCTTTAAATTATATTGATGCGGTTCGTGTTTAGTATCGGACCAGGTTTTTGAGTTTTTGTTAAAAAGTGCACTTTTTGACGCGACGTCGTTGGGCGCGTGAGCGGAGCCTGTTCTGGAAACCCCGCTCGTCCCTGCCCGGTGTATTTTCGCATCCCGTTGTCTTTGGAAAAATTTTAAATAGAGTCTTTATATTTAACGCGCACATCTATTATTATAAGTTAATAATTATTTTTATTATTTAAGACAAAATGGATATTTTTATCATTTTTATTTTATCACTATGATTATCATTACCATTATTATTTTTATTACTATTAGTGTTGTTATTATTATTATTATTACTATTATTACTATTGTTATTATTATTATTATTATTATTGTTGTAATTTATTATGATTTTGATTTGTTTTATTTAATTTTATTTCTCTTTTCTTAATTTATTTTCTTTTTCTTCTAACCCTAGCCCCCTTTATATATATACTTTTCGTTTTTTCTTTCTCCCCGCGGGAGCCGCCTCCTCCGCTCTTTGCTCGATCCGCAGCAACCCCTCCTACCTCCTGCTGCAGCGCACGGCCCCCCCGACCTCGTCTGCTCCTTCGCGAAGAAGCCGACGCCGCTTCTCCCCTGCTGCACCCACGCCAGATCCGCCTCCCTCCCAGCCTTGCTGCACACCCCTTCGGAGCTCCCCCATCTCCTATTTCTTTCCCTCATCTCCGCTCCCCCTCACTCCGTCTGCTTACGCAGTGATCCGCGCGAGCCGCTGGCCTCCACCTCCCTGTCCAGCGCCACCTACTGCACCCCTCCTCCTGCGCTACAGTGCTCCTCCTGCGCCTTGCCCAGCCCCCTTCCCCAGTTTTTCCCCCTCACCGTTACCTCTGAGCTTGCCCAGGTCTTGCCGGGCATAGGCCGCTCTTCCCGCACCCCCTGCCTCCTTCCGCAGCAGCAGCCGCAGCACCCGGTGCCCTCCCTCTTGTTTGCAACACCGGCCTCCTCTTCACCCAGCCACGCCTCCCTGCACGGCGCCCCCGACCCCTGTTCAAGCAACCCAGCCAGTGTCCGCTGCCTCGGCCTCCTCTCCCTACGCGCAACAGCGCTGCCTCACCCTCCTTGCTCTATCTCGCGCAGCAGCCCCCCTCTAGCAGGTTTGTTTTGTTTTTTTTTTATTATTTATTCTTATTGTTTATTATTATTGTTAGTCTTATTATTATTATTATTATAATATTATTGTTAATCATTATTATATTATGGGTATGCTATTATAATTATTATTATTATATTAATATTGTTATTATTATTATATCATTATATTATAATTATGCTAAATTATTATTAATAATAATAATAATAATAATATTATTATTATTATTATTAATCTTATTATTATTACTATTATTATTATTATTATTAATATTAATATTATTATTGTTATTATTATTATATTATTATTATTATTATTTTATTATTACTATTATTCATACTATTCTTATTATTACTAATATTATTATTATTATTGATATTATTATTAAATTTATTATTATTTTTATTATTATTTTTATTTTTGTTGTTATTATTATTATTATTAATCTTGTTATTCTTATTATTGCTATTATTATTATTATTAATATTATTATTATTATTATTATTATCTTCATCATCGTACTCTTTTTGGTTCATGGGTTTTAATTGATGGTGGGTTTTTATTTATTGGTTTAGGATTTTTAGGACCCGCGCAAGGCGTTTCCGAGTGAGCAACATCGCTGCGCTTTGTTTCCGAGGTTCTGTCGTCGCCGCGCTTTGGTTTCAAGGTGAGCGTTTATTCCCACCGCTTGGTTTCGAATGCTCTGGTGAGTTTTGGATGTGTCTGAGTCCTTGGTTTTGTTTATGCAGAGTATTAGACTTGGCCACGTAGTCTCGGACACACGTCGTGTCATCGCGCCTTGGATCCGAGGTTGTTTGTCGACGCGCTTGATTTTGAGGTAGGTCCCCTTTGCACTGCTTTTAAAATTTAAGTTATATTATTTCATACTGTTTGCGCACCCTAATTGTTCAAAATAAACATTTTATTAATTGTAATAAATATGAGATAATATATGATAATTAATTTTTAATATAAGATGGTTAATTTTTAAATGGTTATTTAATGTCAAAAGGATCCGTTTATTTTATACACGACACATGAAACATCCTTTTGACGAGCAGACACCCAATAATGAAAGAATGCCCGTTTGGTTTTTAAACATAATTCACGGAATGTAAAACAGAGTTCTGGTTTAATGAGAAATAATTTCTTTTGATGCATGAACAAATACTTTGGTTCGTTTGAGAAATTGCCCAGTTGGCTCTTAAAGATTATTTGGAAAAAGAAAATGGTTTGGTTTGGTTTATAAAAATATTGTTAGCCTGTGACGTAGTGTTTTGGGGTTATTTAAACAATTTTAAACTGGGTTTTGTCTCATAAAGAAGTTGTACCTGTCTTTGAGTAGTGTTTGTGAAATGTATTAAATGCCCGTTTGGCACTTTATGGAAAGCGATAAAAATGTTTTGATAAAAACCCTCTTAGGGCGACTCTCATGCCTTGGTTGCAATTGATTGTTTGGGAGTCCGTGCTTAGAGGCTCCCGGGTACTTGAGTAGTAAAAGGCATGAGGTTGTTCCACGGAGTGGCTCGGGTGATGCCTGTTGTGCTTTATATATATATATGTATATGATTGGATGCTCGGTTGGCATTAGTTGGCTCACCCCTTTTTCAAACACTTGAGACATGGGAATCTGGCATATTGAGAGAATATTCTAAGAACGAATGCTGCACTGGTAGGTTATGGTACTGACCAGTGGCCCATAGTAGGTGGATATATTGGGTTTATTGCTATGGGATTTGCCCTCGACCAGCCCGTGAGTGGATGGTCGAGCGTATTGTGTGTTTTGATTTCATCGTGACATGTCGATAAGGATGATTTCTCATGTATTGGTGTCTTCTGGTTTATTATCGATCTCCTAGGTTCACACATGTCTATTCAGCTTTTGTAGCTTGCAGTAATGATTATGATGCTCACATGTATACCTACATTTCCCTTGCTGTGTGTTTTACTTTGTGCATTCTGGTGTATTTATTTCCTTGGAAAATGGTAAATTGCTTTTGATTAGGTTTCAAAAAAAAAAATTGTCTTCAAATGAAAGTGTTTAATCCCCTTTGTACAACTTTGAAAATTTAAACATCACTTTTCCCTTTCCTGAAATGTTATTGACACTAATGAAATGAACCTGAATTTTGAAGTGGCTCAGGGCAATGGTTCGTACTTTTTTTTTAAGTAAAATGCTTAGAAAAACATACTTTCATAAATTGTAGTTCAAACTTGAAATGATGTTCCTTTTATTTTAAAGGTAGTGCATTGGGAATAGATATCGGGCTACCCTACTGAGTTTTAATACTCACGCCTATAGTTCTTTTCTGTTTTTAGTGTTTGTGCAGGCTATAGTTTGAGTGCGCTCGCCTAGGGCGGCACTTGATCGTTGAGTCGGAGAGCGACCCGCGAGGTCGCACGGAGCTTGTTCGGACGTCGTGTTTGGTTAGTTTGTTTTCTGTTTGTTCTTGTTTAGTCACTTTATTTGGTTTATCTTTTAGGCACTACTGTGTATTATTTTCACTGTCTTATTTATTTATTTTGGGCGAAATCGTTCCCATAGCCTCTGTTGATGCCCTGGCGCTTGTCGCCAGCCCGGGAGGATCGGGAACGCCTCTCGGGCCATGTCGCGGACCGGCTCGGGTGACCGGTTCAGGGTCGACCCGGGTTGGTTCGTGACAAAATGGTATCAGAGGAGGCCAGCTCTTAGCGACCTCACTTTACAGAGCGCCCTTTGTTATTTGGGATGTCAAGGTAGATGGAGTAGGATTGTCGGGACTTGAGGGGTAGGTGCGAGAAGAGCGTCACAAACTCTTGCCCGTACTGACCCTTAGGTTTCCATGGGATGTCCGGTTTAATTTGTTTGTTTGGGTTTTTATGGAAAGGTTTTGTGATTGGGATACGACAAAGGGAGTTGGGCCACTAGTCCTCCTAACCCGCATGGCCTGGCAAGCCATGCAGAGCTAGGGGCATGGTCCAAGAAGGCTCTCTGTGTTAGTGACGTGTTTGGCATATGGCCGCCAACCATATGGTCAAGTCGTCTACTGACACTAGTCCCCTGTTTGAGTTGTTTTGGGTTCCCCTTGATTTATGAAAGTGGTTTGAATCAGAAAATTTGGTTTTAAAAAAAAAGAAAAAAAAGGTTGTTTGAAATGACATGTTTAATTTATGGATTGTTTTAAAATAAGTGGTATGAATAAATTGTTTTTGGAAAATGAAGTTGCTTTGTTTTGGCCTTGGTGTTCCGATGAGTACTCACATGCATTTTGGTGTGTTGGAAATGTGGATGGATGTCTGGTATGGTGGATGGATGCCCTGGGTGGCACAGATACATGCATGTGAGTGAGACTCTAAGGGATACCAATGGCGAGGGTTTACCTTACCAAGATTGTTTTAAATTAAAGATGTTTTCAAAGAGAAAAGTTTTGATGTTATGATAACTTGTTTTCTCGGATTTCGAGCTTGTCACCTATGCAGTGTTTGATTTTGAGGTTTTTATTCATTCGTTGAGTTGGCCTTGATTGGGGTTTTGACTTTTCCTTGTCCAGCGGTTATCCATTTGAAGCTTCTATGGGTGATCATAGTGCGGTTGATCAACCTAAGGATTTCATGCTTGAGTTTCGGATGTTGTATCCACCTCTCTTCTATGGTCAAACAAAATCTTTCGTGGCAGAGGAGTGGATGCGGAAGATTGAAAGGGACTTTAACCTCATTGAGCTGCCTGAGTTGTTAAAGGTCAAGTTTGCGACCTTCATGCTTGAAGGTTCACCGTGGGTGTGGTGGAAGTCAGTGTCTCGGAACAAGCCCCGTCAAGAGATTAATTTGGAGTTTTTCAAGGGCTCGTTCATTCGTCAGTTTTTCTCTGAGGAAGAAAGGGTGAGAAAGGGGATGGAGATGTGTTGTCTGTAGCAGGGCGGCAGATCCGTGTTAGAATATTTCCAGCGCTTTGTGGAGCTAGTACCTTATGATTCAGAGTATGCCACAAATGACCCCGTGAAGGCTTGACGCTTCGAGGCGGGTCTCCGCCCTGATCTACAGTCGAAAGTTTCAGAGTCCAACCTGACTTCGTTTGTTGATGTGTCGAGACAAGATTTTCATGTCGAAGCTGCGATGGTAGGAGTGCTCGAAGAAGTTCTCCCTCCTTCGATCCCTATGAGCACTGGTGAAGATTCTGGAAAGGAAATGAGTAAGAAAATGAATGTGAATGGAGCAGGTCATGGAATCAAGAGGCCTTGGGATCTTTCATCAACCTCTTCAGTACGAGAGATTATTGTGTGTTATCAATGTGGAAAGCGGGGTCACAAGAAGTCATCCTGCCCAAGCACTCCGAAGCCCTGCCAGGCATGTGGACGCTTGGGGCACTTGCGACGATTTTGTCAGGGCGTTGCAAGGAAGCGTCGCAGAGGGAGTTCTTAGAAGTAATGTGCTGTAGGGCCTTTGTTCAAAGTTCCAGGTATAAGTTTCCTTTCAATGTAAGTGATCTATTGTCGTGGCCTTTGTATGGGTGTTTTTTTGGGTTTGAAATGTATGGGAATGCCGTGGGTCTTTTGATGAACTTCTCCTTTCAATGCTGGTGTGTTTTTAAATTTTAAAATCTTGTCCTTCAATCTGTCAGATCAAAAGATGTATGTTTCTCATTGGGATTATCAGAACCTGACTGCGAGGCAGGAGATGCTTCATCCATCAGAGCTCTAGCCAAAAGGTCTCGGAGTGAAGCCGGCGCGTAGTCAGGAAACCCTGGGGAATTTTAAGGAGTCTGGTTAAAGTTGTGCCTCTACTGTGTGGTGGGATGATTCTGGTGTTGTTGCTCTGGTTTCTCTATCTTTGTGGTTTTCCACTTGTTGCAAAGCGCCCGATAGACCTAACCCTCACACAATGTCGATAATTGTGTCTTTCTGTTTGGATGCGAGGTGTCGATTGGTGGTCATGTGTGGACAACCCATGTGAATCAGTTGTGAATTTGAGTTGTGTTTATCACGAAGTGACGGGTCGTGAATAGTCATACGTCGTAGTTTCTGTGATCCGATCCTTGGGCCCACCCTCCCCACCCATGGGGTTAGGGTTTACAGTTCGTATGAAGTTTTGATTTATTTCTTATCCCATTCAGACGGGAGTGGGTGGTTTAAATGGTCTGCTGTGATTTTTATATATAGCTTGGGAAAGGCCCCGATCTGGCCTAAGTTGGATTTCTGGTTGGTCGCTAGTAGGTTAGTTCTTTATGGTGGGGAGACCCACCATGAGTCTCTTTGGATTTTCTCTTAAGTCGTTATCGAATTCTAGTTGAGTTCTTATGGTGGGGAGCCCGTTCAGGCCTTCCCTCTGTTAGTGATTTATTTCGGGCAATGAGGTTTAGTTCTGTTGGTAGTCGGTATGATGTCCTTGAGATAAGAGGTTGGATCATGTTCTATGAAATCCTTAGGTGTTGATCGATCAACTGGTTTGTGTTGTGGCTTTCCGGGGGCGGAAAGCGTTATGGTGGGGAGAATTGTTGCACCCCAAACTGTGCGTTTATTTTATTTTATGATTTCTTTGGCTTTAAATTATATTGATGCGGTTCGTGTTCTGTATCGGACCAGGTTTTTGAGTTTTTGTTAAAAAGTGCACTTTTTGACGCGACGTCGTTCGACGCGTGAGCGGAGCCTGTTCTGGAAACCCCGCTCGTCCCTGCCCGGTGTATTTTCGCATCCCGTTGTCTTTGGAAAAATTTTAAATAGAGTCTTTATATTTAACGCGCACATCTATTATTATAAGTTAATAATTATTTTTATTATTTAAGACAAAATGGATATTTTTATCATTTTTATTTTATCACTATGATTATCATTATCATTATTATTTTTATTACTATTAGTGTTGTTATTATTATTATTATTACTATTATTACTATTGTTATTATTATTATTATTATTATTGTAATTTATTATGATTATGATTTGTTTTATTTAATTTTATTTCTCTTTTCTTATTTTATTTTCTTTTTCTTCTAACCCTAGCCCCCTTTATATATATACTTTTCTTTTTTTCTTTCTCCCCGCAGGAGCCGCCTCCTCCACTCTTTTCTCGATCCGCAGAAACCCCTCCTACCTCCTGCTGCAGCGCACGGCCCCCCGACCTCATCTCCTCCTTCGCGAAGAAGCCGACGCCGCTGCTCCCCTGCTGCACCCACGCCAGATCCGCCTCCCTCCCAGCCTTGTTGCGCACCCCTTCGGAGCTCCCCCGTCTCCTATTTCTTTCCCTCATCTCGGCTCCCCCTCACTCCGTCTGCTTACGCAGTGATCCGCGCGAGCCGCTGGCCTCCACCTCCCTGTCCAGCGCCACCTACTGCACCCCTCCTCCTGCGCTCCAGTGCTCCTCCTGCGCCGTGCCCAGCCCCCTTCCCCAGTTTTTCCCCCTCACCGTTACCTCTGATCTTGCCTAGGTCTTGCCGGGCATAGGCCGCTCTTCCCGCACCCCCTGCCTCCTTCCGCAGCAGCAGCCGCAGCACCCGGCGCCCTCCCTCTCGTTTGAAACACCGGCCTCCTCTTCACCCAGCCACACCTCCCTACACGGCGCCCCCGGCCCCTGTTCAAGCAACCCAGCCGGTGTCCGCTGCCTCGGCCTCCTCTCCCTACGCGCAACAGCACTGCCTCTCCCTCCTTTCTCTATCTCGCGCAGCAGCCCCCCTCTAGCAGGTTTGTTTTGTTTTGTTTTTATTATTTATTCTTATTGTTTATTATTATTGTTAGGCTTATTATTATTATTATTATAATTTTATTGTTAATCATTATTATATTATGGGTATGCTATTATAATTATTATTATTATATTAATATTGTTATTATTATTATATCATTATATTATAATTATGATAAATTATTATTAATAATCTTATTATTATTATTATTATTATTATTATTATTATTAATCTTATTATTATTACTATTATTATTATTATTAATATTATTATTATTATTATTGTTATTATTATATTATTATTATTATTATTATTTTATTATTACTGTTATTCATACTATTCTTATTATTACTAATATTATTATTATTATTGATATTATTATTAAATTTATTATTTTTATTATTTTTATTTTTATTTTCGTTGTTATTATTATTATTGTTAATCTTGTTATTCTTATTATTGTTATTATTATTATTATTATTATTATTATTATTATTATTATTATCTTCATCATCGTACTCTTTTTGGGTCATGGGATTTTAATTGATGGTGGGTTTTTATTTATTGGTTTAGGATTTTTAGGTCCCGCGCAGGGCGTTTCCGAGTGAGCGACATCGCTGCGCTTTGTTTCCGAGGTTCCGTCGTCGCCGCGCTTTGGTTTCAAGGTGAGCGTTTATTCCCGCCGCTTGGTTTCGAATGCTCTGGTGAGTTTTGGATGTGTCTGAGTCCCTGGTTTTGTTTATGCAGAGTATTAGACTTGGTCACGTAGTCTCGGACACACGTCGTGTCATCGCGCCTTGGATCCAAGGTTGTTTGTCGATGCGCTTGATTTTGAGGTAGGTCCCCTTTGCACTGCTTTTAAAATTTAAGTTATATTATTTCATGCTGTTTGCGCACCCTAATTGTTCAAAATCAACATTTTATTAATTGTAATAAATATGAGATAATATATGATAATTAATTTTTAATATAAGATGGTTAATTTTTAAATGGTTATTTAATGTCAAAAGGAGCCGTTTATTTTATACAAGACACATGAAACATCCTTTTGACGAGCAGACACCCAATAATGAAAGAATACCCATTTGGCTTTTAAACATAATTCACGGAATGTAAAACAGAGTTCTTGTTTAATGAGAAATGATTTCTTTTGATGCATGAACAAATACTTTGGTTCGTTTGAGAAATTGCCCGGTTGGCTCTTAAGGATTATTCGGAAAAAGAAAATGGTTTGGTTTGGTTTATAAAAATATTGTTAGCCTGTGACGTAGTGTTTTGGGGTTCTTTAAACGGTTTTAAACTGGGTTTTGTCTCATAAAGAAGTTATACCTGTCTTTGAGTAGTGTTTGTGAAATGTATTAAATGCCCGTTTGGAACTTTATGGAAAGCGATAAAAATGTTTTGATAAAAACCTTCTTAGGGCGACTCTCATGCCTCGGTTGAAATTGATTGTTTGGGAGGCCGCGCTTAGAGGCTCCCGGGTACTTGAGTAGTAAAAGGCATGAGGTTGTTCCACGGAGTGGCTCGGGTGATGCCTGTTGTGCTTTATATATATATATGTATATGATTGGATGCTCGGTTGGCATTAGTTGGCTCACCCCTTTTTCAAACACTTGAGACATGGGAATCTGGCATATTGAGAGAATATTCTAAGAACGATTGCTGCACTGGTAGGTTATGGTACTGACCAGTGGCCCATAGTAGGTGGATATATTGGGATTATTGCTATGGGATTTGCCCTCGACCTGCCCGTGAGTGGATGGTCGAGTGTATTGTGCGTTTTGATTTCATCGTGACATGTCGATAAGGATGATTTCTCATGTATTGGTGTCTTCTGGTATATTCTCGATCTCCTAGGTTCACCCATGTCTATTCAGCTTTTGTATCTTGCAGTATTGATTATGATGCTCACATGTATACCTACATTGCCCTTGCTGTGTGTTTTACTTTGTGCATTCTGGTGTATTGATTTCCTTGGAAAATGGTAAATTTCTTTTGATTAGGTTTCAAAAAAAAATTGTTTTCAAATGAAAGTGTTTAATCCCCTTTGTACAACTTTGATATTTTAAACATCACTTTTCCCTTTCCTAAAATGTTATTGAAACTAATGAAATAAACCCGAATTTTGAAGTGGCTAAGGGCAATGGTTCGTACTTTGTTTTTAAGTAAAATGCTTAGAAAAACATACTTTCATAAATTGTAGTTCAAACTTGAAATGATGTTCCTTTTATTTTAAAGGTAGTGCATTGGGAATAGATATCGGGCTACCCTACTGAGTTTTAATACTCACGCCTATAGTTATTTTCTGTTTTTAGTGTTTGTGCAGGCTATAGTTTGAGTGCGCTCGCCTAGGGCGGCGCTTGATCGTTGAGTCGGAGAGCGACCCGTGAGGTCGCACGGAGCTTGTTCGGACGTCGTGTTTGGTTAGTTTGTTTTCTGTTTGTTCTTGTTTAGTCACTTTATTTGGTTTATCTTTTCTGCACTGCTCTGTATTATTTTCACTGTCTTATTTATTTATTTTGGGCGAAATCGTTCCCATAGCCTCCGTTGATGCCCTGGCGCTTGTCGCCAGCCCAGGAGGATCGGGAACGCCTCTCGGGCCATGTCGCGGACCGGCTCGGGTGACCGGTTCAGGGTCGACCCAGGTTGGTTCGTGACAAAATGTCTTCAACAAATGATATTTTTACCCATAAAAATATTTCCTTAATGGTGAGTATGTGAATTAGGTATACCATATAATTCCTCTATTATGATACATCAAATTTTTCATTCACTTTTTAGAGTTTTCCACATATCTAAATGATAATTCACTATGCCAATTATACGAAATTAGAAAAGGATATACATTTCAGGGAATTTTATTCCCCTTAAAAAATTAATATAACAAACTTTTATGGTGACATTTTGAAGAATCCTTGATCATATATGTTGAAAATAATGACATTCCCAAAAATATTAGTAGATTATTTCTCAACATTGAGCCAGCATGATATGAATCTAAATTACATTTAATTCTATAGTTGTGCACTCAATGTGTTCTGAAGTATTTATCATAATTTCACTACCTTTACACAAATTTTTTTTAGTACGATTTCATTTACCATAAAAGGATTTATAAGAATCTATTTTTATGCTAGAGGAAAATTGGTTTTTGTATAAAACTTTTTTAGAGGTAGAAATTGGTCACAAGATCCTCAAATGTAATGTAAGACCAACATTAGAAAATTATTTAAGGTTTAAATAACCCTTTTAGGCAACACATATATTTAAATATGGTAATTGGTGGTCAAATGTTTCCTAGTTTTCAAAGAATTATTAATACTCATAAAAAATTTATGGAATGGGTCATGATCATATTAATTTTTTCGAGGTTCACCATGAAGTCTTATAAAATCATTAATATAATGTCACAAAAGACACTAAATGGGTAATTCAACCATTATTTATATTAATTTGGAAGAGTTTGTACCTTGATCCACACTAACACATATTTTATTATTCCATATATATATATATATTATAAGGCCTTGAAAAAAATCCATTGTTATACTATCACAATTCCACTCCAGTATAAGTAATTTTTACATTACATATTTCAAAAAATATTTCATACCATATTTCAAAAAATATTTCTTGAGGAAGAATCATTAATTTAATGTTTCTTGTTTTGACATAAGAAACATTATATTAAATCCATATAAATTATTATTCAACCTGATTGGAAAGAGACTTTTTAGCTATGAGATTCTCATGTAAATTCTATCTTCAACTATAGAATATGATATCAACATGGACACTGTCAAAATTAAACAAACTAATCATTAGAGTTTAAGTTATTTAAATAGTTATCTTCTATGGATTTAGCATTTTCTGTGTTAACCCTTTTAATTTTTTGAGATTTTTTATCTTCTCAAGTATAGATTGTATGAAAAAATAGGTAAAATGTTTTATTTTTAACATTTTATATTAATTTTCTTGGCTAACATAACAAAATCAATCATTATTGAATCCCTATCCATCCTCATCATTGAAAATACTCCATGATTCTCCTTCCATTATCAGGAATTAACATCGTATTTAGTCTCCCAATGAATTATTAAAATACCTATAAAAAAATGAACTACAACCCATTACTTATTATCTTAGATAACAAGATGGATAATATAGTTTTATTTCCAAAACAACACTAATGGTAAACAACTAAGTAAAGGAAAATTCATATTTGAATTATAGTTTTTGGTGTAAGTAATTTTTTTAAAAATATTTCCATTAATAGATCATCTAATAATAAATAATTTGTGATAACATGGAGAATAAATATATTTATTGAAGACCAAATTTAAAATTACAAAATTCCAAATATAACACATCTCAAAATTTCTCTTAAAGAATTTGAAAATTACTTTCATGTACATAATGGAATGAAATTTATATCATTATAATGTAAACAAATAAAACAAAAAAATTCATAATACCCTAGAAAACATTATTAATCCAATCTATAAATATAGAGAGTAAAATAGTTAATACATGAGGCATTACTATGGAATCACAATGATCATACCTAATAAAAAATGTTATCATTTCTATACCATACTTCATTATATTTTTTGATGATAAAAAGATAATGGGTAATATTTGAGATGTAATTATCCCCATGATTTTGATCAAAAATATCCTCAATAGAACATAATATGTAATTATTCATAATAGTAATGGAATTTATTTTCATATAATTTATGTATTATTTCAATGAAACACTAAACTTCTGTACAAATAATATTGGCCATATTTAAATTGATACGATAGGGAATATAAATCTATTATTACATAGCTCTTATATTTCCATATTTACTTCCACGAATTCCTCAAAACACATTCTAGTAGGAGTCTTAGATATGTATTTTTCATTAGATGTGGGATTAATGGAACAAAATTAAAATTTAGATGGATATTTATGAAATTCCTAAGGAAATGCATTTAAATAATCTTTTATAAAAGAATCATTATAATGACCTAACCCATTGGGGCATGGATATCATGCAGATGGTCGGTCTGCCACAACCCCAATCCCATCTTCAATTTTATATTTGATGAAAACAAGAACTGATATGGAATAACTATAATGTGAGTCTTTTGCCTAACATACCTACATTCATACACCAAACCATATCAATGAAATAATATATATTAATATAAAGTAAAATACTATAACATATATAGATAAATCATTCTTTCAATAAACTATAGGGAAAAAATTAGTTTTTGACAAAATATAAACTAAATCCTAAAAAGGTGGAAAGTACACAGCCAACGAAAGTGATTTCCCAACCCAAAAACAACTATAACAAAAGAAAACATTAAGAGATAATGACTCCTAATATCTTAGTACCAACTAACATTTGAGGTCATTACACCCAAGTATCCATAATCCTCTCGAAGGGTTATCAAAAATCTTCCCTTCATCTGTATAAGACACAACATGTGCGGGAAAATCCCATACAGAGGTGAGTATATTACACAATATGATGCCCGGAAAACCAAAGGCAGAAATAAAAACAATACAATAAAATTAGTTAGCTCTACCACACAAAAACATGTTAATAATAAAATAATACAACAAACATAAACAACTAGATATACTAAATAATAATTACAAAATAAGAGAGAATGTGGATCATAATCACCAGAGCATAACATAGAATGACGAGTATGACCAAAACTCCATGGTCCATATCTAATGCTAATCATAAAAAAATGAATACAAAATAATTTATAAGTGCCTAATTTAACACCCCAATATTTTATGGTTTGTCACTTCTAAAATATATTCAATTTTTCAATAACTTATATTACACGCAACTACCATTTTAAACGGACAATGAAACATTATTATGTGATCATCATACCCTAGCTGTTAAATTGGTGGGAATGAATACTATTTACTACATTATAAAATTTATATATTATTTATTCAATCAAATGTTTTGAAATTCATATAATAAATTATATATATATATATACGATAAGAATAAATCTAATTTTACACATAAAATGATATATTTCATATAAATGCAGTTTTATATCCTTTAAATGGATAAATTGATTAAAAAAATAATTTTATAAATTATATTTGATAAAATTAAATTAAATTTTAAATGTTTAATTTTAAAATTAACATAGGATTATTTTTTGGTAAATATTGATTTTCTAGTAAATAGTGAAAAATTCTAATCTTTGAAAAACAATCAAATAAATTAAAGTATATTTATGATTTTAATTTTATCTCAAAGTATAATGAGTACTATTTATTTATATATAATCTAATTAATTTAACATTAAAAGTCCTTATATCTTATTTTGGTATAAGTATGTTTTTTGGGCATAAAAATGCATTTTTTCAACAAATCATTTTTTCTTTGTGTTTCGATGGGTTATATTTGAATTAAGAACTAAAACTTCTATGTTTTAAATTTTAAAAAATGGATTCAATATTTATACTCAAATTATAAAAATTTAGTCAATAGGTCCCTTCTATTTTTTGCCTCTATGAACATTAGCCATAATAATTTTCATTACCACGGTAAAGGGTAAATTTGGAAATTAAGGGTAAAAATAATTTGATAAGGATTATAAAGTTACACTAGAACGTTCCCAAATTTGATTTTATAAATTTAATTATACCATAAACATATAAAGATATAAATTTAGTTGTTTAATGGACACTTATCCATGATAATGACTTATATATTATTTAAATCAAAGAAAATCTCAAAAAGTCACTTTCTTTGTCTTAAATATATATTATGTGTCCACAAGGGGACAAAGGTAGGTTATGAATTAATATAACTTTCCATTTTAACTTAATTAACTTGTTTTCAAGAAATAAATTTTTATGGCTTTTACGGGGACATGGAGGAGATTATGATGTTTACAATATTTTATTTAATGTTAAGTCAATGATGCCATATTCATGTCATTAATAACTATATAATTTTAATGTGGTGTTATTAATAAGACAACTTCAACTATAAATATTAATTTTATATATAAGATATTTTTCAATATCATAGTAATTTATTTATAATTATTAGTAATGTAATAAATACATTAAATTCTCTCACAATGTTTAGGGAGTAGTTTTTTATTAATGGAAATATCAAATAAATGTTTTTAGAAATATTAATATTAAAAAATAGATCTTTAATGTGAAAAAGAATTTTATAGATGAACTTGGAATAAAAAAAATATATTAAAATATTTGTTTCTAAATTATCTTTTTTTAATGACATTTTTAAAAATCAAAGGAATGAATAGTATGAAAAATTGACATTAATGATGTTTTAAAGTAACTAATAATTTATTAAATGATATAAAATTCCTAAAAAATAATAAATAAGTCCAAATGAATGGTATCAGGTTAAAAATTTCACCAATGATCCATTTTTGTGTCTTTTTTAATTTTATATAAATTATATTAACCCTCAATGAGTAAAAAACCATGTTGTCATGGTAAGGGGTAAAAAGATTAAATATGGGTTGAAACCAATATAAAAGGGTATAAATGCGACATACACATGTATAAAAATTATTAAATGAGATTATTTAAACCAATACTCATCTTATATTATAAATTACTCTTTTGTGATCCATTTGGAATTGAAAATTAATTTAATATTTACATAGTTTCCAAAAGAATCCCTTACCTAGATTATAAAAGGGAACCTCCTACCTCACTTATTAACACCCCTTGAAGCCTTATAGATAGACTAAACCTTGAAATTTTCTCTTATAAACATCCTTATAAAAATTATTATAGACCTGGTCTTCCAAAAAGTCAAACCCTAGATCCATCAAGAATAAATCTAAAGGAATTCCATCGAAGAACATGTAATTATTTTTACTAACTCATTCAAGTTCATTTATTCCTCTATTTTTTCAGGGGTTGTTTCCATATTAAAATGAAAAAATCATGAATAATATATATTTTATTATTTTATTATGATTATGGGATAACTATATTTGACCATTCATCCATCCAATGTAAAATAAAAGCATCGTGCATGCGTACGTACAACATACCATCTCCATGCAGTGGTGTAATTTATTATTCATCACCACTTCAAAAGGATGGTTATAATGATGTATAAAGTAGATATACAAGATAATTATGAAATTATATTTATTTTTGATATATAATATATCACCCTATTCCTTACCATTTTACCCATTAATGGAATGATATCGTCACTCATATGTATGTACGACATACCATCCCCAAAATGCGATACTATTCATTTCCCATGTTATACAATCAACAATGGTTATAAAAATATTTTAAATGATTATGTATTATCTTCATAATGTTTATATAATTTTTTAAATTATTTTTATATATACAATTTAGAAGAACTCGGACATTAATGACAAAATATGCATGAGAAAACAAGGCAATTATCACTTGAAGTAATGAAAATGATGAAATATTATTAATAAATGGGTGATAAGATGTCATAAAAGGATCATATAAGATATTATAAAGTCAAATATTGTTATATAATAAATTATTAACTATATTTAAAATATTAAACATATTTTTAAAGCATGTTCAACTAAAGTAAAGTGCAAGGTAACAATATCTCGTCTCACATTTACTTCTGTGAGATATAAGCCTTATTCAACACTTATTTCTTGTGTTTAGTGTATGAAAACTTACATTTGTTATATAATACAATTAATATAATTATATTAATTGTATTAAATGTTTCATTTTATAAATTATATATTTTAGGGGGCTTATAATTCAACTGATTACAATATTGTAATGAGGTTTCTTAACTCAATTTCCAATAATTGTGTTAAACTCCTACATCATTGATTATGACATGTAAGATTATGTGTGGAATTAATTATTATTATATTATATTTTATTTCCACTTTTTATGTGGATTTACATAAGATACACATAATTGATTCATTTTTTATCGTTATGATCTTTGTATGGGACTTTGTCCCAATTTTACTTCATTGAGGAATAATTTAATATTATTCACCAAATTTATTTTTTTGGGTGTATATATTTCCCCATTTATTTTTTTATTATCATAATTAATTGAAAATATAATTTATGTTAAATATCCATATTTCGTGTCTCATGACTATTTCATATAACCTTTAACATTTTTACATATGGTGTTTACTTTGAATATTAATTGATTAACTTGGGAATTATTTTTAATTATGTATCTTTTACTCAGTATGGATATTAATTGATATAGAATATTTAATCTTGAATTAAATTGATCATTTTGATATCTAAGGAATTTATTGGACTTGCATACATGGGTGGGGCCGGTTATTGATAGCCCATCAATGCATCGATAATCTCATGGGATGGATCATTTAAGCTAGTATTAAACAAGTTTTTACCTATAGATTAAACCTTACTATAAAAATTATTTATGTTAGTGATTCATATAACATAAACATGATGTACAATAATTAAGAATTACCAACATTTAGAATTAAGTTATTATTAAACAGTATTTTCACTATGACAAAATTTGTGGATGCATTTCATTATCAGTTTATTTATTAAATGTGATGTGTGCTCAGTTATATAACTTTACATATTGATTATGATTATTTATTCAACTCGTCTTATAATATACCTTACCCTTACTGAGATTTTGGGATCATTCCTTGATTATATTTTATTTTATCTTAGGTTTCTCATAAGTTTATTATGATTTATAAGAAGGGTTAAAATAAGGGGAATAATGGTTTTCTAAAAAAAAATACTTTTTTTATTTAATTATTAAAAGGAAATTTGAATTTGTAATATGTATCTATTTTTTAAGACTAATAAATTAGTTGGTCTATTGTGTTGTGATTCCTTGTATCTTAGGCTAATGTAATAAATCAAAGAACTCGCTCCAGGTTATTGGATTCTAGGTCTTTATAGTTTGTATCAGAAAACGTTTGGTAGAAACCTTAGAAAAAAGATTTAGGAATGCATAAAATAGAAAACATAAACCTACTACTAAATTTTAGGAGAAGTCTAATTATAAGATATCATCCTATAGATTTTGTAATGACTTTAGATAAACTAAAATAAACCTACTGACTCACATATTGAGAAGAAGATGTCATGATTTAGAAATCCTATAAATGAATATTCATGACTATATCTCAAGGATTTTTGTTACTCCCATAGTGATTTGGGTTTTCAGTAATGGTGAGAATTAGAAGGTATTGAGTTAACATTAAATGTGATAGAAAATGTGTTGATTAGAATAAAAATTGAATGATAACTAGTGTAAAGGATATTTTGATTACACATAATTAGTTATCATAATATATGATTATTAATTGGAACCCTCACCAACTACCTAACTCACAAAATAAGAGAAGGATCATATTTATTGAGATATTGGGTGGTAAAGAATATGTAAAAAATATGCTTCAGTTTCTTATATATTGAGAATGTGAGAATAAACACCCAAGTTAATATATTAGAGGAATGAGAAGATGTTTTGGGTGTGGAAAACAATTATATAAAGAAAGTAATTTCAAAGGACAAATTAATGGTTTAGAATAATGTTCATCCTAATGTATTATTGATTTTTGACTATCTTTAATGTTAAAAATATGTTTATTATACCAACCTACGTCCTATGAGGGAAAAACCACAATGTTAATCAGAATGTTTTTATGATAAAAGTTTATATTACAGATTATGAAGAGAATACACATAATATATGAAAGGAAAAAGGTATTAAGAATGGGTAATGGTTTAATAAATAAATAGAATGATTAAATTTCTTGTTAATTTGGTTTCATGAATTATTTTCTCAATTATTTTCTAGTTATAAGAATAATGAGATATATAAGAATTGTACCACTATAATTATTTAAGGATTCGAAATCATGAAAGGATTGGTACTTGTAACAAAGAGAAGTGAATGTGTTGCAATTTGATATTTTTTGAAACACATGAATGAGGTAAGATAACTCTAAATATATTTTGGATGTTGAGATAATAATGAAAAATATATATTTATGGGATATTATTAGTGGTTAGTTATTTGATGGTTTTTGTTATCTTTACAGGTACACTAGATGTTTGGATACATGATATTAAATTATTATAATCTTACATATTTTCATAAAGGATTAAAGGTGATCAAGGTATTCTTATATTTTTAGTATGTGATAATAAGAGAAACATTATTTTTTTGAAAAATATAATGTTACATTGATTTTGTAAATTTAGTGACATTCCTTCTAAAATTCTTGACTTTAAATTTGGAAATATGTATTTTTAATGAGTAATAGGGTTAATTATATATGTAATATATTATGTTGACCTTTGGATATTATTTTTTGAGGTTAATGTATGATTTATCATATCATAAAACATGTTAAAAAAATTTGTTTTTATAAATATTAAAATGTATAATCAATGACTTTTGGATCTTATGATTAATTATAAATGATTCTGGAATAAAATAAATCTTGAATATCCATATCCTAGTGTAGGAAATAAAGTGGAGATATATTGAGGCACAATAAAAGGAGGTGATTATCCTTATGACATGGAATGAAATAAAGGATTTTTATTTTCTTTAGTGCTCTATATAAATGTTAAAGGAAATTTAAAACATTCAAAAAAATATTTTGAGAAAAAATGTTATCCTATTACCTTTAAATCTGATGAATCAGATGGTATTCTAAATCATCATATATTTATAACATTGAGGACCTTAACTTTATATTGATCATTTAATTTCTTATGATAAATTACATATATCATTCTATATAATTATTTTTATGTATCTTCACTTTACACCAATGTACTCTTTTTTAAACCTAATTTTGTGGTGAACTTCACTTTTATCTTCCCCTATTATTAAGTGGATGTTTTATTAACCCTATTTATGATGGGGGTTTCACAAAAAATAATTTGTAAATATCAAACCTTGATTTTAAATGTTAATTTTTAAAATTGAAAGGACTAAATTTATTAAATGATGGTAGAATGTAACACCAAAAGATTTTATGGTATGTCTCTTCTTAAAAAAATCAATATTTTCAATAGCTAACATTATATGTAACTCCCAGTTTAAATAAAGAATTAAATATTAGCATGTGATAGTTTTTACTATCCATTTAATTGTAAGGAATGAATAATATTAACAAAATTATGAAATTTAATTATTATATATTCAGTCAAATTATTTTACATTCATCTAATATATTTGATAGGCACAATATAAGAATAAATCCAATTGTACACAAAGAAAATAATATTTAATCAAAAAACAGTTTTGACTCATTTTAGTGGCACACATGTTTGAAAACTAAATTTTTAAAGATTAATTATTTATATTTCAAAAACAAAAATTCATTTTGAAAATAATAATTTCAAAATTAGCTCTGGTTTAATTTTTTTAAGGATTTATTTTCTGATGAATACTGAAAATACTGATCTTTATAAAACCATAAATTTAATTAAATTATTTTTATGATTTTACTTTGATATAAAATCAAAATAATTTTTAAATATTTTTATATAGTATAATTGATTTAATTTTAATATAATGTATACCTTTTTTTTGGTATAAGAACCTTTTTTGGACTTAAAAATGCATTTTTTCAGTAAAACTGTTTTTCTTTTCATTTTTTAAGATTAATTTAAAATTAAATATTGAAACTTATATGTTTTTAATTTTTAAAAATAGATTTCATATTTAGATTCAGTGGGTCCAAATTTATTAAATAGTTATATTTTATTTTTTTCCAATATGAACTGTAGCCTTGGGAATTTTCATTTCCACATTAAAGGGTAAATTCAGTAATTAAGGTAAAAATAATATTATAAGGATTAAAAAATGAACCTAGAACATGCCCAAATTTTATTTTATGAAGTTAATTAGAACCTCAAAACCTAATTATATAAATTTAGTTGTTTAATGGGAATTTTTCTAGAAAAACGACTTATATATTATTTAAGTCAATGAAAATCACAAAATGTCACTTTCTTTGTCTTAAATATCCATTATGTGTCCAAAAGGAAACAAATGTAGGTTATGAATGAATATAAATTTAAAATTTTAACTTAATAAACTTATTTTAATGATATAATTTTTTTATGACTTTTGGGACAAATTGGATGAGATTTTGAGGTTTATGATATTTTATTTAATAAAACTTCAATGATGCCATATTCATGTTGTTAATAACAATATATTTTTTAATACGGTGTTATTCATATTATAACATAGATTATAAATAGTAATTTGAAATATAATATATTTTTATTTATCATTGTAATTTATATATAATTTCATTAAATATATAGTTACCTTAAATTCCCAAAAAACACAAATATAATAATTATTTTATTAATAGAAATATCAAAAAAATATTACTAAAAATATTAATAACAATATAATTTTTTAATTAGTCTTACTACATATTTTTTTTTTTAAATTACATATTAATAAAATAATATAATATTTGGTTCTAATTTGTCTTGTTTTATTGAAAATTTTAAAATTTAATGTAATGAATAATGTCAAAATTGACATTAATGATATTCTCAAATAAATAATATTTTATTAAATGATTTAATAAAAATAAAAATATTAAATTCAACTAATGGATTTGGATAAGGTTTATAATGTCATAAATGATACATTTATTTTCCTTTTAGAATTTTACTGTCATTTTATAAACCCTCAAATAATAAAAAAAATCATTATGTAATGGTAAGACTTAAAGGTATTAAAAATGTGTTTAACTCAAATGATAAGGGTATGAATTTGACATAAAATTGTATAAAAGTTATTGTATGAGAATATTTTTATAAATAAGCATATTATTTTCGAAATAAATCCTTTTTGGGCCATTTTTAATTGAATATTTGTTTATATTAATTTAATTTTTAGAGAGTTTCAAAAAGTCCCCTACACCTCAATTATAAAAGGGAAATGTCTCCGTCAGTTTTGAACACCACATTGAACATTTTAAATCGACCGAACCATGAAAATTTCTCTTCTAAAAAAAATTATTCATGTTATGGATGTCATGTCCTTCCAAAAAGACAAATCGTAGAACTATTAAGAAGAGATCTAAAGAAAGCCTGATGAAGAAGAGGTAACTGTTTTTACAAACTCATACATGTTAATTTCTTCTACTACTTACTTTTCATGTAAATTTTCCATAAAAAAATAATATTTATAGTATAATATATATTCTGGTATTTTATTATTATTATTATGGGAAAACCATATTACACCTTTTATCCATTCTACGAAAAATGAAAACATTGTGCGTGCATACATACAACTTACCGTCTCCATGCAGTGGTGTATTTTTTTTCATCCCCACAATACATGTATTGATTTTATGATATATATAGTGGATATATATGGTAATTATGACATGATATTTATTAAATTTAAATATTATATCACTTGTTTCATTACTGTTTAACCCATTAATTTAATGACATTGTCGCTCCTATGTATATACGACCTACTGTCTCCATAATAGGATGTGATTCATTTACCAAGTTCGAAATTCAATAATGGTTATAAACTATATTAAATGATTAAATATTAAATTTATCACATTAATATCATTATATAAATGGTGGATATATATCCTATACAAAAGAACATGTACATTCGTGAAAAAATACGCATCAGAAAACAAGGCAATTAACACATGAAACAATGAAAATGATGAAATATTATTAATAAATGGTTGATAATATTCTATAAAATAATCATATAAGATATTATAAATATGAATATTTTTTCATATAAATTAATTACATTATTGATACCATTATATAGAAGGTTAAATCATGTTCAACTAATAGAAAGCACAAGGTAAGGGTTTCTCATCTCATTTTTTGCTTCTATGAGTATATTCCTTAATCAAAAACATATTTATTTTATGTGGTGTATGTATAATACCCATTGATATATCATATAATTAATCAAATTATATTCATATTGTTAAATGTTTCATTTGAAAAATTATTACTTTTATGATATATACAATTCAATTGATTACAAAGTGGTAAAAAATTTCTAATATCAATTGCCAATAATTCGGTTAAAAATATAATTCATTGATTATATCACGGTAAGATTATTTATTGAATGAATTTTTATTATATTATTTTTTATTTTAACTTTTTAATGTGTATTTACAATAGATAAAAATAATCTATTCACTTGTTTAAATATATGATTTTTGTATGGGACTTAGTCTCAATTTCACTTCATTTAAGAACATTTTAATATTACACAACTAATTTATTTTCTTAATTGTATATACTTACCATTTTATTTATATAGGATGATAATTCTTGGAATATTTCATTTCTCTTAAATATACATATTTCTTGTATCATTATTATTTCCAAATTCATATACCATTTTTACATATAGTGTTTTCATTGAATGTTATTTGATTAATTGGGGAATTAATGTTTAATATATATCCTTTACCCAAAATGGTTATTTTTTGATAAGGTATATATATTCATGAATTAAATTGATCAAATTGATAGATGAGTAATGTTTCGTATTGGTAGAAACTTGTGGGGCCCAGTTATAGATAGTATCTCGATACAACGATAGTATCATTGGACAATTCATCTAAGCTATCAGTAAATATGTTTTTTACTATAGGTTAAACCATCTTTTAAAATGTCATTATAGTAGTGGTTCATGTTCTAGATACATGAATTCTAATAGTTAATAATTATCTAAATTTAGAATTCAGTTATTATTATCCATAATATTTTTACAATGAAAAATTATACAGGTGCATTTCATACTTATTTTTATGATTAAATTGAATGGGTTCTTAGTTATTGACCTTGAAATATTGATTATTCTAATTTATTCATGTCATATTCCTCTATACATAACCCCTATTGATAATTTTAGCTCACCACTTTCTTATGTTTTATTTTTTCCCATGTTTCCAGGATTTTTTTTATGATTGACATGAAGGGTTATGCGAAGGGGATAACAATGTCCTATAGCAAAATACCTTTGATATTTTATGTGTAAAATGTAATTTGAATTTCAACTATGTATCTAGTTTACCAATACAACTATACTATCCTTCCTTTGGGGATGCAATTCCTTGTATTTTATGCCAATGTAATAAAGTAATTCACTAACTCCAAGCTACTGGATTCTGGGACATTACACCCACCCTCACCACTATGAACTATAACCAGTGGATTAAATACCACGATCCATGTATCCCACGTAAACTTACTAGAATATGAGTGGTGGGACCCACAGTATTCAACTTCACTCTAGAGGCAAGGGAGATACAACTCCAATGGTGGACCCAAACATCAACAGAGCATCAAGATGTGATACTGTCACTTTGTTTGTAGAGAACCCAAGCCCTATAGTATTGTGGTGGTATAAACCCTACCTATGTGAAGAAAATGGTGAACTTGTGACCCAGTGTGAAAATGGAGTACCAATCCATGTAACAAATATTTAAATAATATAGGGAAATTGTGCCTTGGTGAGATAGGGAGGTACTTTACCCGATAAAATATGTGTAAATAATTTGGGGAATCTACACCCTGGTGTAGCATGGGAGTATTGTCCATGATATTTTTTGTGTAAATAAATTAGGGAATTAGTGTAATTATGAAACAAAGGAGTACCAACCCCAAAACTGCACTAATGATCACATATAATCTCTAACATTTCCAAATAACACCCGAATAAGTGTCACACTGATAAAATCTATTATTGTATTTCTTATGAAATATCAATGAGAACCATCATATTCTATGTAGAGACACACTTAGTATAGTCTACTCACAGTACTAAATCCAAGTCCAAACGAAGTAGATAGAAGAGAAAAATGTTTTAGAGCAATGTGCGTGGTGTGTATGGGGGTCCAGACGGCGTGTGACCCTGCCTTTTTTCCTGGACATGTTCTCTTTTAGACAAGTCTTGGAATCCATTTCATTATAAAAGGAGTATACATGTAGAAAATGGTATGCTTATACTTCTCATGGATTGTTTGTGTACAGCTGTCTGTGACTGTGTACTTTGGGTTGTTCTACTGTACCTGGATGTTACCTAGTCATTCTGGGGTGGTATCCCATGCCTGAGTACTCTTGGAGTACAGGGTGTGTTTTGACACATGAGGACCCAAGTGTGGGCCAACTGGTATAAGGCATGGCTGCATGGGTAGGGTCACAGAGCTTGTCTGTCTAGCCACATGGAAAGTGATCATTAAATTATTCCTAAAAACCCTAGTTCCAGAGAATTCAAAAAACACATTATGTTTTCTTACCCAACTATATAGATTATATTCACATTTTCTTCATAGCACTCTGATCATCCATGCATCTTCGCAATGAATCCTCTCCACATAAAATTTCACATAAAGACCACATGAAATTGGGGGAATCATCCTCTGACCATCATTTCCAACACATCTATGGCTAGAAATCAAATCTTGGTGATCCATAGGAATCCTGAAGAGCTTCTTGTGCACCTCCCATTAGATCATGTATCCCCTCAAGATCTCATATCCATATTGTATCACCCACATCACTTGTCATCCCTTGATTTTTCTACCGACCATGAATCATTAGTTGATTCATTCTACCACCAAAATATGAGGGGTTGATCTTTCTTTGGTCTATCCCAGCCTGTCAAACCATGTCCTCACAATCCATCATAGAACAATGCGAAGAAAAATTGGGGGAAAATCATAAGAAATGAAGTTCAATTTAATTGGATGAAGTGATACCTTGAAATGATCACATAGATCTTGATCAAATTATTACCATTGTAAAACAAAATATAATATAATTTATTCAATTTATTTCATATAAGGTTTTTTCTATGAATGGTATTATGCTAATTAAGAAGCTAATATCAAATATGTACATTTCTAAAGAAATAAAGGGAGATAATAACTAAAATAAAGTGTCTTACGTCGATCGATTGGGATTTATAATTGGTTAATAAAATGTTCACCTATGAAGGATGAGTCCCGATAATTTCTCTTCCACTCATTCCCTATTTATCTAGCCATCATTCGTCATCTAATGTCAACCTACCTATGAAAAATGTTAGTGGATCCTCTCCAAACACACAGAGTTATGTGGATAACCCTATAGAATTTCCATAATGAGATATTTAAGGGGAAATTTAGGTTTGGGGTATTAAATGTATTATTAAAATAAATAAATAAATAAATTCACTTAACATACCCACCAATGGATATTTTGTCTGGAAATCCAAGGATGACCAACTTTTGGCCACTCTTTGTGTAAACACCATGTTTTGGACTGAATTGGGGTCTCATATTTCAAATCCAAGATTTGGTTATGGAGTTATTATACTATTATCAGAAAAAACATGCACATGATATTAATATATTAAATATATTTTAATATAAATACTGGGCTCATCGGGCCTTGACATCTTATTCCATCTCTGCTCCTGGTTATAGAAATATTCTTAGGAATCATCCAAAGTCTTACACTAAAAAACTAGAGTAACTAAAGTTTTCCACCCTTCAAGGATTTTCATCCCCAAAAGTATAATATAAACAAAAATGTGGGGACACTATACCCTCATATATATCTCTCAATCCTAGGATATATCCTACATGATCTCGTGTTGTCTACTAATACGAACCTAGGAAAACCACATTCCCACGATGAGTCTTCCCAGGGCTGTTTTCAACCAACACCAGGTACTTTGAATGGGTACTATTCACCCTATATCTAGCTCATCAAGGTCGACACTGTGCAATGATTCATTCACATGTCTCCTCAAAAATGACATATAGAAAAGATGAATCACCCAATCAAACTGCAATAACAGGGCCAAGTGATATATGAACTCGTTAACTTAATACAATAACTGGAGAAAAGAAATATGATCATTAGAGATAACCTATCATCCAAGAAAAATGACCAAGATCCCCAACATGTATTGATATCATAGGACAGATGATACCCTAATCAAACTTTTTAGACCACTATCATTAGTCCACACAATGACTCTTGACATTTTACATGCAGTCCCCATTTATAGTTAGATGAACTTAACCCCATTAAAAACTATTAAAAGCAAAAACCATAGGCCTACAATCACTGACTCCCACTGGCTATGACTACTATAGTGGTAACTTGTGGGGTCTCCCAAAAATGACCTCAAATGGTTCTATATTGATTATGGAGTGATAACTATATAGATATATAATCCACCGATGATATCCAATCCTCCAAGATATAGGCCCTAAAGATAATATGTTATCTTGAAAAATTTAATATATAAATTCTATGGTATGATCTATTAGAACATATTTATATGTTAGAAATAATTTCATTATGTTCATTTCGTTCCCAAAGGCCTCATTAATCCTCTCCATAATCATAACATGAATTGACAATCACTATCTGGCCAATTTTCAAGAGAATTATATGAATCCAGGCAACTTTCAATAAACACAAGCATGCCAAAATCTCAACTAATATATAATATCATATGATAAAGAAGTGGGTCATACAAGATAGTCAGTCAATGAACACTATAGTGGAATCATGTCCTCTTGAAAAGCATGGAATCCCTATCCTGAGAACTACAAACCCCCATCCCATTTCCACTTCCATATGGAACCTCAGTCTCCACCTATTTGAAGGAGATATGTTTATAATTAAACTCAACAACAAGTCACAACATCCTTTAACAATAAACCCAAATCAAATGTATCTCAGTATAACCACCATTTTACAGGGTGTACTACTAGGGAGAAACAACCTCTTCAACACCTTTACCATGTATCATGATTGGTGCTAGAAACTATCCTTGAAAAAGGTTGTTGTTCTCCCCAACTTCATGAAATCCATAAATAATGCATCCAATATATATTTGGTAATGAAGGATATCCCATTAAATAACCCCTAATTGTTACTCCAGGACTCACTTAATACATGAAGGGTTAAAAACCATCGAATGGAGGTATGTTACACCATTATAACTAAAAAGGATCAATTTTAATGATAAAAACTACTCAATCACCTCACATAACCATATCCGATGGAAAACCTTGTGAGATTATTCTACCATTGCAACACATTTGTGTAGCTCTCAATCTCTTTACATTTAAACCTCTTATGGGTACACCTCCACTCCCTCGTTTTAGAAGACACATCCTGATAAGTCTAACTGTGAATCTATAATTGAATCCCCAAGAGTTCCAAAGTACTATAACTCATGAAGCCTCTCTAGCACCATTCTCCATTGTCTTTCATGTGACAACTATAACATCAATTACATGAGGGTAAAATTATATAATACGACTATGAACTGGTCTAATAATGGTTAAGGATCCATTTCTTACAACATTTGAACTTGGTTGGGGCGTTCAACATGAAAAATGGTATCGTGAAAAACTAAAAGAAACCTCCTTAACTCTATGAAGGAATTATTAGTACATCTACCTCTACAACATGTATCTAGTGAAAACTCATCTAGATGTAAAATTATAATATCATCCTCACCTCCATTAACTGGGAAAAGTGGTCATCGATTATCAGGGGTGGATACTCATTTTAGATAGTCACCAGGCTCGGATGATGCCATTACACAGTTGAAATCATGTTCTTTTTTCCCTATTAATAGAAAAACATGTGGTTATCAAGGAAAACACACTAGGTCTAACAAATACCCTACTATGTCAATTCCAAAATCGACACCTCCAACTCTCAAAACTAAATGGGATAATCCAATATTCTAGAACATATATCATATTGTCCCTAGTGAATGTATATGTAGAAAAAAATTCAATGGGGAGGTATATACATCACACCTTTATGATGGATTCAATCACAATCCACCACTATAGAAAGAAACATTAAGCTAAAATCATTTGCTTTTATAAGGTTTATACTATAAAATTAGATAACAAAGTGGCTGTAACATCCTAAGAATGAGCATATCCCTCCCTTCTTAGGGATCACACCTTATCAAAGGAGGTAAAATATATTCCAACAAAATAGAAGAATTGTTACACTCACTGGTATCAATCATATGAGAAAATACACTAAACACTCAACCCATACTGAGAAAAAAATAATATGATCCCACAACCTCTACAAAATGATTTCAGGTGAGGAACTCTCTCCTCTGAGAGTTAGGTCACACTATAAATAGAAATGTGTGACCGATGATCTTATCTGTTTGATCCTTCCACATAAGGGTTGATAAAAAATTCCTAAATTTGTACTAATTAGTTTTAAACATGGGATATGTCTAGGGGAATGTGTCTTAAGACCCTATTCTAAAAATATAAATAGAGAAGATAATACACTGAGTGTACCTTGATTATATTGGGAGTTGAAGGGTCACATGACCCTACTCTCAAATTAATATTTATCTTTTTTTTCACCCATCCTATTTAATTAGGGCTCACTTTGAATCCTATATCATAAAAATGTCCTAAAAACAATATTGTAAAAAAATCCTCCACACCACTACACTATCTTCTTTGGTTGGCATTATCTCACCTGTATTGTTTTGGATCATGTCACTAGGATGTGTGATTGTGAAGAAGAACCCCTATATATTGTATGCTCATGTCATAGAATAGACACCAAAATATTGAAAACGTAATGCACATGTATGTGGTTCTTAAGGTAAAAGTATTGAATAAGAGAATTACAAAAAGAAATGTAGATTGTATCTGATTCTATGTATGAAGTCCATGGATTAGAAGCACATACTGTATTCCCTCCAACCCTAGAATCATGGTTCATTCAATCCCACACATGATGAAATTGTCTTAAATATATAAATCAAGGTCAAATATTACGTCATATATATCTTCTATGAGGAATCCTAGCTAATGAAAGTTCAATAATACAAAGCTTACTATGCTCTCACAGTACTGTAGAACATCATTGTTTATCAAGGGCATCAGGTGGCCTCCTACAATGGGTTCTCACTGACTATATCTTATTGGATAATGTAGAATCCATAGCTCATTAATGACCAATTCCAATCACCTCATTCGAATGCTCCCTTACTAGGTAGCTCTCCATACCCCGAACCTATATAAGAATCCCCTATTCCTAAAAAATACCTTTTAAGGGATAAAACACATAAAAAAACTAGCACTAAATCTATACCAAAGAGAGTGTATCCGAATAATATTATTGATTAAACAAACCTCACCATATCCTCACAACATCATGGAAGAGTCCATTTGAAAAAGTTACCATCAGCACCGGTGGTGTTCGTATAAAATAGAAAACTCAAACTACAAACTCTAGCCAATACTCTTGCACTTGAGGGTTAGTCTCACCCCAACATCTGGTAGGACCCAAATATGCAAACTCTTAAGGAATTATCAATCAATGTGTATAGTCATATTAATCAAGTAGTATATACAACTGCTAAATTTGGAATGAATGATCATGATGAACTACATAAATTAATTCCCCTTATGGATTGACATGTGGAAGCACCGATCACTTCACATCTAGTGTAACTACCTTGAGAACAGGCTCCTCGACTAGTGCCTCGATACTATACTTGGAGAAAATATGACTCTAAATTGTGGTGTCCTCAATCAATTAGTTTTTTCTCAACCATGTATCTATATCATAGATGGATTCCATCATGGGGACATATTTAAATTGATAAGATTTACCATTGTTAAATAAGAAATGTGGAGAGATTACTCAAGAAGGACAGTCAAAGGACTCAATATTATATAATGCCTGAACCATGTAACCTTCAAAAAGTATTCATTTTATGAGTTGACAAGTAGGTAGTTAGAATCTTGGAGTTTGGATATATCTTCTGCCACACCAACACTAGGTCCCATGTCCTGAAATCCACAGTAAAGAAACATTTTCATGGTTTACATACATTAAAGTACAATCCTCACTCTAAGATTGTCTCTACATTGACCCAAGGATAATCCACCTCTAATACCACTCTATAATGACCTAACCCACCATGGCCCACACCGCTTGTGAAATTTTGAGCCACCACAACCTCAGACCAACTTATAATAAGACATGTTATTTCAATAAGAATCAAAAAGGAATAACTATAGTGGGAGGCCTTTTCAAATTTACTTGTATGGATGAACCCAACCATATCCATGAAATAATGTAGAAGTAAGTAAAAGGATGTAAGATCTAGAGATAAACCATGAAATCATTAAACTCTTGAGAAACATCAATGTACAACAATATATAAAATGATGCTTAAAATGGGGAAAATACATGACCAACTAGAGTGTTGTTCCAACCAAGCTATAATTGTAAAAAAGGAAAACCGAAAGATGGTTGATCTCCTGATATCCTAGTCCCAAACACTATATGAGGTCAATTTATCAAGGAATCCATGTAATCCCCCAATGTCACCACCGATAAACCTATCATATTCACAAGAAAAAACACATGTGTGAAAATCCCAAATAGGGGTGAGTATATACATTCCATGTATAAATCCATAAAAACTAAATGGTGAAATAGAAATAATATAATAAAAGTACTCAAATAAATCCAATGATAGAATATTAATTAGAAAATAAAAAAACATAAACATAAAGATATTCTCAACAAGTATCCAAAATGAAAACCAAAAGTGGATCTCCATCTCTACACCCCATCAAAGAATGATGAGTCTTCCCACAACTCCATGGTCCCCCTCTAAGGCCCAGAATGAAGTAAAACCGCATAATAAACCATGTGTAGGGGAACAACCCTCGCCACTATATACTAAAACTTAGGGAGCCACTACCTCTATAAAACTATGTTGCATAACATCTCAAGAATAATATTTTAGGGTCCCATATCCCACAAATTCGATCCACAGAAAAGGGAGCCACAAATCTAGTGGAGGACCTACACACCATTAGTGTTTAAAGAGGGAGGGGTGGCACTCAATAGGAAACGAACCCATTACCCAATATAGTAATGGGATTATTGACACTAATTGTGTGAATAAAATAGTGAACTCACACCCCAGTGTGATAGGGGACTACTAACCCTGTAAAAAGGTGTTTTAAGAATAAGGGGAAACTGTGCCCGGGTCTGACTCAGGAATATTTACCATGATATCACTTGTGAATGGAGTTTTGGGAACCTATGAACTAGTGTAAAAAGTGAGTACTAACCCTGATACCATATGTGAAAATCATATGGGGATCATGTTC
The DNA here is from genome assembly GCA_963277665.1 of Viscum album. Lineage (NCBI taxonomy): Eukaryota > Viridiplantae > Streptophyta > Magnoliopsida > Santalales > Viscaceae > Viscum > Viscum album. Next base: position 1,446,239,366 of record OY728142.1, on the reverse strand, counting down.
CATGGTTTAATAGGGGCGTACAGACCCAAAAAATACACTGTTGATCACACCTGATCACTAACATCACCAAATGTCTCTTAAAGAAGATTCACCCTCAGAACACCAATAATCATATATAATATTCCAAAATTATCGAAACCATCATGTTATACATATAAAATCACTTTGTACAGGCTAATCACAGTCCTAAATTCAATTCCAAATGAATAAGATATTAGAGGATGGTGTTTTGGAGGGAAGTACATGGTGTGTATGGGGGTCTACATGGTGTGTTTACCCGATTCATCACCTGAAAATATTCTAATTTGTATATGGATTAGAATACATGTCATCATAAACATTGTGTACTAGTAAAAGATAGAATTACTCATACTCTTAGGCCCTATTTGTGCACAATTGGTTGTTTCTGTGTACTTCATCTTGTGCCTGTGTACCGAGACAAGTACGTTATCATTACCAGGTACCTTCTCATTCATTTGTACTTATGAAGTATATGGAGTGTATCACTGTATGGGGTCCTGGGTTTATCTTATCTGGCACATGAACTGGGTACATGAGAAGCATCACAAGGATGGTGGCTCCTACCACACGGTGTGTGATCCTTATGTTTTTCTAGAAAACTCCCGCATTGTGGAATCCAAAGAAGATGATGTGTCATCTTTTACACTACACGGTGTGTAGTCACATTGCCCACAAATTTTTTAATATTTCATGTGGCTTATTGATCAAATTAATTTCCTTAAATCATACAAAATTACTACAAAAAATCTGAATAGGCCTCATTTGATCGGTATTTTTATCCCTCTTGTTTCAAGAAATAAGATACTGGTGATCAATAAAATCCCCGCAACGCTACCCGTGAGCCTCCCAATCGATCTCATCTCCAATATAGATCATGGATCCATTGTGTATCTCCCATATCCCATGTCATACCTCAATCCAATATTAAAATATAAATCTATGTGTTATTCATGCTTCCAAAATGACTAGATGGTCTTATCATGTTTGAATCTAGGATATAAAGTCGAACACGACCACAAGGGCCAACGATGAAAATCATGAAGAAAAAGTTGTGGAAAATTTCATGAAAAGAGGTGTACATAGTTGGATGATGTGATCCCATCCAACAATCACATGTTTCTCGATCAAAAAATTAGCACGTCAAAAAATAAACAAACTAATTTAATCAATTTAATTCATAAAATGGTATTTTTTGAAGAATTATATTATGTAGATTTAGAAAAAGATATAAAACTGATACATTTCCAAATAAATCAAGGGATATAATCCATAAAATAATTTTTCCTACCTCGATTGGGATCATTATTTGGTAAAAAACACATTCTCCTTGATGGATGAGTCTTGATGCATTCATTATCTCTCATTCCAGCTTGATCTATATATCATTCATCCTTCGATGTCAATCCAGCAATAAAGAATGATAGAGGTGACTATCTAAACACCCAGGGTCATGCAGCTAACCCTATATATTTCCCATTATAATATATTTAAATTTAAATTTTTTCTAGGGGTACTTAATTGATTATTTAAATTAATTAATTAATAAATCCACTTACTGTACCCGCTAATGGCTACCTCATCAGAACATCTAGTGATGACCATCTTTTGGTCATGCATAGGGTAAACAATGCATTCTAGACTCAACCATAGTTTCATATTTCTAATATAATACTTTATTTGGGATTCATTAAAAAATATAATGAATACTACATGATTGTGATATTAATATATTTATTATTTCAAATAAAATATATATTGTGCCCACCAGGCCTCAACATCTCACAAGATCTTCGCACCCATATCCATAAATATTTTAAAGAATATTATGTTATCTTACACGATAAAATGAAAGACTCTATATAAATTGATTTATTTAGCATATACTTATATTTCATAGATTGACATTGATCATCTTAGTGACCTACATCTTCAACTGAGAATCAATCTTCCATAGTTTTCCCAACAATGCAACACAACTAGCTACATCAGTTGAACAACTCAACTCCATGATCTATATCCACCTGCATGAAACCTAACATCCAATTTATGTAATAACAATTAGGTGGATTATACCAACTAAGAGTTATCAATTTTATAGTTAATTAAAGTGAATTTAAATCCAACCATGAGTGTTAGTTAAAAATTGACCATGAAAAGGTAATATACCATGGTGTCCAATTTGAAGTTACCATGAAGTAAATTCAGGTGATCATAAAGTGGAAGAACTGCCTACCATGAATATTTTTGTATTAAATTCATGATATATATATATATTAACTTAATAAGTGAGTATTTTATGTGAATTAGTGAAAAATATTGGTTTCTCAATCAGTATACTAACAACATGACATGTTTTCCCATAGTCAATATACTAATTGCACAAAATCCCATGGTTAGTATACCGACCACACACAATGGTATTGTATGGATATTAATGGTATGATTATTCCTCAAACTAGCATCATAGCTCAATTATTATTTAATAAAAATTTATTTCCATCTATAATATGTTTAAATGGAATTTCTATAAAATGAGTTATTGAAAAATTGTTTAAATTATTTTAACTCTTTTATTGATTTGTAATCTAAATAAATATTATAAAAACAATGTTATAAAATACAAAATAAATTTTTATAATATAAATTCATACAATAATAATAAATGTCATATTACTAATTTCAGACTTTGTCTTTATCATTTTATTTTATATTCATTTTTTGTATGATTATGATATTTATATTGATCATTTTATTTATTTTGAAAATTACTATATATTCTAACAAACATATTAGAAATGTTTTGAATATTTTTTTTCAAGAATAGAATATCATGATAATTAAAATATATTGAATGTGATATTTCAAAATATAAGTAATAATATTACTTTATGGTTTATTGTTCTATACAACATGAAATTCTATTATTATTGAATTAGATACTCCTACAAAATCAATAATATCATCGAGTTAATGATACGAGATTAATCTTATGGAATGAAATCATGGAAGAAGATGATAAAAAAACTCAACACAGTTTATTTAGATGATTATATTCAACATAACACACAATTGATTCTTGATGTTCAATTGACAACTTCTTCAATTAATATTAAATTTTTGTGATCACAAAGAAACACTAACTATTCCACTATTTTCTACTGAAGCGATCAATGAACATCAAGTAACACTACCATAAATAGTTTTAAATACCTACTAGTTTGATTGTTTTATATTTTTCATAATATTATTTTCCATTCTTATGTTTTGAATTGTTATTATAAAATTATTATTTTACCAATTAAAATCATGTATGTTTTTGTCATTCTACCACCCAAAAGGAAGTTCTTGGGTTGTGAAACCTATAACAATATCATTGAAAGGTTAATTTGTTACTCCTATAAAAAGTTATGATTGTGGTTCCAGGTATTATAAAAGATATTTTCTTTCAATAGCTAATTAAAATTTGACAACAGATTTCATCTTAGTGGGTACTGATATTCTTATGGAGTAGATATGATTGAAGAGTGAATGATATATTTTTCATCTAAATTTCTATAACAATTCCATGTTCACATTTTAGTTTTCACTAAACATTATCTTTAACACTAAACTGTATGATTGATTATTCAAAAAAACATGTAATTGACTATTTATTTAAAAAAAATTAAGAAAAATATTCACCCTCATATAGTATGTTTTTCCCATGAATCTCGATCCATCATTTGGGATTACATCATTGGTTATTTAAAGGATTTCAGTTTCTATGATTATTTTAATATGATACTGAACAAATTATTTCATGGTGCTTGACCTTATTATGGGAACTACAATTATATTATTTAATTTTTCTTAATTTTTATATCCCGATCCTAGACCAAATTGACAAATGAATAAATATTATATCATAAAGATGAATGATATGTATGAAAATGGTGGATAGATACCTAAAATCCCCAATTTTTTGATGGATGTGTCTTTTGGTACTAACATGATTGAAACGATGGATACCTAAAGTAGTTTATTGTGGATAATTAAATGATCATGGATAAAATATATATATTAAATGAACTAGATCAAAATACACTCTTAGGTAATGATATAATAAGTGAATTTTTTTATTCTAGACTTAAAAATATTATATAACATGAAATAAGAAGAGGTTTCTATAGTCAATTTTCATCTTCTAAGAAAACCAATAATAAATGAATAATCTATAATGTTCCTCATTATTGGATAAACAAGCTTAAAATAATGAATCTAGTAATTATACATTAAAAATGATAGTATTTTAGGATGGTAGAAGATGAGATAGAAAACTAGATGTTCCCCTAGTTTAAAATAATCATAAATAATATTAGTTTACCTGGTGAATTACAAGACAAATCATCTTTAGTTAAAAGAGTACTAATATAAGTACCAAAATGATGGATTACAATGAAAGTGATAAATTAAAGTGAGAATTCTAAAGAGTATAACTTAAATGAAATAGTTGGTTCTTTTCTACCGTATTATATTGAGATAAAAAAAATTGAAGAGGATAATACAAAAAGGAAAGGTATATATTTTTTAAGTAAAATGTTAATGAATCCTAAAAATTTTATGAATCTGAGTTCCATAAATGTGAAAAATAGATGTAACACTTTAGGAAATAGTTTTTAATGTTTATGATAAATAAAGGTGATATTAATCTATTTAAATGAAATTAAAAAAATTTGTACAACAATGATAATAATGATGACCATGATGATGATGTTTCAGAATTAAATTGGAATGATAGAAAGAAAAAGGTCACATAAGGATTGAATGTCACATACTCAATCATCCAAATAAATATAGATATAAAAATATAATATAAATACATGTTTTTTGAGGATCAGACTTATCAAATATTTTAGACTTGATAAGTGACTTTGATGTGAATAAGAGATAGGAGACCTTGCATTGATGGCTATAAATTGTGAGGTAACTGATAAATATTTTTCTCGATTAATTACACCTAATAAAAATGGTCATAATCCAATATATGAATATGAAAAAGATACTTTTCCTAGTTCTTTTTCTGATATTGATTTGGTTAATCAAAAAGTCAAAAATAAGCATAAAGAAAATGTAAAATTCCATAATGATGATGTGAGAATAATTCCAAAATACACAGATATAAATAATAATAATAATAATAATTTGGTTAATAAAAATGGGAAACTGAAAATTAAATGTGATAATTTCAGTATTTTTTCATCCCAGAATATTGAATCCAAAAGTAATTGTGATACAATGTTGTTAAAACTAAATGATTAAAAATATAGTCTTAGGAAATTATATGAAGTGACTGATAATGATTAGGAAATAAGAATGTATTCTTATTTAGAGAAACCTATTAATGTTGAGAGTGATTGAATGGAACATTACAAAGAAAATATGATACTGAAAAACACAACTGATTATTCTAATGAGAAAGTATATAATTATATTTAATAAAAACAGAATATGGATTTGAAAGGTGAATCTTGTAGAATTAAACAAACATTACAAACTTTTATTCAAGGTGAATAACAATATGATAACAGGTTTTCAATAATAAAAAACTATAATAATAATGATTTTAGTTATAATGGGTTAACCTGGAGGATAAATAAAACCTCATTTATTATATACTCAAAAGGTTTTTCTTCCAGTCTAAAATGATTTAAATGTAAAATAAAAGGTAATTCTATCAATTATTGTTCATTGATATTTAAATAATCATATGGGTAAAAAAATACATTTATTTCTAATTAATGTTTTTTAAATAGCCCAAAAATAAAAAATGATGTTTTAAATCTATTTGGACTACAAAATTTTATGCTACTAATACAATTTGTCCCAAGTTATCATGGGTAAAAAAATATACATTATTGTTCGTTTTAGGAAATCTACCTTAATAGTCTCAATGATACATAATATTTATACATTGGGTGCTCTAAGCACATGAAAGGTTATGTTTCTATGTTTCTATATTTTAATTCATGTTATAGAGGACTAATCACATTTAAACACATCTATAATGGTAAAATTTATGGTCTTTCATAATTTATTATATCTAAAACTATTATTATGGGTAATGAATTATTATTTTTTAAACAATAATTTAATAAGTGTATCATAACTTTATGATGATGGAATAAATATAATCATTGAAAATGATAAATGTTCAGTTTTAAAAAAAATATCAATTATAATTTATGCTAATATAAATGACAATGTATATACATGATATATATTTGAAATAAACATAAACATTGAGAATATTATTTCATGTCTACCCACTAAGACATTCACTACATGTTAGGATTTGGATAACCACCCATGTACCTATATCTGGATTGGGATAATTGGCCATGTACCATCATTTTTAGGCATGGGATGACTACCTGTGTTCCCACCATTTCAAGCATGGGATGACCAACCATGTCACCTATTTTTTGAGCATGGGGAGACCAAATGTGTACTATTCTATTTAGTCTTGGGCTGACCACTGGTGTACCCTCCTTTTTAGGATTCGTCTGACCACCCATTTACACTTCTTTTCAGGCTTGGGTTGACCACATGTGTACCCTCCTTTTTTGGGTTTGGTCTAAACACACGTGTACCCCCCTTTTGGGTATGGGATGAACAACAATATAACCAATGTGTTCATATAGCATTTATCATGACCCAATGAATTTTATGGAGATACAGGTCTCACCAATCACATAATGAAAATCATACATATGTGTTCCATAGGTTCATTAAAACGGTCATTATATCACAACCAATGAAATAAAATAGGATTCATAAAATTTTCATAATATTATAATCCATGGAAAATATATAGGTTTTATAATAATTTAATCATTTCATAACTCGAGGAAAATAGAGTGTGTTTTATAAGAATACTATCATGGTGCATCTCCTGGAATAGAAACAGGTTTCTGAAACATCTGTTCAAGCTTTTATGATATGTAAACATAGTGAATTTGTCTCCAAAAAGATAATGATGCCATATCTTCAAATAATGGACTATAGAATATAACTCCATATCATGTGTAAGGTAGTTATTTTCATGAAACTGTAACTTTCATGATCCATAAGAAAAAACCTAATCTCCCTTAAAGAGAACACACCCCAACCCAGATCTCGAAGCATCACAATACAACACAGATCATTATCATGATTCCAATAATATCAGGATCAGTGATAATGTGAGGAGAGATTTAGGCTCATGAAAAGAATTATTATATTAATAATTCTATTATAATTTAACATTCTTCCTTTTTAAATTATGTTATTGGTGATGATATTTAAGAAAATTCAAGAATAATATATTAGTAAAAACCAACTTGGCCATGGAAATTGCGTATCATAAAGACATTCCTTAGTGGTTTCCAAGAGATTAAAATCACTCTCTTATGGATCCACAATAACAACTTTTTCATAGATAACATATCCAAGGAAATCTACCAACTATATCGAAAAATTACACTTTTATGACTTGGAAAATATATAATGATCCCACATGATACCCAACTCTATCACCAAGTGTTTCTCATGCATAGTTTTTGTTCTAGAATAGAACAATATGTCATCCATAGATACCACCACAAAAAGAATATAGATGCCTTTGAAATATCTAATTCATCAATTCTATAAAGACATATAGAGCATTAGTTATAAGAAAAGGAATAAACACAAACTCATAATTGCCATATGTACTCATGAATGTTTTTTTCAGAATATCTTCTTTCCAAACTCATAGTTGGTGTGAAAGTAAATTTTAGAGAACCATTGGACCCCCTCAATTAATCAAAAGGGACATCAATATGTAGAAGAAGATACCAATTCATTATTATAACATGGTAAATATTACAATAATCTATACAAATCTAAAGAGTTCCATATTCTTTTTTCACACAAAAGAACTAGTGTTGTCCACTGAGACGTGCATGTCCATATGAACAATTTTTTTCCAAATCTTTTAACTATACCTTAAATTACCATAATTATTTTTATTCTATCTGATAAGATTTAATTGTGATAATACTGGTCTCTAGTATGAGATCAATCATAAAATCTAATTCCATTTTAGGTGGAAAACCTAAGAAATTATTGAGAAAAACATAATGAAATTTATCAACAATTGTTAGAAAACTATATTGGATGATATCATCCATATATTCTATGTTCAAAGCTTCCAAATAGTATGAGATATTTTAAGTCATTGGTGCCAACAATCCTATTCAAATTTCTTTCCCAATTCAATATCCTCTAAAGATATGATCAATTGCAACTATAGTTGTAAAACTAACCCTTCATGTATAATAGTTGATATATGATTTTAACACTATCAAACAATCCATACCCATGATTAATTCATATACGTCTATCTCCATCAAAGAGAATTCCCAAATCCATTCATCCCCATAATCAGATTCAATGATTTCAAACAAAATCAACTATAATTTCATATAATATGTGTATGTGTGTGTGTTCTATTAATTTTTTTTAATTCCCATGCACCTCCATGATTCATCATAGTTCATATCAGTGGAAGAAGTGTGATATAAGATATTCACTATAGTTGTTGTTTCAAATTTTTGTGTCTATCAAAGTAATATAGAAGCATGCCATCATACATCTACAAACTCACACACCATCATCATTTTCTATGCACCATTCACTACCATGAAGTCTTATCTCAAACTTTACCAATTCCTCCTTCACGTTTCCACCACATTCTTCTATAAGAGGTTGATAATCATGCATGTATGTTTCATCACACCACCATACTATGAAAAACCTTCTTCTCCCACATGTAGAACTTGATGATTCCCTCTTTCGCGGTTTTTGGGATATGATGTGGAATTTCATGGGCATGAGGACTATTTAGGTGATGCTCGACATTAACAGTGATCAGACAGAGGATCACTAGAGACTTAATATAGAGTGGAACCCCCCATTAGTTCAGAAATGAGTCCCTCACAGATACTAACTGAGTGGAGCCCCTATCGAATTGGACGTTGGTCCTCGATGATGATAGGGGAACCCCCTGCCATATCAGGGTGTAGGTCCTCAACCAATTGTTTTCAACCACAAATTAGTATGGGTGTAGGTCCTCTTCCTTACTAAGTGGAACCCCATATCGGATAGGGCATGGGTCCTTGATAACCATAGTGGAACCCCCTGTCACACCAGGGCATAATTCCTTGTCCTATAGTGTCAAAACTCCCATTAGTATGGGTGTGGGTCCCCTTACATACCAACTGGAACCCCCTTATCAGATAGGGAATGGGTCATCAATAACAATAGTGAAACCCCCTATCACACGAGGGCACATGTCATCAAACTATAGAGTGGATACCCCATTAGTATGAAGACATGTCCTCTACCTTACTGGGTGGAACCCCTGATTGCATAGGTTGGGGGTCCACGCGACACTAGAGTGGAACCCCCACAAGTATGGGCGATGGTCCTCTAAGGATTCATACAGAGTGGAACCCCTTGACACACTAGGGTGCAGGTCCTCGACTTTTATTTTCTTCTCCATGAATTGTACAGTGCAGTAACATGGTGGGGAATAACATGGATAATTACTTCGAGGAAGATTCACGAGATAATGCACAATGTTAATGGACATTTGGAACTATTAGTGACTATTCTTATTGGGATGAGTTGTAAGATGGAGACCACCTTAATCTCTCCTTTGGGATTCTTTTGACAGAGCATATATATATACAATTATGTATCCATACCCTTGGATTTGGATAATCTCTTTCCCTAAGATGTGAACACGTGTGGGGTTTGCAGCGTGCTTTCCATGTTTATCTTCTCATGTTTGGATGAGTATACTGTCTTTCGATGGCTGGAAAAACATGATGTTTTCTTCATATACACAATGTGTTTATCCCCCTATGTTTCAAAAGGTCACACCCTCTCTCTTGGTTTGGGATATGCTATTATTTTTCACTATTTTCTACATCTTGTGTTATCTACAATATTTTCATTCCTGTTGTATCTCTCACATCTCCCCTTCATCTTTCCGAAGTCCAATTGGGTATGTATATACTCACCCCTTCATGAAATTTTTCATCACATGTTGTGTCTTATGAAGATAACAGATAGGTCCGTGACGAATTCAAAGGATCATAAGGATACCTTGTACTTTGGACCATGTACTATGGTCATAGTTTATATTTCATGTTCTTGGCTCTCTAAGAAATTTACATTCATGTTGGTTTATGTTGGGACCAATTTCTGGCAGCGCATGTATTTTTTACTTTTCCTTTCAATTTACATTACTGTAATCTTGTACTGTCTAGAGGATTTACATACATGGTTCTTCCACTAATGTTTTTCTACTTTTACTTTTACTTATTATGTGTTTATGAATCAATATGGTTGTGTTTGTGCATACATGTACATGGGAAAAGGCCTCCCTATGTTATTTATTCCATTAGGGAAATTCACTAGACCCTGGCATATGGCAGTGTGCTTGGGGCAGTTACAGATCAAGCCCCAGCTTGGGTTTGGTCATGACAGATTGCTATTAGATGTGGATTAATCCTTGGGATTTTTTCTATGTAATCCCCGTTGGATTATTTGTTAAGGATTAGGAAAATATTTTTGAAGTGTCTTGAGAGCGTATCTTAGGCTAGGTAATTCAGTGATAGTGCAGTCAGCCGACGTATCCATTCACCACAAATCTGAGTACCTACTTGTCAACTCAACCTACCGAAAAATTGGTTGCTGGGATAAATGGTACATGAATCATATAGGATTGATTTATTGACTATCCTTATGAAGTCGGATCCCCATTTTTAATATATATATGCTCATTTTACCATGTTATGTATTGATTAAATTGTAGGATTCCTCCACAATGAAAGCCATCCAGGATACCAATTTGAGATTAGAAAGAAAATCTAATGACTGATGAGGCCTCAATTCAGGGTATATCCTACAATACCCTTCCTCTAGGTGGGTTGGTAGAAACCGCTGCACATGTTGAGTATAATATCACCCCAGTAGAGTAGGCTGAGGATGGTCTTAGGCTTAGAGCACTCCATGAGTTCTATCACCAGAAGATGATGGGGTTCCATAGAAAGAAAGATCATTAGGTCGGTTAGGATTGAGGATATTTAGTAGTTTATTTCTTCAAGATCAACCAAAAACCGGTAGATCAAGTTGTTTCCCTGATGGTTATCCTTTTCCATAGAGGATCCAGGAACTGGTAGAGTCTTGTTACCCAAATGCACGATCAGTAAACACTCCCATTGATATAATTCCAATAGATATTCTATTAGGAGTAATACTACTCATATTTTTTTCTCACATTTCATTTAGAATCTTTTGAAGATACAACATGGAGGGATGATAGCGGTGGAGTACGGATCTAGGTTTACCAACCTTACCTAGTTCTCCCTTAATAGGATCCTAGGTGGCTACTCCTAAGAATAGATGTTTGAGCAGGGACTCCATAGAGATATTTGTCCTAGCATGGTTCCCTTCTATAACATCACCTAGTTAAAGGCATTACAGAGGATACTGGTGATATATAGATTCATGTCAGAGGGACACCAGGCAGGTAGATCTGGAAATGGGTGTCACAGGGTTGAGTCATCATCATTATCTAGAATACTCTAGAAGATAGGATCTCAACATAGGGGACATCAAAATTAGAAGAATATAGCACATGTCTAGGGATAGCACATAGGTTCAGGGTACCACAAATAGGGTAAATGGAATTCTTGTGATGGGTGAGGTTGCATAGAGTGAGACTTCCCAACCATATGTTTTGAACAATGCAAATAGATAGTGGATAGACCTTCACGATAGAGGAAACATCGTGGGATGGGATGTCCAAAAAAAGAGTAGGCTGGTCTCCAAGGAGAATGATCTAGAATATCATAAGGATCTATATGAGGTAAGTGATACTATGAGATCCTTCCACCACCACCAGAATGCCCAAATCAGGCTCAGAGAGTTGGTGGCCAGGGTAGCAGAAAACAATAGTCATTAGAGTCTCATAACCCCACATTGCATGAGATTATTAGAGGCATAATCTGTGTTTACTATCGTATTGGTTCATTTCTTTTATAAACATATTTGAAACATCCATTATCTATTTAATTCTTACGTGAGATATGGATCTCATTGTTGAGGTTCTAGATCAGAGTCTTTGTCTTTAGATTCTAACTGGGAACACTACTTATGTATCTTTTATCATCCATGAATTTGGTCTATCACTTGGTGAAGAAAGGTTTATGTGGGGCCCTTTGTTCTTCACAATTAATATCCATGACATCATCTTGGGTATGTATATAGTTTCCCAGATCTGAGACTAGAATGACTACCACCATAGTGGAGTCAGATGTCTATGAACTGATTAGACGATATTCTCCTTTTTTGGTGAGAGAGATATCATGGAAGGACAAGTGGGTTCTATGATCAGGAGGATGCATCCCATAAAACATCATTTAGTGAGTATATCCAATGTTAAAATATACTCTTTAGACATATGGTTTCATTAGGTTGTGCAGTATTATATCAACGTATTCCCTGAGGATGTTCTAGAACTAACACTGATGTGTGATATGGAGTTTTGTATAGAATTGAATCATGGGATTACTCAAATATCTTATGTAAATATCCCCTACCGAGATCTAAGAGTTGTAGTTGAAGTTGGAGGAACTTTAAGAGAAATGTTTCATCAGGCCTAGTGTGTAGATCTACTGTTTATAAAAAAAATGGGAAAGATATAGTGGCTTTGGATGAGTTATGGTCACGTTAACCACATCAAAATAAAGAAAAAAATAATATTTTTGAGGATTTATGACCTCTTTTATGAGTTTCAAGGCATGAGATAGTTCTCAAAGATCGATCTCTAGTCCGGCTACCACCTGTTGAGGGTTTGTGAGGCTGATAGTCCAAATCTAGTATTCTCATAACTCCATGGACAATATGAGTTCTTAGTGAGTCCATTTGGTGTGATAAATTCCCCCACAATGTTTATTTCTATTATGAACTATATATTTAGGCCATAAATGGAACTATTTCTGGTTATATTCATTGACAACATACTCATCTATTCTGTATTGGATAAGGAACATGTAGAGAAGTTGAGGATGAATCTATATTTACATCGAGAGAACTAGATTTGTGGAAAGATCTCGTAGTTCAAGTTCTGGATTCATGAGGTTCATAATCGAGGGAATTTGATTTCTGATAATGGTTTATCCATTGACATAGTGAAGTTCAATTAAGGTCTTTGTTGGGAATCACCCAAGAGTGTGTCAGAGGAAAAGATCTTCTTTATCTTATAAGGTTACTATATGAGGTTTTTGGAAGAATTATTTAGAATTTCACCCCCTTTTATTTCCTTGACATGGAAAGGGTATCCATTTACCCTGACTATGCTGTGATAGAGGGACTTCAAGGAGTTGAGGTTGAGGCTGATGAGTGATCCCATTTTGAGACTATGAGAGGAGGGAATGGAGTCTGCAGTGTATTGTGATTCCCCAAGATATGGGCTCTACTTCTTGTTGATGTAGTGAAAGGAATTTGTCATATATGAGTCAAGGATATTGAGAAACGAAGAGAAAAACTACATGACTCGTGACCTAGAGATGGTAGAAGATTTTCCCTGAAGATATGGAGGCACTACCATCTAGGGGAGCTCTTTCTGGTTTACTCAGACCATCATAGTCTCAGGTACGTCTTCACATTGAAGGCCATTAACATGAGATAGTGATGTTGGTTGTTTTCCTTATAGGAATATGAATTTGAGATAGTCTATACATTTGGGAAGGCAAACATAGTAGCATATTCCAGTACCAGGAAGTACCATACTCGCTTGGTGTAGGAGGATTTAGTGTAGTTTTCCACACTAGAGATGTCCTTGGTAGTGCATGAGGGTACAAATTTTATTCAATTGATGGTGCTGAATCCTCTAATTCTCTAGCATGTGACAATGACCTAGTCACGAGACATCTACCGTGAGGTATTAAATGACCATATAACCATACAAGATTCACCATATTTATATTCTAATGGAAGGAATAATGTTATCTTTTTCCAAGGACATATGGTGGTTCCTATCGTGATGATAGAGGAGGTGATGCAGGATTTCCACACTTATCCAATGGTTGTACATCATGGTGTGGGGAATACGTATAATGACCTTTAACATTAGTTTTTTGGTTCAGAATGAGATGATGTGTTTCTAAGTTCGTCTGTTGGTGCCTCACTATCAGAAGGTGATGGGTAAGCACTATGTTTTGAATGGTTTGTTATAACCCATTGAGATCCTAGATTTGAAATGGGATAACTTATTCATGGGCTTTATGAAATAGATTTTGCACACATCCAAGGTCCATGATGATTCCTTTGTGATAATTTATTGACTCATGATGTCAGAACAAATCCTCACTATCAAGGAGTAGAGTTAGTTTGAGTGTTTGGGGTAGGTGTATGTCTGGTAGATCATTCTCCTTCATGGGGTAGAATTGAAAATTGTATCTGGTCGTGACATTCTATTTATGTCAGGATTGTGGTGAGGCTTTCAGGAGGAATACATGACACAAATGAGGCTGGGTACAAACTACCCCCATACCGATGGGCAGACTAAGCATACTATTAAGGTCTTAGAGGATATGTTTAGGTCTTTCACGTTAGACTTTGGCTAGAGCTAGGAGGATCACTTTCCCTTGGAAGAGTTTTCATACAAAAATGACTACCACTCTATTGTTTGCATAAAACCTTTTGAGTCCCTTTATTGGAGACCCTAAAGGTCACCTTTGTGTTGGATAGAGATTTGTGACACATCTATTTTGGGACCATAGATTGTGGAAGAAATTACGGATAATTTCTAGGTCATTTGTGAGTAGATGAGGACGGACCAAAGAATAAAAAAATCTTATGCATATCACTATCATAGGCCCTTGGAGTTAGAGTTGGAGGACCAAGTTTTCTTTAGATTTTCCCGATGATGAGGATTACAGAGGTTCAGTTAGGGAGGAATGTTATCCCTGAGTTTCATTAGGCTATTCGAGATCATGCAGAGGGTTGGCGAGGTTTATTACCACCTCTCCCTACCCCCATAGCTTGGGAGGGTGTGTGGTGTCTCTTATATTTCATAGATAAGAAGACGTGTTCATGACCACATGCATATAATTAAAGGGGGTTAGATGGACTTAGAGGATGGATCCAACTTTTAGGATCACCTAGTAGAGACTAAGGAACAATAAAAGAGGGCCTTCATTGGATGTGCCATACCCATGGTTCATGTGTTGTTGCAACATGAGAACAAGATTGAGAGTTCTTGGGAGTGGTAAATCCAAGTGTATACTTACTATACCATGTTTTTTGTTTACTTTTATATTTTTGGGGATGAAAATATTGATGGAGGGAATGATGTGGAGGCCTTATTTTCATTGTACAAATTTTAAGTATTTATATATATATTTCCAGATGGCATGGAATTTCAATGTCTGATGTTACCAGAATTAATTTTGTAGAAATACTAAATATATATTATATTACATGAAAATATTTATGAAATAAAATAAGATAACTATTAAAAGTATTATTAAATCATAAATCAAAGATTGTGGTTGAGTTCGGAGTATGCTTTTTACCCTAGGAGCGACATAAAATAGGTTGATATGAGGCATTCAGAAATCTCACCTATCGGCGGTACATTCAGTTGGTTAATTAATTGATATAATATAATTAATTGATTATTTTATTGTAAACTGAATTTTTATAAGAAAAAAATTATGGATACATTCTTAGGGTGATCCTTATCATCCTAGAATCTACCAAGAGATTCTCTTTCCTCCTTCCAATAGTAAATCAAATTTAATGAAGAAAAATGATGGATTTGAGTAGATAAAAGCATATAAAACACAATGAAATACTTAAATCATTTTCAAGCACAATTATCAATGTAAAACAATCCAATATCCAAGTAGAAGCCACAAATTTTTCTTTAACTCCAATTTTGAATAAATATATTAATCATATCAATACCTTTCTTGGATATCTTACCATTACATCCATTTCATAAAACTGTGTATCGATTAAATTGGATTATTTCATTTGTTTTATAACCATGGATATCCCCTTCTTTGATTGTTGGATAATAAATATTGTAATTATCTTTAAAAAATTAATCTTGTTCCTTTACAATTCAATTTCTTTGTATTATTCACCAGTTGGACCCCAATGTCCTAGTTCAATGTTATCGGGAAGTACCATGTCTGATCAGACCCCCAGAATAATGATGGATTTTTGAGTGAGAGATAGATTTAAGAATCAATCATAGATCTAGGTTGGTTGTGGTCCATGGATTCTTTTTGGATGATCATAGATCAAATAAATTGAAACCAAAGGAAAAAAAACTCACAACAGAACTACCATGGGTCAATGAGATCAGATTTACTACCACAAGATGGTCGAAAACAATGAATGATGGGTAGATCCACTAATATTAAGAGGAAACATGGAGTGATATATAGTGGAACTGTCTAAATCATATCAATGATTGGGGATCCGAAAATATGTTCAAAACCTATCTGCATGTTATATACCATGATGAACACACATTGTGTAGCCCCATGGCTAATGCGGTTGGAAATCTATAAGGATTTCATGACTTGTATCCCTCTTACATAGTGTATAACTCATCCCCGTGAGACTAACTATGTTGAAAAGCACATGGGTGGGACCCAATGTGAGAGTATAAATCAACATACACATATGTGTACCGGAGAACACAGAAATGGGGTAATGTACATAGACATGTAGTGGATACATGGACACGCCCATGAAAAGTGGCAGGACCCTGAGTTTCATGGGAAAACATTATATATCCCTAACAATTAGTTTAATCCTACATGTTTGGTGATATATATACCTGAAAGAAGAAGGTTGGGTGAAGAAGAAGGACCACATTCTATGTGGGTCCCCACACATGTCTTGCACTACATGTTTTATTTTGACAAAAAACTGCAACATTTTGTATCTCTTTCATTTGGACATTTATTTTGACATGTGAGTAACCTATGCTGAGTATTTTTCCATGTGGAACATGATGGTTTCCTATATTGTGGATTATGGTATACATAATCAAATTTTATCAGAAATAAACTTTTTTAGTTATCACTTGATTACAATAGTGATCAGACATGGGATCAGAAGATACTTACTATAGAGTGGAACCCCCATCAGTATGGATGTGAGACATCAATGACTGCATACTGAGTGGAACTCCCTATCAGATAAGGTGCGGGTATGCAATGGATGTAGTGGAACCCCCCCGTCACACCAGGGTGTGACTCCTCGACCATTATAGTGGAACCACCATAATTATGGTTACGGGTCCTTTACCTTATAGAGTAGAACCCCATATTAGATAGAGCATGAGTCCTCAATGACTGGAGTGGGACACCCCTATCACAACAGGGCACGACTGCTAAACCAATATAGTGGACCCCCTCTTAGTATGAGCACACATCCTCTACATTATAAGGAAGATCCCTCTATAAGATAGGGCATGGTCCCTTGATGACTAGAGTGAAAACCCCCTTTCACACTATGGATGGTTTCCTTAACCTATAGAGAATACCCCCCCTAATTTTGGGATCACATCCTCTACCTTACTAAGTGGAACCATCTATCTCATAGGGAATAGGTACTCATGAAACTAGAGTGGAATCCCCTATCATCATGGGTGTGGGTTCTATACAGATACTTAGAGTTGAACCCCCTAATGTAGTAGGGAATGATTATTCTACATAGAGTTTGTTCCCCCTCAACTATGCTGCAAAGTGACAAGGCATGGATTGACATGGATGACTACTTATGGGAAGACACATGAGATTCTAGGCATCATTGATAGACTATTGGAATTGTTCGAGACTCTTCATCCTGGGATGATATGTAAGATGGAGATCCCATTTGTCTCTCATTTTGGATTATTTTTGTTGAGCATATATATACACTTTTGTATCTATACCCTTTGATTTGGTAACTATATTTCCTTGAGATGTGGTTGGATGAGTCCACTCTTTGGATATATGTGAAAAAACGCAATGTCTAGTTCATCTACACACCATGTTGAGCCCTTTGTGTTTGGAAGAGTATACTTTCTTTATTAGTTTGGGTTGAGATGTTCAATTTCGTTACATTCTACATTTTATGGTATGAACTATCTTTCTATTCATGGTGTATCTCTGCTCACCTTTCAAATTTTGGTGTGTCCTAATAGTTATATATATATACTCAACCTTCCATGGGATTGGCCACATCTGTCGAGTCTTATTTTGATGATACATAGGTCGGTGGTGACTTCAGATGATCATAAGGATACCTTGTAATTCGGACCGTGTATGATATTCGCAACTTATAGATCAGAAGTTGTTCTCTCTTAGTTGTTTACATTCTAGTTATTCTAGGTTGGGTCCTATTTATGGTTGGGTGTTTATTTTTCCCCTTTTCTTTTTAGTTTACATTACCATACTCTTGTACCTTATAGAGGTTTTACATTCATTATTGTTTACCTAGTGTTCTTATTCTATTTTATTTTAATTCCTCTACACTTCTCCATCTATATGGTTATGTGCGTGTATATAGGTAATTAGGAAATGGAATCCCCATGTTAGTTATTCTTTTTGAGCTAGTAGCCAGCCCTTGGCCTTTCTATGTAGGCTTGGGGTAGTTGAATCTTGATCCCTGACATGGATCAGGTCATGGGAGACTATGCTATAAAATTTTGAATAAATAATTTTTATTGAAAATCATAATGAAAATGATAATTATATTATTATTCACTTCATACCCTAGTTTTATAGTTTTGAAAATTATTCATTTACTGAGTTTTTATGTGAGTGATTTTTATCATTTCATTTATTTGAATAATTTTCATACATTCTAATGAATATATTAGAAGAGCTTGAAAGATATTATTATATTGAATAAAGTAGTGTGAGAACTCTCTGATGATGTGTGTGATTTTCAAAATTAATGGTAAATGTATTATTATAAAAATCATTAATTTGTAACATGGTGCATTCTACGTTTAGTGAATTAGAAGATGCTAAAAAACCATGAATATAGTTGAGATAATGAAATAGTAATATTATATAGGAATGTGATCAAGTGGGAATGTAATAAAACAAACTCGATGTAGTTTATTCAGATGATGACCTCAGATGTAATAAATAATTGATTATTTCAATTTGATTTAGATATTCTACAGCTAATTTTCTATTACTACAATCATAAATCAACATCAACTATTTCATTCATTACTACCGAAGTGATCAACTATCATCAATCTACATCATCATCAACATTTTTTGAACTCTTTTAGTTTCATTTTTTTCTTCAAATTTTTATCATATAAGATTTCTTCTATTTAATTTTAATAATTAGTGACAATTTATTCTCTTCTCAATAAAAATTAATTCTATATTGGTTATTCTAACATCTAAAAGATATTTATTGGGTTTTATATCCCAATGATATGTCCTGTTAAGGGTAGGCTGTGACTCTTGTAAAAGGTTGGGTTTAAATCCATGTATAAAAAAAGGAAGAGACTATAAATAGGTTTTAAAACCTTAGAAATTGAGTGATTATTAGTGGTTATTGACCTTCTAATGAAGTAGGTACGATTAAGGTGTGTACTAGGATTATGGTGATTTGAACAAATATAAAAATACCATATTTAAATTTTTATTTCTATTCCACTAAATCTTCAACAATGGATGAAAGTCTTCATTTTTTAACTATAAAATACTAAGTAATAATTTTTTTTAAATTTTAAAATATTCTATTCACCACATATAGTCTGTTTTTTCTTCAATCTGAATCCAAAAAATTTCCCTATAGTAAAATACATTGTAAGGAATATTTAAAAAAAATTAGCCCACTCCATACATTTCATCACATACTCATTATTAATTATCTAATTAATTACTATCCTTTATTGGTATAATTTAATAAAAAATCAACTATAATGATTACACTCTCCCATTAACTTCAACCCAATGTAAGGAATTTCTTCTCTAAAGACATAATTCAATACTCTTACACTTATGGATAAGTGGATTCATCTAATATTCATAGTTGTTTCTAAATAAATCAATATAATGTTATTAAAACTTTTTGATGGGAAACATGTTGTTTTATATGGGAGTGTATATTATTCATATAACATGTTTACTACAATAATATATTAATAATCTTCTTAAAACAAAACCAATGTTATTTTTTGGTTGGGATGAATATAACTACATAGATTATGGGTGTTGGCCTAGTTTTCATCCCTTCTATTGTTTTCTATACATAAACAATGGAATAATCCTACCTAGGCCCTGAAAAACTAAATAAACTATGGATAATATTATAAAATTAATACTATTTTAATAAAAATTCATATAAAGTATTATATCAATTCTAGATAAATTTCTATAATTTTCTAAGGGTTTATCACATGTTTTTATTTTTAAATATTTTTTTCTAAATATTATCCATAATGTTTCTAAAAACCATTATCAAATTAAAAATGTAAAAAAACTAAGTTTATTTTTACATGGTCGATGTTCATTTAATTTAAATTGTATAGAATATATAGATCACAACAAACATAATCCAATAGGTTAGTGTCCTATGGAGATGAAATTAATACATGATAATTACATATAAATTTAAATTCAATGTGAATTATAGGAATAATTTTTTTATTACTATATTCATATCATTATGTCTCATGTAGTAAACATTATTATTCCTTATTGAAATGATGGAAAAAGTAATTGGGTGTGTTTAAAATCTCATTAAGGTGTAACATAAAAAAAATCACGTCCTAAAAAAACATGTCTTACATGGTGTGACATTAAAAAATAATAATAAATTAATCCCCTAATAAATTATTTTGTAAGATCAATTTAAACAAGGGAAAAAATAAAATCAAAATATTTAATTACATACATAGAAATAAATAATATCATAGAGATGGAAAACATAATAACAGAAATTAGAACCATAGTTTCAAATAATTGAGCAAGTAATCATACATACATGGGTAGGAATACGCAAAATACACATCTAGGTTTGTATCTTGAGACCTTAAGATGAATTGGGTGGATATTATATTTCTAACACCCTAATTCACAGAATCAGTCAATTATATCCATCATATGAATTAATTTTATAATCAATAAAACACATAGTGGTACATAATTCACCTTATATGTGATCATTGATATTCATTATATTGTTATCTATATTGAAATAATATATTTACAGATTGTAATTATTTACATTTTAATAAAATAAAATTTATATCACGGTGTATATCAATGAATAGTATTTTTATAGTGAATTATAAATTATCCTTATCAAATTTAAGGTAGTTGATTAATATTATAAGTCACAATCATTAAATTAGGATTAAATAGGATTTTTTTTAGATATAAAATATCAATGGTTGGAGGCCATTATATTTATAGAAAAATACCCTCTAAAAATTAAAATTATGAGATCCACATATTTGATATGAATTAGAAATATGATACATCCTTATATAAAAACAAATAGGTAAAAATGCATTGATCACTTAGGTGAACTTCTTTAAAAATTGAGATTAATCTATAGGGAACCTAAAAGAGGATCTACAAACTACATCAGTTTTATACTTCCTTCTAAAAACTCATTTTAAAATCAATTATCCATCTATAATTCCACAAATACATGAAATTCATATCGATTTGGATAATTAATTTTCTATATTTGGAAATAATTTTTCATAATCACTTCTTATAAATGTGTTATAGTGAGAGGGAACTATAATATCCAATTAAAATTAAAATTTTAGTAGTATATTAATAGGTAATTCATACATTTTACAATGATATTTAAATAATTCAAAAAGATTTATAAAGGAAAATTAAATGAGGAGATTTATAACCCTTATACTGAAATTTAGCTTCTTAATTCTTGATATCAAACACATTGAAATATTAATACCTCATTCAGGGGTATCTTGAGGGTGAATATCATAGTAGTGAAATGATCAGTGAATCTATAGTAAAGGGGAATAAAAGGATTTGTAGATATTTATAGAAAATGAGGGATACATTTTTATTCAATTTTTTCTTAGGAATTTTTATCATGATTTTAAAATTTATTCATTTGATAACCAAATTATATTTTATAATATTTCATTCATCCTAAAAAAGACATTTTTACTCATTTAATTATTTTAAAATCTTTTATTTAAATTTTAGACATTGGAGAGTAGATTATATTTTTTGAACTTGATTTTAATTAGTAAAAGTACATTATATAAACAATTTTTTTTTTATTTTTATTTACTTATATTATTTATCGAATCATTTATAAATTATAATCGAATCAAAAAAGATATTGTATATACATGTTGTTTGATTACTATTATCCATAAAATCAACTATTTTATAAAATAATAATAATAAACTACTCATTTATTTTTTGTGCATATTCCAATTTTTCTTTATTTTTATAATGTTTTTATCTATTAGAAAATTAATTATTAAATATATTTTTAGTTTTATTTAATAAATCAAGAATTTGGTACCAAAAATTTAGAAAATAATTTGAATGAATCCTGTTTTATTATAATACATATTTCTTAAATAATTGAAGGTATATGAGGAATTAGGGAGGCGTGTAAAGAGGATTTGAACATAGAAACAAAGGCTAGTATTTCCTGCCTTAAAAATATATATTCAATGATCTATGTTCGGTGTTACTAATGTTCAAAAAGAAACCCTTCATGAACATTCTCTAATATTCACTTATAGTTTTCAAAAACCAATATCTGAAGTACATAGGTTGCGTAGACAAATAATATGTCATAAAAGGTGAGATTTATGGGGTCTAAACTAAATTTCAATAATTCATATTATTATAATATCATTAATTTCATTAGTATAATTAGTGATTCTAAAGGATTAGTTGTGTTGACAGTCAATACAACCAATGGGGAGGGGAATTCAACTATCAATGAATCCTAGTATATGATTATTTGGTTTCATTTTTGTATATTAAAAACCCATATTTCTTATTTATAATCTGATTTTTCCATACAATATATATTATTCTAACACTTATCTCTCATTAATTATTCCATCAATTTCATAAATAGGAAATATAAGATTCTGATTGGTAGTAAATTAGTTATTGTAAACCCTTAGAATGATAGAAAAAAATGTGATATACATGTTATCCACTAAATTATATCTATATGAAACTATTAATCTATTTACCTAAACATTATCCCTCCCATGTGTTTTTAAAAACAATGTTAGAAGGGATTATCTTAGGCTCCACTTCCTCCGACCACATTGAAATCTATATTACATTTTTTGACAACATAGTTCATATTTATGATTTTATGTAATTATATAATTATTCATTGATAAATATTCATTACTAATGATTAATAATTAAATTACAACCTAATTATTTTATAAATATTATTTTATACATCAATTTATTATAATTACATTAGTACTAAAATAGTCTAATACCCAATGGTACAAGTCCACTAGTCACCTTGCCCTTCTAATGATCATATATCCACTTATATATACACTTCATTTTAGTATATAAATTCCTTTATATCCATATCCTAGTTATTATACCAAGTATATTCCACTTCTAATTTGTTTTCATCAAAATATCATTTATCTTATATATTAATCATTCTTTTACGATTATGATACTATGAGGATTACTGTTATTTTCCTTCCCTGGATTATTATAAAATCTATTGCAAAAGATTGTTCTATAATATTTAATTTAGTTTACTAGTGTGTATTGTATTATGATGATGCAATATACATAACTACTTTATATAATGGATCTTCTAATAAGATGAATACTTATTATAGCCATGTATCAAGTTGTAAAAATAAAATATCACCATTGGTGTAAATGTATCCTCAACACCCACTCCTTAAAATTGGATGTAGCCATTTCAAACCAATAATTAATTATTTAAAATCACATTCCCAGGTTCATAATTTTTTATTTATATCACATACTGAATTATGTTGATTTTTTTCACATTATCCGTTCATTTTTCTAATGATTGATTATTCTCTATTTGATGAAGATCTTAATTCATAGCATAAACTCATGATCTATCCTTTCATACTTAATTAATAATATTACAACCACATATGATATAATAATGTTTTTACTAATACTAATAATTCCCTATGTTTTTATAGATAATTTCCAACCATTTCTATTCGATTAATAAAATTAAACTCATCGTATTATCTTTAAGGTCAATTTTGGTCACTAAAAAACTATATCAAAATCATTTAATTCTTCCATAGATTCATTAATTTGGGTTATTCATTGAGGTTTTCTAGATTATTTAAAATTAGATATACCTTCATCACATATTTTTTCAAAATTTATATTTGCATCTTTACTACCATATTTTAATTCAACGACCTATACGTTACAAAATAAAATTGTCTTATTGAGTTGATTATTAATTCATTTATAGTGTATAATCATAGCTAGGTAAGGAAGAAATATGAAGTCATTTATTTTTAATAGTATTTTACATTTATTAAAGAACCCTAGATATTTAATATATTGAACCAAGACATTTATAGATATAATAACATGATTTTAAGCACAATTAATCATGAAATTTAAATCAAGGATTAAAAATTCAAGTGTCTTTGGATGACTAGGAACATAAGTAGAAAAAATGATACAAGATTAGAAATTATGTGGTTCATTTCCATAATGATATCCTACCTTTTTATGAGATCCTAAAAATCATAGGATAACCTATGGAATACATAGATAAAGGGGGTGAGATAAAAAAAATCCAATAAGGGAATAAGCTTGGGATTGAAGCATAGAACACAAGTTAGAAGGAGTAACAAGGTAACAGAAAATGAATGGATCAAGAATTAAAATATGGAAGAATAAAATATAGAACATAGAATCATATTATCATGGAAATATATTAATTTGGTAGTAACATATAATACAACATAGACATGAGTCAAGGTTAACTGCTAAGACTATATCACATGGTGAATAGAGTCCCATAATGAATTATGTTTACTCCCAAATCATATAAATAACATTTCATGAGACTAAAAAATTAAAAAAACCATTAGATTTTTATCTATTCAAATCCATCATAAAATGTTCTTGCATATCTGTTCCACATAAAGATTCAAACATAATGAATAAAAATAAGGGATACCATTGGAATGAAATAGGTATCATCATCTTGTCATAATGTGTAACCAAATGGTGTATAACAATGGTATCAAAGAATTAAAGAAATAAATAATTCAAAGATATTCATAAATTAAATTTAAAAATATATCATGAATTATTAAGTCCAACTTATGTGAAAATAATAAAAAAGGGGTTAAGTATCTTTAGAAATATGCCACTTAAGTGCAGTTTAAAAAAAAGAGTCTTTAAAGAGGAGAAAGGAATAATTGTTTTTGTAAAATAGAAAATGAAATAAAATTGTTATTCATGTTAAATTACATTATATTATAAAAATATATCATGTTTTCATAATTTTAAAGACTGTACTTGAAAATGGGAATGAAATAGATAAGTTCCCTTTAATTGGGTTTTCTTATCGAGAGGAATTTAAAAGGAAAGATTTTAAAATGTGTATTTCTGAAAAAAAGAAATAAAATTGAGACAGATATATATGTTTATAACAAAAAATATAATATATAATAATTATTTAATAATAATTAATATATAACTTGAGGAAAATATAGATAAATCATTACCCAAAAAAATAAGGATGTTTGGAGAGATCCCTAACTTTATGTCTGAATTTGTTCTGAACATTCACTTAATGTCATGAATAATCAAATTAAGTTCATTAAATTATTAATTAATAACATTTTACACATGTATTTCATAAATTATAATTATGTTAAGTTAATTTATTTCCATTTTAAAAAGTTATAATATTGGATTTCATCATTTCAGGAGTGTTTGTTTCATGGTTTCATGGTCAGTTCACTTGTGTATAATTGTGAAAATTGTTTTCAAATAAGAATATTATTACAGAAGTATAATTAAATGTTATTAATATAATTAAACATTTTTAAATAGACCCATATATTATTTTTTCTTATATTAGGATGATTCAAATTATAAAACATTATTGATAAAATTTTCATATATTTTTTGTGGGTTTTCCAACCGTCACACATTAGTTTCATTTTATTTAATTTTATGTATATTATTTAGTTATAGAACATTAAATAAGTTATAATATTCTTATTAAGATATTATTTATCAAAAATAATAGTTTTATGAACAGTATTTATGGTGGTAATGGAAAATAAAAACTCATTATCCACTTTTACGGTTAACCATCATAATTTGGACAATGGTTTCATTTCTTTGAATTAGTATAGATGAGAAAAAGGGCTCGATAGAAAATAATTCATTTTAAATATAAAAATATAGTACATAAATTATAATGAAGTTGTTATCCATTTATGTGTGAAAGAGGTGACGTGAATGTATAAAAAAGAAAAAATTAGAATAAATAATTTTAGAATAATACATCTTGAATATCACCTCCTTGAAGGATCCCTTAAGGAACTTTGAATTGTTATTTTCATGAGAATGAGAGCACTTTGAGATGGTTAGAGCGGGGAGGAGAGTGTTTTGAAGAAATTTTGAAATCTTAAAGTCTTGGATGGTGTGAGGATAATGGGTGATGAGGGTGGTATTAATAAGTGGAGGACATGGGTGTTTTGGAATTTCTTAAAATATTAAAATAAAGTAAGACTATTATAGAGCCAAATTTATCGAAATAGACCCTAAATAAATAAAAAATTAAATTTTAGAACATATATAATCCTCTTTTTCATTATATAATATTTTTTTGTTTATAAATAATTTAATAAAATATTATATTGAAGAAATATCCTTATTTTCAAATTTTATAGAATTCATTTTATTGGGTATAAAAACATTAATAAATATATAAAATTAGAACAAATATATTTTTCTATATATTATACATGTAATTTTAATCTATATAATTCTTGGATTAGCTTAATTATCTCACATTATATTTGTTTTAATATTTTTAAAATCATTTTTTTTACTTTTATTTAAAAATTACTACAACATTGGTGTGTAAGAATTTAGGTAATTATTTAACCAATGAAAAATAAAAAGAAATCACCATGAAGAATATAAATCACTTAGATTTAAAAGTAATATTTATAGTTGAACATTTATTATAGAGATCAACATATTAAAAATGTTATACTTATTAAAAACAATAGTTTGACAAGTTTGATTTTTTTTAATCATAAAAGAGACTTAATGTCAAAAAAGTGGATCCAAACTAACTAAAATTAAATTTTTATAGCATAATACCCTTTTAATGTGTAAGGGGGACAACCAAATTGACTTCAAGGACTTAAGGACATAAAACTAGGACCTAACATCCCAAGAACCATCAACACCCCGAACAAGCCAACATGAAAAAATCCTCCCCACCATCAAAATAGTTACATTCAACTCCCACCTTCACATCGCTACTCGACTAGCTGTCCCGTGTAGAGCTGCATAGGTCTATTACCAATGACAATAGTCGTACCCTCTCAAACATCCAAATCCGAATAGAAATGGGCTGGTGAAAACTTCATTCTAGGAACCTTATCTAATGTTGTACCTTGAAGAAGGTTAGGATGAAAATACCTTCAAAGCATGCCAAAAGACCAGATGAACCACCACAGAAAACATTCACAAAGCCATAGATATTCATAAAAAACAACTACAAATCCAACAACCAAGATTCCAGAATCGTTGCCTAAATACAGCCCTGCTACAAACTCCCTTAAGGATCCCAACCAAACCACATCCATAGATGAGTACCTGAAGAAGTCAAACACTCCATGATGCGAGATGCCAAGTCAATGCAACCCAAGGCTGGAAGACTTAACAAACACACCAAAAGAATATCACTGAATAGGGGAACCATGCCGATCTGGACTAAAAGTGCCACTCTGGGAATGAATCCTAGCAGATCAGAGCCTGGAAAGAACCCGTATCGGAGGCCAAAAGAAGAAAACACGTATGAAGCGGGGGGGGGGGGTCAAAGGTAGGGACCAGAACACCCCGGTAACACCGATGACACAAATCACATCAATATCCATTGCTTCTAATAGGACCATACATGGGGACCATAACCAACCAACCAAAGCACTCACCCTACCAGAGCACGATGTGGAAGACCTGAATCTTGACATCACCGTGGAAGACTAGAGTTCGACCGCCCTTTGCTGAAGAACACTTGGATACCATAGTGGAAAACAAGGATCATTCCCCAGAAAACTATAAGATGACCAACCTACCGTAGCTAGATGAAAGGTAGAGCCGAACCCCAATGATGTGGGAGACCCCCACCGCAGACCTGGAACCCGAACATACCTCACGCCGTGAAAGTCATGAACGCAGCCCTCAATTGGATGCCCAAGATCCCACCACAGATGACCAAAAATTCAACCACTATGTTGGAGCCGATGAGGAATACAGAAGACCTTATCTCGACTATGGAAGACTAGGATATCGACTGCAGAAGATTGAATCCGACCATTGTGCTAGAGCAGATGATTAAGACATGAACTTGATCGTGGAGGATCGAGTCTCAACTGACAACCATCCCTCTTCACACCCCCAGGTAGCCGAACCCATGAAGACGAACCATGTCACTACACTGAGAGAGTCCACCGCGTTGAGAACAAGCTAAGAAAACACACGAGAGACTGTCACTCCCTAACCTGAGATAGTGGAAGAAAGCGATGACGAGGGGAAAACCTAGTGTCGTTGTGCCCCTTACGGGCTCATCCCTTTACCCTTCCATCTTTAACACGGATAAAAAAGTGGATCCAAAAGGTTCAAAATTAAAACCATGGATTATTATGGTCTAAAAACACTAATCCAATAGAATTAGGACATTTTTAGGGTAATTTTCAAATCCTTATCGTATTATTTTTACCCTTAATTATCTGATTTACACATAACCATGATAATAAAAATCATTATGGTTTCAATTCGTAATGAAGAAAAAATAAATTTATATATTAACTGAATATGGACTTCCAAATTAAAAAATATTGAATACATTTTTCATAATTTGAAAAAAAGTGGTATAGATTAATTTAAAAATAAAACAAAAAATGAAATGAAAAACAATTTTTCTGAAAAATTCCCTTTTGAATAATAATGTCTTTTTATACTAAATTCATGTATAAAATTAATTTAAAAGACACAAACTATATTATTTATAATCAAATGGAAATGATTTTTAATCTAAAATTATCCAAAATATAATTTGACATTTTAAATTCTTTAAAAGAAAATGCATTTTTCAATATAAATCGTAACATTTTCTCTATTCATTAACATTTTAAATTTTTCAGAAAATTATCAATAATTCATCATAATATAATTTTTAAATGATGAATTCAAAAATTATGATTATTTTTTCAAATAAATTTTCTAAAATTCCAAAAACTAATTATATTTATTTTCTCATATAATAATGTGAAATCATTTTTTGAAGAAATCATATTTTTAAAGAATAAAATAACTTCCCTAAAAATTAATTAATTATTTCATAAGAATTAATAATTAAATATATTTCATAATATAATTATTACTATTCATAAAAATCAATTAGATAGATAGTTTATAATTTCCATGTTAGAATAAGAATATTTTAATAATATATCATGGTTCATTTAAACTCGTTGTTGTGTGCAAAGAAACTACCAATGAAATAAAAATATTTAAAGAGAAACATTTCATAAAATTATCTTGGTGTTAAATTATTTATCCTTTAGAAATTTATCCCTCAAAATTTCATTTTTCATATTAATTATAAAATAGGTGGTGGTACATCTCTTATTTCAAAACATTACCAAGAAAATAAAAAACATGTGGGGCCTAAATACTTACCTAATGGGAATATAAAAAAGAAAATATAATCATAGAAGGTTAATATTATAAATGAAATGTACATCATAACAAATGATTCCCTATTTTTCAAACTAACTTATCCATCATGGAAGAATAATTCATAGGGTTCTAACTGAAGTTTTACATTCACAATCCCAAAAAATAACTAGACAATTCTTTTATACCAACTATAGTGGTCGAATACTTTTACACATATTATTACATAATTTTAAGAATAATTATCAATGATATAAAAACCATGGATCGAAAATTATAGTGTATTTGGATGACTATGAACAGAATTAGAAAACATGAAATAAGAATAAAACATCTTTTTATTAATCTCCATTGTGAGATCATAATTCCTTTTGATCTTTCACAACTGCATAGGATAACCTAGAGAATACATAGACCAAATGGGTGAGATAAAAGTCATAGTAAGGGTATAATCATGGTAATGAAGAATAGAACATGAGTTAGAATGCATAACATGAAAAAATAAATGGCATTGATCATGAATAAACATATGAAATAAAAAAATATAGAACATGGAATCATTTTATCATTGATATATAGGAATGTGGATGCAACATGTATCATGACATAAAAAGAGTCAAGGATAACTACCAAGACTATATCAGATGGTATAAAATGTACCATAATGGATTAGAATTACTCCCCAATCCCATACATAAATTCTCATGAGTCTAAAACATTACCTAATTCATTTGAGAAATATCTGTGAGCAACCATCATAGCAAGTTTATGATATTTATGACATACAAGGAATTGAACTTAATGAATAAACATAAGATCTACCTAGGGAAAGAAAAGGGTATTGTATTATTCCTAGGATGAAATAATTCTTGGACATTCATAAAAGAAATATAAGGGTATATTGTGAATAATTATGTCCAACTTAAGTGAATACAATAAAAAGATTGGTTAGGAAACTTTAGAAATGTGACACTTAAGTGTGGTTTTATAGAAACAAATAAAGATTCATTAAAGAGGATAGAGGAATAATTATTTCCATAAAAAAATGACCTAAAATACCTTTTCATGATAAACTGTGTGATTTTATAAAAAATGGAGGTTTAAATCATTTAATGGGGTGTACTTGAAAATGGGTATGAAATAGAGAAGTTCCCTTTAATTGGGTTTGTTTATTGAGGTAAATTTAGAAGGGAACCATTTAAAATATGTCTTTCCCCATCTAATAAATTTGAATTTGGATATAAATATTTTTATGGAACATATATAGAGAATATAGAATAATTATATAAGAATAATTAAGAGGTAACTTGAGGAAAAAATTGATAAAGAATGACCCAAATGAAATATTTAGTTTTGGAGAGATCCCTTACCTTATGTCTGAATGTGTCCCGCACATGAAATTAATGTCCAGGATAGTAAAATTTGATTATTTAATCTCATAATTCAAAACCTATTCCACATTTATTTTATTTTTCATAATTTTATTATATTCATTTATCAACTTTTTATGAGTTCTATGATTTAATTTCATCATTCTTGCAGTATTTGTTACATGGTTTCGTGGTTGGTTCACTTGTGTATAAATATAGAAATTGTTTTAAAATATGAATACTATTCCAAAAGTGATATGAAATGATATTCATACACTAAATTTTTTTATTTGGTCTGATGTATTATTACTTTTTCTAATATGAGGATGATTCATTTGATAAAACATTAATGGTAGATGTTTTGTTTATTTATGGATATTTTTTAGACCACCATGCATTAGTTTAATTTTTATAACTTTATGTCTATATATTAGTTCTATAACAATAAATAAGTTATAATATACTTATTATAATATTATTTTACAATAATAATAGTTTTATGACCTTATATAATGTTGTTAATGTAAAAATAAAACTCATTATCCACAGAGATGCTTAACTACCATAATTTGGATAATGGTTTCCTTTCTTTGAAAAAGAGGATATGAGAAAAAGAGATTGATAGATAATATTACACTAAATATAAAATTCATTTATATATATATATAATATTTAAGTTATTATGCTTTTATGGATGAAATATGTAAGGATAAGTTAGATGAATAAAATAAATCAAAAGAGGTTGTTTGATAATATTACCTCGAGAATATCACCTATTTTAAGGATACCTTAAGGAAATGGAATTGGAAATTATGGTGAGACCAGTAACGCATGGATGTGGGGATACCGGGTAGTATAGTTCTTGGTGTAGTTTTATAAATTCTAAAGGATTTCAAGGGGTGAGGGTAAGGCGTGGTATTAATAAGGGAATGAGAGGGTTGCATTTGGAATTTCACAAAATATTAAAATATAATAAGACTATTCTTAAGACAAATGATTCACAATGGACTATAAATTAATATTGAATGAAATTTTAGACTATATTTTATCTTATTAGAGATTTTATAGTATATTTATTATTTTTTAAGAATTTAATTAATTATTATATTCGTGAAATATAACTATTGTCAAATTTGATACTATTCAATACTTTGAATATAAAAACATATAACAATTAACTAAAATTTAAACCATCTATTTTATTATGTCATATTTATTTAATGAATATCTATATAATTCATGAATCATCTTAAATAACACAAATTATATTTCTTTAAATATTTTAAATATCATTTATTTGATTTTCCATTTATATAATAATAAATCCATAATGGTGGTGTAAGAATTTAAGGCGATTATTTATTTACTAAAAATTATAAATAGATTACAATGATGAAGGTAAACATTTTAAATTTAAAAAGGATATTTACGGTATATAATATCTTCTAGATAACCACTTACTAAAAATTTTATACTTATTAATAACAATAGTGCGATGATTTTGACATTTCTTTAAATAAAATAATATAAGGGACTTAATGTCAACCATGTGGATCCAAAAATTATGAAATTCAAACCATGGATGATTATGGTTGAAAATAACTCATATAATATAATTTGGGAAACATTTAGGGTTATTTTATAATCCCTATCATATTATTTTTACCCTTAATTCCCTAATTTACGCCAAACCATGGTAACAAAATTTATTAAGGTTCTATTCATATAGACCAAAAATAAAAAGGGGTCTATTCAATATATTTGAAACACCTGATTAAAAAAAATTAGTCAAATTTTTATAATTTTAAAAATAGAAGTCAAAGATTTTAATATAATATTATACTTGAAAGATCCAATGAAAAACTATTTTTCTGAAAAATTCCAATTTAAAGTATAAAATATATTTATAATAAATTTATGTATAAAATTTATTTAAAAAAACAAAATTAGTTCAGTTAATATAAAATGAAACTAATTAATGTTTAAAAATATTACAAAATATAATTTTAAATTTTAAATTCATTAATATAAAATACATATTTCAATATAAATCATTATTTTTTCCCTATTTATTAAAATTTCCAACTTTTTATAAAATTCTAAAAAAATCCTCCCAAGATAATTTTGACATTCTTAATTAAATAAGGATTTTTTTTTGTAAAATAAATTTTTTAAAATGGTTAAAATTAATAATATTTATTTTATCATAGAATAAAATATAATTGATTTTTATGAAGATATATTTTTAAATAATAAAATAACTTTACTAAAAATGAGTTGTTTATTTCCTTGAAATTAATAAATAAATATATTTCAAAATATGGATTTTTCAATTCATACCCAAATTTTCAATGTATATGTTATAATGTTCATGTTAGAATAATAATATTTTAATAGTATATCATGGTTTGTTTAAACATGGTGTAGCATGAAACATAAGATACTGAAGAAATCAAAAATATTTAAAGAGAAATATTTCATAAAAATATCCAGGAATATACTGAACATTTTTTTGAGACACATGTCAATATGATATCCAACATTTTAAGATATTTTTTTATGCTTTTATGTATATAGTACACCATCATTTTGATTTATTATCTTATAATCAAATTCTTATCACTACTTTTCGTCATTAACTCACTATATTTTATGAATCAAACTATTCCATCTACAAAAAACTTGAAATTTTTCAAGAAAAAAACATTTCCCATCATGTGGGTTAAATAAACACTATCGTGTATACTTTTTCATCTATCTAGATGATCCTCAATATCTACTTGGTACTCATAAATGTTACTACATCCTTGATATCCAGCTCGCCCCAGTCGATAACTTGTGATGGTTCATGCAAGTATCTTCTCAGTTGTGACATGTGGAAGACTTCATGTACCTGGTCTAACTATGGGGGTCGAGCTAAGTGGTATGTCACACCTTTACTCTATATATATATATCTAAAAATGATTGATGAAACTCATAGATGACTTACCAACTTGGCCAATTCTATATAATCCACGTCAAGGTGAAATATGTAAGAACACATGGTCTCCTTCCTCAATCTCCAAAGGCCTATTTTTCATGTTTGAATAATTCTTCTAAAGACTATTTGAAGTCTTCATGTGCTCCTAGATGATCTAAACCTTATCTGTTGTATCTCATACCAGCATTGGGCCCATGAGAGCTGACGCTCCTTGGTCAATCCATCAAAGTGGTGACCTACAAGGTCGCCCATACAAATCCTCGAATGGTTCCACAATAATAGTGAAATGATATTTATTTTTGATGAAAACTCCACCAGTTATAGGTGATCCTAAAAAATATGGAAATATTATCAAAATGTAAGCTCATAGCATGTACTCTATAACTTAAATGGTCCTCTCTATCTAGCTATTATTTTGTGGGTGGAATTTCATGCTGTAGCATAACTGGTTCCCAAATGACACTTTCAGTCCCTTCCACAATCAGAAGAAAAGTGAATATCATGATTGTAAACAATAATTGATGGAACTCTATAAAGTCGAACTATCACCTGAATAGAGAGGCATCCCGATCTCTCTAAAAACCTCTGATCTCATATAGCTTGGTAGTGGGCCAATACGGCGAATCAATCAATTATCACCCATATGGAATCGTGTCACATGGATTTACATGGTAAACCCATTATGAAGTCTATATATATCTCTTTAAACTTCCATTATCTCACATTTACGGGTTGATCTCAACCTGCTGTAACTTGGTGCTCATCCTTCTCATGATGACATGTAAGGCATCGAGAGAAAAACTCTACAACTTCTATCAACATCCCTAACCCCCGAAACTGATGTCAGTGGCCTTGGTAAATTTTTAGCCAAGATGTACATCCAAATGGATTGTATGAAACTCCCTCAGAACCTCCTCTCGCAACATCACTAGAACCATCATGCACCTTCTGAAATGAATGATGTGCTCCTCCCATTTTGAAAATCCATCAGAAGCATGCCCTATGGATATCCGAGTACATAGGCCTTAGAGTCGGTATACCAATGTTATGAATCCCTTAATAATTGTAAGAGTGTAGGTGTGTAAACCATCAATTGGAGATAAGATACCCCATATCCATCCAAAAAAGATAACTACAATGAGGCCATCTTCTCTAAGGCCTCATTCAGAAACTAAAAACTAGATCTCCTGTTGAGATCATCTGCTAGAACCTTACCCTTCAAATTAGAATAGAAGATTTAAAATTCATAATGCAAGAAAAAATATATCAATCATCACTATCTCATGTTGGGATCCTTATGAGAGAATATACACTTAATACTCTTGTGATTGGGTTAGATGATAAACTGATGGCCCATCAGGAAGTGTCACCACATATTCAAAGAGAAGATTACTGCTGAAAAGTCCAGACCATGGGTCACATAGTTCTACTCACGTGGTCTCAACATTTATTAAACATAGGTAATCACCACCTGCCTTTGCATCATAACACAACCAACCTAGGTTCATAATGAATCACCGAACACTATATACTTGACACCTTCCTTTGGAAATCTGAAGATGGGAGTGCTCATCAAAATTTACCTCAACTACAAAAAAGAAAACATGAACCTTTCTTCCACACAAAAGGCTTCCCCTATCAAGTCAAATCTATCATGGGTGATGATATCCTAGAGAAATCAGGTATAAATATCTGGTAATATCATTCCATCATAGTGAATCTTCACACCTCCATCACTCTCATAGGTGTCTCCTATGCTAACACTTCCTAGACCTTATCCGTGTCCACTACCACTCCATCAGCTAGTAAAACGTGTCCCAAAAAGCAGACTACCTGAATCTGAAACATTCACATGGAGATATTTTCATAAACCTAATTCTCTCAAAGTATATACAAAAGTATCCTTAAGTATCTCGCATGCTCCTCCTTGGATGTTGAGTACCCAGGGTTATCATCAATGAAGA
This sequence comes from Viscum album, assembly GCA_963277665.1. Lineage (NCBI taxonomy): Eukaryota > Viridiplantae > Streptophyta > Magnoliopsida > Santalales > Viscaceae > Viscum > Viscum album. The sequence continues at coordinate 1,446,202,976 of OY728142.1, read as the reverse complement.
CTACCATGAACCATTATAAGTATAATCGAATGATCTAGTTAATGGGTCCAATGAACACTAATGAAATATTATTTAATTCAAAGGGAATCAAAAGGTTCTCATAGTGACTATAGTGACAACAGAATCTCAGATTTGGTATATCCTCATCCCATACATTCAACTGGTGAGACCCTCATCCGAGTTCAACCTTCACGAACCATCATTCCCCTCTCAAATGATCAAAGAGTTCATTGATCCTTAGTTATTGATACTTTTTCTTCACGTTAACCTCATTGAAGTATCAATAGTGCAAAAACAACCTCAAACACCTATCCTCATTCTTGACAAACAAAACATGCCTTCCGAGAGTGAAATACTAGGTATCATGAAGTCCTTCTTATGAATGTCCTCTAATTACACCTGCATATCATGAAGCTCTATGATATACATCCAATATACTGCCACATATATTAGTTTAATCCTAGGGTGTAGGTCAATGTAGAAGTATATATCTCGACAGGGAGGTAAACTTGGAGAATCTTCCAGATGGACGTACACATACTCTACCGCCACTATAGGAAATAGGGAACTCACAAAATTCACCGCACCAAGGGTTAGGATAAACAATTGATGAGTAATCAGATTCACCCTCCTTCACATCAGTAAATAATGCACTTCCTTGGTTTTGTTTTAAATAAAAATGGAAAACCCAGTTCTGTCACTATGGGAACACCACACCCTTCTCCTAAAAGATTTAAACTGGGCATGAACTATAGATAACCAATCCATAGCAAGAATGAACTTGTAAGGCATCCACATTGATACCAAGATACTCCCAATAAAAACAATTTCCTTCAAAATTTACTTCACACTATCAAAATAAGTGTGTGATCTCTGCGTCTCATCCAGTAGGAGTATCCATGGGTATCAGTTGAGTTAATAGTTCAACCAAAATCTCAATGTCTCATACAAGGTATGTGGTAAGAATGGAATGGATAACTCCTATGTCTATCAGTACTAGAAATGTTGTATAAAAGACAATGATCATACCTTGGATCATTCCTAGAGCCCATGGGTCATAAGACACGATCTCTTGCAGTTGTCCCCCAACTCTTTGAGTCTTGCATAGACCACCTGAGGGTGGTGGTGGTAACATGTCAAAATGTTGTCCACCTTATTATAAGATCATAGTTACTATTCCATGTCTTAAAACCTATAGATCTGGCTACTAACACTTCTATCTCTACCTCGACTCTCCATCCATAGTTCCTCTATTAGTTGTACAGTGGGTCGGACAATCTCGATCGAGATATCCCCATACCATTACATAAGTAGAACCACCTCTATCATGGAGGACTATATCAATCTGATGAGAATAGAACTACAAATAATATATCATAGAACCTCCTCTTAAAATTTATCACATTTCCATGCCCCTGAGACTAACATCAGCTCCCTACTACTGAGTTCCCTTTGCATCCATGAAAAATGCTGATAGTCATCAACTGTATCATCTCACCCAAGAAGCATTCATCCACAAAATCCTGATCAAGCCCCCCAACATTAGTATGAATTCATATATGGATAACATTAGATCAAGTGTCTCTACATAGAAAATATTCTAGGGTCCAATCCCCGATGTACAGATCTCAAACCATATCCATCGAATACCTGGAATGGTTGGTGAACCTCGATGAAAAATCAGCAAGAGACATGCTTTCCTATTGTGGCCAAAGAAGATCCTGGATATGCACAACCCTTAGTGTACCTGGGGAGAAATTCTCTCTAAAGAGGTTCCTGAAATATATCCATAAAAGAGTCACCCCATCATAAAGATGAATAACCAAACTCCACTATCATCCTGTTGAGATGTGAAGAAGGCTCGCCACCAAGACCACCATATGATCTGCTGGTTCCATGACTAGATGGAAAATAGGGGTCACCACCTCAATCACATCCTTTTCCACCTATGGGTCAGCCTCACCTTAAAACCTAAGTGATCTATGCCACTGAAACTCATAAAGCAATCTCATCATGTGCATTTCAGATGCCGGTATTGTAGGTAACACACGATTCTCTACAGGTGGAAATATGGATGGTGCACAACCTAGAGGTAACATATTAGAAAATAGTCCCTGTATAAAATCCTCAACACTGAGGGAGGTCATCTTCATGATCATGCTGCTAAATCCAAGTTGGAATATTTCATGGTGGCCTCCTGAAAGTAAACACGATGTACCACAATATATGAGTATATCTGAAGAGATGACTCAAGAATGAAATTGGAACCAGAAACCATTCTTATATGACGCATGTTCCATTTTCTTCCCTACAACCAATGTTCTCAATTATTGAGTAAAAAAGTAGGTGGTAATATTCATGTTGTATGGGTACATCGGCCACCATACCAACATTGGAGTCACTAGCTTTAAATCCAAACTCGAAAAACATAACATTGTTTCCCCAAATAAACCTCACCAACTCCCAAACATAAAGTAGAATTGATACCCTTTGACACTACTCTGTTATTACCCATCCTAGTGGGGAGTAATACAATACTCCCCAAGCCCTCCTCTAAAAGGCTAGGGGCTAGTGACTAGCACTAAGTAGGAATATCACTCACATGGGAGGCATTTCCTATATACCTGTTCACACACACACATATCAAAGACTAAAAAATGATGAAATGTAAAAACAACTATTAAATCAATGGATACAAATATCTGTATCTTATAACTAAAGTACGAAAATAAGTAAAGTAAAGTAAAATGGGTCTAAATAAAATCCCACTACAAAGAGTCTAAAAAAATTCCAACCTATTAGTAATGGTTCTGTGATGGATTTTTGAAGTCACATGACAAACCTCAGTCTTTCAGGACTCACAAAGCACTGTCTTATCCTAGTGTACTTATGACTCTATCAAAAGGTCAATCATCTACACAATTCATTAATTATGTAGGAAATCCTCGTCTGAGGGTATGTATAACAATACTTGGTAGGACATAATGAAACCACAAAGCAATATAACAATAGAATGTACAATCAAATCGACACACACACACACACACACATATATATATAGTACATATAATAAGAATGTAAAGATATAATCAATCCAAGACACACTTTATATAGGTTAAATGTAATAATAGTATACCATATTTAGGATTTCAGATCGAAGATTCCGTGAAACACTTATCTGGGAGGACAGGCTCTTGAGTATGATAGTACTTATTATGTCTGTCTGAGAGGTACTCATCATCAGGTCTCTCCATAAGGAAAATAAACTAATATTCAGGAGAGAATATGATTCATAGATGAGGATCACTTATAGGTCCATGGGGTGATACAAAAAACTCAATCTAGATTAACTTGCTATTTAGAGGATTGGCACCAGCATGGTGTTGGTCACATTGATACCAAGAACTCAACCCAGGGAATGAAGAAGAATAGAGTATCCCACTTTGGGACTCTTGGGGGGATTCCAAAAACTCTCTCTAGAAAGTCCTACTGAAAGGGTCATATTCTTATGAGTAGGAAATTATTCACACCAACATTTTGGGAAACGATAATGGAAATAAACCCAAGTGAAACTTGTCCAAGAATAGGTGGAGAAGAGATTCAATCCATGTAGAAAGGGGTAAACAGGGTGTAGTAGGGATACAAATTGGGTCCATTGAACCTGAGTACGTACCATGTAAAACAACCCATTTCATTCAAACCATGTCATGTATAAGAGTACACTGCATGTGGAAGGGTCACATGCCATGTCTCTATATCTAGGGTCCACCCGTGTACTCTAGTCGTGTGTCTATACATGGTGTCAACCTGTGTATCTGTGGCTGTTTTCTAGTACATGAGGCATACCATGTAAATGGTCTAGTCCTTACCATGTAGGGGGGGTACACACCATGTAAGCAACCTATGTACTCCACCCCATGTCAGTATAATATCTGAAGTACATGTTGGGTTTATCAAAGGGGATTACATGCCATGTAGTTAACTACTACCCACAATGTGTATTATGTTTTTACAAAACCCTTCTTCTTCCACCTACTCACACCAGTCGATCATCCAGTCTCCATTCCGGTGGTCGATTCATATTGAAACTCAATATCTAGGCTTTTTTCCCATTCTATTACCGAATCAATGAGATTCAGACCTTCAATCTGCTAGGAATACAAGATCATCATTGTTCCTCTTTGCGTATCGAATAACAAAATATTGGTACCAACCATAATTATATTCTTTATTAAAACCACCATAACACATATTTCGAGTTGTACAGATTCCAGCTCCACGATTTTAGATCATTTCACCAAGAAAAAAGTGCACAATAGTCAATCATTTGAGAAATAGTCGAGTAGAGGGTTAAATGAAGAATGCCAATGATGAACGATTAATGGGGGGTGAAAACAACAAACCAAATAAAGAGAAACATACCTTGATCGGTGTTCATTATGATCTGGATTCATATATATTATAATGAAAATATAGGAAATAAATAATCCTAATAAAACTCTCATCAAAACCCTAAAACTAAAATAGTATCCCGCAATATGCATGATATGTGAATCAATCCATTTGTTAGTTGAATCATGTTCATCTTAGAAATAAAGAATGGGGAAATAAAAATAAAACACACACACCATACCTAGATTTGGATTGCTGGTGGATGAAGAATTAATTTTGTGTCATTTTCATAGGAATGATCCATTGAGTCTGTGGCCTCACCGATCAATAGACCCTCAATTATATCGTCGAACGTTGGAATGAATTTCCAAATATCTTTATCTAATGATCTTACAATAGTTACAGGGCTATGAAGCTTAATATGGAATTATAACATTAAGATGAATTTAAAAAAAAATAATGCCTATGCATCAACATAATGAATTAAAATAATTTTATTAAATAATTTTATTCATTTCACGCCTGTAATAACTATTTCACAAATGAACCTTGATGACCAATGTTAGGTCGCACCTAGGGTAAAACTGTCATTAATAACTAAAAATTGCCCTCTATTTTCTAATCTAGACCCCTTCTTATTATTTATTCAACATTTACTAGGAAAACATGTGAGTGAGTGTATTCTATATAAATATTTTAATATTTTTAAACTATTGTTTTGGGCACATCGGGCCTCAGAATCACAGGTCATATCAATAGATGGTCTCAAAATTAATCCATATAATATTTAAAAATTTTCACCTAAAAAATATAAGACATTACAAACATCATTATAGGGATGAATAAGTTTCCAGTCAAATAATCCTAATGATGATTTAAAAAACCCAACTTCCCAAATGATGAAAATTTTAAATTCCATAATAGTGGGATTGTTTTTAGTATATTATTCATAGATTCCTATAATTTATTTCAAAATATTTTTTAAAATACTATCCAACAACCTCTAAGACATATATATAGAATACACTATTGATATAATTATGAAACTTCTAAAAATATCATTTTTAGAAAATACTTATAGATAAAACTTGTTTATTTTATTGTCTTAGAAGAAAATCATTGTTAATATATCCTATATATTTCATATTTCTCATCATATCATTAGATATATATAAATATATATAATTTAAAAGTTCAAATGCTAATGTATTTTTTTTATTTTCAATATTATTGAGAATATACTAATATGCTTAAATTAGTGACATATCTATGGGATCACCAGCATAGATTCTAGTCATTAATGAAATAAAAAAAACTAGGGAATGATATATTAGATCGTATTTAATATCTTTATTTATATAATATATGTTAATATATCAAATAATAATACATATTTCACAATAACCAATTCCTCCATGGCCAAGAAATCCTAGTGAAAACTTCACCATAAGATAACCTTTCCTCTCTAATACCACATGTTTTAAACTCAAGGTAAAAAATCACTCTATGATATTAATGAATTGCAGTATGAAAATGTCTTAATTATATTAATCCTATATTTTTGTTAGTAAAAACCCCTGAAACTATATAATAAATTAAATAAATATGAATATAAAAATATTATGTAATGAATGAATACATGTTTATTTTTAAGTAGTTCACCCATATAGTCTGTATATTTGGAAAATAAATAAGTAATTTGATGAAGCTGTATAGAATAACTAACTAATTTTAGGGTAATTTAATGATTTAGAAACACCTCAAAACTAAATCCATGTATCACTATATATTATTACCACTTTACTAACCATTTAAATTTATGTATATAGAAAATTCAATATTTAATATATATATAATCAAATGTTAAAAAACATTACACACCATTTCTGAAAAGGTGTTTCACATCAGGTTCCTCTCCAAGAAAAAATACTAATATATAATTATATTATTTATCCTAAAAATTTTATTCCTAAAAAAAAATAATTTAATAAATATTTTTCACTTTTTTATTTATCTATAATTTTAAAATTTTCGAATAATTTTATTTTTAATCTCTTTACTATTTTATTTTTAAAAAACCTTTGACCACTCTATTGATCATGTAATAATATTATTGGTCTTAAAAAACATCCCCTATTACATATTAATAAAACAATATAACAACACATGTTTCCATATTTTTTAACTAACCCAAATGTGAAAATTTTACATAATTTTTGAACACAAAGTCATACCCAAAAAACCATTGTGTGGTTTTCTATTCAAATATTTTACTATAAACCCCATGTACTCATTTTATTCATCTTAATAAAATTTTATATATTGTGTTCCATATCATATTTACACCATGAAATAATTTATTTAATTTTATGAATTGTTTTTCGAGTGTCTTAAAAATTCAATATAATAAAAAATATTAACTCCTCGATTAATAATATGCTCAACATCATTATTTTATAAAAAATACTTACATACAAGAAAATATTTTCTTCACATAAAAATTTACATACCGATTGTATAAAAAAATTATTTAGTATTGGTTTTAATAAATATAATAGTTTTCATAGTAATGAATAACTAAACTCAAGATTCTAAATATTTTTCTCATTATTTTGCTTATTTTTCTCAAATTTAATACTAATTGAGATTATGACCACAAAATAGTTTGGCCATCCCATGGTTTCTAGAGGTTCTATCAAAAAATATATACAAAAACTCTTTATATACAAATATGTTGGTTTAAAACCAAAACATGGTTTTATATTGAAGGATTAGGTTTATCCCCATAGAAACCAGTAGATTTAACATTTATTCCTTGCCATTTATTCTATAATTATGACCTAGGTAACACCTAATTTTTTTTTTTTTATCTTTATTGGAAACATCTATAAACAATTACATACTAGCTCCAATATTTAATAAATTTATATCCATGTAATATTTAATCCTTTAACACCAATTATAGAAAAACAAACCCATTTTTTTAAATATTTAATCATTACCCTCACTTGATCAACATATTTCACAACACTATGTTAATAAGGATTATTGCGAGTCACCCCACTTAGTATACTAATGTGATAATTTATACTAGTCCATGTATTATTTATAGTAGTATACTCAAAATAAAAAAATATTCTAAACCTCATAAGAATAACCTCATACCTCTATATTATCATTAAATCACTTCATTATTCATATGTCATAAAAACCCAAAAAACATAACTTTGAAAAATAATTAGGAAAAACTCAAAGTAATAATTTGAGGTCTTAATTATCAAATAATTATGTAAAATATATTTCCCAAATGAATGAATGTTGAATTAGATGTGTCTTTTATACAACATAATACTTTCAAATATTTTTAATCTCCATTCTAAAAACTAACAAAACTATTGATCAAAATTAATTTTTACCATATCAATTATGAAAAGAACAAAAATTAATTTTGTTTATTAAAGTTTACCTTCCCATTTAAACATATTAAGTATATATATATATATATATATATATTCCTGTTTACATCTCTATAATCACCCATGATATCTCTATTTTTTAATCAGGTAAAATCATCCATTTAAACTAATTATTTTGATAAAAATTTATTAAAAAGTGTATGTAATGGTGAGATTATCATTAATAAATATTTTTTAAAAACATTGAATTTATATCGGGAAAATATTTTTTTCACAACAACAAATATTATAAAGTAAACAACTTATTCTTTTTAAATACATATAAAACTTCAATAATTTTACCACCATCATCATGAAACATTTTGAAAAAAATTGATCTTTTAATTTTAATAATTTTTAAAATAAATAAATATTACTCAATAAATTATGATATTTATTTAATTATATATATTAAATGCCTCTTGGATATAAGGTTATGTTTATTATGAATTATATTGGTATATTAATTTATTTTTCATACCTATAACGTTTTCAAATTTCTATATACTTCATCTAGAATCTAAGAAATTATATTTTACAAAAATATAATGTTATAATACTTAAATACATTTTTTAGGGAAAATAATTTTTATTCATTTTATCCAATTAATTTATTTTAGTATAAATCCATTGAAAATTATTTAGTTGAAACCCTAATATGATCTTGACCTAAAGATCACAAAAATATCATAATTATAGATAATAAATATTAAAAAAAAGATCAAAATCATTAGTGTACCATTTATTTTCTATAGCAATAATAATTAATTAATTAACTATTAATAACTATATCTCATATGTGATTTTTATGTGTCTAGAGAAATTTCATTTAAAATAATATTTTTATTTAATAAAATATATCAAATTTGTGCAGTGAAAACTTATTCCCAATTTTTCAGATAAATATCATGGACAAAATGATTTTATCCAACCTAAAATTATATCTATTCCTTCCTTAAAAACGATATTATTTTTTATTTAAATTATTAACCATGTGTAGAAAAACTATCATCTTATCTGTTGATAATAGTGATAGTGTGAAAATATTGTTTTCTTATTACATAAGAAAAAACGAGATTAGAAGTTAAAAACAATGATGAAACATTAAAAATACATAAATATAGATTAAATTCATGCAATCTATATCAAATGGAAAAACAATTTCCATGTTATCTTAATGATATTTTAATTTATTCATCACCAATTCATCATTAATTATAAATAGCATCACATATTCTAAAAATAATGTAAATAATTATTGGTATCAAATAACTTTAAAAATAAAAGACTTTATTTCTATAAAATAGATAATAGAAGTTTAATATATATATTTTTTCTTAGAAACAACTAGTTATTTTGATCAATTACAAATAAAAAATTTAGGTTTTGTATGATAGAAACATTTACCTTCCATCACAGAACCTCATTTAAGATTCAATAATTTAGGATGTCTATTAGATCCTACAATATATTTTTTATTTCCACTACTATTATGTTTAACACTTATGTAACATCTTAAAAAATTTATGGTCTTGGCCCACCTATTCTACTCATCTATCCATGATATATAATGTATACCTGGAAGACACTAATTTTTGGAATTTATACTATATGTTGTAAAAGAATTATTGATACCTTTCCAAAAATTATTGTATAATGAACTATGTTTCCCAATAAAACCTTAAAAAATATTTTATACTATTAAATTATTGTTATATAAATTTCTTATTGAAGGGAGTATGTTTGTATTGAAGGGGGTATGTCTGTGAATTCTGCTGGATGATGTCTCCCCCTTTCCTCCATATCCCCTCCTCATTCCTCCCTTCTTATGGCCTTCCCTCATTGGTTCAATTTATTTTCCTTGGTTTTTCGGCGTCTTTATTTTGGCTTCCTTCTGTGGTTGCTGATCTCTATTGATACCCTCACTAGTTATTCCTCTACTCTTATTTCCTGATATCCACGTTTTTGGCTCCATCTTTCTCTGGTACATTGGTTCCTTTTGGGTGGTTTGGGTTGTGCTTGTTGACTGAGCATTGGTTTACCAAGAGCGTGACCTACAGTTGTCTCCTTCCTATGTTTGGGGGTTCCCTTTGGTGGTGATTCTCTCCCTGTATTATATTTTGGTTTGATTTTGGGGCCATATCCCACCTCTAAATTTTCTCTAGATTCCTTCTCCACTGCTCATACTCTGTTCGATTTGGAGTGGTGGTTCTGTCAGAGGCTTTGGGAGGTTCTGCTCAGGCAGTCGACGACGTCCTTGTGTCGCAAACCTCATCTAGTTTTTTTGGATTTATGATGGCACTCCAGTCCTGATGTTCATGCTGGTTCAACATTTGAGGTCCATGGTGTGGAAGATAACCTGGTTTTTATCCCTTTTTAAGCTGATGTTGTTCTAAAATTCTATGATGGGGTAATTGTTTTGTATTTGGGTTCTATTCAAGGTGAAATCATGGTATGTTTTTGGTGAGGTTGATGGTGTCTCCAGTGACAGTGGTTTGAAGCTCTGGTGGGTCATGTCCCTACCATTTCAATGGCTTTTAGTTTTCAATATGATAACGACTTATGTTCTAGTTGTTCTGATTTCTAGTGATGTGAGAATGATGAAGTTTTTTTATGATGTTGAAGGTGGTATTTTGAATCAATGAAGATGATGATCAGGGTGAGTGTCAACGTGATGATGATGGGCCAACAACGAGGACAATTAGGATGGATAGTGTCACAGACGACCTGATCTGATTGGTGATGTGTGATGATATGTTCAATGCTCTACGTGGTTATGAAACATGAGGTCGATGCATGGTGTGTGGGGTATTGTGGAAAAAGGTTTGTTCATAATTCCGATCGATATTTGAAATTTGAAATTTTGAATGAATATATGGGTACTACTACTGTGGATCCTTTGTGTTTTAATTTCGGGTATTTTGTTTATACGGTAACTAGTAATCCTTATACTGATTTTTTTTTATAAAAATGGAAAAATGGATTTAAATGGATGAATACATGAGTATTGGACAAAGATCCATTAGTCATTCATTATAAAATGAATTACAGTTGTGCTATTTATCTTTCAAATCATACTAATTCATTTTAGGGACATTAATTATTATCAACCATCTTAAATTCATAAATGTTGTTATATTTGTTTTTGAAATTTTGTTGCATTGATGCTAAACTTGAATGATTTCATATATACCTAAGGGGTTATGGGGAGGTGTTAATCTATTACCATCTTTTATAAATTATTTTTTCATTTAATCTATGTGAATTGTTAAGATATTGATCCTTGTAACATGTGTCATATAGCATCACTTGGATATTGTAGAATGTAATGGCATAAGAAATAAATTACTTAAATGTTTTGACCTTGAATTGATATAATAATCATTGTTTTTTTTGGGTTTTACCAACCCAATGAAAAATAATATATTCTACGGTATAAATAAAATTGGTTTCACCAAGAATTTTCTTTACCACCTACTTTAGAGTAAAACTATTCTCTTGTTCTAGAGATCCACAAGAAAATAATAGCGTCCCACCTCCCACTATAAAAATGTTTTAACTAGAACTTGAATGATATCATTTTTATCATATTTCTTATACACCCCATGAATTTTTTCTTCCTCATCAAGATACCTAGATTAGATACTGTTTATGTTCTCACTTCATCTAGATCCATTAAATCCAATAATAATGAATAAATATTTTATTATTTTTCACGTATTCTTTGTCTTCAATGACCTAATTGTTCCTCATATCCTAGAATACTCAGGAAATAAAATTCTCCAATATATGAAAAAATATGGTTTGGTCACTAATTTCTTCTCAGAATGTCTTTTCACATAGTAGTACTCCTTGAAACCTATGGGTTTCTTTAGAATCACAATTTTTTTTAATGGAATCTCACCTTTATATTTTCTATTCTCATTTAATTTTATATTAATGGGGTCATAATTTATATATTTTCCCTTTTATGAATATGAAAACACTCTTAATTACTAAAGGTATGCAATTTATTTTATTTAAACAATTAAATATATCCAGTTTTAATATCATAAAAATACTGATTCAATTCATTATATAAATCTCCAATGAGATTTTGGACATTTTACTACTTAAAAAGAGTCCAAAAAATTCTGTGATTTTAAAATCAATCCATTTCTACATGGTAATATATTATTATTACATGGATCTTCTTTATATGGTGTGTTATTTAAATGAAACATTGGGCCATTGTTTGGATTTAATCCAATATCATCTTTAATCATAATGAAAATTAATATTTTTGATATTAATTTAATTAAGAACAGTATTAAAACATCACTGGGGTTCTTCTCTTGATATCATTAAAATAATCATCTTCTTGTATTTTAGTTAATATAATTCATAAGTAATATAATAAATATATTATTTATCACATCTTGAAGATATTATATTCCAAAATATATAAAATATTTTATGTATCTAATTTCTTTATTTTTTTCAAATCCCTCTACATTATAAGTTATGTATAAAAAAAGTGTTCCTTATGCTAAAATATCATATCCCTTAGTGAATTTTTTTTTACATATTTCCAAAATATTATTCGAATAGTTATTTATTTTACCATAACATCAATTTCCTCTAATAAAATATATCATGTATAAACACAACATATTATGTTTTTAATTTTAAAGGAACTTATTTTGTGTAAGAATATATTGTTTACTTTCGTCCATTTCTATATTTTATCTCTTCTCTTTTAGGATAAAATATATATTATATTTTTCATAACAAATATTTCACATCTCATAAAATTTCATTGGAAAATACATTATATATGAAAATAAATTATATATATATATAATCCTCAGGTATTATCTTCCTTTTCCCAAATTTTGTATTTCTCAAATAAATAACTTTTGGAAGTGAAAAATATTATATGTATATGATTTCGTGATGAAATTTTAGTTCTTTTTAGAAACAATATCATAAATATAGTTTATATTTCATAAAAACATAGAATATCATCCAATAAAAGCAATAGATTATCAAACACTTAAAAATAATAAAATAAATTTGGGAATTTTAAAGAATTCTCTAATTATTCAACACTTTTCCCAACATGTTTTATAGTATGTCACTACTCATCCTAGTATTTTAAGTATCTTCTATACCATTTAATTTCTATATCATGTATATAACATCACACTATAAATCTAGAATTATGTCCCTTTTTAACTACACAATAATCTCTCACAAGGTATTGTAGTAAGTGCATTCGCCATTCATTAACTGTTGATAATGAAGCATTGCAAACTAGATCTGAAATCATCAATAGAAAATTTTTATCCAAGAACCTCTCAAAATAGTATTTCCATATAGTTATATAAATATCATTTGCCTTCATATAATATTTAGAAGCTTTAATTCACTCCCTTTTCATTTATATATCAGAAACACCTCATTCCATGAAAAAACCTGCACATGATTCCAATAGATAGTGTTTCTTATTGAAAAAATTAAAATCCACACATTTGATATCTAAAATAAAAATGTGAAGTAATATTTTATGATAATATTTATTATTATCCAATAAATATTCTATATTTTTTCTTTTAACCACTTTACTAGTTAACTAATAAATAATGCTTTTCTCTTATTCTTACTTTTTTATTTCTTATAAAATGGTCTTCTATTTTAATACCACTCATGTAATTTTATTCAATTATGATATTTATTTTCCTGTTTTTTCTTAAAGGTAATATTGAGGACGATGAAATATTATTTACAAGAGATATTTTAAATGAATAATTATTAATTTTTATAATCAATTACATGGGACTTATTTAAATATTTATCCCTCTAGTAACATGAAATGCTTTATTTTACATCAAATTTATTAGTGGTAAATGAACTATATCAAAAATAATATTAAATTTTATTATATTATTCACCTCAAAATATATTTATTTTTTAGATAGTTATGTAAACCATATCATATATGAGTCTCATGCTATGAAGTGGAAGAATCGATAACATAATCTAGAATATATATATATTTGTAACAAAATCTGTCTAGAATTATATCTTTTATTGTTTCCAATATATGTATAAACTAAAGGGTATAAAAGGCATTTTAACTAAAATTTAGGGTTATGAATATCACCTATGCCTTATAAATGAAAATCTTTGTGTGTTGATCTTTAACATAAACCAACCCATTTAGACGACTAGGGGATTAACATGTGTTTAATTTGAAAGGAATATAACAATCATTAATATGTGGGATTTTTTAATATAATATTATATTATCTCATTAATTCCCATAATTTATGTATAAATTTAAAAATATAGTCATGTATCGTATACCATTAAAATATTAATTTACTCCATACATATTAATGTATAACTCTTTAATGTGGTTTTTACAAAATACTCCAAAACAAATGAGTATTATATCCACACATATTTATATATATCACATGCAAATGGTTTTTTAATCCCTTTCATTCAATGGATTATAAAAATAGAAAAAATAAAATTCTCAAAAGTGGATGAATATTTTTATATATATCAAATACACACCTATAAATGTATTGATTAACCACCCATGTTAGTGAGATGTTCATCAAAAATTAATTTAATATATATACAAATACATAATAGTTAACTTAATTTGTATATAATCATTACAAATAATATACCTAAATCATAATGAAATAATACTATATGGTTTACATCCAATAAATAAATAATAATAATGGTTGAACATTATTAAATATTAATCATACAATGTATATAAATCATTATATAGATGTTATCTAAATTTTAAAAAGTAGTTCAAACCAAATAATAAATCAATTAATAATATAAAAATATTATATGAATGAATAATAAACCTATATAGAATCAATAAATAAATAACCATTTTATAAATTTTAATATGAGATAAACATTAATATACATTTTAAAATAATTAAAAATATAATCAATTAATAATATATATATTAATTTAAGAAATTTTTTTCACATACATGACTTATTTTGAAGTTAAATTTCATTTATTTTCCTTTAATTCTTTATTTTGGATGGTTTCCAAAAATTTTATGGAGAAATAGATGAGTTTTCATGAATTGGGCCAAACCGTGAGCCCAATTCCAAATTTAAAAATAAATTTTGTTTCCTTTATAATTTTTTCAATTTTTAATATTTTTCCCTCATTATAATTCCTAAATGGTCTCCTCTAACCTATTAACACCAAAATATAAATTTGGAGCCTTTATAAATCCATAATCATGGTGAATATGGGTTTTTATTTAAGATATTGGGTCTGCCCGAAGGCCCATTTCCTGCATTAAAAATAATTTTTAATTTTTTTATATCTCCTTCACTATTTGCGTTTTTTCTGTGATTCAACCTCCCTCACGACCCTAAGAAACGCAGACGCGCTCCCATTGCCTTTCCCCCCTCCTTGGAGCTCTTTGAAATCGATAATTAGGGATGATCTTCATAGGGTGTCTCAAATCATCCAGAATTGAAGAGGTAACTTCAACCCTTCTTAACTCTCTCAATTATTACTCTATTCCCTCCATTATAGTTCCTAAATTGCCTCCTATATCTTGTTCGAACAACCCCTGAGATTTGGCAGTTTTCAGTTTCAGAAACTATTTTGTTTGGAGTGATTAATTCAGGATACTTCAAGTAAGTGAGTCTATTTCCTTCCTCTTTCAAATTTCTTAGGGTTTCTTCCCTAATTCTTGAATTATAAAAAATTACAGAAGTTAGGGTTCATGCCTAGGTTCTAAATTACTGTATTTTGGGTGAAATATTGAGGTTTTAGGTTTCCTTTAACTTCCTTGAGGTGCGGCGGTCATGCGGTTGATGTTTCGCCCCAATATTTGAGGGTTTCGACACATTCAGTAGGTGATTCCGTGGATAACCATTTAATGATGAGTTAGTTTGCTTGATTAAATAATTTTACATGTTCCTTATGTGCTGTGAATTATGAGAAAACCATTTTTGGTAGCAATAGTAAAGCATTTGTTTTTAAAGTTACACTTTTTGCTTGAAGTGTGTATTTTTCAAATGTATTTCATGTGTTATCTCTTGTGGTAGTTTTGTAAAATGTGGAAGTGATTTATTAGTTGTTGAAAGGGGCTTCCAATTATGGTTGGGTAATTATATAGTTCCATTTGGGCCTAAAAAGGGGGTGTATTTTAATGGTTTTATTTGTATAACCTTGTTATACTCCTTGAAAGTGTTTTATGGATTTGTGTGTTCTCATGGGTATCTTTTGTGATATTATTCAAGGTGATTATATAACATTTGAAAGTGGATTATTACATGTTTATTGGGCTGCCAATTCTGCTTTGGTAGGGTCTTGGTGTGATTTTGGCTTAAAAAGAGGTTTTTCAAATAGATTTTATGTGCAAAGTTTGGGTATACTCTTTATAATTGTTTTATGAAAGTTTTGAATGGTTTATTGGGTTGTGTAATAGGTGATACTATATCAGTAAACTGTTTTGGTAGGATTATATTTTTAAAAGGTCCATTTCATTTGTGAAAAGGCTGTTATGTGATATGTATCATCTTGGAAATATTTTATTAAATTGTTTGAAGGAGATATTGAGGAGTGAAAGTGATGTGAAAGTGATGTGGAGTGTTTTGTGTGAGTGTGATGTGAAAAATTGAATTTTTGATTATGAAAGAAGTGTTATTTTCCATGTGTGTGGGCTGTTATATGAGTTTAAATATCTTATAATTGTTTTATAAATTTTTTAATGGTTTTGTGGAAGTTTTGAAGAAATGTGAAATGTGTTGTTGGCTATTTTGGTGTGACTCGGATTTTAAAATCATTTTGAATGAAAAATGGATTTTTGTGACTTGTGTGGTATACATATGGGCTGTTTGGTGAATTTGTGATGTGGAAATGATATTTTCATGTTCAATTTATATTTCTGAACTTGTTGAACTTGTTTGAGCACAAGGGGAAAACCTGGGTATCTAGGTGGGTGGACGTGTACTAGTATGCTAGTGAATCCGTGGGGTTTGGCCTTAGTTTCACTTAGCAAGATTGATGCTTACTACTCTAACTAAACTATGATGATGATTATTGGGGAACACTAGGTTATGGTTATGTTCCATACTAGTGGCTCGTGCATGAGAATGGATATTTGTGACGGTTACTCTCACCGAGATACGAGGTAACAGGGACCCACAGCTAGCTAGTGCTTAGGGGTTATCTCCTATTGCTTGTGCATATTATTTACTTTGTACTTTCCGTCGGCATACAGTACAGTTGGCTGGAAAATTCACTAGTGTTGACATTATTTTTAAAAGTGTTTATTCTTAATGATAGCCCACTTGAAAACTATTTTTATTCAAAGTTGCATCTTTTAGAAATTGTAACTATCTTTTCATGTTTCTGAAAACATGCATGCTTTTAGTCTTTAAATGTTTATCACATGGAATCTCTTAGTGGTGGTATCCTACTGGGCATTGTCTCACACCCTACTTACACCCTTGGGTGTAAGTAGACTTGGTTATTTTTGTTATCGCAGGTTGGGTACAGTTTTTAGTACCACTGGTTCGGGTTTCTAGAAGGTCCTTGGTGGTGAAGTCTTGTGGAAATGGCTTGAGGGAGGTGCCTCTTTCCATGTGGAGGTTCTTGGGATATCTTTTCTTGGTTTTGTAACTTTGTAATTTTCTTCATACACTTTTAAATTTGTGAAATTCAGTTCTGAATTTTAGTAAAAGATGTTTTTGTTTGAAAAATACAATTTTGTTTTCTTGGTTTTGTTTGTTGTTTTATGTTTAAAAATTCAGATAAATCATTCCCAAACTTCATTTTATCATACCTGGGAACTTGTTCCAGCCCGTGGGGATTGGGAACTCCCTTCGGGTCTTGCCATGGATTGGGTCGGGTGCCGATTTTGAAGGCGACCATATTCAGTTCGTGACAAAATGGTATCAGAGGAGGTTCAGGTTAACTCTTTGGGTCATGTTATTTGGGGAAGAGTCAGGATAGTCTGGAGTTAGGATTGTTGGGACATGGAATTCTAGTTATGGGTAGTGTGCCTGATCACCACACCTCATAATGGGATTCAAGTTTCCAAGAGAAGTCGGGATTTATCTAAGTCCTTTGGTTTTCTTGGTTCGATGATGATTAAGGGAAATGAAAAGAGAGTTGGGTTAATGGTCCTAGTGAGATCACAGGGCCTGGAAAGCCATGTGGAGCCAATGATATTCCCTAGAACACTCTATGTGAAATTTAAGTGATTGGAATATGGCCGTAAACCATATTTCCAAGTCACCCACTGAAACTAGTTTCATCTCACATTGTTTTGTGCTTAGGTTTTGAAATCATAGCACTTTGGTTTTAAGAAGTGTAAAGTTTTTGTGAAATGATTTTCAAATAAAGAGGGAATGGTTTGATTTATGAAATGGTGGAAGTGAATTTTTAGAATTTTTTTGAAATGGAAAATGGTGTGCTTACACATCTTTTGAAAGAAGGAACTATATTGAAGTTGGTTTTGAAAAGTGTTTCCAATAGAGTTTTATAAAAAATCAAAGGGTGTTTTAATGGGATGAGATGTATTGAAATTGATGTGAATATCTTGAAAGTGAGTTATTTTCTAAATGGTTGTGTCTTTCTGAAAAGTTTTGTAAGATGTGTGTTGGGATTTTGATCTTGTGGTTAGTAGTTTTGAGAAAAAGATGTGTTCGTTGACTTTTTTGGTTTTGAAATGTGGAAAGAATGTTTTGTTTTAACCTTTGGTATTTCCATGGGCAACCACATGCATGGGGTTATATGGGATGATGGATGGTTTATGGAACGACTGGATGAGTGCCGAGACAGATATGAGGAGGGTGTCTGGTGTGGCACAAAAACCTACACGTGTGAGGCGCATGGGGTACCATTGGTGGATACACTTACTGCTAAACTGTTTGTTCTCAAAGAATTACTTTTAAAAAAAACATGATGTCTTGATGAATATTTTTGTATGGTTTGTATTATGGTTTTTTTTAAATGTTGATGTTGTGGGATGTTTTGATTCCAAAAACCCCTTATGTTTGAACTATGTTTTGGGTTTGTGTTTGGTCGGTAGGCTGTGTTGTAGGGACAGTTAGTGGTCTCATTTGAAAAATGTTTTGGGATGCCTTTACGGTGGTTCCCTTCATGTGTTTGGAGCTGGTTTATGGCTTGTTTTGACCAATGGACCAGATTGGTTGGGTCCTTGGGTTCTCTCATTGGATAAGGTACACCCCCATTAATGGTTAATTCATAACTGAAGCGCAACCCAAATTGTTTCTCCATTGCAAAATCCTGCAGTTGATCAATATAAGGAATCTATTTCTTGAGATTATTAGATTGGGTATACACCCTTTCCTTTATTGGTTTTGTGTATCCTCTTATGTTTCCTAATTTTTCGATGGTGGAAGTGTTCTGGGGTTGTTAGCATGGATGAGTATTTGGATAGTGTCTAAGAGGAACTCTCTGTCCTTCATAGTCTCTTTGAAGAAGGAGTTCATGTTAAACTACTAGTGTGGGAAATATGGTCATGAGAGGATATTGTGGCCACTTTCTAGAATTATGTGTTGTTTGGGGATGTTGTACAAGTTACCTCTCTATTAATTGTTTATATCAGTCGTAATGGTCAAGTTCGGTGATTCCTTGTGATGTCATGTGCTTGATTGACTGTAAAGGTGAAAGTTGGGAAATCATCTGAGAGTCTCTATTATGTTGGGAGAATGTCTCCCTTGAAAAAAATAATAAAAAAATATTCCATTTTAGAGGAAGGTGAGTATAAGTGTTCTTTACTTCTATTGTTTCTCACCCGAAAAAACAAGGTGTGATATGTGTACATCTTCTAATCCCTTGTTTCAGTGAAATATCGAGTTAGGGTAAAGTGAGTTTGGAATGTGTTATGTCTTGGAAAAACTTATCGAGGATTGCTGTGTAGTTGTTTTCAACGAAAGATGAATTCTCATTCATGTGGTTTCCAAATCCTAACTGAGAGGTTGAAGATTCTTCAATATTTTGAGTTCCAGCCATAGGTCCCGGAGAGAAGCCGGCGGGTAGTCAGGGGAAACCCTAGTGTCATTTAAACCCTTGTGCAAAGTCTTATCCTCAATATGAAAGATAATAAGAGTTTAAACCTATGGTGTGATCATATTTCTTCTACTATTCATGTTTGGTGGAAATAGGTGGAGGGCCTTATACCCATGACATTGCCCAATGTCATTCCATCCCCCTTTGGTTTCCATTGAGTCTTTAGATAAAGGTACGAAGTTTGATTAGATAGGTTGAACACATGGTTATCACTTGGTTAGTAGTGACCATGCCCCAAAAAAAACCATGTTGATAGAAGAATCTCCACTGTTAGTTCATGGTTTCCCAAACCGTGCAGACTAACCATGTGGTCGTCCCAACACTTTATATTTTGGGGCCTTTCTGTACCGGCCCATGCTGGTCGATTAAGATTGTTGGTTCTTATGGTGGGGAGCCTATTTTTTCCCCATACCAATAAATTAAACCTATCCATGGTCAAGGATTGGTGGTAGGTAGTCTCATTAGGATCTATCAAGCTACCTAAATCTTCCTTGGGTGACCATTAAGATTGGATAGTTCCCAATGGTTTAGTTATAACAAGGTATGTGTAACCTTGTTCGATGTTGTTATTCATTTGAGTGAATTGATTGAGTCTTGTTCGGATAGTGTTTGAAGAGTTTTAATTTGGGATAAAGCCTAAATGTGATTGATTGTTTCAGGAAAGTGGTGTATGATTTTTTTTGTGAAGTATTACTTTTTTAATTGATCAATGGAGGTGTTTTGGACTTTGGGGGCGCAACCTGGAAAGGGAGTACATCTTGGTTTATCAGTTGGGTTTGGATTTCATATCTGGCCTTTCTGTAGCTTTCCGGGGACGTAAAGTTTTCATGGTGGGGAGAATTGTCACATACATGACTTATTTTGAGGTTAAATTTCATTTATTTTCCTTTAATTGTTTGTTTTGGATGGTTTCCAAAGTTTTTATGGAGAAATATATGAGTTTTCATGAATTGGGCCAAACCGTGAGCCCAATTCCAAATTTAAAAATAAATTTTGTTTCCTTTATAAATTTTTCATTTTTTAATATTTTTCCCTCATTCCATTTCCTAAATGGTCTCCTTTGACCTATCAACACCAAAATATAAATTTTGAGCCTTTATAAATCCATAATCATGGTGAATATGGGTTTTTATTTAAGATATTGGGTCTGCCCGAAGGCCCATTTCCTGCATTAAAAATAATTTTTAAGTATTTTATATCTCTTTCACTATTTGCGTTTTTTCGGTTATTCCACCTCCCTAACGACCCTAAGAAACTCAGGCGCGCTCCCATTGCCTTTCCCCCATCCTTGGAGCTCTTTGAAATCGCGAATTAGGGATTATCTTCATAGGGTGTCTCAAATCATCCAGAATTGAAGAGGTAACTCCATCCCTTCTTAACACTCTCAATTCTTACTCTTTTCCCTCCATTCTAGTTCCTAAATTGTCTCCTATATCTTGTTAGAACAACCCCTGAATTTTTTCCGTTTTCAGTTTCAGAAACTATTGTTTTTGGAGTGATTAATTCGGGATACTTCAAGTAAGTGAGTCTATTTCTTTCCTCTTTCAAATTGCTTAGGGTTTCTTCCGTAATTCATGAATTATAAAAAATTACAGAAGTTAGGGTTCATTCCTAGGTTCTAAATTACTTTTTTTGGGTGAAATATTGAGGTTTTAGGTTTCTTTTAACTTCCATGAGGTGCGGCGGTCGTGCGGTTGATATTTCGCCCCAATATTTGAGGGTTTCGACACATTCGGCAGGTGATTCCGTGGATAACCATTTAATGATGAGTTAGTTTTATTGATTAAATAATTTTAAATGTTCCTTATGTGCTTTGAAATATGAGAAAACCATTTTTGGTAGCAATAGTAAAGCATTTGTTTTTAAAGTTACACTTTTTTCTTGAAGTGTGTATTTTTCAAATGTATTTCATGTGTTATCACTTGTGGTAGTTTTGTAAAATGTGGAAGTTATTTATTAGTTGTTGAAAGGGGATGCCAATTATGGTTGGGTAATTATATAGTTCCATGTGGGTCTAAAAAGGGGGTTTATTTGAATGGTTTTATTTGTATAACCTTGTTATACTCCTAGAAAGTGTTTTATGGATTTGTGTGTTCTCATGGGTATCTTTTGTGATATTATTCAAGGTGATTATATAACATTTGAATGTGGATTATTACATGTTGATTGGGCTGCCAATTCTCTTTTGGTAGGGTCTTGGTGTGCTTTTGTCTTAAAAAGAGGTTTTTGAAATGGATTTTATGTGCAAAGTTTGGGTATACTCTTTATAATTGTTTTATGAAAGTTTTGAATGGTTTATTGGGTTGTACAATAGGTGAAACTATATCAGAAATTTTTTTTTGGTAGGAGTATATTTTTAAAAGGTACATTTCATTTTTGAAAAGGCTGTTATGTGATATGTATCATCTTGCAAATATTTTATTAAATTGTTTGAAGAAGATATTGAGGAGTGAAAGTGATGTGAAAGTGATGTGGAGTGTTTTGTGTGAGTGTGATGTGAAAAATTGAATTTTTGATTATGAAAGAAGTGTTATTTTCCATGTGTGTGGGCTGTTATATGAGTTTAAATATCTTATAATTGTTTTATAAAATTGTTTAATGGTTTTGTGGAATTGCTAAAGAAATGTGAAATGTGTTGTGGGCTATTTTGGTGTGATTCGGATTTCAAAATCATTTTGAATAAAAAATGGATTTATGTGACTTGTGTGGTATACATATGGGCTGTTTGATGAATTTGTGATGTGGAAATGATATTTTCATGTTCAATGTATATTTCCGAACTTTTTGAACTTGTTTGAGCAGAAGGGGAAAACCTGGGTATCTAGGTGGGTGGACGTGTACTAGTATGCTAGTGAATCCGTGGGGTTTGGCCTCAGTTTCACTTAGCATGATTGACGCTTAAAACTCTAACTAAACTATGATGATGATGATTGGGGACAACTAGGTTATGGGTATGTTCCCTACAAGTGGCTCGTGCACGAGAATGGATATTTGTGATGGTTACTCTCACCGAGATACGAGGTACCTGGGACCCACAGCTAGCTAGTGCCTAGGGGTTATCTCCTATAGCTTGTGCTTATTATTTACTTTGTACTTACCGTCAGCATACGATATAGTTGGCTGGAAAATTAACTAGTGTTGACATTATTTTTAAAAGTGTTTATTCTTAATGATAGCCCACTTGAAAACTGTTTTTATTCAAAGTTGCATCTTTTAAAAATTGTAACTAGCTTTTCATGTTTTTGAAAACATGCATGCTTTTCGTCTTTAAATGTTTATCACATGGAATCTCTTAGTGGTGGTATCCTACTGGGCATTGGATCACACCCTACTTACACCCTTGGGTGTAAGTAGACTTGGTTATTTTTGTTGTCGCAGGTTGGGTACAGTTTTTAGTACCACTGGTTCGGGTTTCTAGTAGGTCCTTGGTGGTGAAGTCTTGTGGGGATGGCTTGAGGGAGGTGCCTCTTTCCATGTGTAGGTTCTTGGGATATATTTTCTGGGTTTTGTAACTTTGTAATTGTCTTCATACATTGTTTAAATTTGTGAAATTCAATTCTGAATTTTAGTAAAAGATGTTTTTGTTTGAAAAATCCAGTTTTGTTTTCTTGGTTTTGTTTATTGTTTTATGTTTACAAATTCAGGTAAATCATTACCAAACTTCATTTTATGATACTTGGGCACTTGTGCCAGCCCATGGGGATTGGGAACACCCTTAGAGTATTTCCATGGATTGGGTCGGGTGCCGATTTTGAAGGCGACCAGATTCGGTTCGTGACAATTTTGTTACATATATGTACAATTTTTTTACTTATTTCTTAAATAATAATAATTAATGTTTTATCATTTGAAACATAAATATGTGAAAACATTAAAATTATAATATATATTTTTATAATAAATATAAAACATTAATCTTTCATAATATTTCAAAGGTTATTATTAGAAATGTCAACAATTATAATTAATTTATCACTATATATTTAATTTTTTATTTAGTACTTTTATCATTTCCACTAAATCCATTTTGGAATGGTTTAAATACATTTCTTAAAAGAGCCATTTGATATGAATAATTCATTGGATTATTTTTTAACATTCATTAAAATAATATTAATCCATTTATAAGAATCATTATGTAATCTTTTATCATCACATAGTAAATATCAAAACCATATAAATCCAGTTTAATCTAAATTCACTTAGATTAAAACAATTATTATATGATTTAAAGAGGCATGAATATGTAATTTTTTTTCATAATTTCAAAAAATAAATTTATTATTAAATAGTAAAACTATGGTTTGTTTTTAACCAAAGGAATAGTTTTTTAAAAATATATATATTTTTTAACATTTCTTATGAATGCCATTATATTTCTAGAATTTAAATAATGACATCATTTTATGTAACTAGCCATGGTTTATATATTCAAAAATAATATTACTATACAAAACCTGAATATTTATATTAAAATAGTGCCATATAAAAACTAGATCTATGATGTTAATTATTTTTAAAAAAATATTTCATGTTCTTTTTTCTTGAAAACGTCATATGATTTTATAATTTTCATAATAAATGCCCATTTTTCTTGAAAACAGATCATGGTTATGAAACATTTTATATTCTATGAACACATTCAATATAATATGATTGAATTGGGAATTTTTTAAAAAAATTCTTTTTTATATATTTGAAAATATCATTAAAAATTATACAAAAGATTAGTTGATAGTAGTTAATGTTTTTAGGTAAAATAAGTAAATAATACCATTTCTCATAATATTAATCAATTAATTTGAGTAAAATATAATAAAAAATAACCCTCATAACAATATAAATATGATTATGGCAATATATTATTCAAATGATTGAAGTAGATCGGTTATAATCAATCAAAATGTTCTAGAATCTCAAGATAGTACATAGTTGTATGAATCACCTAATCCTTAGCTTGGAATCTTATATGACACATGAAATTTTCGAACAACGGTGTTATGGGATGTGTATAAGACATAAAACATTGAATTGAGTACATTAGTTAATTTTTCCAAAAATATTCATATTCAAAAATAGATTCCATTCAATAGAGCTTGAACATAATTATTAAGGCCACCCAATATGCTTCTTGGTATTCCAAAAAAATCATAAATGGTTCTCCCCTTTATAAGATGAAGTTAAAAATATCATTGATTATATATTATTTAAAAAATTAATATAGTCATTTGAAACAATGTAATATAATTATCCTAAAATGATTATAAATTTTACGATATATTTTATAGAATAATTCGATGATGCCTTTGATCATATAATTGAATAAAATCCATGCAAATATATTACATTTTTGTTTAATTCATAGATAAATAAACAATTTTTTATTTTTTATTTATATCAAACTTTTCCTATGATATGTGGTCCTATAAAAATCATATTTTTTATATAGTAACCCATTCTAAAATATAATGAGGTCACAAAAACATCAATGAAAACATACATTTTATTCTCAAAAACCATGATTTATCCGAGGAATATCAAAAAAAAATAAAAATCCAAAAAACCCATTTTTAGATCTCTACATAACCTCCCATTCATATATTTCTAATATTATTCCTATAGAAATTTTATTTCATATTGGAGAACCAATTAAATATTACACAAGGGAGTACATATACCATTATAAATAAATTGATAGTTAGATATTGATGGTAAAGTATGTATGAAGCTTCATATTATAATTATTTATTAAAGACAATGTAACAAAATATTTCAATTTTTAAAAAATTATTAATAATTTTATCATATATAGTATCATTGAATGTTTATCACCACTACCATGTTTTTTTGAAGGATTTCCTATAACAAGGATTATCATACCTGATAACACTAATATTTTTTTGGTTATTTCATAATAAAATAACATTATTTTTCAACAAAATTTTTTAACTTTCTTAGAGCTTACAATAGTCAATATTTTGAAACTAATTCAAAACCCCAATAAATTAACATAATAATGTCATAATTCAACATTTGTGATCATGATATTCCCATCAGTCTTTAGATGAAAATATATAAAGTTTATTTAATAAAAAGGACTCATCACATCAACTATATAATAAATGGTTTCTCTTAATCTTGTCACCGTTATTCGATTGAGGGATGACTAAAATTTGCATCCACAATATGGGAATTTATTTTTCATATATTTAACCTATGATGAATATCATTATCAACTAGTTTGGTCTATTTCTATGTTAAATTATCTAATAATTGCTTAAAAATTCTATGTTGTAAAGGGGAATCATTTATGCTCAATGAAATCTTTATTTAATTATAGATGACATCTTAATCCACTAATAATTTTGATGCTTATTTTTTCCATCTTGATAGTGCTATTAATTATCATTATAGAATCCACCAAATCACTATTCCAATGGATTTATAATTACCCATAATTAATATTCATCATCTATTATTATATATAATTATTAAAAGAACTACAGTTTATTTAGTATCTCATCCCTCATGGTGGTCTTTTAAAGAACACATTAAAAACAAAAAATAACATTTTTCACCATAAAACAACACATAGGTATTTAATCATATTATTCATCCATTCTAATTATAATTTATAATGACATAATCCCATGAAAAAATGACTTAATATCTTTACTCAACTAAAATTGTCTACCAAAAACAAATGGAAAACCACTAGATTGATTCGGAGACCCCAAATGATACCAAAATAGAATAACTAATGTCTATCCCTAAAAATATATTAAATTAATTAAAAACATATCCACCCATATAAACATATTGAATACAGATTAAAAAATTTAGACCATTAAAATTACTCAAAATGGAAAGGCAACATCTTAATGCCTTATTATTTTAACATCAGTTGAACTACATTTCACAGAAGGATATTTCATATTTTTCGCATTAAAATCATTGGAGATGTTTATAATTCACTATCATTTCAACCAATACATTAATATCTGTGTCTTGGATTTTATTTTCTATTTCTTATAAAATAAATCAACAATATAGTTTTAAAGAGAAAATGAAAATTTCATTATATTACCAAATAAAATGATCTTAATAGTTATCATCTATTTGTAAATGACGTGGTAGGTCAATATGATATATAATCATTATAAAACTACAATATCCTATTTTAATATAAAAATCTCATTAGAAATTCATTTCTAACTCATTATGAAACTAAAAAAATACCTCATATAAAATGATATTTTGAAAATCTAAAATATATTTCACTTAAAATATATTAAACTATGTAGTATGTTAATAATTAAAATTAATTACCAACCATTGTTGAAATAATTTAAACCTCTATCCCTAGGTCACACTATTTATCTTTCGAGTAAATGTGATCATAGTCAACCAAATAATTTAAGTCAAAAAAATATTATCATCATGGAAAAAATAACACATGTCATAACCCATTCAAATATGGTATATCTCATCCAAAATATGAATATCCCCTAATATATAACTCCCAATATATAATATGAAATTATGAACATGATTAAAATGTTAGAAAGTTTATATTAGTGATGGCATAAACAGTACAATAAGACTATCACCATAATAAATAATATAAATGTTCATAAAAAATGGAGAGAAATCATCCAACAAAAAATAAATTTAAAATCACTAAAATAGAATAAAAAATATATAGTCAAAAAAGGCATTATATTTAAAATGAAATCATTAGATATCACTCATATATCTTAAATTATAACCCAAAATCATACTATAACTTCCAAATAAAAGACTTAATTTTAACCTACCCAGAGACCTCAATCCATAGTATGGTAGTAGTAGTAAGCCCCAAAATAGTTCTTTTATTAGAAGTAGTCATGAAAATAGATCATTTTCTCACCATTATATAGTTTCAGTTTCAATATATTTATACTATACAATCATACACAGCCACATGTGCCTATGCCCAGTTGGTGAGGTATCCTTAAGTGTATCCACAAAACCCAGGTTCAAAACCAGGTAGAGGAATATTTTCGGGGTACTATAGGAGGCACTATAGAAGGCACTGTAACATTTTTATAGCAGACTATTCAAAATGAGGTACCGTAGTAGAACTGTACACTGTATAGGGACTGTAGTAGAACTGTACACTGTGTGGGTTCTATAGCAGGAACTGTAGCAGTTACTGTAGCTGGTACTATTCAGAACTGTAGTAGCTGGAACTATTCACCTTCGGCCACCAGTTTGGGCTTGGAGCCTTTAAGGATTTTAGGCCACCCAGGAATTTGGGTCAGTAGGGATTTCAAGCCACATTTAAGGCCTTCGGGCCATCTCAAGGCCTTCGGGCCATCTCAAGGCCTTCGGGCCACATGCAGTTTCCCCATACACACTACAAAAAAGAGCATCCCTAGAAGAGGATTCAGGCCATGATCATTCAGTAGAGTAGAGATAAATGGATTTTTCAGAATGAGAGGGTATGGCTATGCCATCGGGACCAACCTGTGCTTGCACGGGATGCCTAGCCAGATGACCATGCGAAGGTAGAGAGATAAAATCATGATGTAGATTCTAGGGAGGGGTAGTTCTTTGTAGATAGTCTAGTTGAATTTCCTAAGACCTTCGGGTCATGTAATCTCTTAAGCCTACGAGCCCTGTAATCTCTGAGCCTACGAGACTTCTAAGGGTTCCTCCTCATCCATTGAAATGGGGGTTATCAAAAATAAATAAAAATGAAGGCCTTATGGACATTCGGGCTATACAATCATACAAAGAATAATTAACTTAGTTAATAAGAAATTGATATACTTGAAAAGTAATAAAAAAATTTCACACACAATTGCAGGTTATTTAGAATTTTAAACTAAACTATAAATCAATGAATACTATTTCCCTAGTGTTTTTGAATCCAACCACAATATACGATGTGTATAACTCTATTAATTAACATTGATCTTAATTAAATTATAAAATACCACTTTAATATGATCCATCCATGGGGATGCCCCTCCCTAGATTGATTATGGGAAAGATAGTCCCCCCATAGCTCACATTAATTAGGTATGGGGTTGATGAAGAGATTAAAGGATTTTCTAGCACTAGAGTTTAAGGAATTATCCTCAAGAATAAAAAATGGTAGACTTAGAAAAAAAATCCTCTAACCATGAATATTAATGAATCCAAGTAAATATAATGAAATAAAAATTTAAAAAAAATATTTTCAAATTGTAATAGAAAGCCTCATATTTCCTACGGTAAAAAACTATAAACATCCACATAAAAAATAACATAGAGATTATATAAAACTCAATATTATTTAGTTAAACCCCAAACTACAGGATCCTTCTATTCTCTGTTGTTATCAAGCTAATACATATTTTAATGACTAACCACATGATCCTATAACAAATTATTTATATATAGAGGCTGGACAATACAAATACTTAATAGGTTATTACCACATGATTAAGCGTTAAGTGAATATCCTGCCTATATAGTAATCAATGTAGTATAATAAAATAATATTAATTTATTCATAATTCAATAAACGTTATAGGTAATATGGTTTAAATTTATATTGGTGAATTTATTTATCCTCAAAATCTCATATGGTACAACACAGAAGCATGAATTATTTCAGTATTATATAAACAATTTAATTCCATTCCTAAGATCACTAAAATAAATTCTTCATGGGAAACATATTAAGGATTTTGTGAAACACGACATCATGATATAGAAGGGGAACCTTAAAACTAACTCCCATTGGTCAATACATTATACCCTTGTCTTAAAACATTTAAATCATGTCCCAAAAGAGGGTAAGGGGAAAACTGTTATTTTTGTATAGTTATAATTCTCACCAACCAAATGATTTTTCATAAGAGATAAAATCATCCTTAAGGGTAGTTTTATAATAATTTTTACTCTTATAAATTGAAAAAAGTTGAGATATAATAAATATGGACTCACATATTTTCCTACAATAAATCAAACTATAGTATAAATTGTCAATATAATAATATGATCATTATATTTTTATGATGTCTCATATATCACAGGGTAAATAAAAATATATGAATAACAATGTATCTTTTTACAATACTACCCTCCACCTGGGAATTCAACTATTTGGTGAAACCAACAATGCATCATATTATGGATGTATAAATTGATAGATTGATATATAAGATATTGATATTACATATATCAAATAACATGAGAACTAATTGTTTTTACAAATAATGTGATTCTATTAAAACCATTAAATAATAATAAACTAAATACATTACCCTCTTGTAATATAGGAATTGGGATAGTTGAAAATATAGAAATATTAATTAAAAATTATCAAATCATAAATACATAAATGTATAAATTATATACACATTTCATTAAGAAAATTATTTTAATAACAATACAAGTAATTCACCATCAACTACCACGTATTATCATGTTTACAAACATAAATTATATTGAGTAATAATCTAGAATATAAAACTTTATAAGGATATCAACTAATAAATATTTGGTATAGCATCATAAAATCCTATGAAAATTCCTAATCATTAAACAATATGACTCATTATATTTATTATAATATATTTTGATCCTAAAAAATAAAAATTCACATATTTTGATTATAAATATAATTATATATTTTCCCACACACACACTCATATCAATGTTTTATCATCTTTTTAGATAAAAATCATTTAATAGAAGGAACTGTTCTGATTTACTCAAAAAAGAGAACAAAATGGTGATATTTAGATATTATATTCTATCTGACAGTCAATTATATTGTAAAATTAAAAAAACTGTAAAACATATAATAAAAATTCCACTTAACTGAGCTATACTGGGGTAAAAATTTTAATATCATGATCTGTATAATAAATTATTTATATTTTCTATTTATTTCCAATAAAAATTAATTTGGTAAATAATTTAATATTATATATATATATATTAATCTATAAGGGGTAAACATATTGGAATGTATCAGGTATACTTGTTTTCTAAATGGTTTAGTTCACCCCACTTGAATAATCTCTTACATAGAAACTCATGAACTTATGTGTCATCCCTGTTATATTATCAACCTTGTCCTAAAAGGTTTTTCCCTCCTAATTATTAAGTCATGTCCCATGTCATGGACACTATATTTCATTGTCTTTCCTTTTAGAATGGTCGAATCCCCAATATAATCCAATATAATATTTATATCCCCCTCTCTAGTTCAACTATTAATGCTACACATGAAGTATAACCACATGAATCACTACCTCATTATATAGAGTCGTATCCCTTAGTGAATCTTTTTCTAGCCTTATAATAGTCTCCCCCAACCATCATCACTCCATAATATCCTCCATGTGTTTATTCTTGACCTAATATCCACATATCTCCCATAGAAATCACACACATGACCCATGGGTGTGACACAAAAATATATCCTCTACTTTAGTCTATTAACCAATCTTCCACCTTTCTCACACTCTAATTATTTTTCATATCCCACTCTCACACTCTATATTTACATCATTTTTATAGCCACACCTATTCTATTACTGATATACTATGATTATTAATTTATCTCTCTCTAGTCAATACTCTAGCATTCTTGTAACATATCGGCTTTAACCAATGTACGAACCGTTTATTTTTTTAAGTCCAATTCCTTAAAGAGATCCATTGAACATGCTTGAATGGTCTATTATAGATCCCAAGCAATAAATAATTTTTTATGGTGTCCCAGGATTATAAAAAATAATCCATCATGCCCTCTCACAATATGCTTATTAAATGTAATAAAAATGATTAAAAGAAATAAATGAAATTTATAGAAATAAAAAAATTAAAAATGAATAAAAATAAATAATAAAATGAAAAGAATTTAGAAGAAAAGTGAAAAAATTTAAAATTATCTCAACCCATTATTATTTTTATTTTTATTATTATTAATTTTTCCTTTTTTCATTCCCTTTTTTATTATTTTTTCTTAATTTCTCCTTATTTTTTCTTTCGTTTTATTTATTTTTTGTTTCCTTTTTCTTTCTTTTACTTTTTATCTTTTTTTTCTATATTCACTTTCCATCCATTCCTCTCCTCCAGGTTTCAACCCCTTCCAGTAGCACACCTCCCTCTTCCCCCAATGCGCCCCTCCCATCTTTAATTCGGAAGCTCGTTGCACCTCCGATTCTCGTCTGATTTCATCACCCTTTGAAGCTCTGTGAATCTATGGGTAGGTATTATCATCCAAGACAATTAATTTTGGGTTACATACTCTATTCATCACATAATTATCTATATAATGTTTTTATACTAAATTTTGGTTTTCGTTAAATCCTATGATTTCTTATATTTTAGGTCAAATAAAAGGTTATCACGGGATATGAGGTATACTACGATTGTGAGGAATAGAAAATATTTTCCTTCCCATTTTTTAATTTCCTTTTTAAATACACACATTTTTTCCACTCTTCTGTACCAATCGGTAAATCTCAAATAATGCATATTAATTTAAAAAATATTTTTTTCCTTGATCATTGTGACCTTTGCTTATGGTGAACCACTTCATAGGCCATTTTCAAGCCTTTGGAAACCCCTTTGGGTGTACCAACATATTTGGCCTATTTACCTTTGGCCTTGAATTTTTTATTTATTATTTAAATGTTCTTATGAGATAATTTGGGTTGATGTTTTAAATTGAATAAATTATTTAGGATGAATCATTAACCATGAATTTGGTTTTCCTTTGATTTTTTTTTCTGCTCAAATAATTATTTTTATAAGTATTGTCGTGATTTTCTATTATTAAATGTCGTTTCCTCTTATGACACTGATAATGTAGCAGTTTTGTTTATTATTTTATTATTATTATTATTTGTGGTGATTAGGATTGAATCATTAGTGAACATATGAAATTAAATTTTTAATTAGATGGAT
Source organism: Viscum album (assembly GCA_963277665.1). Classification (NCBI taxonomy): domain Eukaryota; kingdom Viridiplantae; phylum Streptophyta; class Magnoliopsida; order Santalales; family Viscaceae; genus Viscum; species Viscum album. Next base: position 1,446,170,081 of record OY728142.1, on the reverse strand, counting down.
GAAATCATGAATTCTTACTTTCAGATATATATATATGCCTCTCTTGTTATTTTAAATGAAAATGGCTAGAGGATAAGACATGGGTCTCATATTAAGAACCCACATTTAGACTCTTCATGATCAGTAGGTTACCACATAAAAGGTTAGGAAATAAATGTTTTAGGATCACTATGTAAGGGAATTCCCTAAGATTTTTACTATAATATTGAGTGGTTTAGGTTTCCTAAGAGGCAGCTCAGGATGGACCCATTGGAAAGATGGATACACCAAGACACGTTCGATACATAGTCCTTTACATGTGATACCCAAGATAGAATCATAGTTACCATACCACGAGTGATACTAGGACTTTTGAAATGATCACCTTGGACGGGCTCGTGGTGTTTCATATAATTTAATGGATGTACCATAGTGATACAATAGGTATGAGCATAGACTCCACCTATGAAATTATCAATTATCGTATAAAAGTTCGAGATGTTTTTATTGATACTGCATAGAGTTTCATTATGCTTTGTGACACTTATATTTTTTCCTTTAGTGTTCTTGGTGTTGACACATGGATTATACCCCAAGACAAAGAACTAGCTTAGAGGTATACCCTTTTCATTGGTCATTCGTGTTACATAGGCCATGCTTTGTATATTCTTCTTTATCAGGTATCTCATTCAGACTTCAGGATAAGTCTGAAGAAGGTTGTATGGGATGGGTGTCCATATAAGAACCAGAAAAAAGTTATAGATATTTTTATTTATTAAAATTGCATGAATTTATTATATATAGAACACTGATATTTTTCTACAGCGTGAATCAGAATGGTTAGGACACAGTGGGTGGTGACCAACAGAGATTATATCTCACACTCTGCCCGAGTTTCATTTGGAACCTGATTAGACAATATGTTTACAGGTATGGATAAAGATAAGAATTACACACCCAATTCATGATTGGTTTTCTATTTTGGATGAACCTTGGGGGGGTTCCGATGACTGAGCCTATGCTCAAGATGTCATGTCAAAGTATTCAGTCATTTTGGTAGTTTTTGTTATCATGTGTCCTATTCCATTACCATGTACCCCTAAACATTTATTTATTTAGTTTTTGAATTGTACATTTACATCATCATGGTATCAATTACTAATATTCAACTTCTGTAGTTATTATTTATTCTATTAGGTCCTTTTCCTGCTTCTACTATTGTATTCTTTTTCACAATGATTCCATTATTTGTTACAAATATTATATACCGCTATATAATACCTTATACTATGAGGGAATAGTCTCCCCCTGGGATTAAAAAAGGACCTCGCTACTAGTTGGTAGCCTCTGTAATTTGGAGAGATGTTGTTGAGGTTTTATGGCCCACCATCTCAGGGTCCAGTTCAGTGGTACCCAGGGCAGGGCACTACAAAGTGGTATTAGAGGGGGTATTTTTTCTTTTGTATTAATATTAGGGTTATACCGGAGACTATGACATATGAATTTGGAATTTACCCTATGATTTGATGTAGCTTACCCAAGTAAATAGGAACCCTAAATTTCTTAGTTTGGACATTTCATTTATTTATTATTCAATTTATTATTGATACGACTTCACTATTGGGTGACACACCTTGTTTTATGTTGTTACTGGTATTGGTAATATTGAGATGATGATTTTGACTATTGCAGCCTGATGACATGAGGTTATTTCATTTACATTAATCATTTTAGGCACCATAAGGATTAAAATGACATGAATATTTCCATACCATATCTTCTTTTGGTGTGAATATTCATGTTTTCATGTGAGTGCTATTGTGTATAGCTATAATATATTACAATACTGGTTTGTATTAAATATAAAGTGTGTACGTGTCTCAGTGATCAATCTAAAACCTATGTTTTTTCTATCTAGACCCAAATATTGGAGTGGGCTATCTTTTGTGTAAAACTCAGAGGAAAGTCATGTTTCTACCCTCTTTACTTACATTCCTAACCAATTATTACATGTTCAAGGAGGCCTTGAACATACCCTTTTCTTACTACTCATTTATTTTTTTGCATTATCATCCATATAATCTTTTATAAGTTGTGCATTTGAAAATTCTATACCAATGTCATCCCAATGTCTTTATGTTGTATTCCTGGAGAGTAGCGATGAGCACATTTCAGAGTTGGTTGGTATAGAAACGCCTATAGTTCCACCTGTAGTGCCTCTTATAGATCCTCCTATGGTACCTCCTCCCCATCATTCATTGGGATCTAACACCCAATTTAGGGGTAGTCTTCCCAGGTTCATACATCCAGTTCAAAGTGTTCCCATTCCAACCCCAACTATGATAGAGCTTAAACAATACTTTTTTACAGCAACATCCTCCCACTATCTAGGGGATGGATGTCCAAATGATATAGAGTCATGGATAGGAGATATGAAATCCTTATTTGACCATATTGATATGCTTCAAGTGCAGAGGATCAAACATAATGTCTTTATGCTTCGTGACTCCTTCAAGCGTTGGTGTGATTTCATTTCTCAGGTAGACCAACCCCGAGATATGGATTGAGTAGACATCCAGAAAACTTTTTATGATCACTTATTTCTGTAGAATTTTATCTAAAATCATTCTAGATAGTTCTTATAACATTAGTAGGGATATAAGATAGTGTTAGAATATTATATTCACTTCACTAATCTCCAGGGTTTTTCTCCACCTTGGACTGGTGATGCACAAAAAATTGAGAGTATCTTTGACGGCAGACTCAGATATGTTATATGCTCATAGGTGAACACATTTAATTTTTATACCATTACATAGATCATGAGTTAGTTCCTAATTATATAAAAAATTCATAGAGAAGATGATCTTATGATCCATGGTGGTTTAGTTCTGAGGTAGGATGATGGTTCTTCAGGCAAATAGGAGTGATGTATTGAGGGTGCATGAGGGGGAAATTCCATACAAATGACACATACTAATAGCACTATCTTATTTCATCAATGAGGAAGGATTGTCCATAAAAAACCCAGTGCATGAGGAACCTGACATAATACTAAAATTGCAGCAAGATGGGTCACCTTCAGGGTTTCTTTCATTCATTTTCATTAGTATCTAGTGGTAGGGGATCCATTCCAGCGCCTCCATCAAGTATGGGATATAAAAATCCAGATTAGGCTGAGATTTTATTTTCCACCATCCAATCAGGATGAGGTAGTGGACAAGGAAATCATGTTCCAGAACACCAGTGTCAGGAGAGTGCACCTACTTAGGCTAGTCCAATAGCATCTCAGGGAAAATATTACGGACATATGTATGCAGTGTAGCTAGCACTCGTGGAGACGAGTCTTGGACCCTCTACAATTATAGGTATAATACTTGTGGCCTCTGCTTCAGTTTCTTCCCTTTTTTATATTGGTTCTTAAAAATCTTTCATATATGTTTCGACTATTGAGAGTTTGGGTCTCTCCATTAATTACATAAGCGGAATTATGTCACTTGACACTCTTTTGGGGGTCATAAGAAAGGGCGTATGCCTGGTCCACGATTTCCCCCTTAAGATTGTTGGAGACCATTTCTTATGTAATTTCTCCGTCTTCTAGATGACTGAATTTGATGTCGTTCTTGGTACAGACTGTATCATTTTTTTTATCATGAATAAGTAGATTTATATCACCGTTGAGGGTCTTTCACAACACCTGATGGTAACATGTATTTACACAAGGGAGAATGGGATATCCAAGTAGTTCAAGATAGACCTTAGCATTCTAGGATGAGTAGAGTGACAAATCTATTGGAAAGTCTCTTTATGAGTGATCAAGGAATACAATTACTAGAATTACCTCCAATTTTGGATCATTTTAGGGATGTATTCCCTGATGGTTTCATAAGATTAACTCTGGTGAGGGAAGTTGAGTTGACTATCAAGCTAGTGAAAAGTGTAGCACCCGTTTCCATTCCTCCTAATATTATGTCACCCACCTAGCTATATGAACTCAAGAATAATCTTAAAGATCTTTAAGAGAAGCGTTTTATGAGACCTAGCACATCATAGTGGGGTTCACCAATCCCTTTCTCCAAGAAGGTGAAAGATACCATCATATTGTGTATAGATTACCCTGAACTCAACCAGTTTACAGTAAAGATTCAGAATCTTTATCCTCATATAGATGAATTCTTAGACTAGATCTATGGAGAAACTATTTTCTCTAAGATTGATATGAGGTTGGCCTATGATCGGTTTCATGTGAGAAAAATTAGATATACCACATATAACATTCCAAAGAATGTACGCCTTATATGAGTTTTTTCTTTTTTTCATTCGTTGTGATGAATATTCCATTAGTTTTCGTGGATCTAATGAATCAAGTTTTCCACCCATCCTTTGAATCCATTGTGTTAGTCTTCATAGATGAAATATTGGTGTACTCTCACTCTAGATATGACCATGAAACCCATCTTGATATCATGCTGAGTACATTGAGTGAGATTAAGCTATAGGTGAAGCTCAGTAACTGCCACTTTTGGATCAATAAGGTTTACTTCATGGGTCATATCATATTTGAGGCAGTAAAATCATTTGACCTAGAGAGTGTGTGATTAAGGGTTTCATGGTATAATCCAAAGAATATTTTTGAAATATTTAGCTTATTATTGGATTTTTGGCTATTAGAGACATTTCATCCATGATTTATCCTTCTTATCAGTGCCTCTTGTAGCCATGAATAAGAAGGGTGTGTAGTTCATCTGGTCCGATGTTTCCGAGAAATCATTTACAGAGTTAAATGGAAGACTCACGTCCACTCCAATCCTGATTCTACCTGATCATGCTATAAGTAATACTATTTACTATGACGCTTTAGGAGTAAGATTGGGTGCAATTATGATGCAGGGTGATCGATTCATGGCTTATGGATCCTGCCAGCTGTAGCCTCATGATAGGAACTATCATACACATGAACTCAAATTTCTATGTGTGGTTCATGCTCTTTGATGTTGGAGACAGTACATATTGGGAGTGAGGATCCTTGTTTTTATGGATCTTAAATGCTTGAAATATATCTCCATATATTGAGACATAAATTTGAGGCACCACATATTGGATGAATAACTACAACTATTCGACATTGAGATTACTTATACCCCTAGTAATAGTAATGTCATGGATGATGATTTGGGTCACAAAACAAAGACACAAGTCATCCAGGAAGCTTGTAGTGATTGGAAGATGATTGCTTTGCTTTTTGCGATGTGTCTGGAGGTTTTGGAGCAGTGTGGAAAACAAGTACTAGAATCTCTTATAGTGACACAATCTCATCTAGAGTGAGTCCACATGAAACAAATATCTGATTTTTAGGGGTTTTTGTGAGGTAGAGTATCAAAAAATATATCCCACCTCCTGGTTAGGTTGCTGATAATAGTGGAAATATGCTCTATCATGGCTACGTATGGGTCCCTTATGATATTTGGAAAGAGCTGATGAGGAAATATCATGAAATTGTTGGGAAAGTTTGTCTTGGAATTACCAAGATTTACAAAGACATGCATCATTTGTACTGGTGGAATGGCATGATCAAGTAAATAGAAGTTTTCATTAACTGGTGCTCTACCTATCAAAAGGTGAAAGTAGAGCACCAATGACCTTCTAGACTCCTACAGACTCTACCCATTCCTGAATGGAAGTGGAATGACATCATATTGGATTTCGTTATTGGTATATTAGGATCTTATCAAGGAATTAATTTATTGTGGGTTATTATCGATAAGTTGGCTATAGTTGTGCACTTCCAACATATTTCGGACATCTTCTACATTGATTGGTTAGGGAGGATTTATATTACTGGGATAATTCAAATTCATGGCGTGCCCCATTCTATCATGTTGGACCGAGACAACCATTTATCATGGTGATTTTGAAAAGGGTTGTAGAAGGCACATGGTTCATATATTCTTTTGAGTACTCCATATCCCCCCCCAAACTGGTGGGCAGTCTGAGTGGACCATTCAGGTGTTAGAGGAGATGTTACGGTCTTGTATCCTTGGTTTTGGAGGTTCTTGGAGAAACATAGTCTCGTAGTTGAGTTTTCCTATGATAATAGCTGTTAGAAAATAATTTAAATGGATCCATATGAGTCCCTATATGGTATACCATGTCGATCATCTCTATGCCGGTTCAAAGAAGGAAAGATAGATCTTCTGGGTCCTCGTATCGTTCAGGAGTCTTCTGATCATGTCCAACTGATTCAGAACCATATAGACATAGCTCAGTCTAGAAAAAATACTTATAATAATAATTTTTGTAGACCTACGGAGTTTGAGGTGGGTCATCAAGTCTTTATGCATGTTTCTCGAAGGTTGGGTCATATTCGAACTAGGAGAGAAGGGAAGTTATCACCAAGATATATCGGGTTGTTCAAGATAGTGGAAAGAGTTGTGTCGGTAGGCAATTGGTTGTTGTTACCTCATATGTACCATTCCATACATGATGTCAGGAATGAATCTCAGCTTAAATGGTATCATCCAGACCCGTCTCATTCGTTTAATCATAACAATACTGAGATTCTGGCGGATGCATCATTCGACAAGCATCTGATTCGTATCGTCAATTTGAGCATGAAGGTTCTCCGAGGTAGGTATGTTCCCCTAGTCCCGGTGTTATTGAAGCATAGACGCATTCGGTATGAGACCTAGGTGTTGGATACTGATGTGTGTGATCATTGGTCAAGAAGTTTCTCAGGTGATGTTCCCCTACCCTCAGAATGGAAACTCATGGATGAGTTGTGTAACAACCCAAACATTTATCAATGAAATTTCTCCCTTCTATTGGTAATGTCATATAGTAGAATAACATAAATAACCTTAGAAAACACAATTCCACATAATTTTTAAATGAAATTCTAAATAATATGTGACCTTTAAAGCATATCCCTTAATCATAATCTTTCCACTTCTACGATGTGAATTTCAAAAATTTGACATACACGGTTGCGATCAGTTAGATGTTTGGAGTCTGATTGGACAAACATAATTATTTGGTGGATAGTAACATACCATTATGAATAGTAATGTTACCTTGATGAATATAAATATAAATGTTATGAATAGTAAATTGAAAAAGTGAATAGGTACCTTAATAATGATAGTATAAATAAAATTAATTCATCATATAAGTGACAATATGATATAATAATATTCTACATTTTATATTTTTATATGTCATGAATATTTAATGATTAATTAAATAAATTAAATGAAATTTTATTTTCAAAAAATTTATTCATAAACTAGTATATTGATGTCTTATGACTATATGATAATTTTACAATACCTTAATTAATTTTTTTAAATGTTAGAGCATCAGGTTTAATTTAAAAATTTGCATTTTTTCAAGTAAATTATGATTTTAATTAAATATTAAATTACATATTTTTATAAAATTATTTTAATAAAATGGAGTTAATGTTTTAGATCTACACATTGAAAAATGTTTAGGGTGAATTATTGATATTTTTATGAAATACTCGAATTATTGGTGAATAGTGAAATACGGTAATTTACAGTATTAATACATTATAAGTTAAATCCACTATTACTAACATCATGAGGGATTTAATCACCCAAATATCATACTCATATGCCCTATTTACTGAATTTAGTCAGGTAATCATCACTATTTCTTATCTTTATGGAAATTGATAAATTAATGAAATATATATTGAGAAAACAACTCTCCCCTCCACTATAAATACCACCCCTCACAACCTCATTTCCTCACACCTATCAAGCTTCAATACTTATAAAAATTCTGCAAAAAACGTTTCTTTATCCTTAATACTATGTCCAAGAACTCTTGGACTCATCCAAAGACCAATATCAGGTTCCATGAGGAGGATCTCAAGAGGAAAATTCAAGAGGTAATTTCTCTCTCTTATTTCTTTTAAATTCCTTTCAAATTTCATTTCTTTTATTCTATTATCCTAAAATTATATTATCCAAATTTCATGACAACTTTATAATGATTGATATAATGGTATTATATCATGTTAATGGAATATTATTCATTATAAACCTCCCTCTATCTCTTTGTTTATAAAATGGAATCGTCACACGTGATGTGTTAATTTACATACATCATTGGTGATACACTTCCATTTTCCATAAATGCCTTCAAGGATGTCAATAAAACCATTAAATGTTTGAATAAAAATATTTAAATATTTATTTATTAACCCATTTTATGTTATATAAACATGTTTTATAAATAATACTAAATGATAAAGCAAAACATATCCGTTGTGATCCAAAAACCGTCCAAATTAACCTAAAACAATCATCATTAAATATAAACTAATGATTCATCATCATGGTATATAAAAAAATTCATCATAATATCAATTAATATCCTAGAAGATCATTAATATCATGTAATAGAAATTTTTTATGTTTATTCGTGTTCTACATGAACTTCCAATCATGTGTACATGTGAACCATTCATGAAAAATTAGAAAATAAAACACCCCCGAACAATGAATCTAAACTCTATAACTCATCCAAAGTCTCAAAATAGAACTTAATAAAACCATAATGAATCAATTTAATTTATAAAATTTTATTTAATTGTTAATTAATTAATCTAATGTGATCATATAAGACATTAAAGTGAAGAAAGTGTTCAGACACAAGGTAAGGGGAATTCTCGAACCCAACTTTCTTTCTTCTGGTTTTACCTGTTTCACTCAATTATTAGTACGGTTATTCCTTAAAAATAATTTATTCATAATTATATTACCTTTTATGGGATATAAATGTTTTTCACTTGAGTTTATGTCAGACACAAATTTTTCCAAAATAACTCTTCTTTCAGAAACACGCATTTTACTTCTCACTCAAGGTTTAATATTCTTATATCAAGTGTGTTATTCCCTCTCTCATTTGGGATCCCAAAGTTTAAAAATGTATGATTTATTAAATAAATACCATTCATTTACTTGGGTTATTTATGACCAATATTGATATACCTCCTATGTGACATGTATGATAATGTTAACATTATGATGTGATAGGTGCACCCGGAATTATAAAATGCTCTAATTCATTAGGTAATGTGATGAATCTCATGATGAAAAGTGAAATATGAATGACCATGATGCTATATTTTTTCATAAATATTTGTTGTATTTAACCACTAAGACATAAGGTTTCATTTTTAGGCATTGAAACTTTTCAAACCTTTTATTAATTATTCCTATAATGTTTATGATCATATGCCTATGTTATGATGATAATGACTATGCTCACACCATGTTGTATTGTCTCATGTTCTTATCCACTTATTGGGATTTTATCTCACCCATTTTTTATGTATATCCTCAGGTGATTACATGTAATAAATATAACTCAAGGGACAATAAGAAGCTAGAGAAGAAGAAATTATATAAATGTTTATGTTTTATATTGTAAAAGTTATATTTGGTCCTAGTTTCCACAAGACACTAAAACATTGGATCCTATTTCTCTAATGTTTTTTGTTTTTTTCATATTTAAAATGATGTAATAGTAATGTATGAAAAATTAGGGTCGCTATAGTTGGTATCATAGGATGGTTTGGTTAATTTGGGAATTAGGAATAGGGATCCTAAGTGAAAACCCTTAGAATGAGACTAAGAATAAGTAAGCACCCAAGAATATTTTATAAACACAGGGATCCCATAAGGTATTATTTTAGTGTTAATTGAAAAAAGGAATAAATTTTTGATGATTTGTTGACTTATGTTTTCTTCTAACCTTTATTATTTTAGAAAATGGTGGGATCCAAGAGAAAATAGACAAATAACGCGTATGAGGGACAATGCAGTGATTGCATTTACAACAGCCCAAATGCTTTGGGAGGTGGAGTTAAAAACATCATAGAAATGCTTACCCAATTGTCTTAATTTATGTATATTATCCTCAATAATGTGGAACATACTTCTTCACCTAAGAGGTAGAAACTAATTTTTGAGTGTTTTATGCAGCAACAACCACCAACGTTTAGTGGATCATCTATTCCACTTGTTGTGGAACAGTGGGTCAAATCAATGGATAATATCTTTCTTGTGCTTCATTATTCTGAGATAGATATGGTTACTCTGTAAGTTTATCATCTCGATGGATAGGTCGGCCAATGGTGGGATTTTATTAAGAACACCAAGACAAGGGATGAAATTTAAGAGATGAAGTGGGAAGAATTTAATATTTCTTTTCGTAACAAGTATTTCCCACAAAATCTTTATATAAATATGGATAAAGAATTCATAAAGACAAAGAAAACTGATGAAGAATCTATCATGGCCTACGAAGTTAATTTTACAATGATTTCAAGGCACACTTTGGAATTTCTTATCAACAATTATAGAAAAATTGATATATTTTTATATGGATTAAAACATCTCATTAAAAAGGATCTTGCAATTCGAGACAATGGGAGTTATGACTATGTTGTTCAATATTCTCTCAAAGTAGAGATAGATTTTGGATAATGATACCATGGTAATGTTGATAATAAATAAAACATGGTGTTTCATGCTAAAGGATATAATGAGAAAGGTGGAAAGAAAACTCAACCACCCACATGTCAAAAATGTGGGAAGAAGAATCAGGGTAACTACCTCAAAGGGAAGAGGAAATGCTTCACATGTGGGAGAGAATGACACCAAACTAAAGAGTGTCAAAAATACATGATAATGAAGGAGAATTGGGGGAGGAAAGGGTATCTCCACTGATGGTCCAATGCTACAACAATAGGGTTTATGGGTACTATAAAATCCAATGAACTAAACCTCGAGTCCTCGAGGGTAATCAGTGTTAGAAGCCAACAAATCCAAAGGAACAAGGGAAGTATTATTCCATCAAAACTTCAGAAGTGGTGCAATAAAATGAATTCATACAAAGTACACTTACTATTCACTCTATAATGGAAAAAAGAATTATTTTATTTTGGTTCTACACATTCCTCAATATCTCACTAGTTTTTTAGAACTATTTAATTGAATCCCCAAAATATTGAAGTAGAGATATCAACAAAAACACCAAGTAGTGAAATCATTGCAACCCAAATGTTGGAATATTCTTCTGTTGGCATATGTGGGATGATTCTTCCAATGAATCTCGTGATACTTTCCTTGGTAAATTTTATTTCTATAATGGGAATGGATTGGATCTCGTTGTATAGAGTAAATATCAACTATCAAGAAAAGGAAACATTTTTTAATTTACCATACCATCCCATAATCCTATAAAAATCAAAGGATGATCATGAATCTCTTTTAGAAAATCCTTCAATGGTGTGGGTGTTGGTTCCATGTAAACAAGAACACCTAGCTTAATTTGTTGAGTCAAAGTAAAGTTTCAACCAAGTAGAAATTCCTATCGTGAGGTAATATAGTGATGTATTTCTTAAATAGTTACTCGGACTTCCACTAGATCGTGAGGGAATATAGTGATTTATTTCTTAAAGAGTTACCTGAACTTCCACTAGATCATGAGTTATAGTTCATAATAGAACTCATAATAGGATCTACTACTATCTCGACGTTTCTCTATAGGATAGAACCTATCGAACTAGAGGAGTTAAAGAAGCAGCTAAAAGGGCATTTGGAAAAAGGGTTCACACACCCTAGTACATCACCTTGGGGTGTGCCATTTCTCGTTGTGAAGAAGAAGGATAGATCAATGCGACTGTGTATCTATTATCAAGAACTCATCAAGATCAACATAAAGAACAAGTATACACTTCCAAGGATTGATGACTTCATCGATCAGTAGCAAGGAGCCCAGTATTCTAAAAGTTGGATATTAGTTCTAGATACCATCAACATAACATGAAGACCGATGATAGTCAGAAAACCACCTACCATACAAGGTATGGGCACTATGAGTTTTTGGTGATTCCATTTGGAGTTATTAATGCCCCTGAAATATTCATGGTTTTGATTAATAAAGTTTTTATACATTACCTCTATAAATTTGGGGTAGTGTTTATCGATTTTATTCGTATATACTCTAAGAGAAAGGAGGAACATGATAAACTTCTAAGGCTTGTGCTAGAGATATTAAGGAAGGAGAATTTGTACACTGACTTCAGAAAGTGAGACTTTTGGGTGAATTTAATCACATTCATGGGACATGTGATCACAAGTGAGGTAAAATATGTAGACCCTTCAAAATAAAAGGTGATTCAGGAATAAACCATACCCTCCAGTGTCAAAGAAATTCATAGTTTTCTTGGATTATCAGGGTACTACCGATGTTTTTTATGAAAGTTCTAATGATTGTCAAGCTCTCTAACTAAGTGTATAAGGAAAGGGGTAAAGTATGTCTGGGAATAAGAATGTAAGGAAATCTTCAAGGAGCTAAAGAGAAGGCTGATCACTGCACATGTACTCACATTACTAAAAAGTGGAGAAATTTTTGTGATATAAAGTGATTCTTCCAAGAAATTCATGGGTTGTTTACTCATGAATAATGATAATGTGTTGCCTATTCCTCATGGTAGTTGAAGAAAAATGAGAATAACTACCTGGACCATGATCTGGAGTTATCAGTTGTAATTTTTTCCATGAAAATGTGGTGGCACAACCTATATAGTGAGAAGTGTGACATATATACTGATAAAAAGAGCCTAAAGTATATATTCATACAAAAGAATCTCAACATTTGTCAAAGGAGATAATTAGAGCTAATCAAAGACTAAGACTTATTTATTCACTATCAATCTGGAAAGGCGAATAAGTTAGCTGCTGGTCTTAGTAGAAAAGAACTTGCTACTCTATCCATGTTGTAGATTGAGAAATATTCTATCATTATGGATATTCAAAGGATTGATTTGGAAATCATAATTAAATTGAATATGTCCTAACTTTACCAAATTATTTCCCAGATATATATGTAAGAGATGATTAAGGAGGCATGAAGGGATGATCTGGAGTTACAAAAGAATGTGAATACTATAAAAGGAATGAAAGATACAAGATTTTTATATTAATAATGATGGTGTGATTCAGTTTAAAATGTGTCTTTGTGTTCATTCACCACCTGGGATGAAGATGGATATATTTTATAATGTACATATATAACCTTTTTTTATTCCTCCTTATAGCACAAAGATGTACCATGATCTCCAAGAACACATTTGGTGGGTAAAAATGAAGTAAAAGATTGTTGAGTATATCTCAAGGTGCTTGATATTTCAACAAGTTAAAGTAGAGAAATAGAATTCCAAAGGGATAATTAAACCATTGACTATACCCATGTTGAAATGGGATAATATCACTATGGACTTTGTCATGGGTCTCCCAAAGATATCCAAAGGAAATAATGTGATATGGGTTATGGTGGGGAGACTCACAAAGACTCCCCACTCTATCTCTATTTTGGAATATCCATCACTTGAACAACATGAAAAGATATATGAGTAATAATTTGTCCAACTGCATGTGGATCCACTCTCAATTGTATATGATCGTGATCCAAGGTTCACATCTAAATTATAGAGGTGTCTTCAATATTCCTTGAGTAATGAATTGAATTTCAGCATGACCTATCACCCCCAAACTAGTGGAGAATCTGAAAGGAATATTAAAACACTCAAATATCTTTTAAGAGCTTTCTCACTAGAATTCAAGGGTGTATGGGATCAACATCTCCCATTGGTTAAGTTAATATACAAAAATGGCTTCCACTCAAGTATTCAGATGGCTCCATATGAAGCTCTCTATGGAAAGCGATGTAGAACTCTAACCCATTGGGATGCATTTTTGGAATTAATGATACTTGAACCTAATCATGTAAAAGAGATGATAGAAAAGGTTTAAGACATCCATAATCATATCAAAGCTGCTCAGAGTCAGCAAAGAGATATGCTGATAACTGTCTAAGGAACTTGGAGTTTGACATTGGTGATGAATTCTTCCTTCAAATAACACAATAGAAGAGAGTCATGTGGTTTGGAAGGAAAGAGATGCTAATACCAAGGTACATTGGACACTTTGTGGTCCTTGATATCATAGGATCTCTATACTATTGGCTTGCACTCCCACCGATTATAGCTCAAGTTCATGATGTGTTTCATATATCACTCATGAGGAAGTATATACCATATCCCTCACATGTACTGAACTCAAAGGTGGTACAACTTGAAGATGATCTCTCTTATGTGGAACAACTAGTAAATATTATGAACCCGAGATATATGATTATATGAAACAAAAACAACCTTGTCAAAGTGTTGTGGGGGAACCATAAGTGTGGAGAAGATGCTTGGGAACCGGAGGATTTGATAAAGGAGAAGTGCCATCACCTGTTTATGTAAAAAAAATTCGGGGGTGAAATTTCAAAGGGGGGGGGGAGAATGTAACAACCCAAAATTTTATCAATACAATTTCTCCCTTCTTATGGTAATGTCATACAGTAGAATCACATAAAATAACATTTGGAAATACAATTCAACATAATTATTAAATGAACAACTAAATACTATGTGACCTTTATAGCCTAGTCATTAAATTTAATCTTTCCACTTCTATGATTTGAATGTCTAAAATATGACAATCACGATTGTGATCTATAAGATGTTTGGATTTCGATCGGACAAACTTGTTTTTTTGGTGAATAGTAACATAGATTTATGGGTAGTAATGTTACCCTTATGAATAGTAATATATCCCTTATGAATATTAAATCGCCTGAGTGAATAAGAACCTTACCAATAACAGTGTAAGTACAATTTATCCATCCTATAAGTGACAATATGCTATAATTATATTATAGTGTTTTTATTTATTAAGACATAAATATTCAATGATAAATTTAATATTTTAAAGGAAAATTTATTTTCATAAAATTTATTAATAAACTAGTATTTTTATGTCTTATTATTATATGATAATTTTATGAGACCTTAATTAAATATTCAAAATGTTAAAGGAGGAGTTTTAATTTTAAAATTTTTATTTTTTCAAGTAAATTTTGATTTTAATTAAAAATTAAATTTAATATATTTAGCTTATTATTTTCTTAAAATTGAGTTCATTTTTTAAATATAAACATAGAGAAATTGATTCGGTGAATGTTTGATATTTTTCTGAAATACTTGAATTTTTGGTGAATAGTAAAATACAATAATTTACAATATTAATAAATTATAAGTTAAAACCACTATTCCTAACAACATGAGTGATGTAAGAACCCAAATATAGAAATTTAATTCCTTATTTACTATATTTAGTCATGGAATAATCACTATTTCTGGTCTTGAGGGAAATTAATAAATAATGAATTAAATATTGAGAAAAAACTTATCCCCTCCACTATAAAAACCACCCCTAACAACCTCATTTCCACACACCTATAAAGATTCAATACTTTTCCACATTCTGACCAAACCTATTCCTTATACCCTCCCCCACATCCATGAGCTCTTGGTCCTATCCAAATACCAATACTTGGTGCCGTCAGGAGGATCTCAATAGGAAAATTCATGAGGTATTTTCTCCCTCCCTTTTCTTTCAAATTCCTTTCAAATTTCTCTTATCCTCAACATCACTTCTCCAAAAGTCATGATAACTTCAGTATGATTGATATAATGGTATGATATCATGTTAATGGAATATTATTCATTATAATCCTCCCCACTCACTTGTTTATGGAAATGATATCGTCACTAGTGATGTGTTAATTTACATACATCATGTGTGATGCACTTCTATTTTCCTTCAACGCCTTCAAGGATGTCAACAAAACCAATAAATAGTAGAAAAAAGATTATAATAAGTATTTATAACCCCTTTTATGTTATATTAATATCTTTTATACATAATAATAAATGATAAAACAAAACATGTTCATTGTGATCCAAAAACCGCCCAAATTAACGTAAAATGAAAATCATTAAATTTTAACTAAAGATTCATCCTCAGGGTACAAAAAAAAATTAATTATAAGATCATTTAGATTAATGAAATATCATTAATATCATGTAATATCTATTCTGGATGTTTATTAATGTTCTACATGAACTTCCATTCATTTATACAAATGAACCATTCATGAAAAATAAGAAAAAGAAAACTCCCAAACAATGAATTTAAATTCTATAACTCATCGAAAGGACCATAAAAGAACTTAATAAAACCATAATTAATTAATTAAATGTATAAAAGGTTCTTTAAGTGTTAATTAATGAATCTAATGTTATTATATAGGACATTAATGAGATGAAAGAGTTCAGACACAAGGTAAGGGGAATTCTCGAACCCAACCTTCTTCCTTATGGTTTTCCCTCTTTCATTATATTTTCAGTATAGTTATTGCTTAAAAATCATTTAATAATCATAATATTACCTTTTCTAGGAGATAAAAGTTTTCCACTGGATATTATGTCAAACAAATTTTTTTCCAAAAGAACCCCTCTTTCATGAACACACTTTTTACCTCTCACTCATGGTTTATGGTTCCTGTATCAAGTATGTTATTCCCTAATTTATTTGGGAACCAAAAGTTTAATATTGTATGATGAATGAAATAAAATGCATTCCATAACTTGGGTTATTTATGACCAAGATTGATAGACATTCTAGGTGTCATGCATGATAATGTTAATGTTATGATGTGATGGGAGAGCCCAAAATTATATAGCACAATATTGATATTTTGATGTGATGGGTGCTCCCAAAATTATACAGCACTCTAATGCATTGGGTAATGCGATGTATCTCATGATTAAAAGTGAACTATATGTGAACATGATGTTATCGTTGGTCACAACTATGTGTGGTATTTGACAACTAATACATAAGGTTTCATTTTATGCATTTCCACTTATCAATCCTTTTATTAATTATTCTTATCATGTTTATGATCCTATGCCCATTTTCTGATGACAATGATTATGCTCACCCCATGTTTTATTGTCTGATATTATTATCCTCTAACTATGATTTTAGTTCACCCCTTTTTATGGATATCATCAAGTGATTATGTTCACTAAGGAGAAATCAAGGGCTAATAATAATCTATAGGAGAAGAAATTAAATTATTGTTTATGTTTTATGTTGTAAAAGTTATTTTTTTCCTAGCTATGCCAAGACACCAATACTTTAGATCCTCTTTGTCTAAAGATTTTTTTTCAACCTTAAAATTATGTAATGGTAATGTAAGAAAATGTATGTTCACTATAATTTGTCTCAATGAGGGGAGATTATAACATCCTAACACTAAAAAAGGTACAAACCATTAATTTTTTTTAGTCCACTTCCTTAAAGAGACCGAGGGCACACACCCATGTGATATATTGTAGATCTGAATCAGTAAATAATTCATTTCATGGTTCTTTATGATTATGAAAAATAATCCACTATGCCCTGATGCAATGTGTAGGTTAAAAGTAATTAAAATGATTAAAATAAAAAATATAAATTTAAAGAAATAAAAAAATGAAAAATTTATAAAATCAAATAATAAAATAAAAATTATCTCGAAGAAAAGTGAAGATAATTAAAATGAGATTATCCTATTATTATTATTATTTTATTTCTTATCTCCTTTTTTTACTTTATTTTATTTTTCCTTATTTCTTTTCATTTCTTTTATTTTATTTTTATTTATTTACTTTATCATTCCTTTATCTTATTTTATTTTTTTCTCTCCTATTCCTCTAATTTCATCTCCACCAGTGCACCTCCCCCTTCCTTTAGCACACCTCCCTCTTCCCCAAGTGTGTCCCTCCGACCTCCTATTCGAAAGTCCGCTGCACCTCCGATTCTCCTCCAATTTAGTCATAATATAAAGAGATATGAATCTCTTGATAAGGATTATCATCCAAACCAATTAGTTTTGGGTTTCATTCTCTCTTTGTCACACAATCTTCCGTGTAATATTTTTACCTGAAATTGGGGGTTTTGTTAAATCCTCTGATTTCATCCATTTTAGGAAAAATGAACGGTTTTCAGGGGTTTTGGGGTATAGTATGACTATGAGGTAGGGTTCCCATGTTATTTCCAATAATTTATTTTCTTATTTGAATTTTCACTAGTGTTCCACTTGTCGGTGCTTACTGAAGAAGCTCAAATAATGCGTATTAATTTACATAAACAATTTTTTATTGATCTTTGTGATCTTTTTAAAGGAGAAACGTGTTTTAGGTTGTTGACAAGCCATTGGACTCCCCTTTTAGTGTTACAACATAATTGGCCTATTTAACTATGGCCTTTAATTTTTAATTTATTATTTATGTGTGCATGTTTGATAATTCTAGATGAATTTTTAAATTGAATAAATTATTTAGGATAAATCATAAACCATGAATTTGGTTTCCATTTGAATTTTTTTCATAAAAAAATTTATTTTATAAGTCTTTTAATGATTTTCTATTATTGAATGTAGTCACCTCAACTTACATAGATAAAGTACTAGTTTTGTTTAATATTATGTTATTATTATTAGTTGTGATTATTAGGCATGAAAAACTAGTAAGAAAGTGGCATTTAATGGTTAATTAAATGGATAAAATCATGAATACATTATATATAATATATTTCTTCCTCTCTTGTTGTTTTAAATGAAATAGGTCCAGGGAGAGAATGTGGGTCCCATATTAAGAACCGACATTTGGACTCTCCATGCTTGATAGGTTACCACACAATGCACCATGTAAGTGATGTTTTAGGCTCACTAAGAAAGGGATTTCCCCAAGATTTTTTCTATAGTATTGGTTGATAATATTTCCCTAAGGGGAATCCGAGGAAGGACCCGTTGGAAAGATGGCCACGCAATGCCTCAGATGAAACTCTATCCCCTATGTTGGATACCTAGGATAGACTCATAGTTACCCTTCCACAAGTGATACTTGGACTTCTAAAAGGATCACCTTGGATAGGCTCATAACATTGGTTATAATTGAATGGATGTACCATCATGATACCTTAGAGACATGATCAGACTCCACCTCTGAAATTTTCAATTTTTATATAAATGTTTGTGTTGTTATTATTGATACTATAAAGAGTTTCCCTATGATTTGTGATACCTCTATTGTTCCTTTAGTGAGCCTAGTGATAAAACATGGATTATACCCCTAACCAAAGTACAAGCTTGATGGAATTCCATTTTCTTTGGTTTGTCATGTTACTTAGGAATTTCTATATATATTTTTATAGGGTATCTCATTTAGACATCCGACTAAAGTCTAAGTAGGTGGTATGGGATGGGTGTCCACATAGGAACCCGAACCAAGTTAGAATTATTTTTCATTTATTCCAATTTCTTGTATTTATTATATATGGAACACTATTATTTTTCAACAACACAAAACATAAATTTTTAGACATCATGGGTGATGGACTAATGAGATTATATCTTACACCATGATCTGGTTCCATTTGGTACACGAGTAGAATTTATTTTTTCAGGTTTTGATATAGTGAGGTGTGCTACTCCTGATGATTGATTAATTTTCTATTTTTAATGGTGCTTGGGAGAAGAGAACTGATCCTATGCTCGAGATTCCATGTCAAAATTTTCAGTCTTTTTGGTAGTTTTTGTAAGCATGAAGCCTATGATTGTTCCTCATACCATTGCACTTTTATTTGTTTACTTTTTAAATCATACATTGACATCTTCATAGTATCTATTTTGACTATTCGTCTTCTATATTTATTATTTATTCTATTGGATCCTTTATCTTATTTTACCAATGTATTATTTTTCTCTATGATTTCTCTATTTGTTACATATATTATATACCATTGTGTAATACCTTGTCTTATGGTGGAATAGTCTCCCTACAGACTTAACCAAGTCCCTCACTACTAGATGAAAGCCTCTAGTGTTTGGGGAGATGCTCTTGAGATCTTTTGTCCCACCATCTCGGGTCCCGATTTGGTGGTACTTGGGGCGGGATGATACATTTATACTAATATAAAATTCATATATCAAAAATAAATTACAAAATAAAATATCCATTTTGAAAATTTATTCTCAATATTTTAGATTATATCCAACAAGAAATCACAAGAATGTATCCTTAAATTTTCTTTATACTTTTTAATGCTACTATGACTGGTGGTTTTGTTTCTACCCTTCCATTATTGGAACATTTAGAGATTATGATGTGTATTTACAATGGATGTAGAAATATTCATAGTGATTATAATTATAAAATTGTCTAACAACAATATAATGTTTGTCCTTTATATTTATAAGTAAATTATAATTTTATAATAATTCAAGGCCATTATAAATTCAATAAAATGATTTATAAGACTAAAGTATTTGTGATAAATTTATAATATTAAACTGAATAAATAAAATGAAAATTCAAAATTGCATTTGGGTTCATACGTCATTGGATTACTATCTCATTTTGATAATCTATAATTCCTCACCATAGTTAATGTGTTATAGTGGTTTAATGGGTGAAAAACACTTCTTACATAAAACTAAACCCCTGAAGGTCTTAGTTCACACTATTAAATTATAATAAAGTTAAATGAATCACAATTTAATAAAATTCTCTAAAATAAGATTTTAGATAATTGTCCAATTTTACTAATGCCATAATTTTTTTCTAAACACAACTTAATATGTTATCATTAGGAAATTTAGAGATATTACATCAAGATATAATGGATAACATGATTAGAGACTTAATTATAAAAAAATTTGTTGGTGGTCTCATCTAAATTATATTGAGTTTTCCCATTATTATATAGTCGAATACATTGAATAAAATACATGAATTATAGAGATATTATGGAAGAATAAATAAATTTGATTTATTTTATATATTAAATCAATATTTTTTTTGTGTTTCATGTTTCAATAACTGTGAAGTTCAATCAGTTAAACATTATTTTAGTAATAAAAGATTGATTATAAAAAGAATATCACTTCCTATTTGAAATATTGAGTGTGTTCAGGATACCGATATGTGTTTTACAGTATTACATTGGTTATCCCTTTGAAATATATTTTCATATTTTCTTGCTATTATATTTTATATTTTCATATTGTTATTTTTATTATTGAACTTTGTATGAAAAAATCATTGAGTTGAAACACTAAATCTCTTGTTCTATTGATTATCATATCAAAAATTTTCAATTCAAGTTTTTTCATGAGTGGTTCTATAATTATATATCTACCTATATTTTATTCCATTTTCATAAAAAATAATATTTTAAAAATTACACATACATCATGTAATTGAAATATGGGATATTTTCAGTTTCAAGACCTATGTGAGTCAGGTAATAAAGAATTATCAGTCAAAATTAACCAAATATATGATAGTATTTTTATTTTGGACTGAAAATATGTGATTATATATTTTATTTATTTATATTTAATATTTGAAATTTTTACTTTAATAATGTAACATAAAATAATGATGTTGGTTATATATCTATTGGTATAAGAGGTTATAATATTTTATTGATGTATATCATCAATAATATGTATATTCATGGTTTCAATTTACATTGTTAATTTGTGAATGGATTGATATATTTTAAGGTTCAGGATTTATTAATTTATAGTTTTCATTAGAAAACATTTAAAATATGTTATAATAAGAAAACTGATCATTCAATGAACCCATTATATTGGAATTAAAATCCTATTAGTTGTTTTTTATCATGTAATCGAATTCAAACCTGAATGTTGTCATGAAAACATATAGATGGTGTATGGTTGTAAATTAATTAAAGGAGATAAAAATTAATTTATTTTCAAATTAAACTATTGAAAAAAATATGATATCTTTATCAGATAAATATATTAAATGTTTTAGGTGGATAATTGAATAATAAAACATTAATTTTTATGTCCAATGTTTGGTAATATATAATATTTTTAACATATATTTTTAATTTTTTATAAGTTATTTAAATTTTTATAAAATAGTTGTAAAAAAATTCGGAAGTGTTATAGAATTGTACATTTATATATGTTGATATTTCATATAGAGTGCTAAATAGTTGTGGTTTCATATTTTATTTCATATTCACACAAATTTTATTATTTATTTGAATATTTGTTTAGTTATTAGTATCTACATTACGAATATTAAAATCATTTATTGATTAAAAGATTTTCGAACATTTTTTTTTGGATTTGACTAGTCATCTAAAAAACAGTGGGGATCAAACAAATTGATTTTTTCATGGAACTATGGTATCTATAAATATATGTTATTTTAATGATCATTTAATTGATTGAAATAATGAATGATATTTATTTTTAATAAAAAATTACTATCATAAGTAGCCACTATAAATTCACCTCGATGAATTATAAATTGAATTCATTCTCTTATTGGATAATAGATATATAGTTGTTCGATATTTTAGCAATTTTAAAATATAAAAATCATAGATATTCAATATAATTATTATGAAAAAGGATATTATTTTTTATTGAAAGTTAAATTTTACCTCCCTTCCTAATGTGTTTAGTCTTACATGTATAACCAAATGTTTAAAAAATATATATAACAAGGTATGGATGATTATAGAGCACTGGGGACCATATATGAGAAACCTAAACATTTTTATGTGAGTTTTGACAAGAATTATTCCCTCACAATGGCATGATATGATTTTATATTGGGTTTATGAGGTTGCATTAGTTATTGTTAATTTATTAAATATTTGAGGATTAATTTATAATTAATAACCCAGTTAACATAATATGTAAATATAACTGATCTAGGTTATAATTCACATAAAAAGTCATGGTATGATACATATCACTGATATAAAACTCAATATGTTTGATAGACTAGATTTGATTCTTGTTAAAAAATCATTTTTATTCAAATTCATTGTATTTCATAGTACAAAATTCATGGGAATAATTATTTGAAATTATTTATTTGTATTTATGGTATCTAAGTGATATCACTTATCAAATGAAAGTAGGGATAAGTACTCTCTAGGTAATTTATCCCCATATTATATGTTTTATAATTAATATATAATTTTGAAAACAATATATATATATTATGATTCATATTTTTCAATGATTAATTATATATATTCATTTGAAATATTCTGACATTGGTTGGAACAACAACAAGAGGAGTAATGAAATAATACTGTTTATAGATATTATATCCTCCTGAACGAAATATGTCATTATGGAATGAACAATATATTTATGTTTGGAATAGTGGACCCATTACATGTAATTGTGTGAGTGGATGTAATCTGAGTTTTGAGACTTGGTCACTTGACACAACCTAAACTATTACCTTTCTATTTCTAAACAATGAATAAAAAATGTTAAATGTGTTATTTATAAATACTATGATAGTAAAACAACATATTTATGTAATATATATATATATATGGTTTTGTACTTGGAATAAATTTCCCATAAATTGTTATATACTTTCCCATATATAATAAGAACCTTTCAGTATTATGACTATAATTTTATATATATGACCTATGGTCAATATAAATTAACATGATAGTACATGAATACTTTCATACTATTTGGTGTTAGAGGCTCATATGATTTATCTGTTGGGTTGGAATTATACAAATATGACACAAGATGTAGTGAATTAGGTCTTTCCAAAAATCTCTGCAGATTCAATTTTACAAATTGGTTTGTGATTTTTGAAAATATGTAGCATTCTCTTCTGTATGAAATTTTATAAGCGGATAAAATGAATGAATGAACACAAAAGTTTTATAGTGGTTCTGAGCACAAAATCTCATAGTGCACTCCACCAACTCTCTCTCTACGAGCTTGGTGAATTTCACTAGAAAGGTCCTCTTATCAATGGACCTCCAAATTCACATATGAGTGAAAGCAGTTGAAACCTTTAAAAACTAGTCTAAACCGATAATTCTTGTTATTTTCAACAGGGAACTGGTAAAACCACATCTTAGTATTAGAAGTTGATACTTAATCCACAACTGAGTATGAGCAGTTGAAAATCCAATAAATAAAAAGGGATTGATTTGTAGATGGTTCCGGTTGATATTCACAAATGAAGAAACATAAATTGATAGTAGATATATCTTATTCTTCTTTAGATAATAAGATTACTAATGAATGAATAACTTTGATGTGATCCCGGTTGCAAATTATCTTCTATAATAATGGAAAAAAACATCAGCAACAATCTTATAGTAGTATTAGGTTGGAATATGTATGTCCCCAAAGTCTAGCCTCTTTATAATCTAATATATTAGATCATTAATTACAATAGCACTGTAAAATATATTCATAAGAATAAAGTCATATTTTTGAATGTTGTATCACCTATAAGACAAAAGGATACACTGGTAGAACATCTAGAATAGACTGCTTGATGCATTATTCCATCTCCAAGAAAATCGCCTTATATAATGTTGAAATTCATGTTCAAAACAATTTTGGGAAGTTATAAATTAACTTAATAATAGTATTGATTTTCTCCATTGAATACAATTCATGAATCGATCATAGTGATATTTTATCATATCTTTAATCCTATTAAGACCGTTGTTGAAATTTCTGATAAAACATTCTATTTTAAACATCTCACGTTGAATAGTGAAATGTATGGTTCCTTGATGATATGAAAAAAATAAGAATTGTTGGTTTCTACAACATAGCATTCATTCTCCAAATGTATAGTTGAAAAAGTGAGGTTGGTCATAAAATTGAGGTTTAGGAACCATACATTGGACTCCTAAATGTTGGGTTCCTTATGTATTTAGGGTTCATTAACCATACTCTCTTCACTTAAAAAACACAAGGTTCTATCCAAATATAAGTATATTTTACTCTAATTATCTTATAAAGTAGGCCTGATGATCCATACATACTATTCTAAACATAGGGTCCATTCCTTATGCACTATTTTAAAGCATAGGGTTCATTCTTTATGTTATGTTTTTCAATGTATGGTATGAACAGTGTTTCTAGAATACACTTATAAAATATTTCCGAACACTTTGACAAATATTACATGAATATTAGTCTTGAATAAATATTGTAATAAATATTAATTTCCATAAATACAATTAAAAAAATATCCTTAATAAAACAAACAATGGAATTTTTGAGCATCAATATAAATACGATTTATGGAGTACAGTTGAGACAATAAATGCCCATCATTATCTATTATTTACAAGAATCTTGAAATTGGTCATTTAAAATATAAGAGATCATATGAAATGGCCTACTAAGAGGAAATTTTTTTTATTTCCTTCAATATTACAATCTATAGTACTATATATTGGTATATAAAATTGAGATAATCAATAATGTAACACCCCAAGATTCCATGGTAAGTTTCTCTTTGAATAATGCAATGGCTTACATTGTACGCAACTTCGAGATTCTAACACACCACAACCAATCAAACTAGCCATTATAAATAGTAATACCTACCTTTTGAAATTATATACATTTTATCTTTCAAAATGGACTTCATTTTTGGATTCGGAATATCAAAATTATCCTAGGGGGGAATTTTGGTACTTTTGGGATAACTTTTATATTTTGATGAATATTGAAAATTACTAAATTTTAATTAAAAGAAACTTTTTTAATCGAAATAATAATAGTGATAAATTATGATTTTGAGTGCTTTTAAAGTATATTTGTAATATATTTTTACCATTTAATAAAATTTTGGTCATTGGACGTAATTTCACATTTAAACCGGACATAAACAAGTGTCAATCTTTTGATAGTTATTATATCTTAAAAACACGCTTTTTGTTTTCACAGCGGGAATTAATTTAAAATTAATTTATGCCACTTCGGTGTTTTGAATTTGGAAAAATGGATTCCATATTTGGAATCATGATTTCCAAATTGTTTAGATAGGTAACTTTTATTTTTAGACTTTTTGAATAATTACTTCGGTAAATATTTTATTTACCATGGTTAAAGAGTAAATCCGGTAAATAAGGGTAAACAAATAATATTATAATAATAATAATAAATTACCCTAGAACGTGTCCTAACCTTATTGGTGGATACATTTCTAAGAATGGGCTTCTTTGGGTCGATTTTGGGACCCCATGGAGCCACTTGAAGGTGATAGGGGCACTGTATATTAATTAAGTAAAGCAAATACAAAAATGACATAAGATTATATCTTTTTGAAAAACAATTACATAGAGTTATATATGTTATATTTTCTATTATAAATATTATTTAGGAATAAAAAACTATCTCCTACATAATGGTATTTTATTTATAATTTTTAGACATTGAAAAGGTAAAAATATATATGACATAATAATGATGCAGTATTTTCCTTATTAATGAAAGAATCAAATAATTGGTATTATAAATGTTAAAATAAATATAATTTAGAACTTTTGATGACATAAACGAATTTTATTGTATAATATGACATTTTAGGATTGATTAAATTAATTTTTTTCGAATTTAAAATGTTTTTAAGACTTTAACAAAAATCAATTATTGAGTAGTGGCAAAATTGATATAAATGAGTTTTTAAAACAAATATTATATTATTAATTTATATTCTATTCCTTAAAATATATTATTCGTCCAAAGGGATTATATCATTATTTTTGTATCATTAATTCACCACTTTGGGGTCTCTTGTATGTATATAGTGAGTTTATTAACTATATAATATAAAAATACAAAGTGACATGGTAAGTGTCAAACTAATTAATTAAGAGTTAAAACTAAATGATAAGGTTAATATAATGACCCAAACCTGTCTAAATTATATTGGTTGAGTGATTTTAGACCCATCCCCACCGTAACCTTCAAATAATCCACTTTGTAGCCATTAGAAACCTAATATGAATTTATTATAAAATAATATTTCTATATTTTCCTAAAGAGCCCCTCCTCCCCCTTAAAAAAGGACACCACTTCTAACCAATTCCTCAAACCTATCAAGACTTTTGGCTCATCCAACATATGCCCAATTAAGCTCCCTACATCCCTATAATTCTCCTAAAAGACTTACCTTAGGCAGAAGGCACTTCAAGAGTCCTTTTTGGTTCAATCTAAAGGGAGTTACCCAAATTAATGGTAACGATTTCTCTTAGCTTCTTTTCTTTTATTTTACTTCTCCAACCACTAAACTCTTCTTATTATTTTCTTTTGATACAAAAACAGTATCCTAAATATACTAGGATATTGTTATTAGAAGTATTAGAACTATACTTACACACACATCCATCTAATGGGTGAAGAACATAATGTTTCTGTCGATGGAAACCAAACGCTTCACGAATCGATGATTGTTCAATTATATCCTACCACCTCTCATGGTGGCCATTATGATGGAACTATAATTAAATATGATATTAATGATATTTATTTTATCTATAAGCTTCTGTAATTCCATTTTATATCATACCATTATTCGTTTCATGTTGTATATATATACACGATGATTTCATTTGAGGAAGTGCAGACTACCGCCCCCTCAAAGTGATATGACTCGTTCATACCATACATGGAACGTATAAAGGATGGTGTTAATGAAATTAAGTAAAAAATATAAGATATTATATTATAATGGAATAATAATATACCTATGTATCATTTGGTATTGATTCCTTTTAAAATGAAAAATGAAATGGAAATAGCGTTCGTGTGTACGTAAGGATTACTGTCTCCACGAACGCGATGAGATTCATTCCCCATCGTATCCATTCAAGAATAATTCTCATTTGATTATTAAAATTAATGTTTAAGAACTTTATATTATTCTATATATGAATAAGATACAACCTATCCATAACAAACACAACTTATGTAACAAAACATATAAAAGAAAACGAGTTAGTTAACACCAGAAACGACGATAATACTAAAGTATTATTAACAAAGCATTATTAGAAGATCATAAATGATATCATAATTATGTATATGGTTATAAAATAATTTAATAACAATGTTTTAACTATTATACAGGAGGTTAACATACCATGGACTAAGTAAACGTTCAAGGTAAGGGGTTTTCATCTCACTCCTTATTCCCGTGAGATTCATGCCATATTGCCACTATTGCCTTTTGTGTGGTGTATGTACTACCCATAATTGTATTATTTGTGTAATACTCTTTAATTTATATGTATTTACATATTCATTTTATGATACCTCGTTCATGGTTGTATGTTTTATAATTTACCAAATTGGTAAGGGTTAATTTCACAATCTCATTATTATCCGAGGTTGTTTTGCGTAAGTATTTATTGGGAAATATTTATTATCCATGTTCTTGTTTTATGAAAGTGTTTTCAAAAGGATTATTATAATAGTCTCTTTACTAAAACATCATTCAAAATGTTTTAAATATTTATTCTTCTAAATCTTTCTCATGAATGTCCATGTCTTCAAAATGGGTTTTAAGGATTTATTTATATGGCCATGAATGTTTATAAAATGTGAATTCCTTTCAAAAGTTTCAATGTGGTATGGAAAAATTTGATTAAAAATGTATTTAGATGAATTCTTTTCCAAATTTTTTGACTTTTAAATGTTTTCATGAAAAGGGGAATTTCTCTCAAAGAGTATTACCAATCATTTTCATCAACGTCAAAATACTTTAATGGATTTTAAACTTGTTTTGAAGTTGATTTATCATGATACAAATCTTCTATATTGTGTTGAAGGTTTTGTGATAAGTTTGACTGTGGATGTGTTATTTTTATACCATTCATTGTTTATGGGTAAATTATTGACATTTCGTATGCTAGTTTTAATAAGAATATTTAGACTTTTTCATATGAGGAATGCATTGGACTTAGTAAGTGATGGGTGGAGCCCGCTATAGCTCCTCGTTGCATCAGTAGGTCTCATGAGACAAACTAGTGTCTTGGAACAAGGCCTTGACAAAATATTATTTGTAGTCTTGGCACGAGGCCTTGGATACGTGGTGATGATAGTCTGGAATTATGCATTCTGTCATTATGAAAGTGGTTATTGATATTGCATGTGATTATTTGACTAGTAGAATATCCATGTGAATAAGTCAGTGGCATTATTTAATTTTATCTCTTACATATTATGCTGAAGTTGAAGTTTAAAAGGCTTTTGTTTTAGTTATACATTGCCTTAAATGTTTATGTTTATTTATGAAATTTTTTTCTATATTGTTATCCTTACTGAGCATCTGAGCTCACCCCTTTCAATGTTTTATTTTTCCCAAGATGTGAAGAAATAATTTATGAATGACCTGTAGGTAAAGTATGCGGGGATATGAGTGTGGACTATGGAGACTATTATGTTGTAGTTTTTATTTTATGATGCAATGTAAGACTTATGAATATATCTAGTGTTTCTAAGGATACAAAACCAATAGGTCTTTCGAGATTTGATATTTCTTGTGATCATGCCAATGTTATGTAATAATGCACAGACTCTGCGTAGCTGGGGTCAGGGTGTTACAGTTGGTATCAGAGGAAGTTTAATACAAACCTTGGGAGCTATATTTAGATAAACTCGGATTAGAGCACATAGCCCTAAGATAGACTTTGAGAATTAGTATAGAAGAACTTCCTAGAATTTTGGTATTGTAGGGATTTTTTGAGTTTTCTGGGAAATACATACCTGTCTGGATACGAGCAGGTAGAGGCGGCTCTGACACATATGTACGTAGGGGTAAAACCCGAAAACACCCGCTTTGTGATAGACTCGAACGGAAACTAGTGCACAACAACGGGCCTTGCTGCACTCTTGGTTACGACACTCCTGGGGGATATTCTTAGGATAATCTACATTTTCTTTACAAAACGATTTGTAGTATTATATATAAGATTAGAGTAAATGACCTTGGTTAATCCTAATGTGTTTCAAATTGATAATATGGTGACATGATATTCTCTAATTTATTTTATGACTACTGTTTCTTACATAATGCTTTCTGGTTTTAGTCAATGGCTGGAATCCAAGGAAGCCATATTGACTTTGAGAATGATGTAAAAGGTGGGAATAGTGGTGCAAATGAGAAACTAAATGGAATGTAGATAGGTGTAAAGGATATTTTCTTCATACCGAATCAGTTTTCCAAAAATATGATCAACAACATATATATTAACCAACTCCCGGACTCAAAAAAGAAGAGAAAGGCAGTGAATGATAAGATCTCCAGCTATGGAGACCATGGAGAGAAGAAAGCTCAATTTCCATCATGCCATAAATGTGGAAGGAGAAAACCAGAAACTTATCTCAATAGAACAAATAAATGCTTTATGTGTGGGAAAGAAGGGCATAAATTAATGAATTTTCGAGAAAAAATGAAGAGTACTATGGAAGAAAATAAAAATGATCCTAAGATTCCAATTGCGGTCATTTGTCGTAAATGTAAGGGACCATGGAATCACCCAAGTCAATGTCATATTCTAGAGGATATTTTCTTGGTCAAAGAAGATGCTATGTGTGAATAAATGGTTGGAGAAATGTTTAAAAGTATTAGTGCTCCTTGTTGATGGGATTACTTTGGAATAATTTTCTCTTGGATTTGTAACCCTATAGTTTTACATGTGAGAATGATATTGGAGGAAGACTTAAATTTACTCTTGTGGATATAGTTATAAATAACCATTTGGTTTTATATGATCTTTGGGATTGAGGAAATTACAAGTTATTATATTTTGGGATGAATATGAAAGGTATGAGATAACATTTGTGGTTAAATTATGTTATGGTTATTTTGATGAATTTATCTCATTTTGGTAATGTTATAAAATATAGTTTTTGAAAAAGGACAACACACAGACAGTGTGACAACCTGTCGAGTCGGACAAAGCTGTGGGAATCAAACACACAACCAAATTGAGATTGGGATTTATCACCTCCCACTGGACTACATGATGTCCCTGGTTAGTGTGACTAATTATTTTTAGTTAAATGATTTTACGGATCAATAATAAGTTTATTTGGGATCTTATATCTTATCAAATGAATACCCTTAGTATAGGAAAATGATTTGGAGATTAAGTGATAAATGTTATTTTAGAAGATGTTCACTTTATTGGGAACACTATATGCCCAAGAGAAATATAATACTATGGGATTTCATTTGAGGAGTATGGTGGATTTTTATCTATGTTTTTTTATTGTGTATTTATAATTATTTAGGTTATTTATGGAAATGATTAACCAATAATAGATAATATTTGATTAGGTTACGTACTTTTAAGTATGTGACTTTAAGAGTTTTTGATGTCATTTAGAGATACAATTTAACGTGGAAGACTACATAACCAAATTATTAATTTTTTTGGGTTTCAATATTAGTTTGGATTATATTTAAGGATTTTAAGGACAATTGATTATTGAATGGTATTTATTTAACTTTGGGGTATTGTTGGGATTAATTTTAGAAATTAAGATTAGTTTTTTTTCTAATGGAATATCCATTTGGGGGATCATCAGATCTTATACTAACCGTTTTGGTTTTGATTAATCTCTAAAGACAAGGTAAATATGTAGTTTATCCTATGTGGATCATGTTATTATATAAAATCTCTTCCAGTGTGACCATGTCTTCTTGAATACTCATTTTTCAAAAAAAAAATCGAGTTAGTGGTAGAAATTTATTAAAGAATGAATACCGGCTTAAAAATTATGTATATATCTTTATGTTCTTAGTCAATATCATAAATGAATTCCTCATCCTTATGTAATGTAACTTAAAACAAAAAATTTTGTCAGTTTACTTTTCTTACTGAGAGATTAATGATCGTTTGTCCCAACACAAGTTTGTGGTTTTATTATTGTTAACTTTCTCCTGATCATGTTTTCTATCCCTCCCTGTCAGAACATGACACTTAGTTTATCGTCCATTTCTATATTTTCCTACATGGAATCCTAGTATGGGTTATGGTGGGTGACCTTTATAATTCTCTTTCTTTCTTTTAAAGTGATAGTTTTATTGACTCTTTTTCCTATTTGAGAGATTTCATTATATTCTCAAGACCAATTTTAAAAATTGTGAGGACGGAATTTATTTAAGGAGGGGATAATGTAACACCCCATGCTTCCACAGTACGTTTACCTTTGAATAATGCAATGACTTGAATTGTACGCAACTTCGAGATTCTAACACACCACAACAAATCAAACTAGCCGTTATGAATAGTAATAACAACTTTTTGAAATTTTATAAATTTTATCTTTGAAAATGGACTTCATTTTTGGATTCAGAATATCAAAATTAGCTAGGGTGAAATTTTGGTACTTTTCGGATAACTTTCATATTTTGATGAATAGTGAAAATTACTAAATTTTAATTAAAAACAACTTTTTTAATAGAAATAATAAATAGTGATAAATTATGATTTCGAGTGGTTTTAAAGTATATTTAGAATATATTTTTACCATTTAATAAAATTTTGGTCATTGGATGTAATTTGACATTTAAACCAGACATAAACAATTGTCAATCTTTTGATAGTTATTATATCTTAAAAACACGCTTTTTTGTTTTGATAGTGGGAAATAATTTTAAATTAATTTCTTCCTCTTATGTGTTTTGAATTTTGAAAAATGGATTCAATATTTGTAATCAGTATGTCCAAATTGTGTAGATAGGTAACTTTTGTTTTTATACATTTTGAATAATTATTTCGGTAAATATTTTATTTACCAAGGTTAAAGGGTAAATCCGGTAAATAAGGGCAAACAAATAATATAATAATAATAATAATAAATTACCCTAGAACGTGTCCTAACCTTATTGGTGGATACATTTCTGACCATAGGAATCTTTGGGTCGATTTTGGGACCCCATGGAGCCACTTGTAGGTGATATGGACACTTTATATTAGTTAAGTAAAGTAAATACAAAAATGACATAAGATTATATCTTTTAGAAAATCAATTTTTACATTGGGATATATATGTTATATTTTCTATTATAACTATTAGTTATAAGTATAAAAATATTTACTACATAATGGTATTTTATTTATAATTTTTATACATTGAAAAATTAAAAATATATATGACACAATAATGATGCAGTATTGACCTTATTAATGAAACAATCAAATAATTGGTATTATAAATGTTAAAATAAATATAATTTGGAAGTTTTGATGACATAAAATAATTTTATTGTATAATATGACATGTTAAGATTGATTAAATTATTTTTGTCGAATTAAAAATGTTTTTAAAACTTTAAAAAAAATCAATTATTGAGTAGTGCCAAAATTGACATAAATGAGTTTTTAAAACAAATATTATATTATTAATTTATATTATATTCCTAAAAATATAAGGTTCGGCCAAAGGACTTATATAATTATTGGTGTATCATTAATTAACTACTTTGGGGTCTCTTGGATGTATATAGTGAGTTTATTAACTATATAATATAATAATACAAAGTGACATGGTAAGTGTCAAACTAATTACTTAAGAGTTAAAACTAAATGATAAGGTTAATATAATGACCCAAACCTGTCTAAATTCTATTGGATGAGATATTTTCGACCCATACCTAGCTTAAAATTTAAATAATCCACTTTTTAGCCATTATAAACCGAATATGAATTTATTATAAAATAATATTTCTAGATTTTCCTAAAGAGCCCCTCCTCCCCCTTATAAAAAGACACCACTTCTAACCAATTACTCACACCTCTAAAGCCTTTTGCCTCGCCCAAACTCTGCCCAATTAATCTTAATATATCCCTCTTCATCTATTAGAAGCCTTACCTTAGGAAGAAGTCACTTCAAGAGTCCTTTTTGGTTCAAACCAAAGGGAGTTACCCCAATTAAAGGTAACAATTTCTCTTAGCTTCTTTTCTTTTATTTTACTTCTCCAACCCCTAAACTCTTCTTATTATTTTCTTTTGTAACAAAACCAGTATCCTAAATATACAAGGATATTTTTGTTAGAATTATTAGAACTACACTTACAC
Source organism: Viscum album (assembly GCA_963277665.1). Lineage (NCBI taxonomy): Eukaryota > Viridiplantae > Streptophyta > Magnoliopsida > Santalales > Viscaceae > Viscum > Viscum album. Next base: position 1,446,136,188 of record OY728142.1, on the reverse strand, counting down.
ACACATCCATCTAATGGGTGAAGAACATAATGTTTCTGTGGATGGCAACCAAACGCCTCACGAAGCGATGATTGTTCAATTATCTACTACCACCTCTCATGGTGGCCATTATGATGGAAATTTAATTCAATATGATATTAATGATATTTATTTTATCTATAATCTTCTGTAATTCCATTTTATATCATACCATTATTCGTTTCATGTTGTATATATACACGATGATTTCGTTTGAGGAAGTGCAGACTACCGCCCTCTCAAAGTGATATGACTCGTTCATACCATACATGGAATGTATAAAGGATGGTGTTAATAAAATTAAGTAAAAAATATAAGATATTATATTATACTGTAATAATAATATACCTATGTATCATTTGGTTTTGATTCCTTTTAAAATGAAAAAAGAAATGGAAATAGCGTTCGTGTGTACGTACGGATTACCGTCTCCACGAACGCGATGAAATTCATTCCCCATCGTATCCATTAAAGAATAATTCTCATTTTTTGATTAAAAGTAGTGTTTAAGAACTCTATATCATTCAGGATATGAATAAGATACAACCTATCCATAAAAAACATGACTTATGTAACAAAACATATAAAAGAAAATGAGTAAGTTAACACCAGAAATGACGATAATACTAAAGTATTATTAACAAATCATTATTAGAAGATCATATATGATATCATAATTATGTATATGGTTCTTGTATAATTTAATAACAATGTTTTATCTATTATACAGGAGGTTAACATACCATCTCCTAAGGAAAAGTTCAAGGTAAGGGGTTTTCATCTCTCTTTTTATTCCCGTGAGATTCATGGCATATTGACACTATTACCTTTTGTGTGGTGTATGCACTACCCATAATTGTATTATTTGTGTAATACACTTTAATTTATGTTTATTTAGAAATTCATTGTATGATACCTCTTTCATGGGTTGTATGTTACGTAAGTTACCAAACTGGTAAGGGTTAATTTCACAATCTCATTATTATCCGAGGTTGTTTTGCGTAAGTATCTACTGGGACATATTTATTATACATGTTCATGTTTTAAGAAAGAGTTTTCAAAAGTATTATTTTAATATAATTTCTACTAAAAAATCATTCCAAATGTTTTAAATATTTATTCTTATAAATCTTTCTCATTAATGTCCATGTCTTCAAAATGGTTTTTAAGGATTTATTTATATGGACATGAATGTTTATAAAATGTGAATTCTTTTCAAAAGTCTCAATGTGGTATGGGAAACTTTGATTCAAAAATTTCTTTAAATGACTTCTTTTGAAAATTTTGTGACTTCTAAATGTTTTCATGAAAAATGGGTATTTCTCTCAAAGAGTTTTACAAATCATTTTCATCAACGTCAAAATACTTTAATGTATTTTAAACTTGTTTTGAAGTTGATTTATCATCATACAAATATTATATATTTTGTTGAAGGTTTTGTGATATGTTTGACTGTGGATGTGTTATTTTTATACCATTAATGGTTTATGGGTGAAGTATTGATATTTCATATGCTATTTTTAATAAGAATGTTTAGACCTTATCATATGAGGAATGAATTGGACTTAGTAAGTGATGGGTGGATCCCGCTATAGCCCCTCGTTGCATCGGTAGGTCTCATTAGACAAACTAGTGTCTTGGAACGAGGCCTTGAAAAAATATTATTTGTAGTCTTGGAACAAGGCCTTCCCTACGTGGTGATGATAGTCTAGCATTATGAATTCTGTCATTATGAAAGTGGTTATTGATATTGCATGTGATTATTCGACTAGTAGAATATCCATGTGAATAAGTAAGTGGAATTATTTCATTTTATCTATGCCATATTATGCTGAAGTTGATGTTTAAAAGAATTGTGTTTTAGTTATATATTTCCTTAAATGTTTATGTTTATTTATGAAAATTTTCACTATATTGTTATCTTTACTGAGCAACTGAGCTCACCCATTTTAATGTTTTATTTTTCCCAGGATGTGAAGAAGTAATTTATGAATGACCTGCGGGGAAAGTATGTGGGGATATGAGTTTGGAATATGGAGACTATTTTGTTGTAGTTTTCATTTTTAAGACGTAATGGAAGACTGATGAATATATCTAGTGTTTCTAGGGCTATTAAACCAATCGATCTTTCACGATTTGATCTTTTTTGTGATAATGAAAATGTTAAGTAATAATGCACAGACTCTGGGTAGCTAGGTTCGGGTCATTACAGTTGGTATGAGAGGAAGTTTAGTACAAACCTTGGGAGCTAGATTTAGATAAACTCTGATTAGAGCACATTGTAACAGCCCAAGATTTTATAAAGAAATATTCTTTTTAATTTTATTAATTTCTTGTGTTGTACGCTACACCAAAAGGATCTTGCACAACACGCATCCTTGTCTTGCCTTGCATTACACGCAATCGCGACCTTCCTCGATAGCGTGTGTAATACGCAATACCGAGTTTCACTAAACAACGATGTGATATTAAAATATTATTAAAAGTAGCCGTTATGAATAGTAATAACCACTTTTTAAAATTCTGTAAATCTTATTTTTCAAAATGAACTTCATTCTTGGATTCGGAGTATCGAATTTAGCCTAAGGTGAAATTTTGGTACTTTTCGGATAACTTTCATATTCTGATGAATAGTGAAAAATTACTAAATTATAATTAAAAACAACTTTTTTAATCGAAATAATTAATAGTGATAAATTATTAATTTGAGTGGTTTTAAAGTATATTTAGAATATATTTTTACAATTTAATACAATTTTGGTCATTGGTTGTAATTTCACATTTAAACCAGACATAATCAAGTGTCAATCTTTTGATATATATTGTTTCCTAAAAACACGCTATTTATTTTAACAGCGGGATTTAATTATAAAATTAATTAATGCAACTTCTATGTTATGAATTTGGTAAAATAGATTTCATTTTTGAATTCGGAATATGAAATATAGCTTAGGATGAAATTTTGGCATTGTTCTGAAAAACATCAATTTTTGATGAATAGTGAAACTACTAAGTGGTAGTTAAAAAAACTGAATTTTTCATAAAACTTAATTTTGCCGCTTCTGTGAATGGAATTTCGAAAATCCGAGAGACACGGTTAATATCAAGGACTAAAATGTGGTTCAATGAGATGAAAATAATTTTTTGGTGAATAGTAACTTTTTACTTTTTTACCGCGGTTAATAGTAAATAGGGTAACTAAGGGTAAATATGATATTACTATTACCCTAACACACGTCCTAATTCTATTGGACAAGTTTAATTCGACCAAAAACAAACTTAGGAATAAAATATGACCATTTAGGCCCACTTGGATTAGATTAGGACATTTATTATTAATTTATTTAAAGAAAGGTTAAAATAGTTAAAATCAAAGTTTAATAAGTAAATCATTTTTAATATGGGGTTATACATAAGATAAATTCGATTGTAAATATGAATTAGAAAGATAAAAAGATTTCCTACATGATGGTATTTTATTTGTAATTTTTAGACATAAAATAATTTAATTTATTTATGACACAACGATGATGCAGTAATTATCTTATTAATGAAATATTGACATAATTGATGTTATAAACACCAAAATAAATGTAATTTGAGATTTTTTATGAATTAAACTAATTTTCTAGGTTACTATGATATATTAATGTTGATTTAATCAACTTGGTTCGAACATTTAATTCTGTTATGACTTTCACAAAAATCATATATCAAATAGTGTCAAAATTGACACAAAATAGTTTTTAAATCAAATATTATATTATTAATTGTTATTGTATTCCTAAAAATCTAAGGATCGGCCAAATGACTTAGATAAGGATATATATATAAATAATAAACAATTTGGGGTTCGTTTGGCATGTTATAGTAAGTTTATTTACCATATAGTGAAAGAAAACAAAAAGACATGGTAAAAGTTAAATTATTTAACTTAGAGTTAAATTTAATTGATAAGGTTAAAATAATATCCTAAACTTGTCTAAATTCTATTGGTTGATAGGATTTCGACCCCTCCAAACCTTATCTTCGAAATAAGACCCTTTGGAACCATTATAAACCGATTTTGACTTTAATATAAAATAATATTTTGAGATATTCCTAAGGTGCCCCTCTCCTCCCTTATAAAAGGACACCTTCTCCCCCTCCTCCTCACACCAATTTGTGCACTCAAGCTCGGACAACCCCTGCCAAAATCCCTTCTCCACTTCCCTATAAACATCCTAGAGGTTCTGGTCTTCCTCAAAGACCAATTCTAGTGCCCTAAGAAGAGGTCTCAAAGAGGCACTTCAAAGAAGAGGTAATTACCGTTACCAATTCTTTCATCTTTATTTCTTCTTCCACTTCTTCTTCTTAGGTTGGTTCATTATTAAGTAATAACATCAGTATCACTCATATACTTATATGTTATTATAAGTATGAAACAACCCTATTTCACCATCTATCCATCCTACGGAAAAAGAAATCACCGCGCGTGCGTACGTACGGAATACCGTCTCCACGACGCGATGAGATTCATTCTCCATGTTAACCATTTAAGAATGATTATAATGTATATATAAGAAATAATAATGAAATATATGACATTATAAAGCTACTGGATTTATGTATATATATACATATGTATGTCATCTACTTACTTCCATTTCAAGACAATAAGGAAAGAAAAACAGCGTTCATGCGTACGTACGGACTACTGTCTCCATGAACGGTGTTTTTCATTTTATTTATCTATCTATTATATATATATATATATACTGAATATATATGATATATAAATCATATTTTATATTCTTGAAGTAAGTAAATCATGATATAAGTAATAATGATGTCAAGAACAACAAGTCAAAACACCTACGATAAATGAAACGATTTTACCCAAAACGCTTATTTAACATGGAATTTACAAAAGAACGGGTAATATAATGTCATAAGTGAACCATATATGATATCATAACAATGAATATGATTCTGTAATAAGTCAATGACATTATTTAAATCATTATACAGGAGGTTCGGACACATACGAAGCAAATTGGACCTAAGGTAAGGGAAATATCACAATCTCATTTTTATCCGAGATTGTTTATTCGTAAGTATTTACTGGGGTGTATTTTATCATCCACATCCATGTTTACTCAATATGTAATATTATTTCCATCCACCTAAAATTGTTTAAATCCATTTTTACCCTTCAGTGAGTTTTTAGTAATACGTATGAAAGGAATCTTTTGTCGTTTTTCGTACGAGGTACTTTTTGACTTTTCCGACAAAAGTACGAAGAATGTTTTTTTAACTTATACGGCACGAACGGATTTCTACTCTTTTATAAAGCCTTAAAGATTTCATGACTATTTTCAATAAAATCTCTTTCTTTTAAAATTTCATGATGTTTTGTGAAAAGAAATTGATTTTGAAGAAGAAAGGATATTTTCCTCAAGAATTCAATTCAAGTGTTTTATCAAAATTATTTTCCATCTAAGATAATAAAGGGTTCTGTTTCTATCCATATTTTTACATTGATTTGACTATGTTGTGATAGAATTATGTTTATGAATTCCTTTATCTTATATGAATTTATTTATGATGTCATGATGTTTCAAGAATCCCATTTTTGTTACATGTGTTATGCGATGATGTATGTTTTATGATTATGTGGCACACATAAGAAAGGATTCATTATAAGATGGGTGGGACCTATATCTCCCTCCAATGCATTGGGTAATGATTTTATATCTCATGAGATAGACATGGCTGGAACGGAAGGTTATTTCGGTTCAGTGATACAGGACTGAAACGAGGAGTGAACTCAGTTCAGAAAGGGACTTTGTCCACTAAGATAGTCTTGGAAATGAGTCATGACTAACAAGAAATGATTTTCCATGATTATGTGTGCATGACACAATGTTTCAAGTTTCATGTTATGATTATGGGGATCTCATTTTCACTTCTATGATTTATCCCATGTTATGATATTATGAGCTCTTTTGCAGGTTAAGATTTCCAAAAGCTATGTTCTTATGTATATGATGTGATTGATATTTCTTTTTTTTACCCTTACTGAGCATTTGAGCTCACCCTTTTATGTTTTCTTTTCCCCAGGATATAAAGAAAGGTTTTAGGTAAAAAAAGAAGAAGATCTTTATGGGAGATGTTGAAGATCTTTCACCACGATTAGAAGATTATAGTCTGAGTTTCCAAAGACACTAAACTATTACGGTCCTTGTGTGTGTGTTTTTGTAGTGTACTAAGTATTCCGCAAAAGTAATGTAAAGTACATGTACGTCATGCTTCGGGTCTCTAAAGTTGGTATCAGAGGAAAGGTTTAGTCAACCTTTGGAAACTAGGATGCGAAAACGTTAGTGAGATCCCTAGAGATATTTCTAAGGTATGTCTAGGGATGTCTCTAAGGTTAAGTATACGTATAGGTTATAGTCATAGAATTTCTCTAACGATCTTAGAATTTAACCGAAGATGTTAGATATTGAGGGTACTACCCCTTTATTATGTTGTTTTCCATAGCATGATTTTTTCCTCTCACACTATTCTTTTGGGGTTTTAGACGATGGCTGGAACCCGAAGGAACCGTGTTGATCAATGCAATGGACAATGCAATGATTGTCCCCCTAAGCAACCAAACGATATGGGAGCTGGAATGCAAAATCTTGTAGCCATGCTCACACAACTTTCTCAAGCTATGAATCATGCAGGACTTCCAAACGAGCAAAGGAAGGAGCAACATTCTGTTAAATCCTTCATAAGGCAGCGTCCGCCTTCTTTCAGTGGGTCTACTGATCCATTAGTTGCTGAACAATAGATTAGTACTACTGAAAAGATATTTTCAGTTCTTCAATGTTCTGAACATGATAAAGTCATCTTAGCAGTATATCGTTTGGAAGGTGAAGCTGATCAATGGTGGAATCTTATCAAGAATACGAGGCAAAGAGATGAAATTGATTCCATGGAATGGGACGAGTTCAAGTACTTGTTTTTCAGTAAGTACTTCCCTCGTATTCTTCGAACGAAGATGGAGAAGGAGTTTCTTGAACTAAAGCAAAAGGATGATGAATCTGTTGGTATATACGAAGCGAATTTTACAAGACTTGCAAGGTATGCATCTGGCATTATCATCCAACCTGAAAGTAAAGTTGATCGATTTTTCAGTGGCTTAAAACCAAGTCTTCGAAGGGAATTAGCTATAAGAGACTTTAGTAGCTATGAAGAAATTGTGCGTTGTGCTATCAAGGTAGAAATGGAAGTTGGTGTTACATATCCATCTCATGGTTTTGACAAGAAACGAAAGATGGAGTTCAAGGAGAAATCTCAGAATAATGGTGAAAAGAAGATGAATGTTTCCTTATGCACAAAGTGTGGAAAGAAGCATGGTGGAGATTTTCTTAAAGGGACTAGAAAATGTTTTAAGTGTGGAAAAGAAGGTCATCGAGCAGCTGAGTGTCGAAGTAATGGAAAAAGGGTTTCTAATGATGTGAATAAAGCAAACACTGCAGAGAACGCACCACCAACACTTCAATGCTTCAAGTGCAAGGAAATGGGGCATTATGCTAATAATTTCCCTAATCCAAGGGTTAGTGATGATCAACATGAGCAACCACTGAAGGCAAAGGACAAAGGGAAATCACATGCGATCACTATTGGCAATATTGAATATGACAACGATGTGGTGGAATGATTAAGTGTTTATGTAATGGGATTCCAAAATAATGTTGTATCATGGAATATTGGAATATTTATGTATTGGTCTAATGTGGTATTCAAAGTGATTGAGATATTATGCGCATAATGAAGGGAAAACGAGAAAATGAAATGTTTAACAGTATTCATGAGATCATGATTGATATAAGGACTAAGTGATATCATGGTTTGAGTATAAATAATTTTGAGGATTTTGGTATGTGTAAAGTGTTAACTTTTAACTGCATTCAAGTTTTCACTAAGGTTCAATGGGTATTCAAGAGTATACATGATTAAGGACTTTGAATGTTTGGAATGTGACCAACAAAACATATCTTATGATATATGGGGATCAACGATGATATTAAATCTTTGGTAATTATTTTCACTATGTTATGAGAGTGGACTGCAGTATTATGGATAAGCCTAAAGATTTGAATGGATTGTGTTGGACGTAAGTTAGTATTGTTTAAGGATAGAAATTTTTTTTTTCGATATTATTGATGGGATGTTATAGTAATATAGTTTTGGAAAAAGGATAACCTGCAGGACGGGCGACAGCCCATCGCTTCGGACAAGGCTGTGGAAATCGAACCCACAACCGAAGTGCGACTGGCCTTTATCGCCTACCACTGACCTACAGGAAGTCCCTATTTAGTAGAAACTAGTTTTATTATATTAAGCAGTATGATATATGAAGTACATGTCCATTTTAGGAACCATATATGATTAATCTCACTATAGATCGACTTATGTATATAAGTTTTGCTAACCTTTTGTTTGAGACAGATGGAATGACCTGTCATTCTATCACATGATCTGCTAACACTTCACGAATAACAAATTCAACTTCATTTATTTAAGAGATGAAGTGGAAATTGTTCAAAGCACGAACAACAGTGAGATTGTACCAAAATAAAGTAAGTATTTATTCTAATTCAAATTTTCAACTTTAGGGGAAATGATCTTGAAAACCAAAAATGTTGTCCTAGTGATCTTATACCTGATGAATCAGATGGTACCTTATATCATCACAAATCTATGGATTTGTGATTACTGGCTTTTCCATAGCCATGTTCTCTACCACTCTCCATCAGAACATGATGGTTAGATTTCTCTTCCATATCCATATTTTCACCTATGTGGAAACCCAATGATTAGTTTATTTGGGTAACCGTTACGTTTCATACTTTTGTTTTTAAAGATTGGTTTTGATATTCCTTTTTACGATGTGGGTTTCTATTAAAGAAACTTTCGAATAGTAAACCATTTATAACCCCGACGAATTTCGAGGGCGGAATTCATTTTAAGGGGGGTAGAATGTAACAGCCCAAGATTTTATAAAGAAATATTCTTTTTAATTCTATTAATGTCTTGTGTTGTACGCTACACCAAAAGGATCTTGCACAACACGCATCCTTGTCTTGCCTTGCATTACACGCAATCACGACCTTCCTCGATAGCGTGTGTAATACGCAATACCGAGTTTCACTAAACAACGATGTGCTATTAAAATATTATTAAAAGTAGCCGTTATGAATAGTAATAACCACTTTTTAAAATTCTGTAAATCTTATTTTTCAAAATGAACTTCATTCTTGGATTCGGATTATCGAATTTAGCCTAAGGTGAAATTTTGGTTCTTTTCGGATAACTTTCATATTCTGATGAATAGTGAAAAATTACTAAATTATAATTAAAAACAACTTTTTTAATCGAAATAATTAACAGTGATAAATTATTAATTTGAGTGGTTTTAAAGTATATTTAGAATATATTTTTACAATTTAATACAATGTTGGTCATTGGTTGTAATTTCACATTTAAACCAGACATAATCAAGTGTCAATCTTTTGATATATATTGTTTCCTAAAAACACGCTATTTATTTTAACAGCGGGATTTAATTATAAAATTAATTAATGCAACTTCTATGTTATGAATTTGGTAAAATAGATTTCATTTTTGAATTCGGAATATGAAATATAGCTTAGGATGAAATTTTGGCATTGTTCTGAAAAACATCAATTTTTGATGAATAGTGAAACTACTAAGTGGTAGTTAAAAAAACTGAATTTTTCATAAAACTTAATTTTGCCGCTTCTGTGAATGGAATTTCGAAAATCCGAGAGACACGGTTAATATCAAGGACTAAAATGTGGTTCAATGAGATGAAAATAATTTTTTGGTGAATAGTAACTTTTTACTTTTTTACCGCGGTTAATAGTAAATAGGGTAACTAAGGGTAAATATGATATTACTATTACCCTAACACATGTCCTAATTCTATTGGACAAGTGTAATTCGACCAAAAACAAACTTAGGAATAAAATATGACCATTTAGGCCCACTTGGATTAGATTAGGACATTTATTATTAATTTATTTAAAGAAAGGTTAAAATAGTTAAAATCAAAGTTTAATAAGTAAATCATTTTTAATATGGGGTTATACATAAGATAAATTCGATTGTAAATATTCATTAGAAAGCTAAAAAGATTTCCTACATGATGGTATTTTATTTTTAATTTTTAGACATAAAATAATTTAATTTATTTATGACACAACGATGATGCAGTAATTATCTTATTAATGAAATATTGACATAATTGATGTTATAAACACCAAAATAAATGTAATTTGAGATTTTTTATGAATTAAACTAATTTTATAGGTTACTATGATATATTAATGTTGATTTAATCAACTTGGTTCGAACATTTAATTCTGTTATGACTTTCACAAAAATCATATATCAAATAGTGTCAAAATTGACACAAAATAGTTTTTAAATCAAATATTATATTATTAATTGTTATTGTATTCCTAAAAATCTAAGGTTCGGCCAAATGACTTATATAAGGATATATATATTAATAATAAACAATTTGGGGTTCGTTTGGCATGTTATAGTAAGTTTATTTACCATATAGTGAAAGAAAACAAAAAGACATGGTAAAAGTTAAATTATTTAACTTAGAGTTAAATTTAATTGATAAGGTTAAAATAAGATCCTAAACTTGTCTAAATTCTATTGGTTGATAGGATTTCGACCCCTCCACACCTTATCTTAGAAATAAGACCCTTTGGAACCATTATAAACCGATTTTGACTTTAATATAAAATAATATTTTGAGATATTCCTAAGGTGCCCCTCTCCTCCCTTATAAAAGGACACCTCCTCCCCCTCCTCCTCACACCAATTTGTGCACTCAAGCTCGGCCAAGCCCTGCCAAAATCCCTTCTCCACTTCCCTAGAAACATCCTAGAGGTTCTGGTCTTCCTCAAAGACCAATTCTAGTGCCCTAAGAAGAGTTCTCAAAGAGGCACTTCAAAGAAGAGGTAATTACCGTTACCAATTCTTTCATCTTTATTTCTTCTTCCACTTCTTCTTCTTAGGTTGTTTCATTATGAAGTAATAACATCAGTATCAATCATATACTGATATGTTATTATAATTATGAAACAACCCTATTTCACTATCTATCCATCCTACGGAAAAAGAAATCACCGCGCGTGCGTACGTACGGAATACCGTCTCCACGACGCGATGAGATTCATTCTCCATGTTAACCATTTAAGAATGTTTATAATGTATATACAAGAAATAATAATGAAATATATGAAATTATAAAGCTACTGGATTTATGTATATATATACATATGTATGTCATCTACTTACTTCCATTTCAAGACAATAAGGAAAGAAAAACAACGTTCATGCGTACGTACGGACTACCGTCTCCATGAACGGTGTTTTTCATTTTATTTATCTATCTATTATATACATATATACTGAATATATATGATATATAAATCATATTTTATATTCTGGAAGTAAGTAAATCATGATATAAGTAATAATGATGTCAAGAACAACAAGTCAAAACACCTACGATAAATGAAACGATTTTACCCAAAACGCTTCTTTAACATGGAATTTACAAAAGAACGGGTAATATAATGTCATAAGTGAACCATATATGATATCATAACAATGAATATGATTCTGTAATAAGTCAATGACATTATTTAAATCATTATACAGGAGGTTCGGACACATACGAAGCAAATTGGACCTAAGGTAAGGGAAATATCACAATCTCATTTTTATCCGAGATTGTTTATTCGTAAGTATTTACTGGGGTGTATTTTATCATCCACATCCATGTTTACTCAATATGTAATATTATTTCCATCCACCTAAAATTGTTTAAATCCATTTTTACCCTTTAGTGAGTTTTTAGTAATACGTATGAAAGGAATCTTTTGTCGTTTTTCGTACGAGGTACTTTTTGACTTTTCCGACAAAAGTACGAAGAATGTTTTTTTAACTTATACGGCACGAACGGATTTCTACTGTTTTATAAAGCCTTAAAGATTTCATGACCATTTTCAATAAGATCTCTTTCTTTTAAAATTTCATGATGTTTTGTGAAAAGAAATTGATTTTGAAGAAGAAATGATATTTTCCTCAAGAATTCAATTCAAGTGTTTTATCAAAATTATTTTCCATCTAAGATAATAAAGGGTTCTGCTTCTATCCATATTTTTACATTGATTTGACTATGTTGTGATAGAATTATGTTTATGAATTCCTTTATCTTATATGAATTGATTTATGATGTCATGATGTTTCAAGAATCCCATTTTTGTTACATGTGTTATGCGATGATGTATGTTTTATGATTATGTGGCACACATAAGAAAGGATTCATTATAAGATGGGTGGGACCTATATCTCCCTCCAATGCATTGGGTAATGATTTTATATCTCATGAGATAGACATGGCTGGAACGGATGGTTATTTCGGTTCAGTGATACAGGACTGAAACGAGGAGTGAACTCGGTTCAGAAAGGGACTTTGTCCACTAATATAGTATTGGCAATGAGTCATGACTAACAAGAAATGATTTTCCATGATTATGTGTGCATGCCACAAAGTTTCAAGTTTCATGTTATGATTATGGGGATCTCATTTTCACTTCTATGATTTATCCCATGTTATGATATTATGAGCTCTTTTGCAGGTTAAGATTTCCAAAAGCTATGTTCTTATGTATATGATGTGATTGATAATTCTTTTTTTTACCCTTACTGAGCATTTGAGCTCACCCTTTTATGTTTTCTTTTCCCTAGGATATAAAGAAAGGTTTTAGGTAAAAAAAAGAAGATCTTTATGGGAGATGTTGAAGATCTTTCACCACGATTAGAAGATTATAGTCCGAGTTTCCAAAGACACTAAACTATTACGGTCCTTGTGTGTGTGTTTTTGTAATGTACTAAGTATTCCGCAAAAGTAATGTAAAGTCCATGTACGTCAAGCTTCGGGTCTCTACACACATAGCCCTAAGATAGATTTTGAGAATTAGTATAGAATAACTTCCTAGAATTTTGGTATTGTAGATATTTTTTGAGTTTTCTGGGAAATACATCCCTGTCTGGATACGAGCTGGAAGAGGTGGCTCTGGCACAGATGTACCTAGGGGTAAAACCCGAAAACACTGATTTGAGCTATAATTGAACGGGAACTGGTGCACGACAATGGGCCATGCTGCACTCTTGGTTACGACACTCCCGGGAGATATGATTTGGATAATCTACATTTTATTTACAAACCAATTTTATGTATTATATATAAGATGAGAGTAAATGACCTTAGTTAATCCTAATGTGTTTCGAATTGAGAATATGGTGACATGATATTCTATAAATGATTTTATGACTACTATTTCTTTCACAATGATATCTGGTTTTAGTCAATGGCTAGATTCCAAGGAAGCCATATTGACTTTGAGAATGACGTACAATGTGGGAATAGTGGTGGAAATGAGAAAAGAAATGGAATGTGGAAAGGCGTAAAGGATATTGTCTTCATGCCGAATCAGTTTTCCAAAAATATGATCAACAAAATATATATTAACCAACTCTCGGAATCAACAAAGAAGAGAAAGGCAGTGAATGTTAAGAGCTCCAGCTATAGATACCATGGAGAGAAGAAAGCTCAATTTCTATCATACCAGAAATTTGGAAGGAGACACCTAGAAAAGTATCTCAATGGAACAAATAAATGCTTTATGTGTGGTAAAGAAGGGAATAAGGTAATGAATTTTCGAGAGAAAATGAAGATTATTATGGAAGAAAATAAAAATGATCCTTAGATTCCAATTGCGGTCATTTTTCATAAATGTAAGGGACCTTGGCATAACCCAAGTCAATGCCCTATTCTATAGGATATTTTCCTGGTTAAAGAAGAAGATATGTGTGAATAAATGGTTGGAGAAATGTTTAAAAGTATTAATGCTCCTTGTTGATGGGATTACTTTGGAATAATTTTCTCTTGGAATTGTAACCCTGCAGTTTTCCATATGAGAATGATATTGGAGGAAGACTTATCTTTAATCTTGTGGATATAGTTATAAATAACCATTTGGTTTTATATGATCTTTGGGCTTGAGGAAATTAAAAGTTATTATATTTTGGGATGAAAATGAAAGGTATGAGATAAAATTTGTGGTTAAATTATGTTATGGTTATTTTTATGAATTTATCTCATTTTCTTAATGTTATAAAATATAGTTTTTGAAAAAGGACAACACACAGACCGTGTGATAACCAGTCGAGTTGGACAAAGCTGTGGGAAATGAACACACAACCAAATTGCGATTGAGATTTATCACCTCCCACTGGACTACGTGAAGTCCCTGGTTAGTGTGACTAATTTTTTTTAGTTAAATGATTTTATTGATCAATAATAAGTTGATTTGGGATCTTATGTCTTATCAAATGAATACCCTTAGTTTAGGAAAATGATTTGGTGATCAAGTGATAAATTTAATTTTGGAAGATGTTCACTTTGTTGGGAACACTATATACCCAAGAAAAATAGAATACTATGGGATTTCATTTGAGGAGTAATGGATGATTTTTATCTATGTTTTTTTTATTGTGGATTTATAGTGATTTGGGTTATTTATGGAAATGATTAACCAATAATAGAGAATATGGGATTAGGTTAATTACTTTTAAGTATGTGACTTTAAGAGTAGTTGATTTCATTTAGAGATACAATTAAACGTGGAAGACTACATAACCAAATTATTCAATGTTTTGGGTTCTAATATTAGTTTGGATTATTTTGAAGGATTTTAAGGATAATTGATTATTGAATGGTACTTATTTAACTTTGGGGTATTGTTGGGATTAATTTTAGAAATTAAGATTAGTTTTTTTTCTAATGGAATATCCTTTTGGGGGATCATCAGATCTTATACTAACCGTTTTGGTTTTGATTAATCTCTAAAGACAAGGTAAATACATTGTTTATCCTATGTGGATCATTTTATTCTATAGAATCTCTTCCAGTGTGACCAAGTCTTCTTGAATACTCATTTTTCAAAAAAAAAATTGAGTTAGTGGTAGAAATTTATTAAAGAATGAAAATATACTTAAAAAGTAAGTATATATATTTATTTTCTTAGTCAATATCAAAAATGAATTCCTCATCCTTATGTAATGTAACTCAAAACAAAAAATGTTGTTAGTTTACTTTTCCTACTGAGAGATTAATGACCATTTGTCCCAACACAAGTTTGTGGTTTTCATATTGTTAACTTTATCCTGATCATGTTTTCTATCCCTCCCCATCATAAAATGACACTTAGTTTATCATCCATATCCATGTTTTCATACATGAAATCCTAGTATGGGTAATCTTGGGTGACTTTTATACTTCTCTTTCTTTCTTTTAAAGTGATAGTTTTATTGACTCTTTTTCCGATGTGGGACTTTCTGTTATATTCTCACGCCCAATTTTAAAAATTGTGAGGATGAAATTTATATAAGGAGGGGATAATGTAACACCCCAAGCTTCCACAGTACATTTCCCTTTGAATAATGCAATGGCATGCATTGTACGCAACTTCGAGATTCTAACACACCACAACCAATCAAACTGGCCGTTATGAATAGTAATACCTAATTTTTGAAATTTTATACATTTTATATTTCAAAATGGACTTCCTTTTTGTATTCGGAATATCTAAATTATCCTAGGGTGAAATTTTGGTACTTTTCGGATAACTTTCATATTTTGATGAATAGTGAAAATTACTAAATTTAAATTAAAAACAATTTTCTTAATCGAAATAATAAATAGTGATAAATTATGATTTTGAGTGGTTTTACAGTATATTTAGAATATATTTTTACCATCTAATACAATTTTGTTCATTGGACATAATTTCACATTTAAGCCGGACATAAACAATTGTCGATCATTTGATGGTTATCTTATCTTAAAAACACGCTTTTTGTTTTGACAGTGAGAATAAATTTTAAATTAATTTCTGCCACATATGTGTTTGTAATTTGAAAAAATGGATTCCATATTTGGAATCAGTATTTCCAAATTGTGTAGATAGTTAACTTTTATTTTTAGACATTTTGAATAATTACTTCAGTAAATATTTTATTTACCGTGGTTAAAAGGTAAATCCGGTAAATAAGGGTAAAAAAATAAAATTATAATAATAATAATAAATTATAAAAAAACGTGTCCTAACCTTATTGGTGGATACATGTCCAACCATGGGAATCTTTGGGTCTATTTTGGGACCCCATGGAGCCACTTGTAGGTGATATGGACACTTTATATTAATTAAGTTAAAGTAAATACAAAAATGACATAAGATTATATCTTTTAGAAAAACAATTTTTACATAGGGTGATATATTGTATATTTTAGATTATAAATATTCTATAGAAATATAAAATTATTTCCTACATAATGGGATTTTATTTATAATTTTTTTACATTTAAAAAGTAAAAATATATATGACATAATAATGATGGAGTATTTTCCTTATTAAAGAAAGAATCAAATAATTGGTATTATAAATGTCAAAATAAATATAATTTGGAAGTTTTGATGACATACAGAAATTTTATTGTTTAATAATACATGTTAGTATTTCTTTAATTAAGATTTTTTGAATTAAAAATGTTGTTAATATTTTATCAAAAATCAATTATAGATTGGTGGAAAAATTGACATAAATTAGTTTTTAAAGAAAATATTATATTATTAATTTTTATTATATTCCTAAAAATATAAGGTTTGTCCAAATGACTTATATAATTATTAGTGTATCATTAATGGACAAATTTGGGGTCTCTTGGATGTATATAGTGAGTTTATTAACTATATAATATAAAAATACAAAGTGACATGGTAAGTGTCAAACTAATTAACTAAGAGTTAAAACTAAATGATAAGGTTAATATAATGACCCAAACCTGTCTAAATTATATGGGATGAGTGATTTTCGACCCACCCCCACCATAATATTTAAATAATACACTTTTGATCCATTATAAACCGAATATTAATTTATTATAAAATAATATTTCTAGATTTTCCTAAAGAGCCCCTCCTCCCCCTTATAAAAGGACACCACTTCTAACCAATTACTCACACATCTCAAGCCTTTTGGACCATAAAAACACTGACAAATTGATCTACCTACATCCATATATTCCTCTTAGAAGCCTTACCTT
The DNA here is from genome assembly GCA_963277665.1 of Viscum album. NCBI lineage: Eukaryota > Viridiplantae > Streptophyta > Magnoliopsida > Santalales > Viscaceae > Viscum > Viscum album. Next base: position 1,446,118,919 of record OY728142.1, on the reverse strand, counting down.
AGTCAGAATGCACTTCAAGAGTCCTTTTTGGTTCAAACCAAAGGGAGTTACCCAAATTAAAGGTAACGATTTCTCTTAGCTTCTTTTCTTTTGTTTTACTTCTCAAAACCCTAAACTCTTTTTATTATTTTCTTTTTTAACAAAACCAGTATCCTAAATATACTAGGATATTTTTATTAGAATTATTATAACTACACTTACACACACATCCATCTAATGGGTGAAGAACATAATGTTTCTATGGATGGGAACCAAACGCCTCACGAAGCGATGATTGTTCAATTATCTCCTACCACCACTCATAGTGGACATTATGATGGAACTATAATTAAATATGATATTAATGATATTTATTTTATATATAAGCTTCTGTAATTCCATTTTATATCATACCATTATTTTTTTCATGTTTTATATATATACACGATGATTTCATTTGAGTAAGTACGGACAACCGCCCCCTCAAAGTGATATGACTCGTTCGTACCATACATGGAACATATAAAAGATGGTGTTAATGAAATTAAATAAAACATATAAGATATTATATTATACTGTAATAATAATATACCTATGTATAATTTGGTTTTTATTCCTTTTAAAATGATATATGAAATGGAAATTGCGTTCGTGTGTACGTACGGATTACCATCTCCACGAACGCGATGAGATTCATTCCCCATCGTATCCATTCAAGACTAATTATAATTTCATGATTAAAAGTAATGTTTAAGAAATTTATATCATTCTGTATATGAATAAGAAACAACCTATCCATAACAAACACGACTTATGTAACAAAACATATAAAAGAAAATGAGTAAGTTAACACACGAAACGACGATAATTCTAAAGTATTATTAACAAAGCATTATTAGAAGTTCATATATGATATAACAATTATGTATATGGTTCTTGTATAATTTAATAACAATGTTTTAACTGTTATACAGGAGTTGAACATACCATTGACTAAGGAAAAGTTCAAGGTAAGGGGTTTTCATCTCGCTCCTTATTCCCATGAGATTCATGCCATATTGCCACTATTACCTTTTGTGTGGTGTATGTCCTACCCATAATTGTATTCATTGATTAATACACCTTAATTTATATGTATTTAAATATTAATTGTATGATACCTCTTTCATGGGTTGTATGTTTCGTAAGTTACCAAATTGGTAAGGGTTAATTTCAAAAACTCATTATTATCCGAGGTTATTGTGCATAAGTATCTACTGGGACATATTTATCATCCATGTTCATGTTTTATGAAATAGTTTTCAAAAGGATTATTTTAAGAGACTTTTTATTAAAACATCATTCCAAATGTTTTAAATATTTATTCTTCTAAATCTTTCTCATTAATGTCCATGTTTTCAAAATGGTTTTTAAGGATTTATTCATATGGACATGAATGTTTATAAAATGTGAATTCCTTTCAAAAGTTTCAATGTAGTATGTGACACTTTGGTTCAAAAATGACTTTAAATGAATTATTTTCCAAATTTTGTGACTTTTAAATGTTTTCATGAAAAAAGGGTATTTCTCTAAAAGAGTTTTACAAATCATTTTCATCAACGTCAAAATCCTTTAATGGATTTTAAACTTGTTTTGAAGTTGATTTATCAGGATACAAATCTTCCATATTTTGTTGAAGGTTTTGTGATATGTTTGACTGTGGATGTGTTATTTTTATACCATTCATAGTTTATGGGTAATGTATTGACATTTTGTATGCTAGTTTTAATACGAATGTTTATGTTATGTTTAGACCTTTTCATATGAAATATTTATTGGACTTAGTAAGTGACGGTTAGATCCCACTATAGCTCCTCGATGAATCGGTAGGTCTAATGAGAACGACTGGTGTCTTGGCACGAGGCCTTGACAAAATCTTATCTGTAGTCTTGGCATGAGGCCTTCTCTACATGGTGATGATATTCTGGCATTATGCATTCCGTCATTATGAAAGTGGTTATTGATATTGCATGTGATTATTCGACTAGTAGAATATCCACGTGAATAAGTAAATGAAATTATTTCATTTTATCTATGCCATATTATGATGAAGTTGAAGTTTAAAAGGCTTATGTTTTAGTTATACATTGCCTTAAATGTTTATGTTTATTAATGAAAGTTTCCACCATATTGTTATCCTTACTGAGCATCTGAGCTCACCCCTATCAATGTTTTATTTTTCCCAGGATGTGCAAAAGTAATTTATGAATGACCTGTAGGGAAAGTATGTGGGGATATGAGTGTGGACTATGGAGACTATTTTGTTTTAGTTTTAATTTTTTTGATGTAATATATGACTTATGAATATATCTAGTGTTTCCAAAGATACTAAACCAATCGTTCTTTCTAAATTTGACCTTTCTTGTGATCATGCCAATGTTATGTAATAATTCACCGACTCTGGGTAGCTGGGGTCGAGGAGTTACAAATAATGTTTTCCTTGAATCAAATACATTTATTAATGAAGAAAATTAGGAATTTTTTTTATTTTCTGGTGCATTGAATTGGGTGAATAAGTATTGTAATGATTTTCATCGAACAATCTCACAAAGATTAATAAAATTCAACTATAAGAAGAATATAATTTTAGACCATTGTGTAGAATGGAAGTTCCTTTAATAAATACATTAAAATGATGAATTCAACTCCATAAAATATATTCAATTAATGATAAATAAAGAGTAAATGAATGCTGACATTATGTATGCATATTATTTTTTGAAATATCAAATGATTAGGATGTTATATAACAATTATATTGTTTGTATAAGGTTATCTTTCTAATGACATTTAATTATATCTTTAAAGTCCATTTTGTATTTCCAAATAAAACTAATGGTCATTAAATAATACTCAATTACATAGAGGTAAAGGCCTATAGGGTTACACATAATGATTATATAGTCATTCGACTAACTAGGATTTATTAGAGTTTTGGAGAATGAGTAACCCAAATATTTTTTCCAGTGAACATATATGCAAGAAAAAATATAATAAATAACTAAATTAAATCAATTATATTTTATTCATTTTTATAATAATGCGTAATTAATTCAATTCTCCTTATTTTGATATTTTTTTTATTAAAAAATTATTAAATTTGAGAAAATTAGAATTTTCCCAAGGATAATAATTATATTAGATTCATTAAAACTTTTGGGAGGAAGGGGAAGAGTTAATTATTCATATTTAATTACTTGATATTATAATGTTTATCTTGTGTGTGGTTAAATGAATGTGACTTTTATGACATGTCTATTAGGTCAAAATTTATATTTTTGGAATATTATATTATTAATGTTTATTTAGAGGATAATTTTAAAATAAATAATTCTAATATCATTTAATAATATATATTCTACATTAAAAATGATAATTTCATTTGATTTGAACATAATATCTCACCACCCACAAATTATGTTCAGCTCTTGGGAGTGAAAATGAATGATAAGATGAAAAATATGTTATTTTTTATTTATTTATTTTTATAATCTTATTCTCAAGATCACATAGAAACTTCTCATCGTAAACCACTGGTTCCAAAATAGAATGGAACATGACCTCATAAACACCTCCATTCATGTAAGTGGGTGTCAACTAGAAGATAGGGTCTAAGTATGATTTTGGGGAGACTATACCCTCTGTATCATATCATCAAGTAGGATAATCAATTATTATATCAGATAAAACAAATATTTTGAGTCCACCAGATCTCATCCTCATTTAACCCCAACTCCATGAACATGTTCTCATCCATCTAACATAGGGCCCTTGAACATTATAGGGGTCTATCATGATATATACTAGTGCGTTGAAATTCAAAAGTAGGGTATGAGTATAAGAATTAATAGAACACCACCATTATTTCCTTTTATGTTTCCATTGGTATAACAAGTGTATTCCATGAAAATAATAAATACAGGAAGGGTAGACACATAATCCAAATGGAGTGGATGTTCTCTAACCAAGCTTCTACCAAACCCCCACCTATATGTTCTTTGTATCTATATTGGAATGTTAATAATGGAATGTATCAGGGAACATGGACCAACACATGGTGAATAAATTCCATCTTTAAAGGAATATGACATGGGGACTGAAATCCATCCATGAGCATCTGTAAGAGAATTGACCAATAGTAAACTCATAATCCATCTCACGGTAATGATAAGGATTCATTTCACTTACCATCTTTGGGACCAAAATTTAGAATCATGTCACAGGACAGACTCATAATATTTCACGTGCCCATGATACCTTGGTTCAAGCCACTTTTCCATAACATACATCATTTTAGGACACCATACCATCATTCACCTAATGTGATACCTTGGTTCAGGACTACATACCATCTTTCCCCATACCATGTTGTTTTAGATGCTTTTCCCTGGGGTGCACCACCACACGGGTCATTCCGATTCTCACTAATGGTGCACTATTCCCTGCATTACCACTTTCCGAAGGTTGGTGGTATTCATCACTTCTTTAGAAATGTCCTATCCTTGATCAAAATGATATTATGGGATGTCAGTTCCTCCTTCCATGGATTCATCCTCAGAACTCGTTGCCTAGTCCAAGTCTCCCTTAGAGATTAAGACATTTTTCATGAAACGTGTTCTCTAGGCCATATCTTTATGGATTACAATTAATTTTGATGCTTCAATAAAGACATTCCAAGAGTTCAATTCCTAACAATAACCTTCGATCAAAAGAGTAGCCACGATGGGCATCGATGGCATTTCTGGACATTGAAACACCAGAACACCTATATTCTTCCTCGTCAGAGGGATTATAAAGGGTCAAAAAACCTAAGTCTTCCCACATAGATCATGGGGTATCTTATTCAAAAGGAATTTCTCCAAGTTTTTCCTTATATTCCCATGTTTGACATGGGTTATTCCATGATTTTAACATCTTACAGGGGAGGATCCGACTGATCAGGACACCAATAAAGGTAGACCATATAGGTACATCCCTAGGATGGAGAACCTAGAAGGTTTATTAGATGATTGGATTAAAATAACTAATAAGGACATACCCTGGATGGAGTGTCCTAGAAAGAGAATATTTCACATCGTGAAGGCTAATATGGACAATGAAGAGGGAGGATCCGGGAAGGCTGGCCCTAATAAGGGGGACACCAAGGATTACCATTGTCTGGTATTGAACCTCTAAAAGGATTCCAACGTACCATGTGTAGAATATATAGAGCAATACCCATATAGTTAAAAAATGATATTTGGGGATTAGACATGGATATCCACCGTTTGTAAGATGATCACTCATGGTTGGATGGATATGATGTTTGGTGATTATGCATGGTTAGCTGCCTGAGTGTTGTTGGAGGAAGTGATGAAGTTGAGACCATGGTCTCACTAGGATGTGACAACCGAAGTAAGAATCAGGATTAGTATGGATGAAATGATGATGAAATGAATGGATTGTATAAAATGAGGTGATTTAACCTTATAGAGGTTTCCTACGCATCCTAGTGGCTGAAAATCAATGTCCACGTACTTCTCAAAGTGGGGTGGTCAAACATATAAGGATGAGAATCGTGGGAATGAATGCATGGATGGGGACCTAAATGAAGTGGAACCTCTAGGATGGGGAATGATCCTCCCGAGATAGAAGGACCCATGGGAAAGATCATCATGGTAATGGGTGATGGGATAGAGCCCTAGGGAGGCTTCCTGCGTACCCTAGTGGCTGGGGATCAAAGTCAACATAGTTCAGTATGAAGACATATAATTTAGGCATACACAATGTACAATGACCTAGAGACGATGACACATGCCTGTCGTGGGGTGTGGCAAAAAATTATTTACTTTGTTAAAATATAATATATTGGTTAACTTAGGTTGTCTTCAGAGGGGAGTGCTCAATAATATTGTTTGTCACTTAAAATAAGAGGAAGAAGTGATGTTGTTTTTGAAATTGTTTGATTTTAAAAATACAAGAAAGTAACTAAATAAAGTAAAGTAATTAAGGAAAGTTTTAAAAAAAATTGAAAAAATGATGTGATTTAAAATTAGTGATATGAAATGGTGATTAGGTTAGGGCCAGTTTTCCAATTGTAATTATATCACAGTTCTCTTTACACAATTTTCTTTTCCTAAATCATTAAGAGTGAGAATCCACAATCATTTCTTCTCACTCCATTGGTCACATAATAATGTGAGAATAAACCTTACTAAAACTTCATATTGGTCTACTCTCATTCAAATGTGTAAATGGGTTTTAGTGAATAACCCCAATTATCTTAGGCAATTCCCAATAGTGTCTTGTTTAACCCAAGCAATCAAGAACATTCAGTACTCATCACCCAGGTACCAATGATCACCGAGTACTTCACCACTAATTCCTGGTCTATTACATCGTATATAAACCAAAACATAGTGGAGGGAGATATTGATCATTGAAAAAATAAAAATAATCAATAGAATATAAACTCATAAACAATCGTACATGATAATAAAAACTGTTATAAGAAATTGAAACTGATTCATAGAAGATAAAAGATGATATTAAAACATTAATTGCATGAACTCAAGAATTTAAAAAAGGGTAAACCTAACCCTCCCAAATCACTCATAATATATACCCCACCATGGTAAGGGTAACCAAGTTTAAGGGGGAATAAGAATTCATTACAAAGCTAATAAGAACAAAAGAAAGAAAAGCGAGAACATAAATCTTGATGCTCTATAATATGTTCTCTAGAAGATTGACTTCATTATGCCCACCCGAAGACCAAACCAAGCCAAAATACCTTATTATAGGATTTATTAAATTTAGTTTTCTATCTATATTCAAAATATCAAATCATTTGGATAGGTGTAAAGGACGATATGACTTGATTAGTGAATTTAACTTCTTTTGACCGCCAAAAACTATTTCACCTACTCCACTTGGACTCTCTCAAATGATGCTTTAATGGGCTCCGTAATTTATGAAATTTAATTTGAACAGTACTTTGGAAGTCCTTTGCAGACCCCAGCTAAAATCATCTCATTTTAATGTTGGTGGAATGAGATATTTTATATTTAATGGATTGGGGTCCATTCTTCCAGCCAAACTAATTTCCCTATTTGCATGATTTTTATCTACCATTGGGTTTCGAATATGGTCTTGGTCTAGAAATAAAATTTGAATCCCAAGAGCATATAAAGCCTAAAAAAAGGATTCAATTCAATTGGTCCAATATTATTAAAGTTATTACAGAAAAATTGAAGCTATATAATATTTTATTTTTTACAGAATTACCCTATTTTCACATTTAATCCCAAAATACACCAAAAACACATAAATAATGAAAATATACTCAAATTGAATAATTTTAAGGGATTAAATCATTGAAAAACATATTAATAATAATGAAAATATTAACTCTATCATATTTTCCTGGGGTACAAGCATGGTTAGTGTCCCTTTTTCAAAAGGATGAATCTTGGTTGGAGGAGTATGGTGAAGTTTGCAGGGCTTATGAATATTTATCTTCCCAAATGGATGAATGAGAATAGTTCATGGGGTGGAATTGGGATACGTTTCTTAGAAAGGGATGATTTTACATCAGGAGGGTACTTCCCTAGGAGGTAGCACAATATTTTACCATTAGTTGGGATTAAAAATCATAGAAGCTTCCTACATACCCAAAAGGGATCAAAGCACATGTAGTTCAGAGAGTGAAGTTTAACATCATGTAGGAAAAGTGAATTGAAGATAAATATATGGAATAAATGGTTTTGGGGGAGTTATGGGCTCTAAAATCAGCAAGGATTCCTATGTACCTTGTTTAGAAGATGGGGATAAAATTCTACATAGTTTAGTGGAGAGGGGAATGGGGATTACTCATGGTTAGCGGACCATAGTCATGCTCAAGATCATACTGGTTTAGTGGCCTAATGTGATGCTAGGTATTACACATAGTTAGTGGCCAAAAGTCATGCTGAGGATTACACATGGTTAGAGGCCCAAAGAGGACTTCTTGGTCACTGGTACTCTATGAAAAAGTGAGTCATGATTAGTGTGATAAACTAGAGGTAAAAGTAGACCCAATGATCATGTTGTCATAAGTGTGTCCATGAGGTATGGTGTGGGGCTTAATTATGGTTAGCTACACATGGTGATGGAGATTCAGAGTTACTTCTAAATTGAAGCCCGAAGAGACAATTTGAGGATTACATGGAGACTACCCAAGGTGCACATGGAAAAAACCCAAAGGGAGAGATAGAGAGTGGATTGAGAAGACTAGAATAAAACAATTCCCTGATCCCATCCCATCTATGATCTTCTCAAACCTTCCACCCATGCAGTAATCATAGTTTAATGTCATCTATGGAGGACGTAGGTGATTGTTAGTTTAATTCCCTAAATCATGGACGATGAGGACTCACTCATCATCCCTTGGACTTACATAACATGTACCAAACCACACTTGGGGGGGGGGGGGGTAAGGCACAAATAATTCATCATGGGATATAGGCGTATGAGTGGTCGATAGAGGGGTACACATTAGTGTAGATAGGTGAAGAATCAATAATATTAAGATTACCTATTAGAAAAAGAACATGGTTGGGAAACATAGTGTGAAACTCCACTCACAGAACCATTAAATCATTTGCACAAGCCTGGAGGGTCGTACGGGAAAGGAGGGAGCGAATCCAGTGGGCTTACAAAATGGTTCTCCATGAAGGAAACGAAATTCATAATTTAATGGTTCTTTTTGAAAGAATGTTTTTTTGAAGGAGGTATGGTTCATGAAAGAAATATATTTATGGGGCATGGTATTTTCTTAGCATAGGGATTATTATTAGGAGAGTGATCCACAAAGGCTTAATGCTTCACAGAGCCTCGAGTAACCCGAATGGTCTCCCTCCTTTTTGAAAGGTGGAGGCTGTTGTGAGGGTTATCCCTATCATATTCATCAATAACAAAGGGTGACATCCCATGATTCTAGAGTAACTTTGGAGATAAATTGTTGGGTTTACGATGTGATTCAAAAAATAGAAGATCATAAAGAGAAAGGCTGGGGAAACCATGGTTATGAAGAGGTGAGACCTGAAAATGTATGTGCAATGGGGGTTAACGGTGCTCTTGGTGTTTACCATGAATAAAAACAAGGTGTTGTGAAGAGAAAGTGATGTCGCGAAGTGGAAGGGTTCCTTCATACTTCATCAGACTCGCAGAGGGACCGTCAAGTCGGTGCTCGTGGGACTGGTCATGGAGAAAATGGGTGGCATGATGTTTCAGGGCTCTGTCGAACATCTTTAAACTCGTGGAGGAACTATAAAATTACTTTTTTATTTATTTTAGTGATCATCATACTCACATAGACACCATCATAGACACTCTCAGTCATGGGGAGAGGAATCTCTATGAAGAAACTCCATGAAATTGACTCTTTTGATGACTTTGGGGTCATTTGGATCTGTCGTAGCTTCAAACCATCCATGTATTTGTTTGTTCCTTTAGTATCAAGTTTTTTTGGCCCCAAAACATTCCCCCCTATGAAAGGTAGATAATGGAAAAGATGGTTGGATTCTAAGGTAAAACCGTCGAACAATTTTTCAAATCGTAAAGCTGGAACGTGAGGGATGCAAGCGTGGTGCACCACGAAGATCCCACATGAAACGATTTCCGTGAAGGTCAGATGAAATATGACTACAAATAGGGTGTGAGGAGACCAGGTTTTGTACAATATGTACAAAAAAAATAGATCCAATTCACTATTTTTATGAAGCGATCCATCATGAAAACACAACTTCATGAATCGGGTCTCATAGTCCTTTGTGTCGTGAACTCCTTCTAGTGAACTCAGCATTGCGATCTGATGCTTCTTTGTGACATACAATGAGGTTAAGGATGCTCCATGAACTGATGCTTTGTGATAGAGTTTCACGATAGAGCTTTTTGACTAACCTCCATGAACAAACTCAAAAAATTCTCCATGTATTTGGCCAATGGTTTCTCAGGATGTTTCTCAAGAGGTTTTGGTTGACTTCCCCCGTACGATGGAAATGGAGAACAATATATTGATAGGGGAATATGATCAGAGTCATTCCAACCATGAATCATTAACATAGATACTATTAGATTCCCAGAAGGAATACGTGATGTGCAAGTGGTTTATGATATATGGATTTGGCTTACATGATGACATCCTTATTCTAGAGGCAATCAGAGATGAGCCGACCTACTGGTTCAAAGGCACACTAGGACAACAACAGTGGTACCGAGCTACTAACAACCATATTAGGATGGACCATACCCCTGTCATAGTATATTTCTGCTACAATCATCTCAACAACATCGATGGAATGGTATTGGTGAATGAAACATCCCCACCACAGTATAAGTCAAACATCAAGGTAGGACTTCAGAACCTAGATAAGGGGTGGAAAGACAGCTGGGATCTTCTATAGAGAGGAAACTTCATCGAGGAGTGGGCATGGGATTATAGGGTGTGCACATCTAGGACATAGTTCAAGATAGTGCTAAGGTGATTAGGCCCATAAGAAGAATTATGGGCTTACCAATTCCATGTCTCTCAATCAAAGGAAATAATACTGTAGTTACTGAGTTGCTGGTCTCCAGATACCAACTCATTACATTTGCATCATGGGAAGGTTGGAATCAACATATATGATCTATATCAGATTTTGGGGACTCGGATTTTGGCGGTGATGTATGACGAGTTCCTCTTGGCTTAGAATGATTGGGAGGAAACAGAATAGATGCCACCTATAATGAAGGAATTTTTGAATTTGGTGATGAGCTTAAATAATGACATCCAGACTAGTAGGGACATCCACTATAATAAATGGTTTAGATATTTCTTGAATATTCCAGTGCAGAAAAATCCAATGAATCCCTCCACCTATCTAAGGGATGCTCAGAATGTCAAGTAAGGATCCTACTGGTCGATCTTGGAGGATAGACTATAGAAAATATGGTGATATAATATTAAGGAAGAGCATCATCCTACATTCAGACTGGATGAATTCATCCCTAAATTGATATGTGGGTGGACGCAGGTAGTGAGGGACACACACATGGCATCACAACTGAGCACTTTCATAATAGTTATGTAGATGGCCTATTCGTTGGACATCAATATGGGGGTCCAAGTGTTGGTGAAGTTACACAATTTACTTCATCACATTAGTCAGGGAAGATTTCATCATGAATTTGTGGGCCATTCCACTTATTATATAGCTGGGTTGTAGTGAATATATGGTTTTTTGAATACCTAAACCCCATATCTTATCATGGGCCATGTTTTTAACTATAAATTATCAAAATTTCAGGGTTTTTTTTGCTCATCCAAGGTCTCATAGCCATGTTGAGAATGATGGGGTGAGTAGACCAATTCATATTCTACCAATTCCACTGCCAATGAGAGAATTCACCAATGATGGTACATATACCATAGATTGGAGAACATATATGTTGTTCTTTTGAGGCAGAGTGTTGTTGGTGTGGGTGGGTTATGAATCAATATGTGAACCATATTCCCCACCCCAATTTTCAAGGCAGTTCATATGAATAAATAGGATAACCCTAAGGGTGTGCCTAAGAGTGAGTCATGAGGACCGCTAAGGTATAATAATGAAGCTTTAGATGATGTTCATGTGAGAATATAGGAAAATTTGAAACGAACTATCACCACCCACAACAAAATTTAGGATAATTAACAAATACGAATAGATCTAGGCAGCTACTTATCTAGGTGAGATGCTTAAGTATCCAAAAAAATGGGCAAGTAAAATAGTATTCCCTGCACCTCGAAGTTAAGGTCGAGTGGTAGTGACGGGAATTCATGAGGTTGGTGTCAATGTGTATCTTAGTGATAAGGTCATGGTAATGAGGTTAACATACCACAAACCATAATTGAATGAAGGTGAATAAAAGGAGAAAACAGTTCCAGAGCCAGTGGCTCCGGCTGAGAGGACACGGGAGAGAGGGGAATCTTCGTGGGGGTTCCCCAAGGTACCTTTTTTGGCATATGGGACTAATTTCCTAGGGTGCTTCTTCCTCATTATTCTATCTATCTGGATGATTAGAATGACTGGGACCCATGAAGGTAGTTCCTCAAAATTGACTACATATGGAAGAACATGAACATGTATGGGATGGAGTTGGGAGAAATAAACTTTGCAAAGGGAGGCTTAAATGAATCCTTAGCAGAGGGGTGGTGATTTTTTAAGGATTTGGAGGAACTAGTGCACTCTCAATGCACCGCACAACCCATGATAAATCACGTGAGGGTGGCATCGAACATTACTTCTCCTCCGATCTTTCAGTAGCCCAGCTTGCGGAATGCTTCCCATTGCATAATAGTTCAGATGGAACTTGGGGGGGGGGATAGGTCAGTGAGGAGGGTATTTGAAAGGATGACAAGGAATTAGCTTCAAGGGGACCCTCTATGGAAGAAGGTGAGATAGTGTCCCTAGTGTTAACTTCTCTATGTGGATTCCCTACATCTCTTGAAGTAAGCGCTAACTCACATTTGTGTGATATTATCCCTTTCACATCATCCTAGTTCACTAACTGACATCTACTTTTGTAGGAAGATATTATGAAGAGTGCCCCTACTGACAAGGATAGAGGTGTGGAAACGTTTTTGGAGGTCCCAGCACTGGGACCCACGTCCAGATTAATATTATCTACAGAATCTAGTAGTGATGGGGAGGAAAGGATGGTCTCCCTTAAACCTTCCAAACCTACCATCATATATGGGGGCCACACACTAGAATCCCAATAATTATGATCCAATTGTGAGAGTATGATCATGATTACTATATGTTATTGCCTCTCAGAGCCATAACTGTTGTCTGTACATTAATTTGGTTGACACAACCCTTGTTAAAATAGTTCTCTAAGTGGAGGGAATTCAATTTATATGGATGGTAGGAGGAACCAGGGTCCATTTATTAAGATGGATTCTAGTCCCTATAGATCCATGTATACAAGAAAACTAGGCCATGATTTCTTGTGAGAAATCAATTGTAATTGCCGGTGATGCCACTGGTGGGGCAAAACCTGAGAATGGTTAGGGAAACATCATAAAAATATAATCAAGTGATGAGGAACCACATGATTAAATGGATCCCAACTCATCAGATCTAATTCTAGAGGATGATTCTGCTACCGATCTATTTGGGAACCTTTACAGAATATGATCCCGCTGATCCAGTAAATTTAGAAGAATCAGATTCTGATGTAGTTGAGAGTAGTCATAACCCACAATGACGAGCATGGAAGTTGATTAAAAGATTCTTTGATGAAGCCCCAATATAAAAATGGATTTTCCAAATAGTATCACTCCACCTTTCGCTAGATCTATGCACTGGAGCGGCGAACATGTAGAATTTTCACATCATAGTCTGGGACTACCTCACTGAGAACATACGGGAGTGCATACCTAAATTGGATGATGTATGGAACTGAAAGACGTTCAGAAACATCCATAATCTCTAATAGGATGTGTATCTGATCCAGTTCCTTGATGAGCACATGAAAAATCTCCGCACTTTCTTCACCAAGTAGTCAGTACTTCTTGAATGAGTGAAGGTCCAACTAACGGGTGCCTAGAAGAAGTTAGCATAAGAGAGCCGTCAAGTGGCTGAACTCCACACCGAGTGGGATAGAATGGATATTGGGACCAATGATATTTTTCTTATGACTATTTAAGGGGATATAGATATTTGGGAATGGATGTAAACATTGGAAGACACATTCCAGGGAGTGGCAGGATTGAAGCACTCTATTGATGGAGCAGATTAATAAGTGTTGTGTTTTGGAACAATTATGAAACATACTTTATCATAATACCTGCTAATTGAAACTGTGTGCATGTATAGATATTTCATGATTATAGAAACTTGATCACGTCTGTGAAGAAACTAATGATCAATCCCTAATATCTCATGGATCATGATCGGTGTGATAAATAATGGACGACCACATAATCATTCACTTTGTATGAGAGTGTCAGTTAATTATTGAATACTCAAGGTCTACCGGTGTTGAATGAACACCCAGTGTGTCCAGGATAAGGGAATATATGACTGAAAAATAGGGCTCCTTGAACATTCAACTGTATTTTACCAGCGTTCTCTAGTGTACGACTTGAGAAACACGAATAGAGATAAAATCAATGTGAACAAATGGGAGATGAGAAGTGTGAATCACATTCCCAACATTCTAAACACAATGAGGGTGGAATGCCAGTATGAGATAACTACTGACCATATTCAAAATTTAGTATCTATACTATTATCCTAAAATGGGGACAAACTAATGAGGTCCAACCACAAACCATATTATAAAACCCACGTCCAAACTTGATGTGTTGTCCAAAGTCTTCCAGGGTTTATGCCTAAAATAGTAGGTTATCCAAAGTGGCATGAGACCATTCCATCAGGGTGTCCCATTAAACATGGAAGTGAATGAATATCCAAATAAGGGGCACACAAAGCATGAGGTGGAGTGATGGAATGTTGGAAAGGATTCCAACACATTGGGAATTACACCACCGAGGCTAAGAGCACATCAGTGAAGGTGTAATGTTCTAAACAAAGAATAAACCAGGATCTAGGGTAGATACCTCTTTTGTGAGTTCTTGAGGTTACATATAGTTTTACATTATTAAAATAAGTATGATGAACAAATAGTTTAATTCCATATAGTGATGATGATGTATTTAATAGTTTAACATCATATGACCAAGACATTATGCATAGTTTAAGGTCGTACTACCCATACCATAGACAAAAGTTTAAACTCATGTTACATGAAATACTTTTTTTTCACTATAATGTTTTCATGGAATGGAGGAGATGAACCCGACATGAATGATCCAAAAGAGTCTTGTGCACCATACAATTACAAAGGCATAAACATAAATGAGGCATATGTTATGTGATGAGGGACAAAACCCAACATGAAAGAAAGGTAAGGAGGCCTACCACCATACCACACATCCCTGTGTGGCTCATAATTTATGGTCATAGAGTTTGGTTCATGGAATATAGTTTAATGTCATGATGCTGGGACTATCATAAAATGAGTAGTGTTATGGTATGTACAACACAGAAGAAGAAAAAACCGACATGTCTGAGGACCAAAGGAGGCTCATGACCCGCATACACACCATAAGATTAATGGAGGTGAAAGGAAAGATGATCCCATATTTGGGCCCAAGACAACATGTCAGGGTATCTCTATGTATCCTACAAGGGTAGGAATCAAGACACATGTAGTTCTTGAATTAAATGAAGTTTAACGTCATGTGGTAAGGATGATAATGATTGAACATGAAAAAGTGGAATAATGGTGTGATTGGACTCAATATTGATGACGTAAGAGCCACTATGTATCCTATAAGGATACGAATCAAGCGATGTGTAGTTCTGAAAGGAAATTTCACCATGAAGATCTGACCCAATAATAGGGAAAATAGGCATTAAATATGTCGAGTTTGTTATTTTGTTTGTTTGCTATTTTTTTGAGAAAATGGTCCCAGATGAATGGGTATAACTGTTGTTATAGATATCAATCCATGTATAGGTCCTGGAAAGTGGTATAGTGGATAACCAGAGCTAAGGGTGACACCCTCTCAAATGGGAACACCACAAGGATGCACATTTTTTGGGTGTTGGCATAACGATGATGCCACAGATTAATGTCATTTGATAGGGCCAAACCATTCATTTTAGCATCATGAAATAAGGACACAAAAATTAAATGTGATGTGGATAGGGTAGCATAGTTTATCTTCATACTGATAAAAAAAATAGATCTTAGTTTAAGGTCGTAGAACACAGACCATAATGTCTCACAATATCTCTATGTGGGCATGACTCTAACACAACTCCTAAGCCTAGATGATCAATTCTCGGTGTGGAAAAAATGAGCAATATACGTCTTTCCCTATTATATGAGAGTGAAAAACAATGTAGTGGAAATACCAGGTGGGAAAATCCAACCATTCCGATATTCTTACTCAGCATACATGGATTTACAGCCACTCGACATGTGTGGATGCATGAATGGACAACACCAAATGTAATAGAGACCCCTAAGAACATGACAGGGTTGAAAAATGCGAATCACATCTTCTGATTTTTGGGATTGAATGGGGGTGGTGTAATGATAGAGGATAAATACTGACGTTATTTGAAATATAGAATCTATATCATATAACATGGGATTTGAACATAAAAATAATGGTCAACAACTAACCATATTCAAAAAATACTTATCTCAAAATGTAGTTTGAATGTATTTAGGGAGTTTGACCCAGACAATAGGTGATCCATGAGAATGAGAATCCATACCGTTATGGGGATCCTTTAAATGTGAAAGATGATAAATTCTCGAATAATGGTACATGTGATGTGTGGAAGTAAAATCTTGGAAATTTCCCTATAGAATCCAATGCTCTGGGTCTTTCACCACTGCATTTTCAAACATGCTGGTGTGAGACATTAATAAGTTGGATCATATCTATCTTAAATCATGGGAGGTGTGGAAAATAGTTTAAAGTCCATGTTTCTATAACTGGGAGATGTCAATTTAAGTTCATAGAGTGAATACCATAGGTGGATAGTTTAATATCATGTGTGTGGGACACACCCATGCCGTTTAACGTCATGCATGAATGATGAATATGTCGTGCAGTTTAACATTGTGTGACTGAAAAATGCAGCATCCTAGAAGAGAAATTAATGGTATGGAAAATAACCAAATGTGAATGAGGAAAAAAGATATCCACATCACACCACACATTAACTCTGGGGAACCTAGGCCTAATGTGACAAAATGGTACATTTATTTTTTTTGCAGTCAGGCCTTGGGGAAATATGTATGGGAATCACTATGTATCATACCAGAGCATGAATCAAGTCATAATTCGTTTTTGAATATGGAATGGTGGGTGGTCAATGGATAGAGGTTCAATATCCTCCCAAACAAAGAAATCATGATTGTCACATAGTTTACCATCATGCCCAACAGGACACCGAAAAACGTAGTTTAAGTTCATAGAGTTCAGACCATAAGGGGAGATGATTCCAAGATTTCCCAAAATAGTATAAGAATCCATAAAATAGGTAAAATATATGTCTTTATAACTTCCATCATCTCTTGATAATTGAATTGGAATAGTATAAGCTTCAACTGATATACTTAAGCAAGCCCCTATATCTGATCTTTCCCCAAATCATGCCCTGTATCATGTGGTTCGACCTCCTATGAATCAGTAAAAATTCCCAAATTGTTAGGATGATAAAATATAGTATAGGGGAAAATTATTTGTGGACTTAAAAAACAATGTCTACTAATTTCTATTTGACTATGTCCTTGGCTACTTCATCCAGGCATTGGAAAAAAACATGATTATGTTTTCAAAACCCAAGAAACCCACCAAGGATGGTGATGAAGATCTCATGAACTATTTACCATTCCATAAATTACTAGATAAATATATACAAGATTTATATTTCAAATAAATCATTCAGAAGAAGGTGTGATATGGGATTCTAAAGTTGAGAAGGTCACCATCTCATGTAGCATGTGTTTTTGCAACCGATCTAAAGGAGGGGGCGGATGGAACAAAGTTAATAGAAAGGGTGCACATAACATTAGTGATTGGATTGATAGAAATATGATCAACCAGACTCATTCCATCCTTTAAGAATAGTTGAAATATCTTATTATTCCCTTCACCGCTTCCACTATAACATAGCCAACTCTATCAACAACTCAGTCCTATGAAAAACAGTCATCCAAAAATTAACATGGCCAAAATTTCCAGAAGAAAGTATAGAAATATGATCCAATTTAAAATCGAAATTTATCTTTAACATTTTTATAATTAATTCGTACAGTCCTTGAATCATGGGAAATTCCATACCAAATGGAAAAACAATGGTCAGCTTTCTAGACGGATTCTCCATCAGACAAGGAGTTGATCTTCCGTTCCATTGATGTTATTCACCTAATGGATCCCTCTCATTTGATGACCATTATTATGAACCAGAATACACTATATTCAATTGGGTAATTAGGTAATTGGACATATTATTCAAGGGTACATGGGAAGATATGGTCATTCCAAGAGTCATTACTCTAACCATGTCTCTACTTGAACTGAATAAATGGCTGAAACTAATTGGATAGCTCTCCAGTAAGCTAAGTAGGAGAAAGGAAGTCTAATGAAACATGATAGGGTCTAACATGACATTATCATCCTAGAATATTGGTTAATGGATATTTAATTTCCTAATCATCCTTATCATGTAGGCAGACCTAGTCAACCTAATCCACCAAGAGTAGAAGCACCTTCATCTCATATTCTAGGGGGTGATCCATCCACATCAAGTACTTAAGATCATATATCACATACAAAAAAGCGTCTCCATGTTATAACGTGTAGAAATTTGGATCATAATTATGAATTATTTAGGTAACTAGACCTAGTGTTGGCAATGTTGTCAATCTTGGATGCTCTGAGTCTATCAATAGACCTTGGGGAATCACTCAAATTTTCCTTTTCAAACCCTTTGGAAGTTGAAGTAGAATTTTTTATTGTTTATATATATCATGAAGATAATGATCCTATAGAATGAAAAATGATCATTTATCTATCATTATAGGATAAGGATTCCTTTATATAAGGAAATTATTGACCATTTTATACATCTGGTAGGATAAATGACATTGATATCTGATGACCCTTAATTGACAATGGCTCAGGTTTCAACCTCATTCTAGACTAGACACATCGCCGGCTGGGTTTCAACAAATCTCACTTCACCACCTCCAATTTAATGTTGTAGGCTAGTGAAATGAATCACAAAAATCCTCTTGGATAAATCATACTAAGAAATCAGTTTGGGGATCTCATGTCTGACTCAAAATTCTTTGTAGTTTGGAAATATGTGATTGTAAATGATCTAATGGGAGTACATTGACTACATTATCATGTGGGTATCTATTTTCCATTCCACCAATACCTCAAATATTATATTAATGGTAAAACTGGTAAATTTTATGGGGAGAAGGCCCCATTCAAATCTTGTGAGTCATAAAACATTGATGCCAGATTCAACCATATGGAAGGGAAACATGCCCTGACTAAAAATGTCACTTGAATCAATGCCTGAAATTGAATAGAGATGATTATTAATAATCCTTAAAAGATGATCAGTAAATAATAAATGATTCCTATAAACTAAATCAAATTAGGGGGTCCATGTTTTAGCAAAAAACGAGCTACTTCTATGATGTCAATACTGGAAACTGTTCCTAGTAGCACTGGGGATGTTGTCAACTCTCATAGATGTAATGAAAGGCTGGATGAAAATGTCTTCATTTCATCCATGATTTTTATCAAATACCTATTTAATCGTATGGGAAAGTGGAATTTGTCATGAAAATTGGAGAAAATTAAGATTCTCATTATCAATACATCATCTCCCCTTCGAGGCTCCAAAAGGCCCCACACCAAAACATTGAGCAAGAAATAGATGCTTCAACTTCTGAATGTCCAATTTTAAACTCCTCCCATAACTCTAAGAAATTTTCTTCATTACCTAATTCCCTGGTAGAGGTGGATGAGGTAATGAATAAGGGTGTTAAGAAGAGAAATACATTATGGATGACCCTCAATCATTTTAGGAAGGTGACTCCACAACTATTGATGAACTCCGAGAAACAAATCTGGGTAAGAAATAAGATCTATTAACCACATTGATTAGTGCTTCCATAATATCTTGTGAATAAGAGTAATATACCTCCTTTTTGAAGCAACATTGGTACATGTTCACCAAGAATTTCATAGATATGCCAGGCCTTGATCCCAATGGGATAGCCCACCATATCGTCTTGACAAAAGACCATCATGGACACAAATAGGTTTCCATACAGACATACCCAACTAACACCTCTAAATTTGAGGTTGATGTGGACAGACTCATCAAATATGAATTCATCTAGTATGTTCAGTATCCCAAATGTCTAGACAAATTCATCCCAACAAAGAATAATAATACAATAAATATTGTTCTCATTGACAATAGATATCTCAACTGGAACTATCCAAAAGATGTATTACCAGTTCCAATAACATAACTCATATTTTATGTGATAGATGGTTATCAAACCCTCTTATTAATGGTTGGATATGTAGGGTACAACCAAATTCAAATGGACCCAAAATATGATGAATCCGTATCCTTTAGGTCACCCCAAGGATTATTTTTCAATCGGATAATTCCCTTTGGCATGAAGAACGTTTGTACCATATACCAACGTTCCATGATTCATATCTTCAAACCCTTCATGGGGATGCTTGAAAAATTGTACATTGATGATCTAGTGGTTGAATCCTGAAAATGTTTTGACCACCTAGTTAAACTTGAGACCATCATCCAAAAGCTACGACAACATAGCCTATATATTAACCCCTTAAATATTATCTCAGGGTAACATTGGAAGAGTTTATATGGTTTTTCGTACACCATCGTGGTATTCAAGGTGACCCTAAGGAAAAACCCTATCCTTATCATTTCACCTATTTGAAACCTTATTGAGTGTAGTGGACTTGAAGGTAACTTTTCCTATAGAAAAAACATTATATCCAACACTGTAGGTAACGTTTTTACCTTCACCAAACAAAAGAGGAAGGTGTTATCATATAAATAGAGAAGTTACTTTCCGGAATCATTTGAAAACCTCAAGAAATATCTCTTGAGACCACTAGTATTGGTGAATCCTATTGAGTTAAATCCACTCATTTTATATGAGAAAGTCATAGAGTGATCATTGGGAAAATTCCTTGCACAAAAGGGTGATTTTGGGAATGTAAAAAACCTTTATTATCTAAGTCTAAACTTTCTCGATGCTGAGACACATTATTAAAACATTGAGAAGGTAATCCTAGCATTAATCATTGTTGTTGAAAAACTAAGGCACAACTAGCATCACCATGAGGTACAATTGATCTTTTCAATAACGCACTCAATTATATTCAAAGATATCATATGTTTAAAGGATGATTGGCATGGTTGGGTGGTTATCCTGTAGAATTTTGATATAAAATTAATGCCTTAGAAAGAAGTGAAATTCCATGCATTGGAATACATTCTTGTAAAACACTTATCTTCAAAAATAACATCTTTAAATACTGAATATCTAGATGAGTTGATATTATCTATTCTAGGTGTCCTCCAAATGTGGTAGATTTATTTTTATGGCCCATCTAGAATCCCAATAAGAAGATAATGTATATCCCAAGGATCAGCAATGAAGAGTTAGGGATTGTTCTTATCAATTTTGAAAAATAAGTCATTAATTACTCCTTCAGATTATTTGAAGGTTGTACTAATAATGAGGTAGAATTTTACGCCCTCATTATAGGCCTAGAACATTCACTCAAAATACCAATGCATCATATAGAGGTTAAAGGTGGTTTAGAGTTGGTAATCAAACACATCAACAATGAATATTACACTAGAAAAGAAGAGAAAATACCATGATTGATAATTATTAAAGATTAATGGCATAGTTCCCCTCATATAATACAATGAATCACATCCCATGATTGCATAATTCCCAAGATGATGCGTTGGAAAATGCAGTTTTGGATTTGGGAGAACCCAACTGGGAAGAAATTGTCATCAGCATTGCGCGTCGCCGAGTGGTATCACCTTTTGTTCAGGTCATAATAAAAGAGGTAAAAAAATCAACCCTATCGATGAACTGTATGGTCCTACTACTGGGTGGATTATTCCCATTATTGAATACCACCAAAATAGAATAATTATATCATACAGTACTAGGAAAGAGAAAATCCACTAGTGAGAAACCAACTCCACTCATTATAGTAGACCAAATCAAGAAAAAGTCCTCTAAAAATAAGGCTTTCATGGAGTCCTTGTCAGATATATCGACATAGAAGAGACTAAGACTATTATGAAAGAAGTACATACAAGATCCAATGGTGGCCACCGGTCCTGAAACATGCTCTTCAACCAAATTTGAAGGCTAGAATACTTCTAGCCTTCAATGACATGAGATTTCATGGAATTCACTAAGAATTATAATTCATGTCATGTGAATTCCAACTTCATCTCTAAACGCCTAATGTTTTTACATAAAACCAAATACTTTTGAAAATTTTCCATAAGGGGAATGGATGTTTTAGGTCCAAGCTCTCCAAATAAAGACATGCAGTTAAAATACATCTTATTTGTTAACAAATTTATCTCCAAATTGGATGAGACAATACCCCTCAAATAACTTGGGTCCAAAATCATTTCCTGCTTCATGAATTCCTTTATCATTACTAGATTTAGTTTCCCTCATATAATACTGAAGAATAATGACCCAATTTCTATTTTTCAAAAGGTGAAAAAGCTATGTCAGGGGTACAATATCAAATTCAACCATTCATCTCGCTATCATCCAACAGATAATGGAAAAATAAAGGCATTCAACAAGTCACTTTCAAATATACTCTAAAATATGGTGGATAAATATAAAAATTATTGGCCTGAAAATATCTTGCAAGCCTTATGCGCTTACAATAATATAACCTATACTGACATAAGGGAGACCCTATATTCTTTGGTATACAAAATAGAATTTGTCTTTCCCATTGGAGTTCAATTTCAATCTATCTATATATCCATATCTGACCGACTATCCAAACACGAGAAATCCAAAAAGTGAAAGGAAGTATTGGAGTTGATGGATGAGAAGATATTGCATACCATGAGTTATTGGCAGGTCCATCAAAATCAGATAACATGATCTTTTAACAAGATGGTCTGCCTCTTTTAATTTCTCAAAGAATAATTGGTAATTGTCCTTAGGACTCCAATGATACTAGGAAAAAATCCTCCAAAGCATGAACCAATGTGGGCGGGACCTTTCTCCATACACGAGGTCCACTATAAAGTATCTTATTTCTTGATCTCAATGAAAACAAAGCTCATTTTGATCCCATCCAATGACATATTTTTGAGGAAATATTTCAAGTAATTACACAAAAATCGTCTCATCTTCAAGACGTTAAACTACATAGTTGGTCTTTATCACACGACATCAAATGGAATGAAACTTTCTCAAGATACAATATGTTAAACTACAAAAAACCATATAAACTCTAATTTTTAAGACTCTAAACTGCATATCATATCATCCTGAATGTATGTCATTAAACTACACAGTTCACGTCTTTGTTGAATGATGTATATTTTCACAACATTTGATCCATATTTGAGTAAATCATCAAAATCAGAGATGGTAACCCTATCAAACCTTCATTCATGAACTACATGAATATTTATTATCATTAAAATGAGATACGTATTGATGCTAGATCCTCCCATCTTAGGTCCACCCATGATAAAAATCCCATTCTTTCACTATTTATGAATCAGACCTACACAAGGGAATTTTTTGAACTACATATGGGTTTATTATCATTATAATGAGATATGTAGTGATGAATTGACGTTATTTATTGGACCCATCCTTCATTCTAGAAAATATAAAATCCCCAATTTCCCCATTTTCGAACCTGGTTGATGTGAGGAACAACTCTTCAAAGACTTCATGTGGCATGATTCTTTCTCTATCAAGATACATAGTAACGCATGAGTCTTATCCCCTAGTCAAGCTATAATATTCTATGCCATGTCAAGTGTCCTACTTCCTAACCAGAAGACATTAAACTAAAAAACCCACATCCTCATTTCATGGTGATAAACTACATGATATCTTTAAGAACTATGTGTTTCTTGATTCCTGCCACCATTAGATATGTAGTGACACCCAAATTTCCATTTTTGGACCTAGACACAAAATTACCATTCTTTCATGTTAGTTCATCATTGTCCTCACTGCATGACATTAAAATAAATTTTATTTCAGAACTACATAAGGCTTGATTCTCATTCTAATGGGGTACATAGTGAAGCTTGAATCTCACATCCTTGTTATACCATGACAAAATAAAAATCTCTATAGCCTTCGTTTGTGTTTTCATTGTATGGAAGAAGAATACATTACCAATCCTTGTTTCTCATGCTGAAAATAGCTCATGTGGTCTTAGGTGTTTTGGTAAAAGAGTTCCCTACATGAATAAGGCACAAAAATTTACATTGGGGTTATCCTATTACTTTGTGAAAGATCATAAAAAGAACATCATATTTCCACGTCTCATGAAAGTAAAATACAAAATTTCCCCAAGAACTAATTGTGGATTGACTCTCGTTACAATAATATATGTATTGATGCAACCCAATGAAAACCCAAAAATGTTAAATACCCTAGATCTCTTATGTATGAGTTAGATCTACAAAGGAATTTCTCACCCCATGCGTGATCTCTTATTAAAAAACCCCTTGTCCACAATTGAATTAAATCAATATGGTGAATCATTTTTATAACTATATGTGGATTGATTATTTATCTAATAAGATATGTAGTAAATCTAAAGTACCATATCCAACTACAGCTGCAATTAAGTCAAGTCACCTTCATCTTTAACACCAGATGTTAAACTACATGGAAAATTTCATGGACGCATGAATTTAAATTCAATTTTGCCTCTAGAACTATTTGTGTCTTGATTATCATTTTAGTTAGATATGTAGTGATTCCTAGGACTCACGACATACTCTTAGACACTAGGTAAGGAAAAATTCTTCCTCTTATACAAATAATGATCTATGCATGAGATATTAATTTGGGTTCCCTCATTCAGGGGTCCATCAAGGAAATAGAGATGTCCCCTACTTTATGAAACAAACTCTACAATTTATTTCCAATATCAATATAAATGCCTCAATTGGCCTTGGAAATATTTGTACCATATTTCATACTCCAAATCTTGTACACTTTCAGATATTATTAATTTTTCTCTAGCTCCATGTAATATAATCTATGATACTTGAGGAATCATTTTTTGACTATGTAGTGAAATCCCTAGATGGCTACATATAATGTCTCCCGAAAATTGGTCTATCCGGAAGAGGATGCTACTACATGACTATGAAGTAACACTCTCCCATTTTATTTTCTTAAAGAATCTCCCAAAAACATTTTTTCTAGCCAAAGGTAACTTCTCCCATGAGAGATTCCTCTTCTATCCTTGTAAGATTTGAAAATATTATGTTGGATCCCATGACTTAAATCCGTTTGTGGTCACCACTCAAATTTTTCTCCTATATCCATTCTCCATATATGGGATCCCCTAATAGAATTATTTAAAATTTCCTCCCCCATGTTCAAAGTATTGCAGAATGACCTTGTTCTAGTAGGCCACATATAACCAATCATTTACACAATGTTTTGGTCCTATTCATATGTCATAAAACTACAAGAACAATACATTCTATGTTTGGGTCAGAACTATATAGGAAACCTATTCCACTATTCCTGAGTAATTTTTACATTAAACTTTCTTCTTGTATTTAGTTACTTTCCTTCCACAAACTAAACTCAGTGTTTGGGGAAATCTGAATCTATATAAAATTAATTCGTCCATCAGTAGTATAATTTCATAATTTATGATAAATACACTTCTTGAATATTTTGAAACATGATCTAGTTGGATTTGTAGAAGTTGACCAAAAAATTTCCTGGCTTATCAGCCAAAGGATTCCACTATTTGTCTATGTTTTAATATCCTGTAGTTGGATTTTCAAAAACTCACCAACAAAATAGTGTTATAAAAAATTAATAAATTAATTATTAGTAGGGACCTCCTATATTTCCATAATCCCATTTTCCCATACCACTCATTGGATCTAAAGATACTCAAATTATGACTTGAAGCATTCCTATCCTCATACCTGAAAGTGATGGATAATTCCGGAAATGATTACCGTGAAAGGGTAGTATTATTACCCATCCATTTAGATCTAAAAACCTTAAATTATATCCCCCAATGTCCTCATTGCATGAAATTAACATTCATAGAATCTTGTACTTTTTGTATGTAATTAAAATCAATATCATAATTTCCTAGTCAAATGAATTTAAAATGTACAAGAATGTCTTCCATGTAAGATGTTAATCCATGTGGTCAATGTCCTTGTTTCATGACATTAAATAGCATGATGGTTCAACCCTCATCAAAAAGGGGAGTTCCCCCTAACATCGATCATTTAACAAAATGTCACCTCTTTATCTTAGGAAAAAAATTAGGAGAGTTTTCACATTCTTGTTCAATTATAATATATATTTTCTCTTAATTATCAGACATCTTCCTTCAAAAAAACCACCAATAAGGCCCTTTTCATCCCATTACATCAGGATAAAAAAGGGGGATTTTTTTGAAACATTATTTTCTCACACTAATGATTTTTTTAAAGAAAAATACCTTAATATGAATAAATGAAACGATGTGAAGATAGAAAAGTATCACAACATCACTGAAGGCCCACAACAAAGGTCCCACAGAACAACGTTGAAGAAGAGGGTGTGCATACATGGACCTGCATGACAGGCCTCCACTATGGCCCTACACATCCACTTGTGTGAAAACCCATCTCATCAGAAAACACAACAGACCTAGATGAGATAGCCCCTTATCATAGTTTCTATATTTATATATAAATTTAACCTTGCTGATCTACATTGGGATGGATGAAAATTATGAAGAACACATGACCTATACTTGCCTTATTACATAACCTAGGACCTCTTAAACATTCCAGGTAGTGCTAAAAAAATTAATGAAAAGGGAATTTAAGGGTGTAGTTGAACCAAATTCCTCCTAGGTACTAAAATACAAACCACTTGTTTGAGGAACCACTTCCCACATGGTTGACGAACACTCCTATGAGGTCCCCTTCCCTAACCAAGGACCTATATAAGATACATCCAGGAACACCGAAGGAAACCCTTGAAGCGTTGAGAAATCCCCCCCCCCCAAGTGTTTTTGTATAGCTGGTCCATCCCCCAGAGTACCTCTAGCTCATTCATGCTTACCTATACAAATAACCCCTAGGTCACATAGGCATACACTCCTTGAGACCCCTTGGCTCTCCCATCCCGCAACATATGAAATCAACTTTTATTTCCCTCTTCCAAGACACCAATAGAAAGGAATATCTTCCTTTGTCTCCCTTGGATAAGAGAGTCCAAATTGAAACCTCCTCCGAAGCCTCTAGACTAGAAAAACTATAGAAAAGGGTGCACTGGTGTGTCTCCAATTTGGGTATGAATTCCTTTGGTTAATGTTTTACCACACTTGTCTTACCGATGGTTAGGGTCCTTATGGTGCATGTTAGAATGCATTCCCTTAGTCTTGGGGACCCTAACCTTGAGGGATGTGTCAGGGAAATCCCATTCTCAGATACTACTGTTAGAACCATGTCCTTCCGTAGTCGTCTATAAGAACATGTACCTCTGGTTCTAGGTGGGGAGACATGGAATGAGATCTTCCTCTCATTCAACAGAACCAATTTTAGGGAAATACCCTCGCATTTCATGTAATACCTATGTTACTTCATTTCTTCACCCTCCACCATTGTTGATAATTATGTTCATATGGGTAGTCAGATCCGACCATCAAGGATAGAACAACGGGAGGGTATGGGACCACCAAATCCCGTTCTTCTTCTATTGTATCCCCATCCTCTTCCACCAATGAGATAAGGATTGTTTAGCTTTTCAGATCTTCTATTTCCCTTTTCCCACATTCAGTCATAAATCATGCGAGATTATTATTTGTCTATCATCGTGGCATATGAAAAAACTGTTGCATGTATTTTTGAAGAGTTTTTTCTTAGTTAATCCTCTCATCTTCCATCAGAGGACCTCTATAGGTGTGGGTTCTCAGGGTCATGAATCCATCCATAGGGAAAAGAATATTATGTGGTTCCATATATATTCTAATTCCCCTTGTTTCAAATATTTTATCAAGAACCATGTGGGGATAGAGGTTGATGGGGATCATGAAATCCACACGATTTGCTTTATTTGGGCATTATTATATGTGTAACCCCCAATTGAACATATGTGACTCCAATATGGTATAATCCACAACTATGTAACAATACTCATTCACTCAAGAATCTTACTTCATAGTAATCCCAAACAAAACCTCAACTATAATGGAATCATATTCATAAATAATCCAAAACATAATAATATTAAATGTCCATACTCCCATGTGAGATAAACCCGGGAGCCTCCATAGAGTGGGTCCTCACAACCAAACTATGTGGGCTTTGATTCCCTTCCAACTACGATATGTAGGAAGCCTCTATAAGTTATAAAACTGACACCCCCAATCAACCCTAATTTTTTCTGGATCACATTCCTAGTAGGGTCATATTAAACTTTTGAATCCATATCCCTTCCATGTCCATTAGGAAACATCAGTAGTAGTCTCACACCTAACATTGACATGGCACCTTCTTCTTAGATGTCCTTTCAGCAGTTGTTAAACTGAACAGTTTAGTCCCTATCAAATAACCTTTAATGGTGTGATGTGTCCTTTTGAGTGGCTATGAACTACATGGGTTATAATTCCATTGAAAAGGACACGTTGGAAGCCCATTTATGGGTCTGATACTAATATTAAAATAACTTATGTATCCCTAGATGATGATACACTCTACGGTGGCACATTCTCTAGCTACAAACCATCATCATCATAACAACTACCAAATAATATTTAATTGTTATATAATAGGATACCATTGATGAAGAACCTTAGAAACATAAAGTTGATTCAAAATTAATTACATGCTAATAATTGATTGGCAATTCATGGGTTACCAACAACATACATTGAATTTAATAAAGGATTTGAGAACATGTCTTAAATCTATAATTGAGTCATGGAGTAGGAAACAACTCCACCCAAAAGGGTCTGGTGAGCCTCACCTACCATCTTATCGACCAACATGAATTCTTAATTATTGGTGGATAACCTCCTTAATGATTTCTTACCTTTAAAAATTGTCTCTTCGTGGATATAGAACCATTGAGTGTTTTTGGTTTCAAAAATAGACCTATTATAAACAATTCAAAAATAATGATACAAACCTAAATAGTTGGGAAAAATTTAACGCCATTCAATAATCCTCATGGATAAACTTTTTCATTGGAAAAAATAGACAATAATGAAAAATCAAAAACCTATCAGCCCTAGTCCATAAAATTCATTATCAAAAGAAATAATTCAATACATGGATGGTAGATAGTCAGTAATATCAAGAATTAAATAAAACAGTATCACCACATCAAAGAATACATCCCTGCAAAAATTCTCTCCATGAAGAGCTAAGTGACACTACCAACAGAAGAGTGTGATCACAAAATCTCTTCCTTTAAGAGTCTCTGGCAGCATGGTTTGGGCTAGAGGCTTTACTAGAATATCTGATTCTTGAATAAGGGATAATAAAATAGTGGAATGGATCATGAATGTTTCTATACAAACTATATCTAGGGTATATATTTCACATATCATACCTTGGATCATGGTGAGATCCTCTAGTTCGTAATTATTAACAATAATTAATGGAAATTCTCCCATATAATCAGCTCCTTGAACCTAACATGATCCTATAGGAGGTGGTTACAGTTGAATTAGACCTTAATGTAAGTCACCGCATATAGATCTACTAGATTTTCTATTATGACTATTTGCTTATAGATCAGAATTATCTTGTTTCGGCATCTTCCTTAGCATCCCACCAACTTCCAGTCCCCCTACCATCACATGGAAAGTTGAGAAGTCCCATTATCTAACCTTTTATTTTAATATCATCTGACCTATTATCTTCCAACCACTGATAATGATTCTACCACATGCAATCTACCAACCTCTACTTCCATCAGTGGGCCATCGACCATAACTTTAACCACCACCAGGTCTCATTCTAGTATAACAACATTGATAGGGAAACATAGGAGAACTACTCCATTTTGAACATATCAATGAAGTTTTTTCATGAAATTGAATTATCTAAGTACCCATAACAAACATGTTAAGATAATATCAAATGATATCAATCAAAATTTATGTGTACTCAATGATTGACATGTTTCTATACTATATCTTGAGAAGCTCCTATATGTGAATTGACCATAGAGTCATCTATAAATATTATCCAAAAATAGGTTCTTGAACTCAGTCCTTGGTAGAGTAATATCATCATGAATCAAGTCACCAATAAATATTCTCCCAAGAGAGGCACTTGAACTCAGTCTTTGGTGGAGTATTTTCATCATGAATATGAGTCACCAAGCCCTATCATCTTTCTATTCATCCATAGAGAAGCCTGGACTATTGAACCATCATCTAATCTAGAGTTCTCGAAAGAGGGTAGAATAATTAAACCATTAACTTTAGCTATTACTCACCTTCTTGGGTCTAGAATGCTCTGGATCCAGTGTAGCCTATATCTATTGAACTCATGAAGCACACTCAACATATTTGTATCATCATAGTTGATAGATGAAATGATATAATGCCTGGTGTGAGGTAAACAATTATAATGGACTACTAAAGGTAGGCCTAATCGATACTCAATAGGTTGCTATACCACCACTATCCACTCAATGGAAACACCCCTTCATAGGACCCAATGCTAACATCTCATTGAAAAATTGATCATTATCATTATCCTATCATCGAATCAAGGATGCTTGTCTATATGGATCCATCCTATAATAGCCAAGATATACTATGGTAGAAATAGAGTATATGATGATATTATTTAATAAATGCGTAGATAACACCACCCATTCATATATAATGAATGTAATAATTGTATCCCTACAACTGATGTCTCAATTAACAAATTAAACAATATGGATATCGAAATCTTGGTGAATGGGTATGTTAGTCGCTGCACCATCATTGGAGCCCTTATCTCGAGAGATGAACTCAAGAAAAAGTAACATGATTAACATAAATCCAAAATTAATACTCATAAATACTTTATCTCTAAACACCATATAATGAAAACCTTACACTTTAATACCACTCTTACATGACCTAATCAACCAAGGTCCTTCCTTGCTGACAGTTGGCTATGTGTGCCACCCAAGCCCACCTCCGATTGGACAAGGACTGGTGAGAAACACTAATAAATCATATCACATATATGATAGCCCTTATCCAAATTTACATGTACAGACACACAAACACCATTATTAATTCCTAATTAATGTTGGAAGGAAAAGAGATGGAATAAAAAATGAATGAAAACCTACTTATAATGCATAATAGAATACGATATTATATAACCAATGTAAATGAGGACAGTACAAGACCAATAACCAGAAAGTGGGTCCAAAATAACAACCATAAAAAATTATTATCCATGCATGTAATATCTTTAACTATACCATGAGTCGACTACCTCTACAACATAACACCACTAAGAACGATGCACACTAGTTCTAACTATATATCTATTGAGAATCCTATCATCTATATAAGAAATTAATAGTGTGCGAAGATTTCATCTATGATTAGTATATTCAAACTCATTTAGACATGACGAAATCAACATAATGTAAATAACTAAAAGTGATTTCACTTAAACAATAAATAAGATGGTAAAAATGTATAAAAACCACGATATTCTCATAAAATGTAATCAAGACACATAATATAATGTCAATATTAAAAGGTATCCCATGGATTATAAATGTATACCAAGACATTTTAATCATCACATCTTTAATCCCATATAACCTATTCAAACCTGTAGTGTAGGATCTCCAACCCTTATTAGTGTAGGGTCAAATGATTGACCTCAATGGAGGATCATACTCCCTACTGGAGATCACTATGATGGGGGAATAACTAACCCTATATATATAGGATATTATGACATGTAATTTCAGGGGAAATAGCCATCCATTTCTAATCTATTCATAGAGTATCTCTTACCCCAATCTCATGGGGGAAATTGTTTACAATCTTATTAGGGTGGGTTTTCACACAATAAGAGTTCCCAAATTCCAAATATGATATTTGATATGTTGTTTTGGTCAATCGTGGTCACTTATTCTTAAAACTAATCTCTATGTTAAGATATGAATTCATCATCACATCCCATTCAAAAATTATTCTCATAGGAGGATTCTTAAAAGTTTTAATCTATGAAAAAATAATGTACATGGAACTATCAGGTGGTACTTATTGTATAGCCTATAAGTAGTGATTTTACCATGAACTATCACCGCACATAGAATATATAAATTCAACTAAATGTTGTGTGTGACATGCCACATAGAATTCAGATCCATGTTCATTACTCAACATGTGTCATGATACCAAAAAAATATTCAAATTGGACGTACACAGGGTATGGTCAAGGTATAAGTGATCATGAAGGTAACCTAGGTTATCTGGGTGTGTACTTCCAACACATGATGAGATTTTCATATCTACTCAAATAATGTGTGGGACTGTAAACATGGTATTGTGACACATAAATTAGAGATGAAACCCTAGAAATGATCTTTCCACAAAATTTGGGGTGTGTTCCTTTAAACTACTGTTATGTAGTTGGGAATTTAAAAGATAGTTATCTTACTCATTAATCATTTCACAATGTTCCTTGATAACCATTATCTCCTATAAAAATCTTATAACCATGTTGATTAATGATTGAATCATTTCTATAAATCATATTTATCCCATCATTCATAATATAATCAAATTGGAATCATCTTTCATGACGTTCACATGTTTGAGTTCACAAAAAACCCATCCTAATATTATTAGACTTATTTGAATAATAGTAGATATTCGTAACACATGAAAAAATAATTCATAAAAAAATATGAACAAATAAATTTTAAATTTATATTTTATCATTATTTTTAGTTAATTCATTGTCAAATCATTATCCTATCATATGAAAATGATAAGTAAAAAAATGAAGGGAAATAATGGAAGTAAATTTTAGAGAATTTAATGGAAACTATATGTGATCATACATAAAATAAATTTAAGATAAATAAAGAAACAAATAAATATTTCATGTTCTGGATTCATTAATTCCCAAATCATAGTTTCAAAAAAATATTAATTGGAAGGTATTACTAATAATTTTCATGGATTCAATTATACTTGTATAAAATGATAAATAAAACATTATAAATCCAAAAAAATCACACTTCCTCAATATCTGATTGTTCACTGATGAACTATGTATCTCATTTCATAGTTATTTAATTAATTATTTAACTTCGAAACATTCATGATTGATCCTCAATTATAATATCCCCAAAATCATTCTCCACATATTCTGTCCACTCACGATTCACTCTAGGGTATATGGATTTCCCAAAAGTAGTTTCTAATGAAGGATTATAATAGGGGTTTCTATGTTTATAATTTTTTATTAAATAAATGAATACATTTATATGATTTTATTTATTTAAACTAATTTTAGTCTGTACAAGAACATAGAAAAAAGGGTTAATGTCAACAAACCTCATATCATGCCTAGGGAAAACCCATTATTAAAAATTCAACAGAATTATTGGTTTCCTCATCAGATTATTTTATTCTAAGGAAATTTATTATTTCTGATATTATCTACAAGTTTGAGTTAATATTTTTTCAAAAATTTAATATAACATCATATGGTATATGGGACGCCAAAAACTCCATGCTAACTCCATGACTATTTAAAAACAATTATTTAAAATATCATATGGGTATAGATACTAAAAATAAATTTCTTAAAAAGAATATTATATGAAAATAAAATTTCATAAATTAGGCCACTAAATAGAGTATAATCATATTCTAGTGCATCACTTGTACCTATATTTCAAACCCAGCTACCCAAATCATTTGATGATGATAAATATGGGTGTTAAATCGTGTCATAACATGTAATATCATAACATGATCAAGAAAATAATAAATATAACGTCACCTCTAATCACCCATCCATTATACCTTAAATGTAAATAATAAAATTAATGAAATAATAATAATATCCATGATCCATAATCATTCCATAAAACAATAACTTATAATAGTTCACATAAAAACATTACAAGGCTAGTGTTAAAGGTATTAATAAAACCTATCAACAAAAAAAAATTCCACATAAAGTCATAAAATATTTAATGTAAAGTAAACTATGAATTTCCACATTTAAAAAACTTATAAAAAATACATTTTAAATGAAATGAAACTAGGTTAAAACATTACAATTTTTCTACAAGAATAAATAAACACTAGAATAACTTAAATATTATTTATCTTTTGAAAAATAAAATAAAACATATTAAAAATTAATTAAAATAAATTTAATTTCATTCCATGAAATTAAGTATGATTAATTTATGAAACAATGTTGTTTAAATTTTATGAAACCATAGTGTGAAAAATATACATGGAAAGAAGTTTAATACAATTATATTAAATTAAATCCCTTATTTATGAAAAGAAATTTTCATAGAGAATAATTAATAACTCATTCTTAAATTTACAAGGGATTTTATACAATATATAGTCATTTTAAAATAATAATTAAAATAAAATCACCAGTTCGTCTAAAATTAATGTTGAAAATAATGATCCACTAACCTCAAATCATTGAACTCATTAAAAACAAATGTCATTAAACATAATGGAGAAATCACCCTTAAATAATCATTAAGAATCCTAAATCAAAGAAACCCACAGAAAAGTTTTATAAACATGAAACCCAGACTATTATATCTATGAAGAGCAAAAATATATTATAGGAGGAAAGAAAATGGCCAAGGAAAGAGAAATGAACTTCTTTAGAAAATCATATAGTTGGGGTGATGAAATCCTTTTAAATTAATTTCAATGATGATACATATCATGGGGAAGGATGGAAGAGTCTTTAAAAACATTCGAATGTGAGGAGAAAGAGGCACTACTATGGTTAAATTTAAGTGAGGGTCAAAAATTAGAAAATCAACAAAATTATTTTTAGAATTTCATGTGTTTTAACCATATATTTCAGTGAACTGTGAACTTCCTATGTGATCACTAATAGAATTAATCTATGTAACAAACATATTTAGGATACATGATCACTCTTTTCCATGAAATATTTGTGTGATAACTACCATAATGGAACCCTACACAAGAGTAAGCCACATAGTTACTCCAAACCGTTCACCATCGCAACCCTGGATATCTAGTATGTAATATTAAGTTAAACAATTTCTATAAACAATTCACAAACTATATGATGGTCATGTAGGCTAAAAATTGTTCAAAACAATTGAACATTTAAAACATGGATGTAAAAAATTTGATAAGAAACAATTAATATGTAAAATAATAAGATAAAGTGTCATGGGGGTGTGAAAAGTCTCCCCACTATATCACATTAAATCCCTAGAATGCATTAATAGTAAAATTTGAACAAAACAAATGTATTAGTTTTGATATCTTATTAATAAAATGACTCTAAAAACTAAGGGTTCTAATGGTAGTCACTTACTAAATAGTGTACATGATCACCAATTACAGTACTTAAGAATAATCTAGACCATAACCAATAATCATGTACATTATCACTGATATGATGGAAGAGTGTTCCACACACCCCAACTCTACCATATCATAAAAACAACGAGGGAAAATATTTTTATGACGTAAAATGTTTTCAATCTAACAAATGAGTGACCTTTCACAAGGTAGTGTTCATTCAATGAATTAAATACCTTATCCACCAATCTAACTACCCTCTCAAGGGAATAATGAAATGCTCCAATATATTCCTTAATATAATAAAGAGATCATTTATTGTTGTCTCCAAACCATATTAGGTTTTTCATTATGGTGTTGACTCATAAAATAATTAAATTTCTCCCGAATATTTGATATAATATAAAGGAATGAACAATGAATCACTAACTTAGTCTCTTCATCACATAGGTATGAAATTTACAATGAAACATCAAATACAAAATATCATAAAAGATAATTCACAAAATCCATCCTTTAATGATTCAACCAAACATTAATAATGCACTGTTAATAATAGACCTTGATTTTTTCCTATAATTAGATTCTAAAGAGAGATATTACCAATATTTCACATCATAATAAATAAAATAATTTATAGAAAAGAATAATTAGGCAAGGATGGAAAATAACGAGAAATACATTGTGAATCCATAAAATCAGTATTAGATTGATCATGTCAAACTTGGGGTTAATTTGAAATATTCAACCTTGACTGTCCACTTTTATGAAATTTATATATACAATAACTTTTAAAGATATCTCAATCGTATATAGAAATGAAATTTTTTAATATATTTCAATCATTAATTCAAAGTATGGCCCATCTTACCACACTAATATCATACCATTGTCTTACTCTATGAATTATTTGATGAGATGATATATGATATCCTCTTGACAACACTACTTACCTATAAAAACTCAATCTAATTTCTCATTTTACTATTCAATAACCATTCACCACCCTTAAAATAGAGGAACAATCAATCACTATAGGCATTCTAATCATGATCGTCTCAATTTTTTATCCATATTGACCACATCTGTATAAGAATATATTATAAATGAGTAAACTTTTAACAAAACATCATTTCAAATTAATATTATTAAAAAATAATGATTTAATGAAACATTAGAAGCTAATATAGATAGATTTTGTGTTAACTTAATGAAGCAACAAGAGTGCTTCCAAATTGACTGATCCCTCTACCCGACCCAATACAAATTCATTACCCTTAACAGTTAAAATTAGTTAGTATAAAACTTATATATATAATTAAATTTTAAATCTTATCCTGAATGTCCCTATTGTGGCCATGTCATAGTGATTAACTTAAACCACCTCTATCTTAGGCCTTCGAGAATAAACATGGAACACCTAAGATTAAGAGACTCCTAGAATTTAGGAATGCTGACCATTTTTTTCCATATTATCTAGTAATTATTATGATTCATGGGTACTATGCATATTATAAATGATAGGGTGAATTAGATTCTAAAATTATTGAACCCAATATCTCAGTTATTCTACGAGATAAAAAACATTATGCTCTATACCTGATGCAGTTAAGATAACAGACTCATAAAAAGGGTGATCAAAAACTGGGTTTACTAGAAGAGTATCAAATGTAACTCCATCTTAATGTTCCATATATACTTGATGGGGGTATAATCTAAAATTATAATACCTATAAAACACAAATAAAATACAAATAAATGTTTAGTACTATATAAAACCATATATGGATAGATGAATCAATCTGAAAGCACCATAAAGACTCAACTTACACCCAAATAATTGCCAATATTTACTTATTATAATTCAAAAGTAATAAAATAATTAAATTATTCATTTTATATCATTTAAATACCTATCTAACCCGCCTTATAATATTTTAAATAATTATTTATATCCAAAATATATAATAAAAAATGTATGTAAAATAATCCCTTTAAAGTGTTTACTATGAATACCTTAAAACACCAATTTTTTTACTTTATAATATTAATATCACCATTTGGACGAATTTTTAAATCAATAAATTTTAAGAGGATATTTTTTTTTCTAAAACCCCCACATTATAATTCCTAATAAATTTTACATAAACATATTTTCACATCAATATATTGATATCATAAAACCAAACCTCACTTTCAATTTAAAAATATTTAACAGCATAATTTAAATATAAATATTTACAACATTTATGAGGTGGTTAACAAGGATTTAAAACCAAAAAACCTAACACAAAAATATAAATATCATCAATAATTGATTGAAATTACCTGTATTAAATAATAATCAAAAATGGAGAAGAAAAAAGAATTGTTCTGAACCAATAATAACCAAGATATCAAAATGAAAATAATTGAAAACTATGTATATCTTTTCTGTAGGTTTTGTAAAATCATTCATAAATAATGAAAATCCAATTATATGTTTCCAAAAATGAGTTTCTTGTATTTTACTCAATTTTATAGACCATATACAATAGATGTGAAACCCTTAGTTTCTATCCTATTTTTACTCCAAATCACATAGTTTCACATAATAACTTATGAATAATTAAGATAAAACATTAATACTCACATAATTACTAAAAAACATGAAAATAATTTTGAAAATGGATCGGATTTAAGACACATGAATCCTAACTGGCACTGTTAAATCAGGTTTTAATGTGAAATGTGTTGGCCAGATACCTACTCAGACCTAAATCTTGATCTTTGATGATCATATCTGATATCTACCATGGAATACCAAAGAAAAATTAGTCTCAAAAACTAATATTTCATGATGAAACCTAGGCCAACGTAACACGTCGACCATGCCAGTTAGTGATAAGAACTTAATCAGATTCCTAATAGCCATAGTCAAGAAACTAGTGTTTGGGCATGAAATCATACATCAATGTGAATGGTTTCACCTGATAAAAAATCATCTATAAATTAAATACCACATATAATTCTAAAGTGACATCCATGTATCTCTAAGAAACATACACAAGATATATATTCTTTTAAAATGAAATAAAATAAATCAAGGAATAATAATAAAATACTAGACAATTAAAAAATAAGTAAAACCAATGAATTTAACTTAAACATAATAACACCACTAAAGATAAAAATTAACTACATGAATATATTAAAACAATAAAATAAAACACAGTAATATAGATGGTATTTCCTTATACATATTATGAAACAAAATTATGACTATAAAAAACCAAAGAGTAGGCTCAAACACCCAGCTCTAGGATACAATAGAATGATTATCACTTGAGACCTTTAATATACCTGAACTAGAATACATGGACTATCCATTAAATCTAAGTAATAAACATTAAAAATCTATAATGTATTATGAGTTTTAGAAAATAATTCACTGTTGGTATTCTACCCATGATCAATCCATAACCATTAAAATAATTGTTTTTTCATTATAGTTTGAAATACAACTATAAAAGTAATCCTTTAATATTTTAAACATTAAATTTAATTAGAGAAAATTATTTGAAACCATTCCATTAATGATATTTATATTTCACACATTAAAATAAAACATAAATATAATATTTTATAGAAAACTGTAATTTTAAATAAGGAACATATTTTTGAAACATTCTTAAAAATATCATGGGTTGAGGAATAACATAAATATTCTGAGCATAAATAAAAGTTTCAAATTTAAATAGGAAAACATATGTAAGGTGTACTTATTCATATAGAGTAAAGAAATTTTTAAGAATATGAGTTAGATAAGGAGGGAACAAGTTTATCCCAACATACCACCAGGAGACCAAATAAGAATAGTATTCAGTAATAATAATAATCCCAAATATATTAACCTACAAAATAAAAACATATAATGAAATAGCTATAAATCAACTATTACCAAATAATAAAATTATAAACATCATAGTATAATAAAATTTTAACTATATTGGGAACACATAGGATCCCTAGAGATGATCTAGAACAATACATTAATGTATTCCAATAAATAATCACGATAGACATGATTTAACTCCCTAAATAATCATTTTTTCGTTATATAGATTAACTGAGAATTAACAGACACAATAAAAATCATATTTCTAACTTGGTGACACTAGACAAAGAACAATAATAAATTTCAATGTTACTCATACTAATATTTTTTTATCTAGCTGGAAAATGATTTCCTTGATACAATATGGAGGTGGGAAATCACAACATAACATGTTACAATACAATAAAAAAAACCACAAACATGCCATCCTCGTCAATAAATCCTCTTAAAATAATTCCCTTTAAATAAAACTTTAAGGACATAGTCATAATATCCATGATCCATAACAATTTCATTGAATAATATATTAAAATCATTAACATAAACAAATTTATGTGGCCAATCTTCAAGGGATTTAGAAAAACTAACTATATTAGTAAAATACATAAAACATTCCTCTTAAATTTGAAACATCTAAAATAATAGTAATATAATTAATTATTGTTTAAAAATAATATACAACCATGACATTTCAAAATCATGAAATGTTGGTAACAACTATAGAGTTATTAAAATATAATTATAAAATTTCATGATAAAATAACTATTTCAATTTTGGAAATGGTAATAAAAACATACATTTTTTATTAAAATACCTAAATGTTAATTGAATGAAATTATGTATGAATAATATGTGAAATTATGTGGTGAATATTTTTTCAAAAATTATCTGTGTGAAATTTTTTGGGAATGAAATTTTGAAAATATTGATTAATGGAAATATCTATTGTATCTATAGAAAAAGATAAGGTATGTTATTAATAATTCATTCCAAAACATCTATGTGATTTTGAACAAGATATATTCCATTAAAAACAATAATTAAAAATAAAACACTCATAGTTTTTATTTTATTGTAATGATATGAAGCCACCTACCTAAAATCATTGAAATTAGTGAAAATGGTTGTTATTCCACTAAAAAGAAAATAAAACATTAAAGGATCTTATAGAAATTAAATAAAAAAACCACCCTAGAAAAAATCGATATATCATGAAACCCTAGAATACATGTCCATTGTAAAGGAAAAAAGTGATGCGTTTATATTTTGTATTCCTAATCTATCCCAGGATAAGTCCTTAAAGACATTATTGTTCCCCATTGTATGGAACAAGTTCATGGGCATCTTGGAAGAAGTACTTGGGATAAATTTGTCCAATAAAAATTAATTGAAAACATAGATGAAATTATAATAAAACATATTAATTTCATTTTTTTTCATTCGTTCATGATAAAAATATATAAACATAAACAAATATAAGAAAAATTAGTAAACACCATAAGTATATAAGAACTCATCTCCCATGTAGTCTCCTACTCCTAAAAAGAAAATATTTCCAAATAGTACCACCAAATAATTCTACTTTGGACATGATTAATTATTTGTACCCTCTGTAAGAAGAAATAATTAAAAATGACTACATGGATTATGTGAGAAAATAAACTAAAAATAAATAGAAGGACTAGATTACCTGAGCCTATTATCTCCTTTGACCTGAGGTCACTATCTGTTTGAAAATGAACACAAATAACTCTTAGAGATATTAATAACTGAACCTATAACTAAAATTATATATATTGGCATGGCCATATAAATTCCCTATATGATACCACCCATTGTTCAATATTGTCACTCTTTAATTAAAGATCCATTATCATTCTTGTTTGAAATAAAATTAAAAATAATTTTTCATTTTTTATTATATTTTAAAAAGATAAAACATCATTGAAATTTATGAAATCTATTTTAATCCCTATTAAAATTTTAAATAACCAAGAAGAAAAAACATAAATTCTAACATTCTATCTAAAATAGATTTAATAAAAACATGTTTTAATAATATATATAGAGAAAGAAGGAGTCAAAAGTAAACTATACCATTAACTATGGTAAATACCTATGTCATTTGTGGTTAGTGGGTAATATAGTCTAAATGATTATATAATCAATCAAAATCAATTCGTGTACACATATTTATATGGTGTATATTACATTGTAATAATAGTGTGGAGCCACCCTAACTGATTCCCCCAAACTACGTTCAAAGTTTATTAGAAGTACACACCCTTGGTATAATGGTGTGACGACACCCCATATGATTCCCCTCAATAAATTCATAAAATCCAGGTTGTTTTGTTAGTATGGAATAACCAAAATGGGACACTTAAAGTATACACCCCCCTTAGATACTCTTGTTTAAACATGTTATATATATTTCAATCAAACCATGGTGGATAATTACATATTTTATGTTAAAACATTTTTTAATGAAAACCATGTACTCTATTTTAGAATAACCATGATGCATGTATATGTCATTCTAAGCATTAGTAGAATATATTAAACTAGTTGAAATACCCTTTTAAAACATAAAAATAAAAATTCAATGTGTTAACTAGGCCAAAAAAATTGTTTTGAAATCCACATAAAGACTTATTTTATACCATGCTTGAAAACAAACTTTAAATTCAAAATGATTCCTCTTGTTATGTGTATATTAAAATTACCATATATATATTCACAATTTTACATGATTAAATTTTAATATGTATACATACATATATATCTAAAAATATGTTTCCTTACCCATTTTTATACTCATAACTGCCGAATACAAAAAAGGAATATGTATAATCTCACATTTATTATATTTTATACTATTATTCAAAAAATATATAAATAATTGGGTTTGTATATATGTATACATGCAAATTAGAATGAACATATTCACACATTATGCTGTGAACACATGAAATAAGATATATTTATATAACTAATAATTAATAACAAAAATAATGTTTTAGAAAATAAGTACAATGAAACTGAAATTGAATATTTCATGTGAGTTAAATTAAACCCCATTAAAATATCACAAAAAATTTATTAATAATTTAGGATATATTAAATTTCAAAAT
This sequence comes from Viscum album, assembly GCA_963277665.1. Taxonomy (NCBI): domain Eukaryota; kingdom Viridiplantae; phylum Streptophyta; class Magnoliopsida; order Santalales; family Viscaceae; genus Viscum; species Viscum album. Next base: position 1,446,076,404 of record OY728142.1, on the reverse strand, counting down.
TTCTCTTTATTAACAATCATAATTATTTTTCCCCAAAAATTAGGAACATGTTTACCAAATGTAGAATCAGTTAAAGAGATAATTCATGGAAATACCAAATTTGAATCATAATACCTTCCTTGAAAATTTTATATACATCCTAAATATTACTATTATATATCACGAATGATAATCAAAATTTCAATAAATCAAAGGCTCAAAAATTAAAAGGAAAATAATTAAGGAATGCTATCAGGAACAAGTAACGATTGTGAAAACCCTTCTAGAATAAAAAGAGGATGGTCTCATGAGGAAACCTCACACTTAAGGAATAACACATGGAATAAAATAATAAATACGATTCTAGAATTTTACCCTAGGTTTCATCCCACAAAATGCACATGAATGTACAAAACAAGGGGAGGTGATAAATGGGAAGAAGAATAAGATGGAGGAAAATAAATTCTTACCAAATATTATTTCACACTAGAATGGGGGAAGAATTGATACAGGATGGGATTCAATCCATGGGAGAGGCATGAGAAAGGTTGGATGGATATAGAGGGGTTTAAAATGAATATAGGAAAAGGGCAAGTGGAAAAGGGATGAAAATTAAGTATGGGTATTATTGGAAAAAATGAAAATTTTGATTCCCATGGAGTGGCATACAGTTCGTTTTGATTCTTGGCCACAGTCGGCACTGACCATGAGACCAACACTAGTCATCAAGAACAATCACATATTTACAACACATGGTTTGAAATTTTTTGAAATAATAAGGAAAATACCCTCTAACAAGTAACAATATCATCCACATGGTTGTTTCATTATCTTACCAAACAGAGCAACACACAGAAAGATTAATAATTTTTAAAATTTTCAAAATTAAATGACTTGAACCATCAAAAAATATAAATAGATATAATGACAAAATAATCATTAAATAAGGGTTTATGTGAGATAATTCTCCCCATAATGACCCATTTTTCCCAAATAAGTCCATCAAAATCATGAAATAAGGCACTCTCATAGAACACATATTAGAAAAAGAAATCACCCAACAACTAAATAAAAACCGCTCAAAATATAATAAAAGTCAACATAACGATATGAATCCTCAAAATTACTAATCAAAACAAAAAACATCGATCAAAAACGAAAAAATTTGTAAGATTTAGTCCTTTTTTAGGTACATCCCTATTTTATTTTTTCATTAAATGTCTTTCATTGGTTTTTCTTTGTCATTAAACCTTAGTGGTTGAGTCTTTCTTGGATGTGGAAAGAATTTGTTGGGGAAAATGACCTAAATTAAAATTATATATGTTTTTTGAATTAATTTAGTCTGAGTATAAACTAGTTAAATGGGTTTATGCGAGATTTTATTAGATGGGAAGTCTTTAGAGGTGATTTGGACTGGTTATGTAAGAACTAAGCTAAGAGAAGTCCATATGATATTTACAAACTTTGTAAATGTATTACACGTTGTGTAATTGTCAGTAGACACAGGATGTTAACATTTTTAGGTTATGAAGTGTATTCATGGAGTGAACTAACTACACACTATGAATTTACATTAAATCACATGTAATGTCAGATGAGGGTAAAAATAACGTGATGTGATTTATTTTTCAGTATAACCCTTAAATGTAAAATGCACAATGTGAAAGGATATTACATGCCTTGTATTCCATTGGATTATTTGTATTATGTGGGAAGTGAATATGATTTTATTTTCATTCAGGGAATCCCATAGTCTCTTGTACCCAAGGAAAATTATAGTTTATTTGGAGACCTTTCATCCATTCCTGATGTCCTGATCACACATATGATCCCTAGTGAGTTTTTTCATAGGGTTTTCTTCTCTTCTATCATTACTCATTGTGGAAATGGAATATTTTTACCATGGTTTGTTTTGGGTGTTGATCAGGATATTTATTTTTCAAGGTTCTTTCTTGTGATCTTCTATTCCATCACTCTTATTGATTTTTATTGTTTTAAGTGTTAATTTTACATCTATATGAAGGTAAGGACTCTAAACCTAACATAATGGTTTGTTTATTTTTTGAGTATGTGAAATTATATGATTGTGCTACCATGATGGACACATCGATTAATTAAATAATGAACTATTGTAAATTATGTATTTAATTATTTATCCCTTTGGATTCAATTGATGTTGAAACTTGGAATGAGGCTAGCAATATGTTGAGAAAACCCTTGAAAAAAATTTAATTGGTTGACGACCTAAAGTTTGTTTAGAATTCCATGAAATTCTAGGTGATTTCCTAATATTGAATGATATTGGTAATTGATTATTAGATATTGATATGGTTGTAGATAAATTTACATATAATTGAAAGTGCACTTGAATGAAAAATGGTAATTTTACTAATTTACCTTTGAGGTTTATGATGTTATATAGTGATATTATTGATGTTTTGACTTGTTTAGATTGCTGCATAAATGATTATATGGTGGCATTGTCCTAGTTGAGGTTTAAATGATAATATATAGGGATTTCTAAGAGGCTTAAATTCGTATATTGTGATGTCATCCCTATTTTGCATTCTGAAATGTTTATATAGTGGGATTGTCCCAATGATAAACTCTAAAATTCTTATAAATCAAAATTTAACCAGTCACATGTGTAGAAATGATTATATAGAATACTAACCTATTTTATTCTAAAATTCATATATATTTGGCCTTTCCTAATGGTTGAAATTATTATAAAAAAGGATCTTCTTAGTTATGTGATTATTATATGGTTTATTGATATGGTTTTCATGGTTATGAAACATGATTAGATACATTCCATCATGGTGTTAGAGTAGGATAATTTATATATTGTATGAACTGATTAATTAATAAAATTGGTTATCACTTTATTGTATGAACTTATTATCAAACTAGTTTTGTTTTGGAATAGTGGTGTCGACCTGATGATTTTACTCACACTCAATTTGGGCCTAAATTTGGTACTCGATAAGATTACATGGATTTAGGTTTGGAAAGAGGTTAAGGGGCATTATTATTTATTTGATACTTGCAGTATGGGATGGAGTTTGAAGATATATTTAACTTCGGGTTCAAGACTGGGGTCTTTTGAGATCATATTATGTCATGTGATTATTTTATTTTTATTTTTTATGTTTTAAATTTATATACATATCATATTTTCATTACATAATTCATCATTATTGTATTATCGGTTTCTCATTTACATTATAGTTGTATGAAATATGGTTTTTGTATTTCTTTATTACTCTGATATTATTATAATTTGATTATTTCAATTTGTTTTTACTCTATACTATGGGGATATAGTGTCTCCACTATATTTATCAAACCCACACTACTAGTCGGAAACCTTTAGCATAGGGGTTGTTTTCTTGAAGTCTCTCAACCAACCCATTTTGGGAACATGAGAGAGTTTCAGATAGAGGGATGTTATAATGTTTTATAAGAGGTTAATTTTTTATTATTTCTATTTCATTACTATTTAAAAAATATATAAAAGAGACTATGATGTGTCAGGACTTAGTACTGAGCTTTTGTATTGGAGTATCTATCCTATGTATGGTGAAAATATAAGTACCAAGTGATGGGATTGTTGTTTTTTTGGTCGGTTGTTATATTGGATTTTATTCCACATTGGGTGATTAACATTTTGTATGATGTTATTATTTCTTGACATTTATAGTCTTGGCCTAGTATAGCATGAGATGAGTTTTCATGCATCAGTATTCGCACAAATAGATATATATGGACATGAATTGTTCATAATAGGGGCATATTTATTGTATGTGTTATATAGTTTCCAATATAAACTATGATACGAGGAATCTATTATATCAATTTAATGAAATGAAAGAACAATTATGTTATGATAAAAACCATGAAATCAATGCATAGAGAGACTGAGAGTTAGTTGTTCTCTATTGTTCTCAATTATTGAGATTGAACTTGTTATTATAGCTTGTTTTCTATGGAGTGTGTTTATCTTATAGAGAAAATTTCTCATCATCATCTTGGAATTGATCATCAGGAGAGTTCCAATCATTATGATTCTAATGAAGCAGAGTTGGAGATTCTTGTAGATATTAAGGATTAGATGGATGTTCCGCTTCACATCAAATTCTTGAGTGTCGTGCGATCCATGGAAAGAGATATTGTTCTCATAGCACCTTTGATGTCTGATCTAATGAGGTAGTTTTATCTGCATAATTCTCCAATATTCACTATGGAGGGAGCCCCCCCTGTATGACAAGTTTTGGATTAATTCATTCCATATGTTCTTCAAGAACCCTGATATATCCACACATGGGAGGGTAAATCTTGTTGGTAAAATGCTATGTCCACCACCCAAGCATTGGTGGGATATTCTATAGCATGCTAGGTTGTATGAGGAGTTATCTTGGAAGGAATTCGAGTTAAAGTTCTTGAGACACTTCTATCTAAAGATTTTGAGGGATGAGAATGCCCATGACTTCATGGATATGACATGGGAGGTAATGTCCACGATGGAAAACACTAAACATTTTATAGACCCTTATCCCTTTTCTATATCTTTAGTAATTAATGAGATATGTAGGGAAATAAATTTTTATGATGAAATTCTCTACAAATCAGTTCACAGGTGAATGTTTCTAATCTGAGTAGTTTGTTAGATAAGATGATTTATAAACTCATTATAGAATGGAACATGAGAGAGGCCCTGATTAGAAGAAAGGATATTTTAGCTAGGTGAACTGTGAGTTCTTCTTCTAGTGTTAATAAGAACCACTATGGATTTTATCTCTAAGGAAATAGTGGGCATAGAAGTTGGGGTAGCGAAGAGCTACTCCAGTACTCTATTTTTTTATAGTGATATCAGTTTGGAAATTTGGTTTAGAAGAAGCCTTAGTGTTTTTACCTTTCTGTTTAATGTCCCACTTACATTCAACTCGGTCATATATAGTATTTTTGGAAGATTTTTTGTAGCGTATCTTATGACAGGGGTCAGAATAGGTACAAGATCCTAGAAGGTGATTAGATACTCCTTAGGGGATAAGTATCTAGAGTTATATGAGATTTTTAGGTTGAGTAAAGGGACGTGATTCCCTATTATAGGAACAACATTATCTAGAATAGTGGATAACTCATGGGATCCATACTAGAGGCCTGGGTTGAGGCTCTAGTCAACTGCATGCTTCACAGACTACGCTGGATATCATGGATGCATGAACTTCTACATTTCGAGGTATGATTCTTATATTATATACCCTTTTATATTTTTTACTTGATATATGATAATCACAATCATTTTTATATTCAATTTTATAAAATGGTTTGGGTTTGGTTATGGAATTCTTGGATAGCATTTTGACTATCGATACAACATTGGGAGTGAGACTAGAGAATATCAAACATTTCAAGGTGTGTTATAAATAAATTGGTGGTTATCATTTCTTTTGGGAACCATTCAATCTAGAAATTAGATTTTTTTTATTTTATTCTAAGTATGAACTGGTTAGTCATATAACAGGATCATATTGATTGTTACCATAAGAGAGTTACCTTTATATCTCCAAAAGGATATGGATATTATCATTAGAGTGATTCAAATATTCAGGCTAGTCATGTAGTAATAATTCAATGAATATAAGATTATCTCATGACTCATATATTAATATTTATTTTTGATGGTGGAGGAGAAAATTATGATAATTTTCCTCTAGTGGTAGAACATTTTCAAGGTTTCCTTCCGGATGAGTTCTATAGCTTACCACCAGAGTGGGAGATCAATTTCATTATTGGGTTGGTTCTAAGATTAGAGCTAGTTTCTATACTACCATATAGGATGGAACTATAAGAGCTTCTAGAGATGAATGTTCATTTGGAATATCAAAAATCTAAATTTTTCATACAACTTAGTATATCTCCATGAAGTTCTCTAATTCTTTTCTCCAAGAAGGATGATGGGAATTTTCACATATGTGTGGAATATCATAGATTGGACCAGATGAAAGTTAAGAATCAATATCCCCTTCCAAGAATTAATGATATCTTTGTCTAGTTCATAGGTGATAATATCCCCTCAAAGTTTGATTTGAGATCATGATATCAAAAGTTGAGGGTGGAAAAATCTGACATACAATTGAGTGTTTTTAGGAGTAGGTAGGGTTTATATGAGTTCACAATGATTCCATTTGGTATGATAAACACGCCATTTTTATTAATGGATTTTATTAATTTGATCTTCAAAACATTTCTTGATCGGTTTTGTGGGTTTTTTTGATGACATCTTAGTGTACACTGAATTAGTAGATGATCATTCCAAACAACTTGATATCATCTTGAGTACATTTCAAGAGAGATTTCTTTATTCCAAGATAACTAAATGTAGTTTCTAGATTGATAATGTTCACTTCTTGGGTAATGTAATCTTAGAGTATTGAGTGTCTATGTACCCAAAGAAGTTCATAATCGTGTTATACTAGGAGTGGCCCAAGAATTTCATAAAAATTCGTATCTTTCTTGGTGTAGTAGGTTATTATATTATCTTTATCCATAAAGTGCCCCATCTACTAGCACCGATGTCCAACATTACCAATAACAGAGTGATGTTTTTTTGTCATATTTTTGGAAGGGATATAGATAGTCTAAATGTTTGAGATATAGTTCAATTTCATGGTCTATTGAGGAGTCTCATTTTTATACAGATCCTAATTTCATATCTCCGGTTTGAAAGTTCTTTCGAAAGGCTATGGGATGGTAGATTATATTGAGTACAACCTATCATCCTCACACTAATAGTGGATCTAAGTGGAATATTTAGGTTCTAGATGATTTATTACAAGCAAATGTTTTGGATTTCATTGTTTTATGGAAGAAACAAATGTAACTAATGGTTTCTTCATATAATAAAAAATTCAAATCATCGATCCAGTTAGAATAATTTGAGTCTTTTTATGGAAGTTTGTTTTTTCTATTTTTTTATTATAGGTTGTTGAATAAGTATGTGTTTCACCCAGTCACATATAGAAGATGTTACAGTTGGTTGAGTTGATCAAGATGTGGTTGGTGACCACATAGAGTAGGAATTAATAATACACTAACTATCTAAGATGACCTCTAGTGTTTGAGGTTGCTCATTGTATTTTTATTTAGGTGTCAATTAATTTGGGGAAATACCATATAAATAAATAGGGAATATTGGAACCTAGTTTAGTTGGTTTGTTTGAAATCATGGATAGGGATAGATCAATGGAATAAAAATTATCACTTCTACAAGACTATAGTTCCATGCAAGATGTTTTACACATGTCGTATCTTCATAGATATTATATTATCCCTTTTCATGTGGTATAATTCTAGGATGTCGAGCTTTGTTCTAATGTGTCCTTTGGGGAAAATTTGATAATGATTGTGGACTGTAGTTAGATGTATCAACAGAGTATTACTATACCCATGGTTTCAGTGAAATTCTAGCATGGTTTTATTTAGGAGGAGACCTAGGAGAGGGAGTATGATATGCGAGCATAGTGGTTACAATTGTCTATCGAGACCCTATAGTGATACTTGTCTCTACTTGGGGATTCATTGTTTTATGGTGGGGAGGTTGTAAGATCCTGACATTTGAAGCTTTGTCCCTCTTTTATATTTCCTTTAAAAATCTTTCATTGGGTTTTCCTTTTTATTTAAACCTTGGTGGATGAGTCTCTTTCATATATGGAGAGCCTTTGTAAGATAAAATGATATAAATTTTAGGGATGCATGTTTTTTTTAATAAATGGAGTTTGGGTATAATCATGTTAAATGGTTCAATGATGGATTTTTATTATTAGGAAGGATTTAGAGGCGGTTCATAATTTTTATCATGGAATCAAGAAAATACCTCTCTATTAGGTATTTACACACTGTGTAAATGTATTACATGATGTTTAAATATTTCCAAAATCATGTCATGAATTGTTGCAGGATGTGAAGTGGATTCATGGTATGAACTAACTACATATTGAGAGTCTATATTAAAGGATGTGTAATGTTCAAGTAGGGATAAAACATACCATGTTGACACATTTTCAAAATAATCCATAAATAGAAAATACATGATTTGAAAGGGTATTACATGACATGTATTTCATGGTTTGAGCGGTTTCATGTAAGAAACATGATTGATTTTATTTTCATTCAGTGTAGAACCTTATCTATGAGACCATAGGATATGTATCAGTGACTATAAAGCCCATCCATCCCTTCCAGACATCCTGACCACACATCTGATCCCCAATTATTTTTTCTTCTCAGGTTTTCCCTTCTCTTATGTCATTTCTTGAGGTAGTGGTGGAATCTTTTGATAATAGTTTCTTTTGGGTGTTGATCTAGATATTATTTAATATAGGTTCCTTCTTATGATTTATTTCACCATCATTCTTTTTGGAATTTCTTATTATAATAGTTTCATTGGATTCCTGATAAAGGTAGGGAGTCTAAACCGAACCCTATATTCTATTTAATTGTTGAGTATGTGTAATACTGTGATTTCACCACCAAGATAGGCTCATTGATTGATTAAATAATAAATGGTGATAAATTTTGAATGGATATTTTATTTCATAGCTTTTGATTAAATTAATGTTGCAACCTGGATAGTGACTGAACACTAGGTGAGCGAACACTTGAAATACGTTGAATTGGTCAATGGATTAATGTGTGTTTAAAATGACATGGGATTGATGGTGATTGATTGACGTAGAATCACTTTTTTAATAACTTATGATCTATTGATATGGTTTTTTCTAAATTGATATATCAATTAATGTGGAATTGAATGAAAAATTCCAATTTTTATAATTAACCATTGAGGATTATGATGTGATGTTATGGTATCTATGCAATTATGTCTTTTTGATTTTGATGTTGAAATGATAATATAGCGGTCTTGGACTAGTTGATGCTGAAATTCCTATATATAGGGATTCACATGGTAGATAAAAAGATTATATAGTGGTATCATCCTATTGATGAATGCTTAAATGATTATATAGTAGGCTCAGCCTAGTGATACATGCTGAAATGATTATATAGATGACTTCTCCTAGTGATACATGATGAAATACTTATATATAGGGAATGGCCAGATGATGTTGTAATGCTTCTTAATAGATATTTTCATATAGACTTCAATTCATTTATTATGTGATCTTTCTATTTATGTGATTATTCCATGGTTTAAGGTTATAGTTGGAAGGCTTATGCTACATGATTATAAACATTTTGGCATGGTTCCAAGGTAGGTGGATTACCATATTATATTAAATGATTAATTAATACATGTATTTATCACTTTTTTTGTATGAACATGTTATCATGTTGGTTTTGTTTAGACATGGTGGTTCTTACATATTGTGTTTTACTCAAAACCAACTTGGACCACCATTTGGTGCCTAAGTATATTATATGGTTGTAGGTTTAGACAAGGGAAATTGACCATATTGACAATTTGTTTATTTCTGGATGGGATGGAGTTTGGATATGGGTATGACATGGAATTTGGGACTAGTTGTGTTTTGAGATTGTATTATGTCAGCTGAATATATTGTTTTCAGTTTTATATTTAGATATATCTGATCATTTTATTACATGATTTATCATTTTTGGTTTATTAGTTTTTCCTTTACTTTCTAGTCTTATGATAAATGGGTTTCATTATTCTTAATTACTCTTATATTATTATTATTTGATTATTTAGGTTTGTTGTAACACTATACCAAGGGGTATAGTCTCCCCAATATATTCATTACACCCATGCTAGTAGTCGGCAACCTCTTGCATATGGGGAGGCATGACTGAGGTCTCATAACCAAACCATTTTGGCTATGTGAGATATTTTTAGAGTGGGGGAAATTAAAAATTGATCAATGATCATAGTGGGTCTCCTAACCAATTAAATATTACACAATAGTAGTATATTGAAAATGTGTGTATAATCCAAGAAAATTATCCAAGTGGAACATACCTAAAAGAATATCCAAAAAAACACTGAAACAAACACTAATTCTAAAAAATTAATTGCCCTAGGATCAAAACACATAACAACAAAGGAATAAAAGATAGGAATAAAAAGTGGAAAGAACAAAATACATTAAAATCTTTATATATTTATTATCAAAGGAAAACAGAAACTACATATCAACCAAAATATTTCCCAAAACAAGGGCCTCTGACACACTCATGGGAACATTTTTAACTATTGGTCAATGTAAAAGAAGAATAAATGCCAAGAATATATCTTACAAAATGATTTGGTCTCCATTATGGTGTCAAAATAAAATAATGGTAACCTATGTCCTTAAATCCAAATCACCATCCATGGAAATATCAATAGTTATCAAACCTACATGTGTCTGGGTGTAAAATAAATGGGCCTTTAATCAATCCTATTCACTCCAAACACACCGAGAGGGTATTCTAAGACTTGTTAATCATAAGAAGAAGACCTCACCATAACCTTCATCACCTAACATCCTCCTAAAGAACATTCCCATTAAGAAGTCAATGTCATAGCCAAATACTATCTCAAATGATGTGGATAAATAATGAGGGATCCAAATAGAAAAACTAAATCTAGTACTACATTAAGAACACAATCAATCAAGATTACAAAATAAGAAATTTTGATGGCCAAAAAAATTACCGAAATTTATGGGAGGCATATTCCAACAACAAAAAACATGAATCCCAAGAGAATAAAAATACCAATGTTGTTAATAAAAGAAGAACTATTTTAATACAATCCAAATACAAACATTAAAATATTAATTCTTTTATAAAAATAATTTTTATTTATTGACAATTAACTTTTAACACAACGAAACATAAGAAAACCCCCATTTAAGAAACATCATTTATAAACAATTCAAATTTTAAATCAATAACACATGAAAAAAAATCCCAGTCACATCCCAAATAAATCACTAACCTTTAGAAACCGTAAAATCCTCCTTTAAAATAAATTTTTAAATCCCCACATGTGTATTTCAAAATCTCAATTAAAAACCATTTCTTAACTTTATAATTTCAAAAACATTGGTACCCATTAAAACTACTATAAAACTTTTCACGTCCCTTATTAAAACATCAAGTAAATAATTATAACCATTTTAAAACATTGTGACATATTTTTGAAAACTATTCATGTGACTGTAGACAAAAAAATACATATAATTTCATTTTGAAGAAAATTATCATCAATAATTTCTAAAATATCTTGTAGTATTTTGAAAAAATATATTTTTAGAACTTCACTATAATCAAACCAAGTTATATCAACCTATAACCATAAATAATTTATAAATAAAAAGGAACCCTAAATAAAAATCTAGAATACTAGTGGTTATACATTATTAGAAAACATAGTTTTATTAACCACATTCCAATCATTAAACTAGCATAGAGTGTTTCTTAGAACCATCTACATAGGATCTAAATGGATTTTCTTGTAATGTGAGATACTAGTTCTTTATATTCCACTCCCTTATCTTTATAAATCTTTGAAATACCAAAAATTAACCATAAATCATCCATGGAAATCATAATGTCACCAGTACAAAATTAAAATCCATCAAATGAATCAAATAAGGCTCAAATTCAAAATTTAATCCCAACATCCCCTAGTAACTTAGATTTCCCCATGAGTGGTGGTGATCAGTCACTAACCCATGAAATACCTATCAAGCTTTGACATTCTTATCTTCCATCTACCAAACTTTCCAAGTAAAGAAGGATACATTAAGAATCCCAGTCAACTTAAGAACCAATTACTTTGATACAATTTTTTGGCAATCCTACTAATGTTTTCCCTCCATAGGATGCCCAAGCTGGTATGTGGTAAGGCCTAAAGGGAATCCTTGATCCCCATGCTCAGGTAAAAGTGTCTAGGCATCAAGAAATCACCACATGGTAATGATTTCACATATAAAAATTAATTTTATAACAATGTGAATTCTAAAAAAATCTATAATAACCCATTTATAAGTCATATGTCCATGCAGGAATCATATAATCATAAATGAAACAAAAAAATCATAAGTAGTCAACACAACAAGAAAATAAATAGTCATATAACCCTAGTATCAATCACCTATAAGGAAATGAAGGCAAATAATCCAACACTATATTCTATTTCATCATCCACCAACATTTCTTTCTACTCTATATCTATAGAAAGAAATAGAATTCCCTATATAGTCAATTTTGAGATAAGAAAATAAAAATAAAATAAAATTAATATCTTACGTAAATAGATTACCTCATATGATGCGAGGTCACTCTCCTTACAAACATGAACATTAATCACTTTGAGAGAGACCAATAGTTGAACATGAAACTAAAATGATACATATTTTCATGGTCATAAAAATTCTTATTATTACACCACCTTAAATTATATATTCATACTATATAATTAAAGATCATTTATAATTCTAGTTTAAAATATAATGAAAAAAAGGGTTTTCATTGGTAATTAAATTTAAAACAAATAACACATTACCAAAATTTAATAAATATCTTGTAAAATCTGTTAACCATACAAAGAACTAATATAAAAAAATATAAATTATGACATTCTTGAAAAAATAAATTATAATGAAATCTTTATTTGATAATTTAAATATGAAATTAAGATTTAAAAGTAAACCATATCAAGCCCCATGGGAAATCCCTAAGTCATATAAGGTTAGTGGGAACTCTAGTTCCTCACATAATACACTAGATACAACAATAAAAATCTAAGCATGAATGGATGATTCCAAGGAGTAAATTCCTATATCATAGTAGTAATGTAATTATAACGATCCATGTTTTATTTATATATACATTTCAATACTTATTTGGAATACATAAAAATTTACAAAAACCGACTCCCAAAGACCATATTTGCATAGTGCCCTTTGAAAATTGGAACATATTCTTATAAATTAGTGAGTAATATTCAACATCTCCAAAAAATACCATCCCATTTAGTATTCCTACTTAAAACTTTTCTTTATATCATGTGGAAAAGAAACAATTGAAAATTCTAAGATTAGATGCTTTTTAAGAGTAATCAAGGGAGTCATGCACACATAATTACGTGCTTAAGGGTATGAGAACACGGTCATAAAAATAGATTATCATACCCTATGTATCAATGATCATCAATATAAATCATGATAGAAATATAGGAAGTTCATAATACAAGAATCATAAAGAAATAAAGAACAGAATCCATAAAATCATATCATAGGAATAAGACATAAAATTGTGGCAGACACATAAGTTTGTAAAATGAGTTCCATAGTAGTCATTCCATCACTTCTGAGGACATATAAGTAGTATGGGTTCACTCCATATATCATATTGGTATTCATGATTCACTTCCATGGCCATCTTAGTAGCATGACTTCACCCCCCCATATCATCTTGGTAGTCTGGTTCACTCCCATGGCTATCTTAGTTGTCAAGGTTCACTCCCAAGACCATAGTATCCTATATCATCAGATATAAATCTTTACCCAATTCATTGTAGGGAGATATAGGTCCCACTCCTCTCAAAATGAAAACCATACATATATGTTCCACAAGAACATAAATAATTTATCATATCAGATCCATTGTAATTAAATGGGATTCATAAACATAATTAAATCATAAAAAAAAATTCTTAGAAAAAATAAGAATATTATCATTGAATCGTATCCCCATTAAAACATAAGTAACATCCAGTGACATTATCATAGATGGAAAATTATTTTGAGATATTACGTGAAAACAATTCTTGAGGAAAATAACATTTTTTCTTTGAAAATGTTTTCTTCTATTAAAATGGAACACATTATGAAAAGAAAAATTCTAATTATAAAATAACATGGTAATTTTGTAATGGAATATTCAATGTATAAAGTCCTCATTAATGTTTAAAAATTTTATTATGTTATATATGTTAAAAATATTTATTTTTTACTTTTGTTTGAAAAGTTACTATGTACCTTGTTCAGAAAATGAAAAAAAATGATTCCTTTAAAACCATTTAGTAAAAACATGGGTAATAATGACATTTTAAATACATAGGGTTATTGTAAAAACATTTTTAGAAATCATGAACATAGATAAGAACTATTCCCTATATCAGACATAAAACGAAACAATCCCAACTATTGATGAGATTATGAAATAAATACTCATCACATTATACTCCCTAGAACCGTATTCCCCATGAAAGAAATAAAATTATAGGGATATTAAAATACTATAATCATGGGGAAAATACCCATAAAATAAATTCTTGTGTCGTATATACAACATGTATAAGAAACAAGTATTGTATAAGGCATATGTCCCAATGAAATAAAAGTGAGAAATAAATCCCCTATTACTTGAGTAACATTAGAATTTTGAACCAAATGAAATAATAACATAAAATAATGATTTTAATATCATTAAATAAATTAAATAAAGGATATAACATGTCATAGTTATGTATATACACCCCAAAAAACAAGAGAGTGGTGAATATGGAATGTATATCTCTAAAATTAAATGTGAGAAGAAATTCTCTTACCTCAAGTCTTGATTAACATCACACATGTCAAAAACTATTGTATAATAAATATATGTGATTATAAATGAACTAAAAATCCATATTGATATATTTAATACCTTATATTATTTACTTATGACTTTTTATTACACTATTATTTAAAATTCCCATGTTAATGTAACGTTTCAGGTAATAACTGCTTTGTTTATCATATCTGTTTTAACATTTAATTCATGAAAATATTACTTAAATCATGGGTTAAATATTTAAATAATGTTCAAATAAATTATATATTATATATATTAATTATATTAAAATTTATAATAATCTATAATATATATATATGAAATGGAATATACCATTCATGGAGACAATAAATTTTATATACGCATGAACGTTGTTTCCATTTTATAGCTGGGTCAAAATAAAAGAAATTATAAGATATATTTTCATTAAATAATAATATTTAGGTCATATATAACATATATATTCATAATTGTTTTTATTACCATCCATGAAATATAGCGGAATAGTAAGTGACATTGAGTCATGGAGATGGTAAGTCATACGTACGCATGTACGACATTATTATTTTCCAAAAATATTAGGTAAAAACAGTAAACACTATATTATCATTCATTAAGTATAATTATATAATAAATATAATATATATAATAAAAAAAATACATTTTTCATCATAATTCACAATCATAGGAGGTGGTAAAGGAAAAAACAACAACATTGTTTCATGAGGCTGTAGTTTATTGTACACATGAATAGTAAATTTGTTACACATTAGGTAGAATTTTGTGTGAGAATAGGTCTAACACTTAGTATAACAAGATCATAGTATATTTTTGTGACTTACACTACAACAAAACTACTGTTTAGAGGCGGTTTATAATAAACCGCCGCGAAACATTGTTTCTTTTAATAGCCTGGCCCTTCCCCCCACCCCAACCCTCCTCACCCAGATTCCCCCCCCCCCCCCCCCGCTTCCCCCAAGACCCCGGCCCCCCGTGACCCTGGTGACCCCGCGACCCCAGAGACCCCGCGACCCCGGCGACCCCAAGACCCCGACGACCCCGCGACCCCGACGACCCCAACCCCCATGACCCCGACAACCCCGCGACCCCGACGACCCTGCTTCCCCGACGACCTATACGAAATCCTAAGGTTTGAAATTATTATATAGCATGTTATTCCCATAGATATATGATGAGATGAAAATATAGTGAACTATTCCAATTGACACATGTTGAAATAATTATATATATGGCTATTCCCAATAGATGAAACACTTATATAGAGGGATATTCCATGTTTTTTAATTTTTTCAATGGTTTATTATTATTGTTGGCATGGTTGTGTAATAAGATCAGAGATAATATAACATGGTTCTGTATTAGAATGATTCGTGTATTGTGTTTATTGATTAATTAATATTCCTTTTTATCCCCTTACTCTGTACAATATATATCCAACAATTTTTTATATGAATAATGGTGTTGACCTAATAAGTTTTACTCACAACCTACTCATCTAAACATTTTGAACCCTAGCAGATTGCATGGATGTAGGATTCAAAAAGGTAAAGAGACCTTTATGTTAATTGTTTTCATATAGGATGGGTTGGATTTTGGAGAAGGGATTGAAATGGGGATTGGGATAGTGGACTTTTGTGTCGCTATTTGAAACACATAGTCTTTTACTCTATATTGAAACCATCAATAAATTAATTTTAATTACATCATCTCATTACATTATTCCATTATTATTTATTGGATTCTTTAGTTGGATTTTTTACATGTTTTTTTATATGGTTTCCTCTACGGATATTTATTTTATTATAGTTATTTATGTTGATTTATCCACTTCTATATAACTACATACCTGAGGGTATGGTCTCCCCACTATAAATATCACACTCATTTCTAGTCAATGACCTGTGGAATATGGGTAGGAATGCATGAGGTCCCATAAAAAACCTGATTTGGCCACATGAGAGAGTGATGGATTAGAGGATGTTGCAAAGTGGTATCAAAGAATCATGTTTTAATTTCTATTACATTACTACTTGTGGAAAGGTATAAGTGATACTAGGATGTGTCAAGACATAGCAATGATATTATGAATAGGAGTATCTATCCAATGTATTTGGAAAATATGTGTTCATATGGACAGGATTGGTTCTTATGTTATTTTATTGAAAAAGTTGATTTTATTTCACCTTGGGTTATTTGTATTTTGTATGATGGTATTGTTTAGTGATGAATTTTGATTCTTGATATTTATACTCCTGGCACAGAATGGTGTTAAATTAGTATTCATGCATCATGATAGGCACATAGGAATGCATATATTGAAATTCATTCTTCATGGAAGGGACATATTTATTTCATGTTCTAGGTTCTTTCCTTTATGATGTGTTTTGATAAACCTACTGTATCTAATAAATGATTTATTCTCCCAAGACTTTAATATTGGGAAATGGATTTGTTTTTTCTGAAAAAATATTATGGAACCCTTCACCTTTGTAATGATTACAGAAAGATGAATCGAGTCATAGTAAAGACCAAGTTTATATTGCCTTAGACTGGTGATATGTTTGATCAGTTGAAAGTGAATAACTAGTTCT
This sequence comes from Viscum album, assembly GCA_963277665.1. Classification (NCBI taxonomy): domain Eukaryota; kingdom Viridiplantae; phylum Streptophyta; class Magnoliopsida; order Santalales; family Viscaceae; genus Viscum; species Viscum album. The sequence goes on along the minus strand of OY728142.1, from coordinate 1,446,059,221 downwards.
CAAATATTTATCACCATTCTGGTTTTCACTAGCTAAGAATAATAGAGTTTGATATATTGGAGATTTTCTTCCAGATTAGGTATGGACATTAAAAGTATATTTCTATGCCTTTGGTCTAACAAATGATCCCATAATTTTTATAGTGTTGAATAACATTATATTCAATGATTATCCTTATTCATTTTAGTGGTATTTGAGTATGAAATATTGGTTTAATATTAAACCAAGGAGAATCATGTGAGTCTAGTTTTGGAAATTTTTAGAGATCACTCTTTTATCCCCCTATTTTCCTGTTTCATATACATGTTCTCAGGCTTCAAAAATGTATTCATGGTTTATGCCTAGACACCCATCCCACATAGAAAAAGCATTTACATCACAATTTATCCCCCTATTATCCTATTTCAACTCCTCTCAAATCTGTATTTTCCAAATGAGGTTCACACTTATTAGAGGTGGTATTTCATAATTACTTATAAAAAATGGTGGTTTAAAACGAAAAGTAATTTTGGTTTCATTAGTGTGTTCCTTGTTTAATTCATACTTTTTTTGTATTTTATTCTTACTTTCATATAGAATAATTAGGCATTATTTTGAGTATTTAATTGATATAGTTCGTTTAGATGTTATTATTGTCCACTGTAATTTTCAAAAAGGATTCTTTAGTTCTTATTCTGACCTAGAATATGTGTTGATTTGTTGATGTTAAATCATTTTCAATCTCAGACACCTTCATAAGATTACTAAATCACTATCTTCCTTTATTAACTATTTTTCAAGGGTTAGTGGAAGCAGTTAGGTAGTTGGAACAAATTGAGGTGATCCTCAATTATTTTAGGGAACCTGATACTTTGTGCGTGAGAATTTTTTAGAACTAGATTTATAGTTTCAATAGAGTCTTGTGGGATTCAGTGGTACCTTCTTAACTTCATGAATGTATGAATTGGAATCTCATCGAGATTGATTTTTAATGGTTATTTCCTAAGGGAATGAATGTAGAGAAATAGACTGAGCTCATGAGACTTTTTATTGGTGACAGATCAGTATGTGAGTATTTCAATAACCTTTCAAGGTTTGTTATATATTCTCCAAAGATAGGGGTCATCAGTTATGAGAAATATCATTTCTTTGGTGATGGTCTTCACCCATACCTTGGTACATCTCTACTTTATTTGGGCATAACATCCATTTTGGAGGTTGTCACTAGGGACATGTGAATGGAAGATAAATATTCTTGGAAATTGATGGTTGTTCATTCCATAGTTTTATCAGGTTTGCAACAAATTAATAGTGGGAATGAAGAGAATCCAATTTGCAAGGAGTAGAGGTAGGATGGACCATAACATGATGAAAATTCCCATTCTTATAGAAAGATTTCATCCATTTTTTGCTTCTAGAATAGGGACTTTGAGGAATTCTGAGACCCATTTCTTGATATATCCTTGAATTTTTATCTATTATGGAAATTTTGTTCATAATTATTTGTTTTTTGATGATGGGGTTATAGAAGATTTCTCATGTTTGATTCCTTGTTTTTTGTGTAGGCACATTTTGATATACATGGATAAAAGCTGGATCACATTACTGAGGAACACACCTCAGTATGTTAAGGGTTTGAATGAGTTTTTAGATTTTTCAATTTTTAATCGATCTTTTGAAGGGTGAATAAAATTTCCATGTCCTAAATGTAAATTTAGAAAATGGTTGAAGAGAGATGAGGTTTATGAACATTTAATACTGAAGAAATTCCTTGATCAATATTTTTGTTGGATTTGGCATGGAGAATCGAACGTTACAGAAAGATTGAGCACTGATGTTAATCCGCAAAATGAGCTCCCAAGTTCGTCGACAATGGAAAATGATATTCAAAACCTAATAAATGATGCATTCGGCACTGGAAGACACCACTATCATCATCGAAACATATCAGAACAACCAGAAGAGGGTTCTACAAATTGCAACGTGACAAGTGATGTTTTTGATACTGTAACATAGGCTGATCAAGATTGTCACATATCATTGGATCCTCCTCTTGATTTTGTGGAGCCAAATGTAAGAGAAAACTTCACTGAGGAAAATGTGTTTCATGATTTAGTTGATGATGGAAATCAAGAGTTGTATAGTGGGTGTTTGAAATATTCAAAGCTTTCATTTCTGATGATGTTTTACCATATCAAATGTCCTTGTGGAATTACAAATAAGGCAATGTCCATGATATTGGAATTGATTCGTGATGCATTTCCTGAAAGAAAAAATCTCAGCATCTTTTTATGATATGAATAAAGTTGTTAACAAGATTGGTCTGAATTATACAAAAATACATGCGTGTCCCAATGATTGTATGATTCTTCTTCTAGATGGTAAGTAAAGGGTGATGTTGGATGTCTGAATGAAAAAAAATTCACGGAGAAGAAGAAAAGGAGCACACCTACAAAGGTTTTACATTACTTTCCTTTGAAGCCTCGATTGAAAAGATTATTCATGTCATCAAAATCCATCGAACACATGAAGTGGCGTTCTGTAGATAATAAAAATGATGGGTTAATGAGACATCCATGAGATTCCCAATCATGGAAGGCATTTGATTCATTACATCTCGATTTCTCAGCTGATCCTAGGAATGTTCGATTGGGATTGGCTGCCGATGGATTCATCCCATTTGGGACATTGAGTACCAATTATAGCATTTGGACAGTTGTTTTGATCCCGTATAATCTGTTATATATATTTTGTCTGTTAGTACTCCATCTATTATTATTATTAATTTTTTTTCTGCATAATTTTTTTGAAATATATATTCTGAACTTAATTTTATTGGATTAAATAACAGGAATTCCAAGGAAGAAGCGGTGCATTATTTCATCTAGTTCTGTGACATATGACTATCAATCTAGCTCCCTCCCCACAACATCTAAGGCACTAGCTACTGATACCCCTACACCATCTCCCACTACACCATCTCTCACACCATCTGGGGATGTCCCAGTAGAGGTTGAGTCGTCGACTCCCCCTTCAGGAGCCTCAATAGTGGGGTAGCGACGCGCCCCTTCCAGGTCATCCTGGACATAATGGAGTATCACTATCATAGGTACAAATTTTAATTAAATATATTTATTGAATTTTGTTTGTACTAATTGTTTTCTCATTGAAGATGACAAAAATGCAACCGTGGAGAAAAACATAAAAATTTCAGATGTTTGTAATCTGAATGGAAAGAATATTGTTGTGCCATTTGATTCCTATGGGGTCCCTATAGATGATGTCGTGGGGTTAAATGGCCAGATTCTAGGCCAGATAGCAGCGAAGCCCATTTCCCTTCCCATTTCATATGAAGATTGGATACATATGCCTCAAAGCTGAAAAAAATGAAGTGTTTGATTCTAAAATCATGGTAAATTTATTACATTATGGTTTAATTGAATGTCATGTTACTAATATGTTCAAAATTAATGTCTGTATACAGATGTTCTTCCACTTTACCGTTTTTGATGTGATAGCATGGAAGTGGACGTTGAAAAATATAGGTAAGAAGTGGAAAGATTTTAAATGGAGATTATGGTGTGATGTCAATGATGCTTCGTTGACTGCACTGCGAATGTATGAGAAGCTACCTAGTGGGGTACCGAAAGAGCAGTGGAAAGTGTTTTTTGAAAGGCATCGGGATCAGAACCAAATGGTATTGAAATATATATATTATTATATTATTCTCATTTTACATTTATACATGTATATGAAAAGGACATGACATTCAATAAAACAGTATTAAATTGCATTTTATTTATTTCAGGATCTCTCAAGACTAAATGCGTCAAACCGAGCGAAGCAAGTTATCCCGCACACTGCGGGCTCAAAAAGGTTTTTGTAGAATTCGAATGACATTGGTAATCGTTTAATTAGTTTAAATATTTATAAGAAAATATTATCTTTTTAATATATTGAATTTTTTATTTATCTTTGATTAATGTAGTCACAGAGTTTATCCCATGAAGCATCCATAACTGAACTGTGGTTGGATGTTCACAAGAAATCAGATGGATGTTTTGTTAATGAGCCTGCTAAGGATGTTGGGGTATGAAGTCAATTTTTTATCCTAATAACTTATTATCATTTTTTACTATGTTAATATATATTGATATTTTATTTATAGGTCAAAATTAAAGAACTATGGGATGCCAATCCTATGCATTCCTAATCTTTCTCCCTGGATGACCCTGTTGCTAAAGTCCTTGGGAAAGAGCATCCTGGGAGAGTGCACGGGATGGGTTTGGGAACCGTGCCATCTGAGGTTTTTAGCAGGCCACCGGGGATTACTGCTGCATCTACTCCTGAATTTAGTCAGCCCATACCCAGAGATGATAAGAAAGAGATTGTTTCTTTACGAAACACAGTTCAGTAGTAGTGAGATCAGATATATGCATTGCAGAAAGAGTTGACTAAAATAAGTCAGCATATGAGCAGATATGCCCCCGGTGGGAGTGCATCGATTGGTGGTTTGCAGGTAAATCACAAAAAATCAAAATCATTTAGTTTGTTAACTTTCATTGGTTTTAAGTTTTAATATAAATATGAAACCGTATTTAATTTTCAATATAATGTTCTTACAGGTGACAAAGCAAAGTGGAAGTGAAGGTGGAGAGGGTGACGATGCATCATCAGACCCTTAGTAGTTGTATTGTTGATGTGTTGAACAAAAATGGAAATAGTTGGTTTGTATTTGTAACATTTGTGGCACATAGTTTCCACCATACATTTTCATGTCCTAAAATTTCCTTGATTTATCATGTTTCTTTTTATGCATTTTATTGATTTCTGAGGTTTCTTTTTATGTCTTAATTTCTCGAGTGTGGTATACATCATTCCATTTAGGTCTGTGTTTGAATTGGTATTCAAGATTTTGGATTACTAGGAGTTAAACCCATTGTTGATGTGTTGAACAAATTGGGTCATTTCATAGTGATCAATGGGATTGTGTTGTGGACACTTTGGTGAGGCCCATTGTTGAAAATGTGTGATTTAAGCATAAAAAGTATCTAAACATGCTCTAGATCTTCTAAAATGTTATTAGAATGTTTCTTATGTCATTTGTGACATGTAAGGTCAAACACTAAATTAAATTTATTTGGGTAGCTTCCTAGGTTATAAAACTCATAAATACACTACATATCTAAATAGGAAACTATGAAGAATGGGAACCTAATGGGATACTTGTTTAATAGTTCAAGAATCATCCATATGTATGACATGGTCTATGGAATTAGTGATTAATTAATTAACCATTTTGAGTGAGAACATTTTAATGAGGGTCATAAATTCATCAAACTAATTCCTCATATTAAGGATATGAAATTTATCTTACATGGAATATTATAAATCAAGGGTGGTTCACTAAGATATAGGTGTGACTAAGGGGTGATAAATTAGCATAAGTCCATGAATTTAGGCAAGAAAACTTTATAAATTAAAATAAAATCTCGAAGATGGATGTCGACTTTACGCACAATTGGTATGTCTTATAAAAAATTGAATTTTAAGAAAAGAACTTCTACCAAATACTTCAATATTAGGATGGTTAACTCATATATTTATGTCTCTAGATTCATCAAAAAATATATGAAAATGGATAACCATAAAAAAGAACTAAAAATATGGCATATAAGATTGCACAATGATAAAACCTAGAGAAATGAAGAAAACAAAGGAGGTAAAAGAAGAAGAATCCAAACCCCTATCCCTCCTCTTCTTTAAATGGATGAATAAATGGAGTATTATTGAGTTTTTTCCCTAATAATATAGGAATAGGATTGGGGAACCTCCCACTATTACAATAGGGTGAAATAAACCCCTAATATTGAGTGGAGGGGTTAAGAAGGGCTGGGTGGGGGTCCAATGAACAATTTAACCCCCTTAAAAACCTACCTAGTGGCCATTAACTAGGAACTAGGTTTCCACCATCTATCTAGTGGATCCAGTAGCCTTACATGGCTACTGGATCCACCAAAAACTTGCCAAAAATTCCCTTTCGGCAAGCTGGTGGGACTATAATAGCATATTGTAGTCCTAGCCCGATCTATGAACCCTTCAGTTTACACATTAGAGCTCCCAAACCATTGAGACACCTCCTACAAGTCCAAGTACCCAATTTTATTGGAATTGTTTGCTGATACATACCTCCACATATTAAACTATGACCGATTTATGAAAAATTCAAAATAGTCCAAAAAGTGGATTTTTACATACTCCCCACTATTGGACAACTCATCCCCAAGATATAATTACAGAAAAAATGAAACATTTAAAATATTACCATAACCATAAAGGATGGTCTAACAAAGTCTAGAATTACATCATGAGGATTAGTTATAAACCCAAACTTCTCTCTAGAGTTAGAATATGAAAATTCAAAATTCACATTCAAACCAAACACCCAGGGAGTATAAGTTCTAAAAATCATATAACTAAACATACCTCAATTTTCAATTTATGATTATCCCATGAAATTCCCTTTAAATTGTTGAACATAACATAGAAACACAAAATAAAACTAACTGGTTACAATGGACCATTTCCAACCATAATAGTTTTCATCACTGAACTGTTACTGCATGACTTGAAATTCATTCCCAAAACAATTTCCACCTAATCATGGTCTGTCTGGTAATTATTACCTATCATTATATCCCCGAATTATTTATATTATGATTCTTAATTACATTTTTTGATTCATTACAAGCTATCCGGTCATGAAACGTTAATTATTGGAATTCCAGAACTTTCTTCTTTACCAACACTAGGCATTATAGGGAGATGTCATAGGTCTTGTACAAAACACTTCTATCCAAACATAATCATAAGAAACCATAGTTATACTCCCATGACTCAGTGTAATGATCATATTGAATTTGACCAACACCCATATCTAGAGGATGTCCAATTTAATAATACCCACAAACCATCTTTCATCACCTATACCTAGGTTTCTTTTCCATCTGAATTTAATCCAGAAACATTAAACCAAGTGACACCACTCAGACACATTAACTATGAAAACTACTTAATGCGAGCACCACATGATTTATAGGTCCATGGTGTCTTCCCACCATAGTAATTCTCAAACCACTAAACCATGAGCACTATACTACTATACATAACTTCTAGTTTCACATTGACATGTTCGAGCTTTTCTTGCTTTATTTAAGACAGATCTCACTTGATCTCACTTGAAAACTCCTTATAATGTGGTGCCACATGAAAACCGCTACCTCCAAAAAATCAACCATCACTATTAATCTAGTACTAAAAATTTAAACTAATGGGACATAACCAAAAAAAACTCTTTATTATTAATACATCTTACATAAAGAAATCATTGCTCACAACATGCACTTGTTTACTGAAATTCCAGTCAGAACGCTTTAGGTTGACCTGCTTAGAGGAAATCCAAATTGATGGCCAATGCCTTTATTTGAAAACTAAATCATATTAACCTAAATTAAAAAGTTATATCGTGATAATTGAGATGAACCCACTGAATTCCAAAATTGACTCGTGGTGTGATTTAATGGGTGCATACTCAACCAACCATTTCAAAATCATGCTATATTATAAGAAAATATGTGATATCAATCTATCACATTTCCTAGATTTCACATGCAGCCCAAGTCTGAATATAATTTCCAAACCTGATTCAAACTCATACCTAAGTCCTAAATTAAACACCTCCTCCATGTCTGGAAAACTTGAATTTTTATAGCTCACAGACTTCTGAAAGTCATTTTGACCATTCATGACTATTCTTTCTACAACCACTCTCCCAAAGGTTACATTTTCCATGACCTGTGTGATTCTCCCCACGATAGGATTTTAATATTCATCATTTTAATAAAAATAGGAATCTAATTCCCATGAAAAACACTCTTCCCACCACTAAACATGGTTTCTAAAGGTGAGTCAACATAATTATACCATGTTCCATCATGACAATCCATCCTTGGCATACGCTGAAGCCTCATCTGGAACTAATATTCCATCCTTGAACAACCTGTGGTTCAATTCCTACAACATAGATTTACATAATCCACATAATAATAAATATAAATGTCCTATTCATAATCACATGAATTATGAAATCCTCATTCAATGCGCACACATTAAATCAACATCAATAACTACATATTGAACTTTAACCCAGATTGATGATGTTATAAAACTCGATCCTCTTACATAGTCATCCATAGAACTAAGATAACATAGATTTTCTACTAAAAACTCTAGTCTAAATCACTCACCACAACATAGTTAAAACCTAGGTAACCTCACTCAGGGAGTGATTGGTTAACACAACCTTTTTTAGATCCCACAAACCTAAACCAAGTAGTTATGTGATAATACCCCTCAAGGTGTTACCTGTGATTTCATCCCTCAAACTCTCATAGACTAGAAATTTTTTTCACAAAACACCACACAACTCTCTCCACCAAACCTTAGTTAAATAGGAAATTTATATGATAATTAATACTAAATTGATGTTACATCATTGAAATCGGATCACCCATTTTATATAATTCATAGGACCAATGACACTGTGCATTCTTGGTATTTTCTAGCCTACTCAAAAAATCAAACCCAAGGGTCACGTTATCCTACATAACCATTTAACATGGATGATGACTTCTTGAGTCATACAACTTTGAAATTAAACTCACACAACTAACTAAACTAAATAAAATTATATTGGCATTTCAGTCCCACAAATCTCAAGCATTAAAGATGCTCATAACACCTAGAAGTTTTACTTATCTCATGATCACCTACCAACATGGGGAATCATTCCACAACTAGAGTCCTACTCAATCCCAAAATACATATAAAACACCTTCTATGACAAAAAACTAAAAAGATGCATCCAATAATACTTAATATCTCCAAGGATGCTAGAAAAACTAGGTTAACCCCTCACATAACACGAGGAATCAACTCTAATTCAAGGTTTATTCATAAAATGTCACAAGAATCTCCAACCTAACCTATATTCCAACATAAAAAGATGTCAACTAAGAATCACTGGAAATATCCACATTCCTATAAAAGCTATATCCCAACGTAACTCTAAAACTATTCCCAAAATAGGATTTTTTATAACAATATAATTCTAATATGTTATTTAATCTATTTCATCAGTTCAAATTTATTATAAGTATTAATGATGGTTTCTAGGGAACAAAACCAAAAAAAATTCATTATATAAATGGGTTGGTACTAATATAACTACTAATTCATCAATTATCAATTTTTATAAGTAGAGTGGAATCACTATGGATGATCTATCCTAAGAAAGTGATGTTATAAGATTTAGTGGAATCCAGTTTGTGATGTTACAATGTTGTATCAATGGAGTTTTATCTTCCTAGTATTTACTATTTAGGATATTGTATACATGAGTATGAGGAATGTGTTGGAACCTTTAATGGATATCTGACTGCTGTGTTAATAATACATTCTCTAATAGGAAGTCATATTTTACATGGTTTCAGATTTTTGTTCAATTTTTTAATATTAATGTTATATACTGTTTCTCATTGAGAGAAAAATATGTTTTTTGGATGTTGTGATTTATTCTGGATATTCAGCTCTTGGTCATTGGTGGGAGGGCATGGATGGTTTTTGACTCTTGGGTAGGGAAAAAATAGGACTCTCATGCATCATATTTGGCATGTAGGATTCACATAAAATAGATTTTCTAGTGTGTGATTTTACTGACAAAGGAGTCCTTTGATCCTTAATAAAAAAATAATTAACTTTCATTGAAGGTTATGTGGGTCTATGTTGAAACATTTTTTTGTGAGGCTGATGACTTTGTCCTCCTAAACAGGAGGTGTAGTGACCTGTTTGGTTGATATGATATGTGATTCCTTTTTATTTATCCCCATGTTGGGTGTTGTTTCTCAGGATGTTCTCAGTTGGTTTATATTTATGGTTTTATTTGTTTTTCAGGGCAGTGGTGCAGCAGAAGAAAAGATTTTTTTTATTCTGGGAAACTTTTCGCGGCGGTTTTAACCGCTGTGAAATGTATATTGGCGGCGGTTTAAACCAAACCTAAACGGTGAAAATTGCCGCTAAATAAGAGCATCATGGCTGTCTTATTCCGCGGCGGTTCCCGTGACTTTAGCGGCGGATTTACAGCCACTGGAATTTGAGTTTATTAGTGGCTGTTATAATCGCCACAAATAATGTGATATCCAAGGCTCGTAAAACCACTGCAAAATTCAGGAAAACTGCCGCGAAATGAGGCAGCTACGATGCTTTCCTGAAACTGCTGCTAAAGGAAAATAACTGCCACTAATAGATTGGCGACGCCCTATTAGGCAATGGTTTCTGTAAACCACCACCAAACAATGTAGAGGCGGTTTAAACTGCCACAAAACGCAAAAAAACCATCACTAAATAGTTATTTTGTTGTAGTGTTAAGTTGTTATATAAATTGGAAATACAAATAATTGAATGATTTCAAGGAAAAAATAAAATAAAAACAATCCTTGATGAGTGTTATCTATTCTTTGTGTATCACTTTTTTATTTTCACAAAAGGACTCCATTGGTTGGATTCATGACCAATATAAGGATTATATGATTAATGTAAGAATAGTTAGATCATATGTGTGTATATTTTTACTAATCCAAATGGATTTAGAGGCATTAATAATAGATGAGGATATGTTCCATTTTATAAGAGAGTAGAGAGAAGTCTTAGAATATACAAAAATATTAAATTAATATAACTTAATATAAAATTTAAAATGTATAAAAAGTGATTAATATGTATAATATAAGATGAGGATATATCTAAATCCTATTGAAAAATAAATTTTAAACATGTTTGGGTCATATTATTACCCTTGTTGTTGGAAACAACCCTTAATTAATCCCTTTTACTCTTACCATGACAACATGTGTTTTTAATACTGATGGGTTAATATAGTAAAAATAAAATTATTAAAAACCAAGAATGTGTAATTTATGAAATTTTAGAACTTATAAAATTTATTTAGCCGAATATTATATTTTTATAAATTTTATATCATTCAATAAAATATTATTTATTTTAAAATACCATTAATGTCATTTTTGACACTATTCATTACTTGAATTTTTAACAACAACATAAAAACATGATATATTATAAAAAACATACATAAATTATCACTAATATGTTAGTGGAGTCCATAAATTTTTTTTATGGAATTAATTATATCAAATTATATTAATTTTAATATTTTTAATATCATTTATTTGATTCTCCAATTAATTAAACAATCAATAAATCATTATTGTGTCACCATTTAATTTAATTATTTATTTCCTAAGAATTATAAATAAATTACCATGATGTATAAAAAAATATATCTTTCAAAATAATATTTATATATGAACATATCCCTTATATGTCACCATATTAAAAATATTTCTCTTGTTAAAAACGAAAGTGTTACAAATTTGTCATTCCTTTGAATATAATACAACAAAAGGGGTAATTCTTTCCCAGTGGATCCAAGTGGACATAAAATAATCCCAAGGAATATTTTGGTCTACATAAACACATAAAATGGAATTAAAAATAGTTTAGGGGAAAATTTATTTCAATTATAATAAAGTTTTTACATTTATTTACCTGAATTACCCTCAACCGTGGTAATAACAAATATTACTAAAGTTACTATTTATAATGTTCAAAAATAAAAGGAACCTATTTAAATAATTTTGAATTAATGATTAATAATACTTAATCTATTTTTACATATTCAAAACACAAAATTGGATAAATAAAATTTAAAATTAATATCATTGATGGGGTGAGAAAAAAGATTATTAAGTTTAAAACATCCAAAAGAATGATACATTTTTATATCTAAATTCAATGTAAAAATGATTCAAATGATCTAAATTATTATAGATGATAAATATTTGATATAATTATATATTAAAATGTGTCAAGAATTTAATTATGCAGTAAATTATATAGATGAAAAAGTTGTTTTCCATTAAATTTCTGAATTTTCACCATTCAGCACAAGAGCCTCAACCCAGTTGGTGAGGACTCAGAAAGTGCATCCAAGAGACATGAGTTCAAATATGGGTGGTGATATATTTCAGGGTACCAAAGAAATACTGTAGTGGTACTGTAGCAGACACTGTTTGGTACTGTAGCAACTGAAACTATTCATCCGTTTGGGCTTTCATGCCACTAGTTTAGGCCTCAGGTCCTTTAAGTCCTTCGGACGAGTAATGATTTTAGGAAAACTAAAGGCCATTGGGCTACCTCAAGGAATTTGGGTCACCTCAAGGCCTTTAAGCCACCTCAAGGCCTTTGGGCCACCTCAAGGCTTTCGGGCCACCTGTAATTGTGCGTAAATGATGAGACAGACTCTACCAAGAGCAGATTCCATATGGGGATTCAGAGTATTTGCATTCACTAGAGTAGAACTTAAGAATATTTTTCCAAAATAGAGGGTATGGATTTTCCTTTAGGACCAGACTGTGCTTGGATGAGAATCCTAGCCGAACATCCATGTGAAGTTGGAGAGCTGATATCACAATGAAGAAGCTGGGATGAAGAGTTCTAAGTGCAGTATGTATAATTCCTAATAACTATGTGTCTTGTAATCTCTAAGCCTATGGTCCTTTTAAGGTTTCCCCATCATCCCTTGAAAGGTGGGTTATCAAAAATCAATAATAACAAGAAGGCCTTTGGTCCATTCAGACTGTATTGTCAATATTCATCAAAAAAGGATTCTTATCAAAAAATACGAAAAATCAAAACAAATAAAATTTTGATACTATTATTTCAAATAAAAGTTTATTTTTTGATATAAAAATTCATAAAGTGTCAAAAATTAGATTTAAAATGGTTTCTCTGTTAAAAGGAAATAAAATTAGCCTTTTGAAAAATATAGGTTTTATGCATAATAATGGGTGGATCCAATCTGATAAAAATTAAATCAATTTTATGAATGTAAAAAACATTTAATTAAATATATAAAATATATATTTATTTAATACCGTTCAATAATTTTAATTAATTTAATTTATTAATACAAAATAACTTTGGGAGAATAAAAATAAAATTATTTCCTTTATAATAATTTTATATATATCTTCATTTATAATTAATTTGTAAAGTATTTTTTCATATTATAAACCTTATACATTCATAAGTCAGTTAATAATATTCATTTCATCTAATTTAACTAGTAGGTTATATATTAATATATATTAAATAATAATATTTAAATATTATACTATTATTCGGTAAAAATATTTCTTGCATGTAACACAAGCTATCGAAGGAACATGACATTGTGTGTAACACAAGACAACCATAGTTTTGTTTATACTGCAAGGTAAGCCAATATAGAAAAATATTGTCTCTGTGTTTCATATAACTCAAGACAAACATAGTGTTTTTTGTATAAAAAATCCATAATTAGTATTGTGTGAATAGAAAAATACTGAAAATATTAAATTAATTCAGAGAAACATATCACATAATCTCAGGGTATTACATTATACCCACCATAAAATGGTTTTTCCCTCCAAATTATTGTGGGTTATCAAAGGTTTAATAATTAAAAGTTTATTTTGTATAAACCCACATTATAAAAATTAATACTAAAACATTGTTTTTTTTAAAAGGAATGTTCAAAACGTAATGGTTACCCATAGTAAATCATAAATGGGATTACACTTTGGATAAAATATGTGGAAAGTGAAAAAATTTAAATAGAAGAAAAATATAACTATCGTGTTTTGAAGGAGATTGATAGAGAATATGGTTTGGATAATGTTAACAATCCCAAAGCCCTAAATGTACAAGGATCTAAGAAACCATTTGATTCATCAGAATGGATGGTACTAGGATAACATTTTCGGTTTCAAGATCTTTTACCTAGGATTGAATAGTATTCATGAGGAGATATACTTACTAGATCAAGTACAATCTCACCCTTTGTCATGCCTCACCTCTTTCTCCAAAAAAAAGATGGTGAATTTTTCATTCCCAACGCACTAAAAGATTATGAGATCCATGATAAGTCATCCAATATATCATTATTTACAACCCAAAATACATTGTTATCATAGTTTATCCCATATTCATAAATCCTCATGTGGTGAGATGATAATTTAGTGTCATAAAATTCATCCCAAGTTTAACACAAACTTAATATAAATGGTTAACCTTATACTATTTTACAAAGATAAAAATCTAAAAAATAATAAATAAGTTCATAAAATCCTCTTATCATTGATCCCCCATATGACAAAAATTATATATTGTTTTTCATATTCCTATAATGTGAATACATTTATCTTGTATTATCCAAAAACACGGTAATAACGTATGTTACCACACATACTTATCGAAAAATTCATGTTTCATTATTCCATAGTTTATTGGGTATATTACATGAATCGAAAAAATCAATAAACTCCATCCATGATTGAAAAAAATTCTTTGTAAATGAATCCTTTATTAGTTCCAAGGTAATCTGCAGCATCAAATTCACTTATTTATATCTAACATGTATCTTTTCCAAACATCATTATATTAACATTATAGAAAATTTAAGGGATATATTTCCTTAAATATTATGTTTCCCATGAATATCACCTTTTCATTAAATAAATTTTATTTTTTCATTAGAAATATTCAAAAAATTATCCAAAATACATTACAAAAAACAAAAACTGATAAATCCTTATATAATTCACTATTCATGATTCTAGAATCCAAATAAAAAAATACATCAATCCTCACACATTTTTGATTGGTATGGAATAGAACCTTCCATGGATTAGATATAAATTCATAATTTAGTGCATTGATTTGAGCAATTCACATGTTTTACACATATGAGACATTAAACTCCATGAAAATTCACCACTCTATAGCCCTTTTTTCCCATTGAGATGCCATCTTACCCTCCATTTGAGGTGATACTCATGGGTCTTATTCCCTTCTTCATGAGATATAGGAAACATAGTCTTATTTACTCTATGTTCCTTAACAAGTTAACATTTACAAAATCTCATATCCCTCTTATTCAACATGTTTGGAATACCACCAAATCTAACATTGTTAATCATATATCGCGATAGTTGAAAATCCATAGTAAAAATATATTTCTCTGTAGTGATCATCCCATTTAAATTCTCATTATAAAATTTTTCATCACATTCAACATTAACCCAGTTACTTCTAGTTCCCTCCACTGGATAAAACCGTAAATTATAATGTCATATACACTTATCGTGGGGAAAATATATAATCATGAAAAATAACATATAAAATATATAAATTATAAAATATTGGTTTTATTTTAGTTTATTAATATACAACATATATTTAAATCCTTCATTTTGGTTTGTGAATAGTTTTTATAATCCCAAATAATATTCCCTAGGAGTTTCAAACCATGTATAAAACAAGGCATGTTGTCATCTACCAAGTTACATCGAGTCAGGACCGACACACCTGGTTAGAGTTGTTACTCTTTCTTACATCTATTCTAGCTCTAAACCAACATTTAGTATCCAGAATGTGATATATTTCTTGGAAACGACTCACTAAATCCATTAACAAAAAATCCCTGATAATTTCTTATTATTTTCTTTATCCTTACACTTATCCATAGAGACATCCCTATACATTTCATTAGAAATAATCTTAGGGATTCCACTATAGTTTTCTCATCATAGTTTCCAAAGGATAACTAAACATTTTCTATTATAACAACTACAATGAACCATTCTTGAAATATATATACATTACAACACCTTTGAGGAATAATAAAAACATTAAAAAAATGATTCTCAAAGGCAATATTAGTTTAGTGCCTTGGGAAACATGGAACACATTATTATAATTTGGTGAAATATAATCATCATCTCTTCTAAAGGTCATTGCATTTAGTATTCCTACCTAAAAAATTTATTTATATCTATGGGAAAATAATCATATGAAAAGTGTGAGATCATATTCCCAGTAAGAGTAAAAAAGAGAGACATGTAAACATAATCATGAGCATAAGGATATGAGATCATGATTATGAAAATAGAAGATCATTAACTATGTATCAGTGATCATTAATAAGAATCGTGGCATAAAGTCCAGATGTTCATAATATACGAATCATAATGAAATAAAGAACATAATCCATAAATTCTAACAATGGAATAATATATATAATTCTGGTAGACATAAAAGAATATAAATTTATTTTCATAGTAGTAATGTAATCGCTACCAATTCCATATTGGTAGTATGGGTCCACTCCCAATACTATTTTGGTAGTCATGTTTCACTCCCATGGCCATCTTAGTATTGCAAGTTTACTCCCTATATCATCTTGGAAGTCATTGTTCACTCTCATGGCCATATTAGTAGTCAAGGTTCACTCCATAGACCATATTAGTTTATATAATGATATATAATTTTTTAAACAATTAATTTTAGGAGATATAGGTCCCACACATCTCATAATTAATATAATACATATATGTTCATACGAACATAAATAATTCACCACATTAGAACCCATGAAATTAAATGGGTTTGATAAACATCATTCAATCATAAACATAAGTTATTATTAGAAAGAATAAGAATTTTAGCATTTAATGTTATCCCTATTAAAACATAATTACCATAAAATCAAATTATCTTATATGAAAAGTGTTTTGATAGATCACTTGAAAACAATTCACGATGAAAATATCATTTCTTCTTTGAAAGTTTTTCCTATTTTTAAAATGATGTGAAATTTTAAAAGAAAAAGTTTTATTTTAAAATAAAATTCTATTATTTTAAATAATATTTAAATCATTATGTAATCATGAAAGATTAAAAACATGTTCATGTTTTATATGTTAAAAACATCCATTTCTTACTTTTTTTGGAAAAGTTACAATGTATCTTTTTCAGAAAATGTCAAAAATGATTCTTTTTAAACCATGAAATAAAAAGTAAAACATAGTTAAAAATATTTTAATCAACCTTAGGAGAATAGTAAAAACAATTTTTTAATTTCTTAGAAAACATGTACATGGAATATAAATATTAAACAATAGAGAATTAAAATAAAACAATCTCAAATATTGATGAGATTATGAAATAAATAATATTAAATATATAATCTACAGAATACTATTCCCCATGAATGAAATAAAATTATATGGATATCAAAATACCATAATATTCTATATAATAAATATAAAAAATTTCATGTTTATTATATACACCATATATGGTAAACAAGTATTGTATAAGGCATGTGTCCTAAAGATCTAAAAGTGAGATATAAATCCATTTCTACTAGAGTAACTTTAGAATTATGAACCACCTGAAAGAATAATGTCAATTAAATATTTTAATATCATTAAATAAAATATATTTATGATATAAAATTCCATATATATGTATATACACCACAAAAAGAAGCGAATGGTGAATATGGCATGTATCTCAAAGAAATTAAAAGTGAGATCAAATTCCCTTACCTTGAGTATTGATTTCCATCACAGAAATTAAAACCTCATGTATAGAAATTATATTTTTATTATGAATAAAAAAAGGAACCATATTCACATATTTAATACCTTATATGATTTACTTATGACTTTCAATAACCCCTTGATTAATAATTCCCATGTTAAAGTAACTTTTCTGGTAATAATTACTTTGTTTATCGTACGTGTTTTGACTTCTCATTCTCGATCCCCTTACTTATATCATGATTTTATAATTTATAAAATGTAATAAATGACTTATATATCATATATTTTTATTATATAAACATTTATAATAATATATAAAATATAGATCTATGAAATAGAATACACCGTTCATGGAAACTGTAGGCCCTACGAACGCATAAATGTTGTTTCAATTTTATTGTTAGGTTAGAAGAAAAGAAATTATATAATATTGTATCATTTAAGAATAAATTTTATGTCTTATAAAACATATATATTAACAAAAATTCATCTTTATCACCTTCTATTAAATTTAGGTGAATAACGAATCACATAATGTCGTGGGGATGGTAAGTCATACGTACTCACAAGCGACATTATCATTTTCACAAAATATTATATAGTAAAAAGGTGGACATGATATTATCATTACAGAAGTATAAATATATCATAAATATCATATATATAATATAAAAAATATTTTTTCCATAATAATACCCATTTATAAGATTTAGTAAAGGAAATAATGAAAAAAATCATTTCTTAATGTAGTCATTCTCTGTAAACAAGAACTATAAGTTCGTTACCCATGAGTTGGAAGTTATGTGAGTTTAGATCAACCCATAATATAAAAAATTACAGTATATTTATGATCCATATATTATTTTATAAATATTATACAAAAATAATATATGGTGTTCAAAGAAGAAATAAAATAAAAACATAGGTTCATGAGCATTTTCTCTTCTTTGGGTATCTCCTTATGATTTTAACAAAAGGACTCCATTTGTTGAATTTATGATTAAAGTAATGATTGTAGGATTAAGGGAAATAAGTTTTTAGGATTATTTTTTAGGTTTTGGATGATCCAAATGGATTTATAGGCATGGATAATAGATAATGAGAGGTTCCCTTTTATAATACATGGGAGGGGAACTCTTAAAATCTCATAATATATTATATTAAGATAAATTAATTTATAAAAAATGACTCTAATGTGTGTTATGTCGTATATAATGCGCTGATATATCTAAATACTATGAACGAATAATTTATATACGTGTTTAGGTCATATTATCAGCCAAATATTTTGGCTTTAACCCTTAATTAATCCCTTTAACTCTTAACACGACAAGATGTGTTTTACTACTCATGAAATAATATAGTTACTATAAAATGACAATAAACCCATAAATGAGACATTTATGACATTTTAAGACTTATACAAGTTATTTTTTTTGAATATAATATTTTTATAAATTTAATATCATTTAATAAAATATTATTTATTTTAAAATATCAATAATGTCATTGGTGACACTATTTATTACTAGACTTTTTAAATTAACATAAAAACATGAAATATTATAAAAATATCATTTTACATATCAATAATATATAAAATTAATCCATAAAATTATTTTGTGGAATTATTTATAAGAAATTTTAATTATTTTAATATTTTTAATATCATTTATTTTATTCTCCCATTAATTAAACACCTAAAAAATCATCTTTATGTAACCATTTAATCTAATTATTTATTTACTAAATATTATAAATAAATTTCCATGATGTATAAAACCATTAATAATTCCTAATATTATATATATCCAAACATATCCCTTATATAACACAATATTAAAAATATTTCTCTTGTTAATAACAAAAGTATGACAAAATCTTGTTTCCTTTGAATCTAGTACTATAAAAGTGTGAAAGTCCTCCAAGGGGATCCATGTGGACTTAAAATCCTCCCAAGGATTATTTTAGTTTACACACACTCATCCAATTAAATTAGGGACTGTGTAAGGGTACTTTATGTTAGTTATAGTATTATTATTACCTTTTATTACCCGATTTACCCTTAACCATTATAATATTAAATATTACTAAAGTTACTATTAATAATGTCCAAAAATAAAAGGGGCCACTTTAAATAATTAGAAACCTCTGATTGTAAATATGGAATATATTTTTCCATATTATAAATATATAATTAGTGTAAATTAATTTAAAATTAATCACATTGATTTTGTAAGAAAACATGTTATTAAAGATAAAACATGTAAAAGATTGAACATTTTTATATACAAATTCGATATAAAATAGATTCCAATGACCTAAATTACGTTAAATGATAATTTTTTTTATCTATTTATTAATTAAAATAAATCACAATTATAATTAAACATAAAATATTTCTATAAAAATGGTGTTTTCAATTAAATTTTAGTTTTTTTAACTATTCTTCAAAAAATGAGTCTCATCAGAAAAACACCAAAAAAATAGCCAGAGTAAATTCTGATAATACTATTTCAAATAAGTTTATTATTTTTTTCACTTAAAAATTATAATATTTTCAAAATTTATATTTGAATTGGGTTTTTCATTAATAGGTGGTACAATTAACTTTTTGAAAATATTGGTTTTTATGCATAGGATTGGGTTAGATATTATATTATGCCAATAAAATCTATTGGATCAATATTAAAAAAATTTGATTGAATATATAACATATATATTTGTTTATTATCATTCACTAATTAAAATAAATTTAATTTATGAAGACAAAATGATATTGGGAGCATAAAAAACTATTTCCTTTATAATCAATTGGTGTATATTTTAATTTCTAATCAATTGGTAACAAATGAATTCATATTATAAACCTTATATTTTCATATTTTAGTTAATAATATTCATAACAATAAATTTAAAGGATGAGTTATGTCAACAAATATATTAAATAGTATTATTTTATTAATATACAATTATTCTGCAAAACCCAATCTTGCATGTAACACAATATATCGAAGGAACTCAACATTTTGTGTAACACAAACCAACAATAGTGTTGTGTATACTGAAAGTTATTCTATTTTAGCGCATGATTATCAGGGTGTTGCTTATAATACAAGCCAAAATAGTGTTTTTAATATAATAAAAAATTTATTCAGTATTATGTAAAATAACAGTTATTGAAAAGATTGAATTAATTAGAAAATACAAAAAACCTAATTATGTTAGGGAGACACCCCAGTCAATTCCCCACAACAAAGACTAATGTCACTAAAGTGTACATTCTTTTGTCCTAGCAGCGTAGTGACACCCCATTTCATACCCACAACCAATTTATCAATTCAAAAATGTTTTATTATTATGGCGTAACAAAAATAGAATACTTAAAATAATCTTTTCCTCTTAGATATCAAGGTTCCCATGTTCCCATTCCATTTTAAATAAACCATGTTAACAAAGAGGATATAACACATTAAACCTTTTTCATATCAAAACCTACGAAACTATATGAGAAAAATCATGATGTTGGTATACATCATTTAAAACATCTGTTTCATATATTTGACAAGTCAAAATACCCTTAATATAAAATAAAAAAAAATATCATGCTATTTATACCTACATAATTTATTTTTAAATCCAGTTAATGACATTTTCAAAACTAGATTTGAAAATTAAATTTAAATTAATAATTATTCACCTTATTATTCATATATATATATATATATATTCACAAATTCACATGATTCCATTTGAATTTGTACACTTACATATATATACTTACCCATTTATATTTTCATAACCATAAAATACCTAAAAATTCATATGGAGAATATCAATTTTATTCTAGTTGAAACCATTCTATATACACTTTAGTAATACATAACTATATATATATTTATTTATTTATATAGACAATCTCATATAAATGAACATGTTAATAGATCAATGTGTGAATATGCACCATAGTGGGTGTGTTTCTAGATATAGAAAATAATTGAAAATAAATTAAAGAAATTGATTTTATAATAGATAAAAATTAAACCAAAATAGAATAAATCATGTGAATTCAATTAAAACCCTTTAATAATATACAAAAAAAATTATAAACTACTCAGTATATATTAAAACAACTAATTTGTCTTTAAAAAATATAACAAATATTTTTCTATGAAAATCCAGAACATGTTTTCCAAAGGAACAATATGCTTAAAATAGAATTCATGGAAATTAAAAATGTGAAATATAATATCTTACTTATAAATTTTTATAAACATGCATAATAGAATTATTTCTTATCATGAATAATAATTCAATGGCCTAGAAATAAATGGATATACAATTTAAAGTTCAATCATTAGGAAAAAAAACTTGGAACAAACACAGAAGGAAGATACCCTTCTAGAATGACAAGAGGAAAGTCCCAAAAGGAATTTCCAAACACTATGAGAGGAACCCACATGAAAAGAATAAAAAAAGGATAACTGAATACTCTAGGGGTTTTCCCACACATGAAACTCTATGGTGGAAAGTAATAGGGTTGTTCCAAGGGGAGGCATGTGAGAGGGAGGATTTCTTGGGAGGGGTGTCATAAAAGATTGAGTAAAGGTGTAAGGGAAAAGGTATTTATATCCCTTATGGTTATTTTTTATAAAAAAATATAATTATTTATGCCTAGGGAGAGCCACACATTTTGAAAACATGCTTGGCCAAAATGTACCGTGGTCCGACACTTTGTAGTATTCATCTGGAACACTCACACAATTGGTCCATATAGTTTGAAAAAACCATGGAGCAACCATGAATGTCCCCAATAACACCTAACAATCCCATATAATTTTTTTTCAAGGTTTGGAAAACCGTGTTTCCAAACAGTATGACAAACAGAATGATTAAAAAGTTTGAAATATTATAAAAATAACATAAATCATCCTCTAATAAAAATATAAATAAATAAATTATGGTTGAAGTTTGAAATACTTACCAAGAAAATAAAATATGAATGTAAGAAATATGATGTCAATGGAATAATAAAATCACTACTTAGGAAAATATTATATTCTTAATAATTAAATCCAAATATTTAATTCCAAATAAGAGATGGGCCGAGGAGGATGGTGTTGGGGACATAGAAAGTTAAAATGATAGTAGAAAGAGGATCTTAGGGGGTCAAATTAGAGTAAGGATGAAAAATGAAAAATCAAAATATTAATTCTAATAATATCACATTGTTTTATAAATGGCGAGAAAACTAATGGAATCAATATAAGCTTAATTAATGGTTAGGCTATGTAGTTACTCTTTTAAGGGAACAAAGATTGTTCTATCAACTGGAATATCACCCTTTTTAAGTTTAAGTTGAATGATTACTCAAAATAGTGTGTCAATCATTCCCTATACCTGAAATAAAAATCTCCAACATAATATTACACCACTATATTTCTCCTCATCATATAATAACCATAGAAACACCATGCATCAAAGAAAAGTTTCTAAAATTTATAAAACATCATCCACGAACATCGGATATTTTCGAAAAAAATTAAATAAGTAAAATAATATTGAAAAGTTATATCAGTACGTGATAGTTTAAAACTAAATAAAATATTTTCTAAATTTAATATTCGATGATCATATTAAAAAATAGATTGGTAAAAAACATTTATGAATATAAAAATTACAATATTTTAATATTGAGATTATAAGGGTTAAATTAATAATAATTAATTTATTATCCATTTTTCTCTATATTTACATATAACCCATTTCACATAATTTTATTCAATATAATAATATTGACCAATTTTTAACAATAATTTACACACATATATCACTTAAAGAATCTTAAAATCCTTCATGTAATTCCTTCTAATCGTCTAAGATGTGTCTAAGTAAGGGAGATGTTTCCTATTCTTTTATCTTTTTATTTCATTATTTAATTTTTCAATAGGATATTTTAATTTAATTTTAGTTATTGTTTATTTATATATATAAATTGTATTAGTTTCCCTTTCATGTACTGCTCCTTATTTTTTTTCCATATATCTCTATGTAAACTCCTCAACTGAGTTTCTGAAGTTATAGTAATAATTCATCCTTTTACCTAGAAAACCTATTCTTCATAAAAATTCATATGTATGGAACAAATAATTAGTATTAAACACAAATAATTTTTAGGAGTGGATAAATATTCAATTTTTCACAATGTATATATATAGTTTATCCATTATCAGAACCCAATAATATTAATATATATATCCATACAAGTTTACAATTGGCATAAATATCACAAATACTGGGATTTAATTATTCAATAACTACGTATCCACAATTATAATTACAAATATCATATACATGCTTCTAATTTTATAAAAAAATTATATTTCAATACCATAATATTTATTTATTGAAATACCATGTAAAAAAGTATCCATTAATATAAATAAATTTTCTTCCAATTTATTTACCATTAGGGGATTATTCATCACCTCATTGATAAAATTTACAAAAAAACCATTGTAATAATTATAATATCATCCAACATGATCGTTCTCATTATAGATTCATATTTTAAGAGACTAATGAAAATTTTGAAAAATTATATTTGTTGTAAACCTTGAATGAAGAAACATTGAAAACTGATGAGATTGTTTAAAAAGTGTTGATAATGTTTTTGATTCATTTGGAAATGAACTAATATTAATTATAGATGTTATATATTTATTTGAAAAAAAATCAAGAATTATTTTACTATAGTGGAAAAAAATAAATGGGTGACTCTGTAAGAGTCATTTTAACTCTACATATATAGATATTATAGTGGGATAATTATTTAAGGTCTATTTTCACTCTATATGTATCATTTTAGATTGGTAATGGAAAATTAAATATGAAATAAATAATATATAAGATTCATCTAATTTTTTATGGGTCATCTAGTTTCAGTAATGATAGTTTAGGGAATTTTAAGATTCATTAATGATACTTTAAGAGTCATGAAAACTCCATAATAGTCGTTTTCAACATTTTTTAGATTAATATGAGTTCATTAAGAGTCAATTGGTAAATACATATGAGTCATTTGGAAACTTTGTATAAGAATTTTTAGACAGTATGAAGTAATTTTTTCAAATCAACAAGAGCTTCTTACTCTTCTGAAAAAAAGTGTGTGAGTAAAATATTAAAAAAAACTTGGATCTGAATATAACTATATAAGAGTCATTTTACTCTTCTATTAAATGACATAATATTTGAAAATTTTGATTAAGGCATGGATCTTTAGGGAATATCATTAGAATCATTTAAATCTTACTCTATGGTCTATATAAGGATATTTGTATGAACTAACTCCCTATTGATATTTTTTGGTATTTTAGGAAAAAAATAGGGTGATTTTTTCTGTTCTTAAATTAAAATGATAACATGTTGATGATGATATCAAGATGCATGATGTGTATTTTTTATGATGCATCATGATTACATGTGTCACACGGTAAAGCTAATTGAAGAAAATATAAATTTGAACAGGTTTATTGATTAAAATAAAGAAGGTCAATGGAATAAAATTATAGAATTATCAAAATAATATATTCTAAAATATTTTCTAGTGGTCACTGTTGAGAAATATTGGACTATCTGTATATAACAAGGTTAATGAAGAGAAGGGTATTACCTGCCTTTCATTAGAGACAAACTTTTAAATGGGTATAAAATATTAAAAAAATATTTGAATTAAATATACATGAAAAATTTATTTAGGAGACATATAGAGGATATTTTTGTAATATTATTATATAAATAATTCACTAGAAGATGATTTTGTAATAATTTTTAAAAATGTAAATAATTCTATAATATTTTAATGTGATCGATTAATTATAGAATATTGAGGATGAATGGAATTTTACATTGGGTCACATAAAAATAGAAGGAATGAGAAAAAATAAATTTTTTATTTTAAAGAGTGAAGAAAACTTATTGGGCTCAAGTAATCATTGATTTAAAATTGAAAATAATACCATTCATTTATTCTTTATAAAGTTAAAAATGACTTATTATATGATTTTATTTATGATTATTAAAGGTCATGTATCCTTAAAAGGTGAAAATAAATAGATTTGATCAGCTTGAATGATCAAAGAGAAAGATCATCGTTATCAACAGTTTATGATGAAATAAAAAAATTATCTTTCCAAAGATACTCTAGTAATATTTTTATAAGTAGTAAATTGGTAATCTAGACATATGTAGTTTATTGTTTGCGAATCACACCAAGGTATATACTGATACATATCGAACCACTTGTAATTAAATTTTGATTATTAGTGGAGAATATATGACACAGACTCACTATAATCATATCAAGGAGTAGTTATCAACATTGAGGTTAATCCTTGAATATTTTTTTCATTCCATATGTTCTTTACTAACTCGTTATTATCAATTAATGATTATATCATTATTGTATTGGATAATATATTAAAATTTCATATAGGTTTATTTATATAAAATAATTTCTAGATGAAATCATTAATTCCCCCAGTAGTGTACATATTCATGGATTATATAATTATCCTCCTCAAAATACCTTTTTCTGATATTTTCTAAGATCCACTATAAAGAAAAGTGGTAACCGTACATCACAAAATTCAAAAAACAACACCTTATTACAATAAATCACATCCTGCCTTCTTCATAGCCACATTTTATTGCCACCACCAGAGTTTTCAAATTCAAAATTCACAAACATAAACCACTTTCAAATCCATGTGCCATCCGTCATCATTACGAGTTGACCCAAGAGCCACCTCGATTCGTGTAGACATCGATTTGGTCACCCACCTCGATTCGAGCGGATGTCATAATCATCATCCAGTCGCCTCAAAAAACATGGCTTCTCGGAACCACCACCGCCATCGTTGTCGGAGCTTCCATCACTGGCATCGCCGAAGCACCATCACTGTCTCGCAGTCCTCGTCTCTCAATACCAATGTCCACTCATCGACGTCTCTAAACAAGACATCATCAGCATCACCAGAAAACCCGAAAATAAACCAATGAACGAGTCACGCTTCTATGGACACGCATCCACTCCCATGAACACCTCTCAACGCCTCCTCGGAAGCTACCACACCCAAATTTTTAGGTCACCTTGGATTATTTCTCCTATAAGATGCATATTTTATATCATGTGATTAGAAATGTAATTTTTGTAATGTAAAATACTGTGTCTTAGAGAATTTGTGTGAGGGATGGTCATAGAAATATGTACCCTTCCAATTAATTGGTTAATGTCTCTTCCATTAAAAAGACTATGTGTTGGGTTTGATTATGATAATGTGATATTGTAAGGAAGACTTATCTTAGGATATCATTATGATATTGTATATTTGGTTGTCATCTTTTTCATGGAAGGTAGTTTTATCACATTTTTATGATATTAAATTATCCTTAATTACATACATATGAGGCACATTTAAGATCATTCCATGATTTTTTCATGATTATATTATACTCTAATATAAGTTTAATAGAGGAATCATCCTCAACATTATATCTTCTTGTTATTATTTATTTGATTGGAATTGGGTCTACCCCAAATATTTTATGTAACTTTCTCATGTGTACAATAATATTATGATGGGTATAAGTTCTATAGATCATGGATGAATCTAGAATATGATTTAATAAAAATAATAATATTCCTAGGTATTATGTTCTTAGTTACTAAATACACTAAAAATACGATTTAAAAAATCAATGTAATAAATGTAATTTAATTTATATATAATGAGAATTGATCTCTCTGGATGTAGAAGTGTGTGTTTAAAACTTTATAAGGTAGTTAATAATAATGTTATTAATATTAAATTAATAATAAATGAAAAAAACTAAAATTTAAATAAAGAATTTCATTTAATGAAATTTTAAAATTGGATATTGTATTTTAAAATCTCATTATAATTCTATTTTTTCCATTCTAGGAAATATATAGTATATTTTATCTACCATTTTCATGAGATAATTTTTTATTTCATTTGTTTTGGTAGGAAGACACAATTATTGGGAAAGAAATTAGCTCTGTATACTACTGGTTAGATCACACATTTTAGATTGGTAAATCAGACATGAAATAAATGTTGGATTGGAAACATCACTGTGGATGTCATATCCCTATTTAAGTTATGAAGAATTATTTTGGATTAGATTGGGATCAAATCTTGATATGTGATTAATGATTAAAAATGATCACTTCATTACTCAAGATATATAGAAAAATAATTTTAAAATTTGATCATTAATTTTGAGAATGTGGTAGAAAAATATTTATACAAGTTTAGATTTCTGTAATTTATATCATGAGAAATCAAATCTCCCAAAATACAATAAAGATTTGTATTTTCCTTATTTTATAGGTTTTTTCACGGATTGATATCTTGATAGAATATGATAAGGTTGTTATCTCAATTTTGCTAACCATTGGATGATGGGTGGTCTTAGTGGTGACGATTACTTTCTTAATGACTTATTCTAATCTCATGGAGTAGTTAATTCATAATTTTTAAAATATATCCATATTTTTTTGTTTCTTAAAAATATGTAATATTCATTCCATATTTTCTTATTATTTTTTTATCTTTTTAATTTTTCTCTTTCATTTGAAACAATAATCACATAAATGTGAGGATGGATATGTAAAAATTATATGAGTAATATTTTTTATTATAAAATATAATAATCATGATATTTTTTCATAGGGACCATTTTGAATCATTAAATATGTAATTTTAATTGTTTAAAATAAGAATATTATTTCAAAATACATCATTGATAGCGATTTTGACTCAAATATATGATTTTGGTTTGATTCCACAATTATTTTCTTAGACTATGATTTATAAAAAATCATAAATTTAGTAGGTGTTGAAGTTAATATTCACCAGATATGGGTTTTAATAAACTATAGTGTCATAAATAAATAATTCTATCATATAAATTGTATTGTTAAATAATATATTTATTTATTTTAAATTTTTAATAAGTAGTTTCTCACATGGGTTTCTCAAAATCTTCTTAATCTTTTATTTCTTATTTTTATAAATTTATTGATCCCCCTAAAACCATTTATTTTAATCCTTTATTTCTATATTTTGTGTTTTAAAATATTATTACAAATTTTGTACATTTATTTACACCTTGAAGGAATGAAATGAATTCATCACGTTGTGGAACCAAGTTATATAAAAATTATTATGGGAGTGATCAGAAAAACAATTCATCATAATTATATTCAATTTTGAAATATTAATAATTTTTTAGAAAAAATATGGATAGTGAAATTGTGATATACATTTCTCTAGTTACCCATAATTGGGGGTTCATTATTGTGTAATACATAATTACATGCCATTTTCATTGATGATCAATAATTTTGCTATATTTAATGTCCATTCCCATACTTAAATATCACATTAATATTATAAGAAAAAAATGTTTCTTAGTAATTATAAAATATAAACTTAAATATTATATCATCTAATTTTCTAAATTTAGAATATGTTCTTATATATGGTATTATCATTCTCATCTATAGGGGGAAAGGAAAAAAGGGGAACATAGTGAGTTAAAAATATTAATAAGGGTTAATATAAGAAATAATATCTATATATATATATATCAATGTATAAACATTGAGTACATAATATAAAAAGATATAGAGATATCGTAATTTTACATGATTTAATAGAACATATGATGATGATGAATTACAAATTATGCATATTGAAAACATAAAATCAAGGTCTTATTCTAGGAAAAAAATATCCTAATAGCTAATTAAAGTCCCCTAAGCTCCTACTTAATAACTCACATGTTTTAGAAAATAATTTCTTGGAAGTATAATTTTTTCTCCAAACAATCATTTACATGATCCATATATAAATCATCATATAAACATTTTTTTATTAATTACATAGATTAATGATCTTGTGTCAAATATTATTGTATTAAAATATTAATCAATATATCCTCAAAGTGTGAAATAAAAATTTCACTATTTACCTATTGAATATAATACAATGAAATGGATAATATTATCCTTTTCAAAAAGATAATTAGATATTTATAATTCAGTTTATTGAAATAAAATGACCCAATCAATGGGTGTTGATACAAGGATTTATATAAGTGAGTTACCAAGATGGTGATGGATAATACTTTATATAACCAAGGATACACATTCCACAAATATAATTATCATTTAGGTATAAAAAATCTCCTAAGGATAAGATCTATATCTAGTTTCTAAATTTTTTTCTTTTTTTATATATCCAATGTGTTCTCAAAGGATTATATTAGTGATAAAACATGTATACATGAAACTTTTTTTTCCAGAAAACTCCCCCTCAGAGGATTATATAATCATATTAATATAGATAAATAATTATATATGTCATAATTTTATAGAAATAATATTCTATGATTTTCATAGAATAATTCATGTGAGACTTTTAAAATAAAAAAACCAAAGAATATAGATATAAGAAAAAAGAAAACTAAAATGGTTGATTCATCAATTATGTAGCGTCATGCTATTCATAAAATCAAAATTAGGAAAAAAATATAATTTAATTAGATATTTACTAGAGGAAATACATATATATATTGACATAGAGTAATACAATATAGTGCATTTATTTCTCACTGCCTTAATAACTAGCCCTTTTCTCAATTAAATTGTCTCCATTGATAGATAATAAGATTATAAGATAGAAAATTTGAGATAAATAATTGTAATAAAAATGTTTTTAGTGAAGAGAAATGGGTATAGGAGTGGGTTTTTATATGTATATTATATGTGAAAATTATTATAGTATGGAGGTGGGTGATGAATGGTTTTGGATACATATAGAAAAAAGGTGCATTAGATGAGTTGGGTAAGGAATATATTTTCTAATATGATTAATAAATTACACATTAGAAATACTATTTATAATCCATATAAGTAACTCATTTATAAATATAATTTCAAATTACACTCATTTACCATTTGTTTCATATTTATATCATATTTAACTTTTCATTGTTATATTTATATTTTCCCTAAAATTCCACAATCTAACTGTTGACTATTTTTTATTTAATAACACATATCATAGGGTTTTTAATCTATATTATGATTATTTTAGTTGTTTAAATCGAATATATTTAGTGTATGTAAGGTCAGAGAATATTTGTATGGTTTGATGAAGTAAAGTAGTTTATTATTGGTGTATGGAGTGAACCAAATACTAGATCAAAATATATCTGAAACTCAATAGCGTCTAGATGAAAAATAATGAATAATTGTGTAAAAACTAGTTTCCTAGCACTAGGTACGAGATAAAAATATGTTGGATTCCTTTTCTAATGGGTAATATCATTATTCAACTTCGATATATAACCCCACCCCATTATCTATTTCCGTATTTATGTATCATTTCCCAGTTATAAAAATGCCTAAAGTTCTCCCTTTTATTTATATCCATCCTCATGTAATCCCTATTCAAATAATTATTTAGTGGTATTCTATGTGATCAACATATTATATTTTTACTAATGAAATTGTTTGATCTTATTTTCTTCTTTGATTTTATTATATAGTGTTATGGGAATATTTGAATCCCTAACTACTTGTCATCATGGTTTTATAAATCTAATTATCCCATAGGATTTTATTATATTTAGTTATTGAGGTTGATAATCTTGGGTGAATCCAATGTAAATACAATGATTTTATTTTCAAATCACTATTTTTTTGTTGGTAGTGACTAAGTCATTAGGAATAAATTTTATAGTATAGTTTAAATGTGATTTTGGTGGTATGATTTCTTCATATGTTTATTAAATTATGATTAAAAATTTATTTTTTTATCCCACCTTAATTTTATAATTTTAGGGTATTTTTTGTTTCAATGGCATGGGGTAGAGAGAGACAGACCAAAAAGACCTTTTCGTTCAAAAATGTTTTCATTAAAATACATTTAAAACATGAATCTTATTTAGTTTTGAAATAAATGAATTTATTATTGTATATGGCTCTATTTAACAATTTTTACATTATAAACATAGTTATCCCACTAAAAATTATTTTTTTCATTCCCCTTTTTACTTTTTAGATGTTTATTATCTTAGATATGCCTGTATCTATCTATATCATGCTGCATTTGAGAATATGAAATGTTTAATATAATAATATGTTTATAATATATTTAATATAATTTTATTTCTATAGTAGGTTAAATGTTTTATACTATTTTCTATATTTATAATTTGGTAAGTTTTATATTATTGATAAATAATGTAAATTAGGTAGGTCAACCATTGAAGTATACGTAGTTTGATAAGCGATTAGATAATTGTTCCCCAAAAAGTTATATAATTTCCATATACCAAAATGTAAATTAATGAGGGTACCCTAACATTATATGAACCTTTTCCTTTCTTATGGGATGGACTTGTGGTGATCTAAATCATTTATTTCTTCTTATATTATTCTAACCTCTAACAGAATAAATCTATACTAGATATTATTTTGATTTAATTTTTACCAAACCATGGGTAACGTTTTTTAGGTTTTTGGGGGGGAATTAGTGGTCTATTTAAAAAAACAGTCTAGTTTTCTTAATGTATTCCATTAACATATTCCACTAGGTACCTTTTGGACTAGTTTTGGGTGCCTAGTGGAGGTTGTGAGGTGTAAGTAGTTCAAAGCGAGATACTGAGTGTGTAACACCCGAGACTTTTATGTTATATAAATCATCAAAGGAATCTTTTTCTACACAACACTTGCTTGGCTTGCTTTACACGCAATCACGACCTTCCTCGATAGCTTGCGTCGTACGCAATACCGAGTTTCACTAAACAACAATATGCTATTAAAACTAGCCGTTATGAATAGTAATAACCACTTTTTGAAATTTTATAAATTTTATTTTTCAAAATGGACTTCATTTTTGGACTCAGAATATCGAAATTAGCATAGGGTGAAATTTTGGTATTTTTCTGAAAACTTTCAATTTTTGATGAATAGTGAAACCACTAAGTGGTAGGTTAAAAACTGAATTTAGCATAAAACTTAATTTTACCGCTTCTGTGAATGAAATTTCAAAAATCCGAGAGACACGGTTAATATCAAGGACTAAAATGTGGTTCAATGAGATGAAAATAATTTTTTGGTGAATAGTAACTTTTTACTATTTTTACCGCGGTTAATAGTAAATAGGCTAACTAAGGGTAAATATGATATCAATATTACCCTAACACATGTCTTAATTCTATTGGACAAGTGTAATTCGACCAAAAACAAACTTAGGAATAAAATATGACCATTTAGGCCCACTTGGATTAGATTAGGACATTTATTATCAATTTATTTAAAGAAGGGTTAAAATAGTTAAAATCAAAGTTTAATAAGTAAATCATTTTTAATATGGGGTTATACATAAGCTAAATTCGACTATAAATATTCATTAGAAAGCTAAAAAGATTTCCTACATAAGGGTATTTTATTTGTAATTTTTAGACATTAAATAAGTTAATTTATTTATGACACAAAGATGATGCAGTAATTATCTTATTAATGAAATATTGAAATAATTGATAATATAAACACCAAAATAAATGTAATTTAAGACTTTTTATGAATTCCACTAATTTTATAGGTTACTATGATATATTAGTGTTGATTTAATCAACTTGGTTCGAACATATAATTCTGTTATGACTTTCACGAAAATCATATATCAAATAGTGTCAAAATTGACACAAAATAGTTTTTAAATCAAATATTATATTATTAATTGTTATTTTATTCCTAAAAATCTAAGGTTCGGCCAAATGACTTAGATAAGGATATATATATTAATAATAAACAATTTGGGGTTCGTTTGGCATGTTATAGTAAGTGTATTAACCATATAGTGAAAGAAAACAAAAAGACACGGTAAAAGTTAAATTAATTAACTTAGAGTTAAATCTAATTGATAAGGTTAAAATAATACCCTAAACTTGTCTAAATCTTATTGGTTTATAGGATTTCGACCCATCCCCACTTTAGCTTCGAAATAAGACCCTTTGGAACCATTATAAACCGATTTTGACTTTAATATAAAATAATATTTTGAGATATTCCTAAGGTGCCCCTCTCCTCCCTTATAAAAGGGCACCTCCTCCCCCTCCTCCTCACACCAAATTGAGCACTCAAGCTCGGCCAACCCCTGACATTTTCTCCTCTACACTTCCCTAGAATAATCCTAGAGGTCCTGGTCTTCTCCAAAGACAAATCTTAGTTCCTTAAGTGGAGGATTCAAAGAGGCGTTCCAAAGAAGAGGTAATATCCATTACCGATCTTTTCAATTTCTTTCTTCTTCAACTTCTTCTTCTTTAGTTGTTTCATGATAAAGTAATAACATCAGTATTACTTACATACTTATATTTTATTATAAATATGAAACAACCCTAATTCACCTTCTATCCATCCTACGGAAAAATGAAATCACCGCGCGTGCGTACGTACGGAATACCGTCTCCACGCCGTGGTGTAATCTACTTTCCACCATCACCTTACAAGGATGGGTATAATGGTGTAATGAGTAACTATATATGATTATTATGAATTAATATTGATACTGAAATAATATATATATACTCCAATACAATTCCACGATCATAGGAACGATATCATCACTCGTGCGTACGTACGGAATACCGTCTCCACGATGTGATGCGACCCGTTCTACATGATCTTCATTTCATAATGATTATATAAATGAATTGAATGAATGAATATGGTATATACTACACTAATACCATTCTGGAAATGAATTATCTATAACCTAAAGATAAGAATAAGAATTTATTCAACAAAACACGCATAAGAACAAAAAGTTATAAAGACCCGAGTAACAAGTAAAAATGAAATATTACTAACAAGAAGCTAATAATATGACCATATATGATATCATATCAATATGTATGATTCTGGAATAAGTCAATAACATTATTTAAACCATTATACAGGAGCTTCGGACATGAACAAATCAAATCGGACCTAAGGTAAGGGAAATATCACAATCTCACTTTTATCCGAGATTGTTTTTACTTTGGTAATTACTGGGGTGTATTTTATCATCCACATCCATGTTTCATCAATATGTAATATTATTTCCATCCACCTACAATTTATTAAATCCATTTTTACCCTTCGGTGAGTTTTTAGTAATATGTATGAAAGGAATCTTTTTTTCGTACGAGGTACTTTTTGACTTTTCCGAAAAAAGTACGAAGAATGTTTTTTTAACTTATACGGCATGAATGGATTTTTAAAAAATTATTTCCAAGAAGCTTCCTTTACAAGTTTTCAAGTTTATTTTTAATCAACTTCTTTTATTTTAAAGTTGTATGACATGTTATGAAAGGAAAAATGTTTTTGAAGAAGAAAGGATATTTTCCTCAAGAATGGAGTTCAAGTGTTTTATCAAAATTATTTTCCATCTAAGATAATAAAGGGTTCTGTTTTTATCCCTATTATTAAATTGATTTGATCATGTTGTGATGGAATTATTTTTATGAATTCCTTTATCTTATATGAATTGATTTATGATGTCATGATGTTTCAAGAATCCCATTTTTATTACATGTGTTATGCGATGATGTATGTTTTATGATTATGTGGCACACATAAGAAAGGATTCATTATAAGATGGGTGGGACCTATATCTCCCTCCAATGCATTGGGTAATGATTTTATATCTCATGAGATAGACATGGCTGGAACGGAAGGTTATTTCGGTTCAGTGATACAGGACTGAAACGAGGAGTGAACTCGGTTCAGAAAGGGACTTTGTCCACTAAGATAGTCTTGGAAATGAGTCATGACTAACAAGAAATGATTTTCCATGATTATGTGTGCATGCCACAAAGTTTCAAGTTTTATGTTATGATTATGGGGATCTCATTTTCACTTCTATGATTTATTCCATGTTAAGATATTATGATCTCTTTTGCAGGTTTTGATTTTTATAAAGATATGATATGATTTTTATTTCCTTTATTTGCCCTTGCTGAGCATTTGAGCTCACCCTTTTATGTTTTCTTTTCCCCAGGTCAGGAAGATGGATATTAAGTAGAATATGCCAAAAGGGACCCTAGATATGATGAAATAAATGGGAGACACTGTAGAAGATTTATGAACCAGTTGTTTATGTTTCCCAGTTTCTAAAGACACTATACCTATACGGTCCTTTGTGGTTTTGACATATGTTGTAATAAGTGTGCTTCAATTTTTGAAGTATTAAAAATGTATGTAAAGTATGGGTCGTTATTGTTGGTATCAGAGGGAGGTTATAGTCAACCTTTGGAAAATAGGATGTGAAAGCCTTAGTAAGAACCCTAAGGATAAGTCTAAGCATAGAACACAATCTTAGAAATGGCCATGAATAACCTAGGATAAGACCATAAGCATGAAAATTTTATTCTTGAATTATGTGGTTTCCTATTATAATTAGTGTTGCTCACACTATTCTTCTTGGTTTTAGTCAATGGCTGGAACCCGAAGGAACCGTGTTAATGCGGAATGCGATGGGCAATGCAATGATTGTCCCCCTGAGCAACCAAACGATATGGGAGCTGGAATGCAAAATCTTGTAGCCATGCTCACACAACTTTCTCAAGCTATGAATCATGCAGGATTTCCAAACGAGCAAAGGAGGGAGCAACATTCTGTTGAATCCTTCATGAGGCAGCGTCCACCTTCTTTCAGCGGGTCTACTGATCCATTAGTTGCTGAACAATGGATTAGTACTACTGAAAAGATATTTTCAGTTCTTCAATGTTCTGAGCATGATAAAGTCATCCTAGCAGTGTATCGTTTGGAAGGAGATGCAGATCAATGGTGGAATCTTGTTAAGAATACGAGGCAAAGGGATGAAATTGAGTCTATGGAATAGGACGAGTTCAAGAACTTATTTTTCAATAAGTACTTCCCTCGTATTCTCCGAACAAAGATGGAGAAAGAGTTTCTTGAACTGAAGCAAAGGGATGATGAATCTGTTGGTACCTATGAAGCAAATTTTACAAGACTTGCAAGGTACGCTTCTGGTATTATTATCCAACCTGAGAGTAAGATCGATCGATTCTTTAGTGGCTTAAAACCAAGTCTTCGAAGGGCGTTAGCCATAAGGGACTTCAATAGCTACGAGGAAATCGTTCGATGTGCTCTCAAAGTCGAGATGGAGATTGGAGTAACCCATCAGTCACATGGGTTTGATAGGAAGAGGAAGATGGAATTCAAAGAGAAATCTAAAGAGCACACGGAAAAGAAGATGAACATTCCCTTATGCTCAAAGTGTGGAAAGAAACATGGAGGGAGTTGTCTTAAAGGGACAAGTAAATGTTTTAAATGTGGAAAGGAAGGTCATCGGGCATTTGAATTCCGTGATAATGGGAAGAAGATGTCTAATGATGCAAACAAAGGAAGGGATACACAGAATGAACCTACTACACTTCAATGTTTCAAGTGCAAGGAGATGGGGCATTATGACAATCAATTCCCAAATCCAAGGGTTGATGATGATGGTCGACGTCAACAAACTCTTAAGGCTAAAGACAAAGGAAAGTCACATGCAATTTCTATCAGCGATGTGGAGTACGATAACGATGTGGTGAAAGGTACACTTACCATCCACTCTAAAGTAGCAAATGTTTTATTTGATTCTGGATCCACCCACTCTTTTATTTCTAAAGAATTTTCTAAGGGTATCACCGTATTACCTCAATAATTAGATGTTGAGTTAGCTGTGACAACACCTAATGGCACAACAGTCACATCAGAAGTTTATAATTCTTCTCCGATCGAAGTTTGTGGGAAAGTGCTTCCTGCAAATCTTGTGATCCTTCCTTTAGTGGAATTTGATGTGATTCTTGGCATGGATTGGCTTTCTCTACATGGAGCTCATATCAATTTCCAAAGAAGGGAAGTCACATTTCATATTCCAGATCAACCTACGATCGTCTATCAATGCAAGGATGAACATAACCTTCCAGTGGAAATTTCTTCCATCCTATGGGTATTGATTCCACTAAATGAAGGTTATTTATCTCAAATGGTTGGTGAGAAACTCACGATTAAGAATATGCCCATTGTATGGGAGTTTGATGATGTCTTTCCGGAGGAATTGCCGGGTCTTCCACCAAATCGTGAAGTTGAGTTTTCAATAGAACTCGTACCGGGTGCTTTGCCTATTTCAAAGACACCTTATAGAATGACCCCAATTGAGTTACAGGAATTGAAGAAGCAACTCCAAGAGAATCTTGATAAGGGATTCATACGCCCTAGTGCGTCACCTTGGGGAGCACCTGTTCTATTTGTTAAGAAGAAAGATGGATCAATGAGACTTTGCATTGATTATCGAGAACTTAACAAGATCACTATCAAGAACAAATATCCTCTCCCACACATTGATGACTTATTTGACCAACTACGCGGAGCTCAATACTTTTCCAAGATTGATCTTCGTTCAGGGTATCATCAATTAAGGGTCAAAAGGGAGGATATACCAAAGACGGCTTTCCGTACAAGGTATGGACACTATGAATTTATAGTGATGCCATTTGGTCTTACTAATGCCCCTGCTATCTTCATGGATCTAATGAATAGAGTCTTTAGAGACTATCTTGATCAATTTGTGGTAGTCTTTATAGACGATATTCTTGTCTATTCAAAGAGAAAGGAAGAGCATGAAGATCACTTGAGAATTATATTGAAGACCCTGAGAAAGGAGAAGCTTTATGCCAAATTTACCAAGTGTGAATTTTGGCTTCAAAAAGTTGCATTTTTGGGTCATATAATCTCAAAAGAGGGGATATCTGTGGATCCAGCAAAAACATAGGTTATCGAAAGATGGTCAAGACCAACAACAGTAACTGAGATCCGAAGTTTTCTTGGTTTGGCTGGTTATTATCGACG
The DNA here is from genome assembly GCA_963277665.1 of Viscum album. Taxonomy (NCBI): domain Eukaryota; kingdom Viridiplantae; phylum Streptophyta; class Magnoliopsida; order Santalales; family Viscaceae; genus Viscum; species Viscum album. The sequence continues at coordinate 1,446,020,671 of OY728142.1, read as the reverse complement.
TTTTGTAAAAGATTTTTCACGATTATCTAATCCACTCACCAAGTTGACTCGGAAAGGAGTTAAGTTTGTCTGGACAGAGGAATGTGAAGAGAATTTCAAGGAGTTGAAAAGAAGGTTATCCAGTGCACCTGTGCTCACACTGCCTTGTAGTGGAGAAAGGTTTGTGATCTACAGTGATGCATCCAATAAGGGATTGGGGTGTGTTCTTATGCAAAATGATATGGTGATAGCTTATGCCTCACGACAGTTGAAAATCAATGAGCAAAATTACCCAACACATGATTTGGAGTTGGCTGCGGTAATCTTTGCATTAAAAATTTGGAGGCATTACCTTTATGGTGAAAGGTGTGATATTTATACTGACCATAAAAGTTTAAAGTATATTTTCACAAAAAAGGAGTTGAATATGCGTCAAAGAAGATGGTTGGAGCTGATTAAGGATTATTACTGCTCAATCCATTACCACCCTGGGAAAGCAAACAAGGTGGCAGATGCATTAAGTCGACAAGACCATGCTAGTTTATCCATGATGAGGATCACAAAAGATCCAATATTTATGGAATTACAAAGGATGGATCTTGGAATTATAATGGAAGGGGAAAAATCTTATCTTTCTCAAATGAATGTTCAACCATCTATACATGTGAAGATTAAAGAGGCACAGAAAGAAGATGCCGAGTTACAAAAGAAGGTGAGAAATGTTCCTGAATTCAACATTGATTGTGATGGGATAATAAAGTTCAGGAATCGGGTTTGTGTTCCTCCCATCCCCGAATTAAAGAAGGAGCTGCTGGATGAGGCTCATAGTTCTTCATTCTCTATTCATCCTGGAAGCACGAAGATGTATAGGGACCTGAAAGAGTACTTCTGGTGGGATGGCATGAAAAGAGATGTTGCTGAATATGTCTCTCGATGCTTGGTTTGTCAACAAGTTAAAGATGAGAGACAAAAGTCTAAGGGGATGTTACAACCATTACCCATACCCGAATGGAAATGGGAAAACATCACTATGGACTTTGTCACAGGACTTCCTAAAACATCCAAAGGCAATAATGCTATCTGGGTCATAGTTGATCGTCTTACAAAGTCTGCACACTTCATTCCTATTAGAGAGGATTTCTCTCTAGATCAGCTTGCCAGGATATATGTAAAGGAAGTGGTAAGATTTCATGGAGTACCACTTTCTATTATATCTGATCGGGATCCGAGATTTACCTCGAAGTTCTGGCGAAGTCTTCAGCATACTCTGGATACAGAGTTGAGTTTCAGCACTGCTTATCATCCCCAGACAGACGGTCAGTCTGAGAGAACAATTCAAACCCTAGAAGATATGTTGAGAGCTTGCTCTATGGATTTCAAAGGAGGTTGGGATCAACACCTACCTTTGGTAGAATTTTCTTATAATAATAGCTTTCACTCCAGTATTCAGATGGCTCCTTATGAAGCTCTCTATGGAAAGAAATGCAGGACTCCAACTTGCTGGGATGAAGTTGGGGAAAGAAAGCTATTAGGACCTGATCTCGTTGATGAAATGGCAGAAAAGGTCAGATCTATTCAACAACACATAAGAGCAGCTCAGAGTCGACAGAAAAGTTATGCCGACAACCGAAGAAAAGACCTAGAGTTTGAAGTGGGTGATAAAGTGTTCTTACGAATATCTCCCTGGAAGAGGGTTATGAGATTTGGAAAGAAGGGGAAGTTGAACCCTAGATATATCGGTCCTTTCGAAATACTGGATCGTGTTGGGAAGGTAGCTTACCGATTGGCGCTTCCACCGAATCTCTCTCAAGTTCACGATGTGTTCCATGTATCTCTCCTGAGAAAGTACATACCAGATCCTTCACATGTACTCAGCTCAGAAGTTGTACCGTTGGAGCAAGATCTTTCTTATGAAGAACAGCCGATAGAGATTCTGGATCGTAGCGAAAAAGTCCTACGAAACAATACCACTCGCTTGGTGAAAGTTTTATGGAGAAACCACCAACTTGAAGAAGCTACATGGGAGCTTGAGGATATGATGAGGGAGAAGTATCCTCATCTGTTTGTTGCAAAGTGACGAATTTCGAGGGCGAAATTCTTTTTAAGGGGGGTAGAATGTAACACCCGAGACTTTTATGTTATATAAATCATCAAAGGAATCTTTTTCTACACAACACTTGCTTGGCTTGCTTTACACGCAATCGTGACCTTCCTCGATAGCTTGCGTCGTACGCAATACCGAGTTTCACTAAACAACAATATGCTATTAAAACTAGCCGTTATGAATAGTAATAACCACTTTTTGAAATTTTATAAATTTTATTTTTCAAAATGGACTTCATTTTTGGACTCAAAATATCGAAATTAGCCTAGGGTGAAATTTTGGTATTTTTCTGAAAACTTTCAATTTTTGATGAATAGTGAAACCACTAAGTGGTAGGTTAAAAACTGAATTTTGCATAAAACATAATTTTACCGCTTATGTGAATGGAATTTCAAAAATCCGAGAGACACGGTTAATATCAAGGACTAAAATGTGGTTCAATGAGATGAAAATAATTTTTTGGTGAATAGTAACTTTTTACTATTTTTACCGCGGTTAATAGTAAATAGGGTAACTAAGGGTAAATATGATATCAATATTACCCTAACACATGTCCTAATTCTATTGGACAAGTGTAATTCGACCAAAAACAAACTTAGGAATAAAATATAACCATTTAGGCCCACTTGGATTAGATTAGGACATTTATTATTAATTTATTTAAAGAAGGGTTAAAATAGTTAAAATCAAAGTTTAATAAGTAAATCATTTTTAATATGGGGTTATACATAAGATAAATTAGACTATAAATATTCATTAGAAAGCTAAAAAGATTTCCTACATAAGGGTATTTTATTTGTAATTTTTAGACATTAAATAATTTAATTTATTTATGACACAAAGATGATGCAGTAATTATCTTATTAATGAAATATTGAAATAATTGATAATATAAACACCAAAATAAATGTAATTTAAGACTTTTTATGAATTCCACTAATTTTATAGGTTACTATGATATATTATTGTTGATTTAAGCAACTTGGTTCGAACATATAATTCTGTTATGACTTTCACAAAAATCATATATCAAATAGTGTCAAAATTGACACAAAATTGTTTTTAAATCAAATATTATATTATTAATTGTTATTTTATTCCTAAAAATCTAAGGTTCGGCCAAATGACTTAGATAAGGATATATATATTAATAATAAACAATTTGGGGTTCGTTTGGCATGTTATAGTAAGTGTATTAACCATATAGTGAAAGAAAACAAAAAGACACGGTAAAAGTTAAATTAATTAACTTAGAGTTAAATCTAATTGATAAGGTTAAAATAATACCCTAAACTTGTCTAAATCTTATTTGTTTATAGTATTTAGACCCATCCCCACTTTAGCTTCTAAATAAGACCCTTTGGAACCATTATAAACCGATTTTGACTTTAATATAAAATAATATTTTGAGATATTCCTAAGGTGCCCCTCTCCTCCCTTATAAAAGGGCATCTCCTCCCCCTCCTCCTCACACCAAATTGAGCACTCAAGCTCGGCCAACCCCTGCCATTTCTCCTCTCCACTTCCCTAGAATAATCCTAGAGGTCATGGTCTTCTCCAAAGACCAATCTTAGTTCCTTAAGTGCAGGATTCAAAGAGGCGTTCCAAAGAAGAGGTAATATCCATTACCGATCTTTTCAATTTCTTTCTTCTTCAACTTCTTCTTCTTTAGTTGTTTCATGATAAAGTAATAACATCAGTATTACTTACATACTGATATGTTATTATAAATATGAAACAACCCTAATTCACCTTCTATCCATCCTACGGAAAAATGAAATCACCGCGCGTGCGTACGTACGGAATACCGTCTCCACGCCGTGGTGTAATCTACTTTCCACCATCACCTTACAAGGATGGGTATAATGGTGTAATGAGTAACTATATATGATTATTATGAAGTAATATTGATAATTAAATAATATATATATACTCCAATACAATTCCACGATCATAGGAACGATATCATCACTCGTGCGTACGTACGGAATACCGTCTCCACGATGTGATGCGACTCGTTCTACATGATCTTCATTTCATAATGATTATATAAATGAATTGAATGAATTAATATGGTATATACTACACTAATAACATTCTGGAAATGAATTATCTATAACATAAAGATAAGAATAAGAATTTATTCGACAAAACACGCATAAGAACAAAAAGTTATAAAGACCCGAGTAACAAGTAACAATGAAATATTACTAACAAGAAGCTAATAATATGACCATATATGATATCATATCAATATGTATGATTCTGGAATAAGTCAATAACATTATTTAAACCATTATACAAGAGCTTCGGACACGAACAAAGCAAATCGGACCTAAGGTAAGGGAAATATCACAATCTCACTTTTATCCGAGATTGTTTTTACTTTGGTAATTAATGGGGTGTATTTTATCATCCACATCCATGTTTCATCAATATGTAATATTATTTCAATCCACCTACAATTTATTAAATCCATTTTTACCCTTCGGCGAGTTTTTAGTAATATGTATGAAAGGAATCTTTTTTTCGTACGAGGTACTTTTTGACTTTTCCGACAAAAGTACGAAGAATGTTTTTTTAACTTATACGGCATGAATGGATTTTTAAAACATTATTTCCAAGAAGCTTCCTTTACAATTTTTCATGTTTATTTTTAATCAACTTCTTTTATTTTATAGTTGTATGACATGTTATGAAAGGAAAAATGTTTTTGAAGAAGAAAGGATATTTTCCTCAAGAATGGAGTTCAAGTGTTTTATCAAAATTATTTTCCATCTAAGATAATAAAGGGTTCTGTTTTTATCCCTATTATTAAATTGATTTGATCATGTTGTGATGGAATTATTTTTATGAATTCCTTTATCTTATATGAATTGATTTATGATGTCATGATGTTTCAAGAATCCCATTTTTGTTACATGTGTTATGCGATGATGTATGTTTTATGATTATGTGGCACACATAAGAAAGGATTCATTATAAGATGGGTGGGACCTATATCTCCCTCCAATGCATTGGGTAATGATTTTATATCTAATGAGATAGACATGGCTGGAACAGAATGTTATTTCGGTTCAGTGATACAGGACTGAAACGAGGAGTGAACTCGGTTCAGAAAGGGACTTTGTCCACTAAGATAGTCTTGGCAATGAGTCATGACTAACAAGAAATGATTTTCCATGATTATGTGTGCATGCCACAAAGTTTCAAGTTTTATGTTATGATTATGGGGATCTCATTTTCACTTCTATGATTTATTCCATGTTAAGATATTATGATCTCTTTTGCAGGTTTTGATTTTCATAAAGATATGATATGATTTTTATTTCCTTTATTTGCCCTTGCTGAGCATTTGAGCTCACCCTTTTATGTTTTCTTTTCCCCAGGTCAGGAAGATGGATATTAAGTAGAATATGCCAAAAGGGACCCTAGATATGATGAAATAAATGGGAGACACTGTAGAAGATTTATGAACCAGTTGTTTATGTTTCCCAGTTTCTAAAGACACTATACCTATACGGTCCTTTGTGGTTTTGTCATATGTTGTAATAAGTGTGCTTCAATTTTTGAAGTATTAAAAATGTATGTAAAGTATGGGTCGTTATTGAGTGGATAGTGAATCTAGTTTTAGAACCAAATGTATGTTTAGAGGGTACCAAATGTATTCCATTATAGTTATTTTTTAGTTTTAAAATAAAATAATTATCTAATTGAAATAAATTTAAAATGAGACTTTTTATCTCATATGTTTCTTATAGATATCGATCACTCTCCTTCCCTTTACTATTATTCCTCTCCATGTAAGAATGATCCCATTCGTTGATCATTAATTTTAGATCCCATCTATCATTGGAGGTTATCACCATTAATACCATTAATATTTTTTTTTCAGTTTTTCATAGATTATATCATGGTATCATTTTCCATTTTCATTCGTGACTAAATTTAGATTATTTTCATGATTTCTCAATTTCAATCGATTAAGGCTAAATTGACTAGTGATTTCTAATGTGTATGACCCAACTATATAAATATAGGTTATATGAAATGAAAGAATCTTAATATTTTTTCACCCCTATAAATTAATATAAATTTTCTTTATAACTTATTATGATATAAATTTTATTTTTTTGATGATTCCACCATTTTTACAATATTTTTGTATTTTATTTTCTATAATAAATATGCATATTTCATATTAGAAAATTTTAAATAAATAATATTTATTTATAATATTTTTATAATATTCTTAACATAAAAATGACTTGAGACATTATTTTAATTCATTTTATTATTATTTGGGATGTAATTGATAAAAGTAATATTTTTTTAATTGAGTGTTTAATTTGTTTTTGCAACGTTGGAGTGAAATTAGATACAGGTTGTTGTATGTGTGTGAATAAAATTAAATTCTGAAATATTTCATATGAATAATTTTTTTGGGTAGCTTCTTGTGATACAAAGGGAATTCTAGACACTTCGTATGAATAAATGAAGTGGGACTCAAGGAGAATTAGATTAATTACTATAATATTTGAACAACATCAAAATAACTATGGTTTTACATAAGTGTATCATCCTATGTAAATAATTGGGTGTTATTAACCTTTGAAATAACAATGTAGAGTTAGATTAATAGAGATGCATGTAGGAAAAAATGTGTTTTCCCAATGTCAATGTGAGGTTTTCAAAGTTGTTGGGTGAAAATAATTCAATGAATTGGGATCCACAATAAATATCACCATATATGAATTCAAAATATATTTACGTACATAATCAACTATTTCATACCATTTAACTACTATTCACCACCCCATCTATAAATACTCTAGATAATCTATAATACCCATACTTATTGACTACGACAAGGAAGATTATATCTTCTATACATTAATGTTTATATGAATAATTATAATCAATCCCATTAGTTCTGAGTATTCATGAAAATGAATTTTGATTCTTTCATAAGAATTCAACCCATAAAAAGTGGATCCAAGTATTTTATAGGTAATAAAATCCATGGAAATAATAAAAAATAATTCATATCATAAATTTACTCATATTTAAGTCAATTAAACATGGATTACATATCATACATTTTATTTCTAATTAAAAAAAATTCGTCACATTTTTAGTGGTTCGAACCCTTGACATATTGGCCATGCAATGAGTAGGATGGTTTTTTGGAAATTATATTATTTATTTTAGAATCAATAGCTATTTTTTCTTCATTTATTCTTTTAATTAGTATTTTCTCCCCAATTTTTACCTCTTAAGGTCCATTTTGATGGATAAATAACTAAGGTACTGATCCTTGGGAAAGATATTAATTTCTCTATTCCCGTTATATTATTTTTTTTAAAATATTACTATTTTTATTAGTGGGTAGTACCCTTTTGATAGTTTAGGTTTGGGACATCCACTCATTACTTATTTATTGGACACATATAATCTCTCCTATATTAATTATTTCTCCCTCCCTTCTATCAAACTATACTATAAATGGATAGAGTTGTATATATCAAGGGATGAACATAATATGGTGGATTTTGATGTAGGACAATTTAATGACTAAGTTGAGTAGTATTCATTAACTCTTAACATTTTATAAAGAGGGGTAGATATGTATATTTTTTTATTTTGAATATGTGTTATGTCTTATGATATAAATAAAGAGGAGTAATCAATGAACTAGTATGAAATTTTTTATTGAAATTAATTTAAAAAAATTTAATAAAAAATTGAAGAAACCCATAGCCAACCATGAATCACTTATTTTATTTTTGAAACATTATTATGTTTAATTTACATTTATTCCTTCCATTTCATTCACACAAAATACACCTCATACTCTAATTCATTATAAATTTTAAAAATAAAAAAATATAAATAAGTGATTAGGATAGTGAGTAATTAAAAAAAATATCCACAAACTTGAAAAACCCGGTCCTATCCGTGGATGAATTATTAGTTTACAAATATGCATTGATAAGGATATATAGACAAGTTTCTTCATCATTAGACCCATGAGATGTCCCTTGTCTAGTGTCTGTAGAGAATATAATCACTAATGTCTATTTCACAAGTGAATTGAAATGTGAACCCATTAATTTATACCTAATATGAGTGTTTTTATAGAGACATGACCTTAGGGATATATTGTGGTGTTCTAGGTTAATTTGTTTAATGAATTGTTTGAGCATGTGTTAGGATAGGGTGAGAATTAAAATAAATTGTAATTAAAGAAATTTATAGGCCTTATAGGATAACCCATGATGTGTTAAATATTTAAAAATGTATTATATCAGTCTTAAATGATAAATCTTTATCTTAATGGAAAATTGGTATGTTGGTTTTACCTCATCCACTCTGAACTGACAAGTGGTGGTGCATTATCAACCCTTTCTATGTTTTTAGTATTTCATCCACAAAAATTCATCTATCGATCCATTGTACACTAAGAGGCTGGTGAAATATTGGAAAATCATTCACTTATAGGTTATAAATAACTATGTATAATCCATATGAGGATGTATGTTGGCGGCACTACATCAACATGTGGGTGTTATCCGATTGGTGCATTATCCACCTGGGGACTGGGACTCGAGTTATATCATCCACCCCATTTTTTCATTGAATGTTCCTTCTCCACTTATATATTTTTAATATCAGTACATCTTCCTCATATAGATTTGTGGTAGTGGTGCATCATCAAACAATGGAATTTATTCTAGTATAAAATAATCTATATGTGATGTGTTGTGTTGGTGGTGTATCATCTACATGAGATTTTTAACAGTGTTATATCATCCAACTGTAATGTTAATTACTAATTTATCATCTACTTGGGACTAGATATTTTTCATTCACTAGGTGATGTATTGTTTTCCATTGTATTTGGATTGGTTATAGACCATTCACAAATAGATATTGTAAGGTTGAAGCATAATTAACCTAGAATACTCTATAATGATAGCTCATTCACCATATTTATGATATAAGGAATGATACCCCATTCATTATAGAAGTTTGTTCAGACTATAGGTGTAATAAACCAGGTAATTTTAACATTAATTCATGTTCATTCCTTTTTAATATTTATTAGTTAGATTTTGTTGTGTTTTATTCGTTATTAGAATGTTATGTAATTCTTCTGTTAAAAGGAAAACTCTTGATTTCCATCCAAATTTGGTTTTAGACAATATATCATTTTATTTAATGTCGTGGCTTCAAAATAATGGAAAATAAATTTTAAAAAATATACATATTTTTTTAGATAAATTTTCAAAATTATGTGAGGAATAATTTGTGATAATTTTCTAAAATGTTTTATTTTTCAATGAGGAGCGACAAATACAATTTTTCGTTAAAAAAATATTTTATTCTAAAAAATGTACAGATTTACCTATTATTTTAAAATGATTTCAATGTGTCATTAGTTAAATTTTATTTTTATAAATCATATTATATAATCTTTAAATAATTTTATAGTATATTTTGGTATTAAATATTTTTAAATATTTGATGAAATATTTATGAGAAACCATTTTATATAAAGTTTTGTGAGTTTATTTTTTAAATAAAATTTTTCCACATCTGTGAATTTAATTTAATAAAATTGATCCCAAATTTTTCATCATAATAATTAACATTAGTTAATAAAAATAAATTATTTTTTTGCTATATTAAATAGTTAAAAAAACTTAAAAATCTAGTACCATGATTAAGGCTAAAACAGGTTTATGGGTGGTTGAATTAAAGCGATATAGGTTGAAATGACGTAAGTTTTTTGCTAAATACTATTTTATTCAAATATTTAAACCCACTATCATATCAGATTCTTGAATGTTCCATTTTGGAGAAATTTATCTTCTTTAAGACATAAATATATTTTTATATTTTTAATATTTCCATGTATTTCATCTCCACAACTTATAAAAGGATAACCCCTCTCCCCTTCTCCCCATACTTAAAAAACTGCTTAATTTGGATAATTACTTTCCAAATACATTCCTAATATTAATATATGTTTCCTATAGTCTATTATTTTATCTTTAATATATCCTAGATTGGATTTACTTATAAATTTAAAGAGGTCGTCCAAAGAAGGGGTATACTTCTTAACAATTAATTTTCATTTTATTTCTTCCACTAACTCATTAATATATTCTTCAACCATTATAAAATAAGAAAATAAATTTATATAATATACATAGATATTATTATCTTAATTTCATAACACATATCCATCTATTTCTTCCATCAAATGGGAAATTAATACATCGTTCGTGTGTAAAACAAATTAACAACTTCTGAATCAATGTATGTTGTTTTCCGTCACCACCTCTCACTAATAGATATAATGATGTGTTTAATGTATATATATATATATTATATTCATGAAATATTAATCATTATTAAAGATAAAATATGATCTAATTTCTTTCATTTCCATCCATTGAAAGATGATAATGGCGTTTGTGAATGCATGTGGATTACCACCTCCACGATGTGATGTGATTCATTTTTCATGCCCAAATCACATGGCTTCCGTTTATAATTTTATATAATTAAATAATATTATAATTATGAAATAATAATAATTGTATAAAGTTATCATAATACATTCTTTCTTCTTATCATGCACTTCTAAAAATGAAAACATTACTTATATGTACATATGGCCTAATGTCTCCATGATTGTAGAAAAATTCATTTTTATAACCATCTTTCATAGTTGGTATAAAAAGTATAATTAATTTATAACAAAGATAATTTTATAATGATTATTATTCTATAAATAATGGAACAATGACATCATTAACCATGTTAAACTTAGCAAAGTCATTTTTGACATATGAACTGAATATCTTCAAAGCATCCGATGTAAAATTAATTGATTATGTAATTATATATAACACTATAATTAATGAAATAAAAGGAATAATAAATTTGAAAACTGTTTCTTAAAAAAGTAATTAATTAACATAATTTTATTATTTAAAAACATAAATAATGTATGTTATGATTTTTAATTAAGGTAAGGAAAAATTAACCCTAAAAACCATTTTTAATATGTTTAAATGATTTATTTTATAAAAATTTTCTTCCTTATCCATAATCTTAAAATTATTTTATGGAAACTTTGGAATGTAAATAATTTAATTATTAATTAGATTTTATGATGCAATTTACATTCTTTCAAATTCTTTCAAAAGGAATCTCTTTTATGTATTTTATATAGAATCTTTTGAAAAAGTGGAAAAATGATCTATTTTAACAAATATGACATCTAGAGTTGTTTCCACCACTATTACCACTATTTCATGACTCTATTCCATTAAATTATTTCATTTTTTATTCAAATAAAACCCTCCTTTCAGTTTTTCTTGGTTATTCTGAAAAATGTTTTTAAATTGAATGTTTATTCCAATATCTATAAATATTTTTTTTATGGGTGTAAATAATATTTCTATGAATATAATTAGGAAAACACAATATTTCATGTTATATGGTTTTGTTATTGTTCATGGATGACTTGTATGATGATGTTCGGTTCCTTTATAAACAAATTATGGGTTGTTTTTTATATATAAAGGATAGGTTAGCTTGATATAGATCTCCCATGCATTGGGTAATGATCCGGAGTTGACCGGTTCGGTTTATCATAAGAGAATATTAGAATTTATTTGGGAGGTTATTCCATTTATAAGAGTGAAATGGAAATGATGTCCAAATTTAACTATATAATTTTTCAATTATTTCTATGGGGTTTTTTATAACATGGGATTTCACAGGGATAGATATTGAAAATATTTTAAAAGTAAAATATATTTTAATCATTAATGATGAAAAATACAACATTGTAAACTTTTATAGGATATTTTTCATTATTTCAAAGAAACCATTAGCTAAAATTTTATTTTGAAAGATTAAAACATTGAGGATTATTCTTTAACTAACATGTTTACTTCATTATTTTTATATGTCTCTAATTGGGATTTTTACCTTCCCATGTATTCAAATGTCATTCACATGATTTTTATGGTGAGTTGGGACAAGGATGACGTCATGATGTTTTTTAAAATATCTCTGGAAAAGGAAACATGTTATATATTAAAACATTCATATTTTTGGAAAATTGGATACTGAGTTGAAGTGTACACTTTATGACGTATTATTTATTTATATAAGGGTAAAAGACAAATTATTTAAAACTCTATATCTAAATGATCTTAGGGAATTCAAGGAAATCAATTATTTTCTATAGAATCAATTTTATGGATTTTTTATAGTTAGGTCCTTTTAGTTGGAAATGGAGGAAATGTTTAAATATTTTTACAGGTTTGGATAAAGTACATAAATTCTCTTATGTTGGATTAGTTGAAATATGATATAAATGGAGGTGATATTAATTCTAGGTTGTAACGAAATATACTAATTAGAAACTTTTTAATAGTGGACCATTTAATGACATAGTACCCTATTCCAATTAATGGATATTTTGACTTGGTGGTAAATGAATAATAGACTAAAGTTTCTGAAAATATATTTGAAGTCATGGGTTATTAATATATTCAAATGGTAACTCTTTTTATTTTCCAATTTTAGATTAATTTGATCAATGTTTTTCAATGATTAATAATACATGAAAATTAGAATAGATTGATTCCATGAAATAAGATACATTTAAGAATAATTTCTTTGATAAATATTTTCCTATTTTTTTATATAGGATTGAAAAAAAATCTTGTAATTGAGTTAGATGAAAAAATATTCATTGGCCACATAGGAATTAAAATTCTCCTAATTTTGAAGAAACAAAGAAAATTGTACTGATAATGTGGAAGTAAATTTTAATATTGATCATATGGTTTATTAAAAATGTATAAAAATAAGTCATAGAGATAGAAAAATAGGATTAATCCATTGAAGAAATCATAGGGAAAGGGAATAATATATCTAATTTGTGAATGGTGTGATAAAAAGTTCCATGGGGAATGTCTTATGAAATCTAAGAAGTGATTCTACTGTAGAATGTTTTGGAATATGTCTTTTGACTATAAAGAAATGAATCATGTGAGTGGTTAGAATAATTTTGATATGAAAGATTTAATGTTTTGAAAATATAATGAGATCAGTCACTATATAGATGTGTGTTCGAAGAAGAGCATGAAAGATGGTAATCAGCGGGAATATAAGTAGAGGGTGATGTGAAATCATTTACAACTAATTTGATAGATATAGAGCCATCAAATGAAGTGATAACAAGTAAATTACATGCTTATTTTTATTATAATAATTTTTTTCTAATTCAATATATATACATAAATTAATTTATGATAAATTTATCAGAGAAATTAAAATTTCACCTTAAGAAATGATGTCAGGAAATTTGGTAAAAACACATCATGGTATTATTAAGGAAAAAAGAATTCCTTAAGATAGATTAAAGAGATAAAAAAATAATCTTCTAAAATGGAATAATTTTTGTATATAAGAATCAATTTAAATATTGGATAACATATCAAGAAGTTAAGATACTAAAAAATTATGGAAATTAATATTATGTTTCTCATATTTTTGAAAATAAGGAAACTATTCAGATTAATGACATGTGGGTAGTAAAAAATTATGTGGATTTTTTTCCAAATTTGTTTCATAGTATTATAATTGATAAACAAGATTAGTATACTATAGAATTAGTGACTCATGATATGCCAATATGAAAACAACCTTATCAAATGGCTCACGTAGAACATTTGGAACTGAAATAGTAGTTAAGATAATTTCTTAATAATGGATTCAATAATACTAGAACATAGAAATATGGTGCACCTTCTTTATTTGATAAAAATAATGACGGTTCCATGTGTATTTTCATTTAATATAGGGTTTTGAATAATATCTTAGTTATGAATAAGTATCCATTACCTCATATTGATGACTTATTTGATCAACTATAGTGAAATCAGTATTTTTATGTGGTTGATCTCAAGTCTGAGTACCATATTTGAAATTTAAAGGAGGTTGGAATCCCTATTATAGAGTTTAATTCTATGTATTTTTATTATGAGTGTGTGGTTTTTCCATTTGGGCTGAAATATTATCCAACTGTGTTCATGGATCATATGAATATATTTTTCTCTGAATATTTTTATAAATTTATTGTTATGTTTATTGATGATATTTTTGTTCATTAAAAAATGATGAGGATCATAAAAAATCTAGCGATTTTTATTTTAAAACTAAAAAAATAATTTATATGTAAAATTTAGTAAATGTGATTTTCGGTTACAGTTCATTTCGTTTCATAGACATAATGTAAATAAACATTTCATAATTTTTAATCCTTTCAAAACTGTAGTGGTTGATGAATGGCCAAGGAATATAAATATTATTAATATTTATATTTTTATTGGATTAGCTGTCTATTATAGATAGTTTTTTTGAAAATTTACATGGTTATGTAGCCCATTTACTAAGTTGACACAAAATGGATTTGGGTTTATTTGGATAATTAATTGATTAATTTTTCATAAAATTGAAAATAAGATTAGTGAATTCTACAGTTTTTACCTGCTATTCAGAAATAGTGAAAAAAATTTCAACATTGATACTTCATTGAAGTGACTTGGTATTTTAATGATAAATGATTAGGTAATTTATTTTTCTTCAAATCAAATAAAACATTATAAGAAAAGTTATCATATTCATGTCTATGAACCAGATGCTATAGTTTTTTCATTTTAAAAATTTAAGAAATTATTTTTATGGAATAAATTGTTAAATACATATTAATCTTTAAATTTTGAAGTTTATATTCACTTAGAAATAGTTGAACATGAGACAAGGGATATGTTAGAAAATTATAAAATATTGTGACTGCATAATTAGTTACCATCTACTAAAGTAAAATAATGTAATAGATTATTTAAGTCGTAAGTATAATGTATTATTAACAACGATTCATCTATAACATCATCTGTTTTAAGTGATTTGAGTAATATTTTATAAGAAATTTTTCATGTACGAATTCCAATTGTTTTAATTTAGGTGTTATTATAAGCATTATTTTCAGATTTAATTACATAATATCAAAAAGAAGATATAGTTTTTTGAAAAAGGTGTAATTGGTTAAGAAATCAATGTTTTCTTTAATTTAATATTGACAAATAAGGTATTTTAATGCATAAAAAAGTTTTTGTGCTTCATGTGACCCCCAGCTAAATAGGGAAATAATGATTGAATCTCATAGTATTTTATGTCCATTAGGACAGTTAAAAAATTTATGGATACCTTTAGGAAAATTTCATATTAAAAGATAGGAGGAAATATATTTCCTATATTAAAATGAAATGATTTAAATTTTAACAATTTAAACCTGAATAAAAATTACCATAGGGGATGCTTTAGCCTTTTCTTGTGTTCTAATTGAAATAGGAGGATATATCCATGGAATTTGTGGTGGGATTAACAAAGACATATAGTGGTAATAATAATTTTTATATAATTATTGATTAGATAACTAAATATTCTCATTTTCTTCCCATTCAATATCATATGAGAATGAATCAACTTTATAATCATTATGTTAAATATATTTTTAGATTACAAAGTTTCATTAAATATATTGAATATAATCCTGATTTCATATTCACCTCTAATTTCAAGAAAGGACTACAAAAGTCATTGGGTATAGAATTAAATTTCTTTACAACCCTTCATTTTCAATTAGATTTATATTAAATTAAAAAGAATAATACTTTAGAGGATATTCATAGATATTTTTCAATGGATTGTCAAGGATGTTGGAATCAATATCTTCCTTTAGTGGATTTTTTTATTTTAGTATACAGATGGAACCTTTTGAAGAATTATATGGAATGCGGTGTCAGACACCATCTTGTGGGGATAATTTATGGGAGAGAAAGTTGTTTAGAACATAATAACTATACAAAATGATTGAGAAGGTAATGATTATTCCCCAACACATGAATAAATCTTAGAGTAGTCATAAGGGTTATGCAGATAACCGAAGTAATGATCATTTTTTCGAGGTAGGTTATCTTGTTTTTTATAATGTATATACATAAAGATGTGTTATGAATTTTGTAAAAATGGAATGTTAATACCATGGTTTGTTGGACCATATTAAATTATACATATATATATATATATATTATATTGGTTCTTTAAAACCTTCATATTTTAAAATGAGAACGCCATGTTTGATGTTATATATGACACATAACACTGATCTTAAACTACTTATGAAATATTAGTATTTAAATATAAATGTTACAACCTAGATGTTAAATTAGAGGGTATGAATAGTATTAACTGATTTGTTAAATATATATAATTTTCCATGTAAATATAAATTTATATGTAAATTATTAGTATGTAATCACTCATATTATAGTAAAGTAATTTAATTCTCCAAAATCGTTTTTTCATTAAAATTTCATTATTTAGTTTTGTGAGAAAATATAGAAATTAATTTTTGGATCTTGTATACATATTTTTTAAAAATTATATCATTTTTAAATTATAAACTCAATTATATTGTAGTAATTTTTTTAAAAAAATTTGAAAACATTTATTTTCCAATAAAAATTAAAAAATGTACCATTTTATTAGAAACTATTTTTAAATTCATAATGTATGTCCACTTTAATTAATTAAAATATTATTTAATAATGAATAATATAACTGAAATTTATAGCTTATATATCTAACAATATAAATTTAAACCAACCTAATGATGATGAATAGTTTTATAGTTAAGGATAGATCATCTTATGCATCAGAAATGCATTCCTTAAAAAACCATTTTCGGCATGTTTTCAATGTTTCCTTTGAAATTAAATTCTTTATATTATATGAATTTAATTTTATAAAATTGTTTTCATTTTTATAATCTACATAATTAATAATTTTTAGTAATGTAAACTTAATTTTTGTTCATTGTGAGTAGAAAAAACAATAACAATCAGTTTCCATGATTACGGGAAAAACATGTTTACTGAGGGTCAAACTAAATTGATAAGTGATATGATGACCTAAAATGTTAAAAAATTTATTGATGGCCATATTTTGACCCCATATAATCTATTTTTTATAAATTTCTCTTTTTGAGTCTATATGGACATTATTATGTACTTTTTAATAAATAAGGAATTAAAAAACATAAAATTTCACTCTCTTAACTTTAAAAACATCTCATGTGTTCATATAACGATAATGGGGAGGTATTTTTAGTAATAAAAATTAGTTTCTAGGAAAACTATTTTTTATTTATAATTGGAATTTATTTCAAATTTTTAGGGGGGAAATAATTTATTTAAAAGCTTATTCAGCAACGATGTAGTAATTATTAAATTAAACATAAAGTAAAAATATTAAAAATATTAAAAGTAATATAATTTGGATACATTTTATAGTCCTAAAATATATATATATATATATATGTATCATATAATATAATTTTTATATGTATATTTTATAATTATATCCATGTCATAATGTTTTAAAAGTATAATTAAATAAATAGTGTCAACATTGAAATTAATTATATTTTTTAAAAAATAATGTTATATTAAATAAATGAAGATTCATAAAAATATTATCATTATAATTTTAAATTGAATGTGGTTTTTAATATTATACATGATTCGGTTCTGATTTTTTTCCATTTATAATAACTTTCTTGACCCCTAAATAGTAAAACCTTTAAAACTGTGATAATTTTCAAAAAGGATTTAAGTGGGTTAAAACATAAGGAAATGGGTAAAAAATCATCAAAACATGTCAAAATAATATTTTCATGCTAGTATTTTAACCCATAGGTATATTATATTTAAAACATAATCATTTTTGAGCCATTTTTACATAATAAAAAATTATATAAATTTAACCATTTAAGAAATTCCAAAAGTTATCCTACTATTACTTAAAAGGGGTACATCCTCTCCACTATTATTCACAATTAAAGAGACAATTAGTTCATCCAATACTTGACCAAATCCATTAATTAGAACCCTGATTGTGTTTTAGAGGCCATTTTTATCATAAAACCAACCTGCAAAAACGTTTTGTGTAAACCTTAAGATGTTGTTCAAAGAAGAGGTTATGTTCTTAATCAAGTGTTTCAATTTTTTTATTTTTACACCTCCCTCAAATGTTATTTAACCATAAAAATATTAAAATAATTAACTACCATATAATTAAATATTTTTATGATAAATTCATACCTTATATCCATCTCCACTTCCATCTAATGGTGAAAGAAATAGTTGTTTATGTGTATGGCAGACAAGTGCCTCAAAAACTGATTTAATTCTTTTTTC
Source organism: Viscum album (assembly GCA_963277665.1). Lineage (NCBI taxonomy): Eukaryota > Viridiplantae > Streptophyta > Magnoliopsida > Santalales > Viscaceae > Viscum > Viscum album. The sequence continues at coordinate 1,446,002,233 of OY728142.1, read as the reverse complement.
AGGACGTCATCTTATTGATGGTCATAATCATAGATTTAATTTATATATATCGTATTCAATCCATGTTTATCCATATTGAAATATAATATATCTATTAATCACTTATCTTTCCATTCACTGAGAAATGATAATGACGTTCATATCTATATGTTGACGACCACATCTACGAAGCCATGTGATTTGTTCTTCATAACCACATCACATAGATTATATAAATAAGTATATTAAAATAAATACTAATATGATATTTATTATATAATTTTCATTATTTAAGGACATGATAATACTAATCTTTATTCCATAATGATCATTGAATAATGTAAATGTTAATCATGCATGTGTACGGCTTACTGCCTACATGATTTTAATATGGATAATTTTTCAAAACCATACATCATGGTTGGTTTAAAAATTATAATTTATGTATAATTATGATAATTTTTTCATTAGTAATATTTTGGGGATGACAGAACAATGAAATATTTCACAAAATCAAACTACGAATGTTATTTTGGATATATGAATGGAATATCATTAAAATGTAAACAAAAACATAGATGATTAAGTAATAAAATATAACAAGGTACTAAATATATTAAAAGGAATAATAATAATTAATTTTTTTTCAAATCATGTAAATAATTAACATAAGTTTATTATTTTTGATGATAGTGAAGGTACATGATGATTCAGACCAGGGGTAAGGTATTTCATCTCAATTTCCTTTTATCATGGAATATTTTATTGTTATCCACCTAATTTATTTTATATGATGTATATACTACCCCTTTTAAATATTATATCATGAATTATTTATACATTATACTACTTTATGTTTCAATTTATTTTCATTCAGCAAATGGGATTTGACATGAATGTTACCAAGAGGTAAGTGTTTTATATCTCAATTTTATTTTATTTGGTTATATTATTCAATAATTTATTATATTTTTTCAAAATTATCTATAAAATGGAATTTTTTTTATTGATGTTTTATTTACAATTATTTTAGGGATTCAAATATTTTACACATAATCAATTCATTGATTAATTCTCAATTCAAAATTATGATCATGGTAACTGTTCTTTGTCTCAAGTTGACTTCTTTAGGACATAACTTATAAATCTATCTTCTATTATGAGTTGTATATACTACCCCATTGATAATTTATACCATTAATATGTTTTTATTCATGGTTTTAAATTTTCATTTAATTTTATTTAATTCATGTGGGTTATGATTCTAATGTTACTAAAGTGGTAAGGGTTTATTTCATAGTCTAATCAGTAGTAGGGATTGTGTATTTTTTGGCCTTCATTGTGGTAATTTTATGATATTTCTATCTTAAAAATGTATTTTTTATCCTATGGTTATTTTTTAACATTATAATATTTCCATTCATTTTCATCCTTTATGAACATAAGATCACAAAAATGTTTTTATGAAAAATTAAATTATTATCCTCTTTCATCAAGAATCTTTTCATCCATGACCTTGTTTCCAAAAAAATTTCAAGGATTTATTAATATTTTACAGTGTCCATTACCCATATTTTAATTTTATAAAATTGATTAAAATACATATTCTTATCATTTTTAAAAGTAGGTAATTTTTTATTTTCCTTTAATATTTTAAAAGAAAATTTTCTTTAACATGCTTAGTATGATTATAATTTGTTTCTATATTGACTAATATATTCTCTGATGATTCCTTAATATGTTTCTGAGGTTCTTTTAAAAAAATGTTTTTTCTTAATATTCTAGAATTAAAAAAAATGATATTCAAATTGAAAATGTTGTTTTCTTCATGAATTATTTCAAGGTAATTTTTATGGAATTTATTTTAATAAATGAAAATAAGCCTTTTTTTAATTATGATCTAATGGTGACATGTTGTAATGATACTATCCATAATATTTTTCTGGATGGTTAATGATATTACTCATTAGGGAAAATATTCACATTTCATGGGAGTGTTTTTTAATAGGACAATTTATATTGATTAGGTGATGAAGTTTTATTCTCCCATTTCATATAAGGGATTTACTGGACATAATAAGAGATGGTTGGGGACCTCTATAGACTCTCGATGCATTATTAGGTTTTATGAGACAGACACATTTGGGTATTTTTTGAGGTCTTACCGAATTATTTATAATGCCTTGAAATGGGCCCTTGATTGTATGTTTATGATGTACACCATTAATCATTTAATCATTATGGTATTATTTATTAATGTACATGTGATTATTTGAATAGTTATGATATCCATAGATAAGTTTCAATATCACGTGATTAGTTAAATTGTATTATTTAAATATAATTTATTCCTTCAAGTTTATTCTTTAACCTCAATTCATTGTTAAATGACATTTTTCAGTTATTTAAATTTACATATTGATTATGCCTCGTTTACTCAAGATAGATTCAACTGTACGTGACCCTTACTGAGCATTTGAGGTTACCCTTATTTTTTTCCTCAGCCTGGGATATTAAGAATGAGTCATTCACTGAGTTCGAGGATTTAGAATATTTACTTTCTATATGTTATTTTTTATGCTTTCAAATTTAATTTGGGATTCAATTATGTATCTAGTATAAGTATAGTATAAAAATATCCAATACTTTGGGATGCGATCTCTAGTATCGTATGAAAATTTCATAAATTAATCATCGGCTCTAGGATACTAGGGTCAGGTCCACTATAGTTAGTATCCGATAAAGTCTAGTAGAAACCCTATAAACAAAATTTAGGAAAACAAATATTAGGGAACAAAACCAAATGAAATACTTTATGATAATTCTTAGTATAGGATAACATATTTTTTTTACTTAGGTAGATATTATATGGTTTTAATAGTAAAACCACCATGTTTAGATACTAAAATTGTATTTTTTTGAACAGATCTATATAAGGATAATAATATTGAAAAGGGTTGGTAGAATTTCGGCCACAATTTTGGTGTACAATGAGTGTGCCCTTACTGCACACTAGGTTTGATATTCTTTAGGGATATTATTTGGTTAATTCACATTTTCTCTATGAAAAATTAGGAGGAATCAGAGAATTGATCCTTTTGAATCATATGATCTTCCATTAAGATACAAGATAAACCTATAGTGTATTGGGATGATAAGTCCACATTCTATAATATGTTTAAATGAGTAGATTATCCTTTTTTACATTATATATTATGGGAATTTAACAATATTATAGATATTTTGGGTGACATTTATTTGAATAAAATCCATTGGATTTGTATATATTTTTTGAAATCTATTTGTGAGGAATAATTATTTTGATTATATATATAAATTTAAAGGTATCAATAACCTTTAGGGTTTATATGATCATTAATTATTTTTTAATTATTGATTAGTAAAACATGGGAACATATGATTTATTGTTTAGATAACCATGGGATTAAAAAAATTGATGGTTAATGTTATTTTTGAGGAAGTTCACCATATTTTTGGGAATGTTATAAGAGTTATATAAATATATTTTTTTTTTAAAAAGGAAAGTATTTCATATCCATCGAGGCAATATGGACTCAACCTAAAACTGAAGATCAAAAAGGGTGGAGCACATGCCATTGGCATATGTGATATACTAGTTAATATGGAAATTTTTACTAAAATCATTATATTGATAATAAGATGTTTATTTTGAAAAACATGTTAATGGATTGAATATTTTTTATTTTGAGTGGATTAATGATTTTTTTGGGAGAAGTCTTATTCTGTTCAGGCATATATAACCATTAGGTTTACCATACATGATGATTTTAAAAGAGTGACGTTATGATTTTGGAGGTATAATATTAAGTTTATGAGATAAATATTGAGATAAAAAATTATTTAATGTTCAGGTTACTATGGATATTTGGGATATTGGCCTATTTATTTGAGGAATGATGTATGTTTAACATGTGGTTTTATTTTTCAAATTTATAGATTAATTTATAAAGAATTGTTCATTTATGGTATTACCATGAATTGTGATAACCATTTTTAATTTAGTAAATATATAAGGGATAACATGTTATTAATTTATGTATTATGTTATCTATTACAACTTCATTTTATTGGTACAAACATAAAAAATTCATCTTGGATATTCATTTCCTATAATAGGAAATGAAGAGGAAACTGATTGAAGAAAAACCAAAGTGTGGAATTGTTCTTATGAAATAAAAATATATCAAACCAATATACTTTTGGGCGTTATATATATTAAGAGTAAATTAATTCATCAACTTTAAGAAAAATATCTTCAAATAAAAATATTATACATTTAACATTATTTATAATTAATTGATATTCCTTTCACTCATCACATATTTATGGATTTTTTGTTAGTGGATTTATCTAGAGAATTAAATTTCATAGGATCATTGATATATATCAATCTTCATAGTTAATTTGGCATTAATATTTTTTTCCGTTGTCTATATTTTCTCTGCCCAATAATGTTTTCTTACTAGGAAACCATGTTATGTGTTATTCTATATATCCATGGTACTTTTATTTATATATTATGAAGAGGATGTTTTATTAAACATTTTATGATTTTATTTTTTAATAAAGGTGTTTTAAAATATAAAACCCATGATTTATGACTCCAAGATCAGATTTTGAGGACACGATTTATTGAATATTATGTTTTATGGAATATATGACAAGAAACACCAAGTATAACCCATGAATTATTATAATTTAAATATGACCATTATAAACTAGTCATTAAATTATTCTATATGAATATTATAAAATGATTTACTAAATATATATAATATCCCTACTCAATATAAATTTATTGATAAAAGTTTCGTAAATAATCACTCAAAATTTAGTAATGTTTCATTCTTCAAAAAAAAGTTTTCTTCCAAATTGTTTTTTAATGATTTTGATGGTTAGATTAAGTAATTAATTTTTTTAACATTGAGAAAATACACATCATAGAAATAACTTAGTTTTTTAAATCAACATATGAAAATTAGTTTTTGGTAATTTTTTTTATTTTTCTAAAATGGTTGATTTTTCAATAAATATTGAGAAATACTGGATTTAATAGGAAATTATTTTTCAAATTCATAATTTTATTCAATTTTAATTAATTAAAATAATATGTTACAATTAATAATTTAGATAAAATATATATATACTATATATAGATTTGATAAATTAATTCCATTTAATTATGATAACTTGTTAAATAGTTAATGTATGATCATCTTATACTTGAAAGGTATGTTCCGTGATGAACTATTTTTGACACGTTTCTTGAGTTTGTTTTTAAATTAAATTATACTAATTATATGAATTTAATTTGTTAAAATAGATTGCATACTTTTAATCAAATAAACATAGATTATTTATTAATGTCAAATTAATTGTTAGTTATAATGAAAAGTAAAAACAGAAAGAAACTATCAACACCCTTATGGGTAAAAAAAGTTTCCTGAGGGTTAAACCAAAGAGATAATTGTTATAATGATCTAAAAAACTATCTAATTTCAATTTTATAGAGATATTTAAATCCTATAACATATGACTTCTGATAATTTCTTAATTTCGATCCATATAGTCATGATTATAACATTTCAAATAATTTAAGTAATAAAAATGACAAAATACCAATCTCTTACTTTTAAAAAAAACTTATGTGTTAACGTGGGGGATAAAAAGGAGTCATGTTTGGATATAAGTATTCAATTTAAGGATAAATTTTTTATTTATCATTGTATTTTATTTCTACATTTTATTATGGAAATAATTACCCAGAATGTTTACAATATGTTGATACAATATTTATTTAATTAAAAGTAAAATAAAATAATTGATATAAAAAATATTAAAAGTAATTTAATTTGAATAAATTTTTCTTTCAAAAAATTATATATTTATATATATAATTATAAATTTTTTGGAATGTTTTATAACTATCTATTTTATTTTTACCATTATCTAAATGATTCTAAAAATTAAAATAAATGAGTATTGTCAAAATTGAGATTAAAAATATTTTATAATAAATAATGTTTTTTAAATGATTTAAAATGACTAAAAATATTTTATTAACCCTTTATAATTTTATATATTTACTAGTATCATTCAGGGTCCTTTAATGGTCTGTTTTTCAATTTACAGAAACATTATTGACCCCTTAATAGTAAACACTTTTATTCCACTGTAATTTTCATAAAGGGTTAAAATAATGTAAAATAATTATAAAGGAAAAAATATAAAATAAAATTTCACAATTTTTACTTTAAAATATTATTTTTACTCTTACTCATAATATATATGAAATATATCATTTTAGAACCATTTTTACCTGAGAAATAATTTATAATGATTTAATACTTTAAGAAATTATCAAATTTCCCATCCCCTTAAATAAAAACATGCACCTCATTTTATATTTTCTTCACACATCAATATAATTTTTGATTATACAATACATAACCAAATACATTACATAAATCCCTCAAAATTTCCTAGAGTTATTTTTATCAAAAAAGAAATCCTACATGTGCTTTTGGTGTAAACCTTAAGTGGTTGTATAAAGAAGAGGTATATATTTTAATCAAATTTTTTTTCCTTCCTCTTCCACTATAATAAAATATTATTCAAATATGTTGATAAAATTTAATAAGATAATAAAATATATTTATATTTTTTATGTAAACATAATAAACTATATTCATCTCATCTTCCATCAAATCAGAAACCAAACCATCATTCGTGTGTACGGAGGACTACCACCACACAAACCGATGTATTTCGTTTTCCATCATCACCCATTATGTTAGATTATAATGATGTGTTTATATATATATATATTAATGATATATTTATCATTATATAAAGATAATAGATCAATTACTTCCATACCTTTACATTCCCGGAAAAATGAAAACGTGGCTCATCCGTATGTATGGACTACCACCTCCACAAGGAAATGTGATTCATTCATCATCACCATATAACATGGAAGAGATATATATGTATATTCAATTAAATAATATGTTATTTATAATATAATTATCAATATGTAAATATAAAGAAATTATTCTTTCCATGATGATCATTGAAAAATATTAATGTTACACATGCAAACATACATCTCTCCATCTCTATGATGGTAGCATAATTCATTTTTCATAATCATAATTCATGTTTGGTTAAAAAAATTATTCATTTAAATAATAATTATTTCATAATTATTATTCTATTGATAATTGGAAAATGGCATGTTTAACCATGATCAAACTACCAAAGTATTTTTAGACATATGAAATTAATACTGTCAAAATGTGTAACTTGAAATTAATTGATTATGTAATTAAATATACCCTGAAAGTAAATAAAAAAAGAAAAATAAACATGAATAAAGTTTCTTTTACGAGTAAATAATTAACAAATGTTTATTATACAGGAAGATAAATAATATAAGACATTATTCTAACCTGAGGTATGAGATTTGGTCTGAATTTCCATCTATTGAGTTATATTTTAATATCATGCACTTAATTTATTTCATATGGTGTATATATTACCCATTTTAAATGTTATATAATTAATCCTTTATATATCATGTTATTTTATTCTTTAATTCAATTTCTTTCATCAAAGGGGTTTTGGCTTGATTTTCCCCCCAAGGTATTTGTTCGTAACTCAATTTTCTTTCCTTGGGTTATATAACTTCTTCATTGATTATATTATGTCAATATTATATGTGAAATTGTATTATCTTTATTTTCATTTTTTTATTTTACATTTTTTATAAAAAATCCATTCATTGATTGATTATTACATTATTGATATGATCATTATAAGGGTTTTTTGACTCAAATTTTTTTTGGGAATATGTTATACTGCTATATTTTTTTAGGATGTAAATATACTTTACATTTAAAATATTATATCTTGAATCTATTTATATTTAGGGTATTTAATGTTCATTTGAGGCCATTTTCTTCCTTGGGGTTATTATTAAAAAGTTACCAAAGCAGTAAGGGTTTATTTCATATTGTCATCATTATTCGAGAAGGATTACATTTAAGTATAAACGAGGGGAATAATATGATTTTCTATATTAAAAAAAACTATTTTATTCTCCTCTTGTTATTTTTCTTTAAATTACATGTTTTCATTTCATTTTTCACTTTTATGTGCACAAAATATTAATAGTTTTAAGAAAAACTTATCATATTTACTCATTAGTTGTGAATATTTTCTTCAATGTCTATGTTTTATAAAACAAATTTCAAGAATATTTTTAATATTCTCAAATGGTTTATGAAAGATAATTTTACCCAAATTTTACTTTTAAAAAAAATTTTAAAAAAAATTTTCCTATGTTTTTTTGAATGAGGTACTTTTTGACTTTTCAGAAAAATATTAAAAGGTACATTTTAATTAATATATCCATAGTTAAAAGAATTTCCCATTTTCAAGACCACCCAATGTGTTTATGAATATATTATTAGCTTATAATTTTCATTTCAAAGAAAACTATTTTCCAAATATTTTAGAGTTTTTATTTTTTTGAAGTGATTTTTAATATGAAAATTTTATTTAGCTCTATAGTAATTTTGATTACATTTCTATTGAATTTATATTTATCAATGAAAAAACACTTAATTTTACATCTGATCCACGAGGGATATTTTTTAATGATACCATCCATATTATTTTTCTAAATGGTTTATCATAATTTTGACTGGGAAAAAATTAATATTTCATATGCTACTTTATCAATAAAAATGTTTATATTGATAATATAATGAATTTTTTATATCCCCTTTCATATATGGAATGTAGTGAACTTAGTAAGTGAGGGTAGAGACCCACTATAGCCCTGTGATTCATTCATGGGTCTCATGAGATAACCTAGATTGTGTATTTGGATAAGGCCTTATCCGTTAATGTATGATGTCTTTCCATGAGGTTGTGATTGTATTTTTATAATGTCTCACATTATTCATTACATAATTATGAGATTAGTTATTGATGTCTATGTGATTACTAGAATAGTTCTAATATCCATGGATAAGTGACATTCTCTTGATTAGTTGTAATACCTTATTGATCAATATTTATTCCTACCATATTATTCTTCAGGATCATGTTATTAACTAAATGGAATGTGTTTTCAGTTATTCACATGGCTATATAAACTATGTCTTATCTACTCATGATAGATTACACTATACATAAACCATATTTTACATTTGATCTGACCACTTATTCTTCTTCCTCTCTCAATGAAGTGGAGAAATTATATTTTAATGAGTTGAAGGATGTAGAATATTTAATTTCCCTATGTTTTATTTTTCTACTTTCAAATATAATGTAAAATTGATGTTTGTATTTGTTTTAACAAGACTACTAATATATAAAATCCATTAATATGTGATCTCTTTAATGTTATGAAAATATAATTTTATATACACTAGATATAGGATACTCAGGTATGGATCAATATAGGCTTCTTATTGAAAGGCCTTACCTAAATTTTTATATCAGGTATAAGATTTATCTTATGTTCCTTTTTTTACGAAAATAAATGTAGGATGAATATCATGTTTTAATAACTAAAGTACTTTAGTTGGAAGAAAATAATTTTTATGAGTAATAGAAAACAAAAATTATATAACTTTGAGATCATGTGGTTTAGAATAAATTTATTTACCAAGTTATATATTTTTTGAAAATAATATGGTTAACAGAGAAAATAAGGATTTGGAAAATACTATAAATGAAAAAAATATCCAATTATTTATGGAAGGTATAAAATTATAGGGATGTAATTTTTAAAAGGGGGGAGAAATGTAAAAACCTAGTAAATTTTAATATTAAATCATTTTCATGTCTTATTAATATTAAATAATTATATTTTTTAAAATTATAATCATTATAAAAATATTATCCAATTTGTCTATTGAAAAGAAAAATATTTATTTCTAGAAAAATTGGGATTTCATTCGATATATGATATAATTTAAAATATGATTTTGGAATTATAGAATTTAATTTTCATAAAAATAACTTATTTTTCTAATTTATAATTTCATATATATCTTAGGATGAATTTTTAAGAAATTTCAAAGTTTTATTTTTTAAAGAATAAGGAAAATAATAATTTTTTATTAAAAAATATTCCTTTCACATGAAGAATTTAAGAGTTCCATTTTGTTTTAGAATGGTTTAAAAGTAAAATTAGTAATATTATATTATTAATAAAATAATAGTGGTCATTTTAATGAATATTATTCTTTATTATTCTATAAAAAATATACTTAAGAATCCATTTTTCAAAATAACCACTTTTCATCATGTTTTGCGAGTTTAATTTTAAATTAAATTCTACAACTTTAGTGAATTTAATTTTATAAAATGGATTTTATATTTATAAACAGAATAATTATTATTATATATTAAGGTTTACTTAATTCTTCATCATAATAAATAGTAAAAACAAAAGAAATCTATTATCACAATTCATGTTAAAATAGGATTAACATGGGTTATATTAAAGTGATATGGAATAAAATGACCTAAAAACCTTAATAAATCCTATTTTATATAAATATATTGATCCTCTATCATCTCATCTTATTAATTTTCCATTTTATATCTATTTATTCTAATAGTAAATTAATATATTTTAATCTTTTTAAAAATTACAAGTCTGTAATATCACCCACATATAAAATTACAACCCAACTCCTCTTTTATACACATTTTGTAAAACATTTTTTTACAAAATAGTAAAAAAATTACATTCCCTAATTACCGCCCCATGTATGTGAGGTCTTTATTTGATCATAAAATAGACCTAGGAAGGCTTTGGTTTTAAACCTAAAGAGGTTATCCAAAGAAGAGGTAAAGTTATTAATTGAGAATTTTTATTTTATTCACTATTATACCTCCTAAAAATATTCTTCGAATATGATAAAATAATAAAATAAATATCTTATATTTTATGATATGTTATTATGTTAATAAAATAACCTATATCTATCTATGTCTTCCATCAAATGTGAAATGAAACCATTTTTCATGTGCACATTAGACAACCACCTCACGAGCTAATGTAATTCATTTTCCATAACCACCTCCCATGTATGGTTATAACGATGTATTGTTTGTGTATATATGATATTAATGACATATTTATTATCTTAAAAATATAATATATCATAAAATTTCATACATTTTCATCCATTGAAAAATGATAATGTCCTTTGTGAACTTGTCTGTATTACCACCTCCACAAAACTATGAGATTCATTATACATGACCACATCACATGGAAGATATATATAAGTATATTAAAATAAATTATATTATATTTATAATATAATAAATTTTATAGAGGGGTAAAATAATACATACCATATTTCCATCAAGATCATTCAAAATTAAAAATATTACTCATGCGTACATGTGAATGACTATCTCCATGATGGTATCAAAAATCATTATTGATTATCATCTTTCATTATTGGTATTAAAAGTATATTTTATGTAAAAAATGATAATATTTTAAGGATTATTATTTTGTAGATAATGTAATAGTTAAATCTTTGACCGTAGTCAACTTACCAAAGTCATTTTGGACATATGATATAAATATCATCAAAACATCTCACATGAATATAAATGATTATGAAATTTTTTATAACATGGAAATAAATAAAATAATAGGATTAATACAATTTAAAAGGGTTACTATGAAAGAAAAAAATTAAAATAATTTTATTACTAAAGTAAATAAATAACATAATTTATTATTCAGACTTGATGTTAGAGGCACATTACCTTAAAAAAATAATTTAAAAAATTTTAAAAAAATTATCTTTTAAATATTTTTCTTCCATTTCCATATTCTTAAAATTATTTTAGTGATTTATTTTTATGGTCATAAATGAATTATAAATGAAACATTAATTTTCCTTTTTAATCTATTATAAAATTTTCTAATGGAAATTTTTTATATTTCCTTACAGAATTATTTTTTTAGAAAATCAAAATGAAAAGTTAAATTTTAATTGATTCAAGGAAATTTCCCACTACAGTTACCATAATTTTATTTTATTATATCATTATAATATTTAATGTTTTCTTCATATAAAAACCACCCTTTTCTTTTATGTGAATTTCAAGAAAAAGATTTAATTGTAATTGACATTTTTGATATCCAAAAAAAGTTGTTCTTTTGGGTGAAAATAATATTTTTATGAGTATAATAATGAAAATGAAAGCATTCATGTTTTATAATAATGTTAAGGTTCTTAGAAAGTTTTTATGATGATGGTTGTTTCTGTAATAAATTACTGATAGGTGTCTGTTTTTTCAATCAACAATGAGTGGTTCATTTATAATGAAAGCATGAGTGAGACCGATATAGATCCCCAATAAATTGGGTAATGGGACGGAGTTAACTAGTTTTTTTATCAAGATACATTATTTTAATTTTGTAGATAGATTATCTTATTGGTAGTAGTGATATAAATATTGATGTGGAATTTATTTCCCATGTTACCTATATTATTTAATTATTATTTCCTTGAATTTTTAATTAAATCATATAATTTAACAAGGAAAGCTAATGACCTCATTTTTAAAAGAAAGTATATGATAATTCTTAAGGGTGAAATATATAATATTATGAAATGGATTTTTCATGAATAAAAAGACATAATTTTTGGTATTATTTTTTATTTTAATATTTATTATAAAAAAATCATTAAAATGTTTTTGTAGGAAGTTGATTTATTGGGATAGAAAATGTTTATTTGGAGCTAAACATTTATTTTGAAAACAGTATTTTTTTTAGTATTCATAGACTAACTAGTTCATTTAATTTTTTTTATATTTAACTTAATGATATTTTTATTCTCATCCCACATTTTCAAATTTTTTTCATATGATTCTTATGATGGATTAGGAGAAGGATGATATCAAGATGAAGATTATAATGATATGTCTTTAAAAGAAAACATATTATATATTAAATGTTTTTTATTTTTGGAAAATTGGGTACTGAGTTAAAGTGACAAATTTATGATGTGATATTTATTTATATATTGGTAATGAAGTAATTATATTAAACTATTAAACTAAATTATCAATGGGAATTAATGAAAATGAAATTTTATATAAATAATAAAATTTACAGATTTTTTAAGTTCATGTACTTATAAAAGTAACATTATATCATTCCAGTATTGACCAAATAAGGTATAGTCCACATGTTTTTTAATTTGAGTACTCCATTAAGTGATAATATGCTTATTTATTATTTTCATTATCAATTTATATTGACCATGAACCTGGATTTATTAGAATTTTTTGGAATATCGTTTGTGGTGGTCTACTGAGTTGGATTGTTACCCTTCATGGGGACGTTAATACCCAAGAAGAAATAATTTTTTTAACCCACTAGAAAAATAATTATTATTATGGTTAAATGTGGTGGTAAAGTTATATTGATGTTATGATATTGGATGGGACTAGAAATTGAGACATCTTTTCTGGAAATATACCATATTTCTATTGAATTTTAGACCATGTTGTATTTGATCTACCAATATGATATCATATTTATATTGTATGACATATATGGAATGTACAATATCTATTATTTATATGGAATTATAAAAATAAATAATTTTGGTAGATATATATTTTTGATATATATTTCACATAACAATATACTATAATTATAGATACTTTTTTTTTATTTTTTTATTTATTGTTATCTATACATTAATGTATAGTTTACCTACTTATTTATTTCAAACCTCGCCACTATTGAATGGAATGTAGAGTATGAGGAGGTTCTATTGGTGTATTATTGATACCTAGTTTTTTCATATTTTAGGTCAACTAGACATGAGAATTTACAAAGTGGTATCATAGCTTGATTTTTCTTTTGAATTACTATATTGGATATGGAAGACATGAGATGGGGAATATCCAAGTCTTGGTATCAATATTTTTCAAATGATTAGTTAAACCACATGCAAGGGATGTCCAATTTCTTAGATTTGAGACTTTTCTTCTAGTTTTTTTTTTGACATTTACAGTCAGGTATATTTTAGAAAATATAATTCATAATGATATTGATCAATGTTTTAGGGGTTTTTACACTTTAACTGGGTTGGTAATAAAACCTGCCTTCAAACATCATTATTGGAGCATACGGGTAACATGAAATTAATATTCATTATTTTTATTTCTACTCTTAACTTATATTTTAGTTAAAATATTGAGATGGTTGATTTATAGTGTTAGAGAAAACATACATAGAGTTGTCCTATATAACATATTCAAGTAACTATAAATAAATATATCATGATAACCAGCTATTATTTTGATATAATACAATTTTTAGGTGATCTGGTGTGAGATATTTACCTAACTAGATAATTGGTTTTTTAGGATAGAATTTAGTCTATACGAGAGAACCTTAAATTTTTATGTGAGAGTTTAGAGTAGAGAAACATGTTCCTTTTATTTAATATCAAAAAATATAATAATAGAAGTATTATAGATGTATATTTTGAGTTATATAATTGGAATTATAGATTTATTTCACCATGATGACTATATATTGACAACATGGAGTGATTGTATGAATTTACCCCACTTGAAGAGGATATGGGGTCACCTATTACAACAATTATTTATATCGATCAGTAGATCATAGAGAGTATACACATAATGTTACAGTATTTGAGACATGGTGGACTAAGTTTTGGGTCTACCATGGTTGATCTGACTCAATATTTCTAACAAAAACATTAACAATTTGTTATGGGTAAGGGTGGAACATAACATATAATCTTCTACATAGTGTTTACGTAGTCAATCGTGAATCTCCTTGAGGGACTCTATTATTCCCAATGAAGTTAAATAACCTAATAGGGGTGTGAATTGGGTTTATTAAATCACTTTAAATGACCATTTCCAAAATTAATGTTCTATTGTTAGTAAGAATAAATACCTACCTTTTTATAAATCAAAAAGATAAATAAAATAATGATGGAAACAAGAAAATTTTCTTAGTTCACATAAACTACACTAATCCTTTGAGAATACAAAAATGCAGTTCCAACATACCAAACTTTTATAAAAACTACATATTTCATATAATTTTATGAAATTATATAGACTCTCTAGGTTCGAAGCCTTTAAAAAATAGATAACCCAATCCTTTAAATATGTTATAAATCTCAATACTTCTATAAGTTTTATCATCTATATATTTTATGAATCAAGAATGATATTACACCAAAAATTGTGTATCGATCAACTCCACCTTCATCGACATTCTAAAATCTTGGAACATGTAGTGATATAACATCTTAGATATACCTTATTTTATTTTATACCATTCTAGAATTGGTATTAAATTTCTCTCGTCCTATTCACCTAGACATAATATCTCAATATGTTTATGATTTATCCTTTATTAGTTCAAATATAATTATATCCCTATATTCTTAATAGAATATCTATGCTTATCCTTAAACTAATTTTCAATAAATCCCTATTATGATGTGACAATTCATCAAATAACCTTTTATAAATATAATCTAAACTCATCTATTTAATTATATGATTTACCTTAAGTAATATAATATATTTTAAATTCAAAAACTTGAAGACTCAAAATTTTCATGGTTAGAAATACCATGCCTTATTATATATGGTATATTATAAATCATTACATAATATATTATCAATTTTATTTTATGATTGATAATAGAAAATTATGTTACCCTTTTTTATTAGATTTTCTTACCAAATTACTCTTATGTATTCTAGTTCAGTTGAACACTTCATCATTATTCTATCGGTACATCCCTTATTTATCACTATGAGTACCATTACATATCACAATATAATATAGAGTAACCATTATACATCAAAATATTATATTGATCAACCTTTAGGTATCCCTATATACTATAATATATCCTTTAATTGTTATCCTATAAAACAATATGAATCAGTTGTGATACTTATATATATATCATATTGGTTTCATTTACACATCATAACTTTTTCAAAATTTTATAATACTAAATGATCTTACCTTTACGTATCAGCTTAGTAACCTTTATGTACCATCTCAATTACATTTACATATTGGTCAGGGAATATTTACATATAAGGAATTTATCAAATTCTTATATCTTACCTTTACAAATCATCTTGATACCTTTATATATCATCCAATTTTCTTTTATGTATCTCATCTCATGTCAAAACTGATCCATTTTTTCAAAACACTATCTAATCAACACCCAAATTCTCCAAAATTCTTCCAAAAGTCATCCAGACATCATGTTAAATGTTCTTAAGGACTTATTAATCTACATTGGAGGTTAAATTAGTTTAATTATCAACAAAAAATGAAAAATATCCCAAGGGTAAATTTTCTAACAATCTCTCTCATTGGGTTTGTTGAAAAATCTGAAAATCCTAATTTAACACATATTTTTCAATAATCATTAGAATTGACCAAAACATAGTCTAAAACGTATTTTATTTAGATAAGGAATAAAATATTTATTATTCATTATCTCTCATCCCATATTAATCAATATCATTGTCAAAAAATTGTTTAATGAGAAATTTCCCATGATAAAAATTATTTTATTTTTATTCTCTTTATTACTCCTCCACCAATTTTTACCACTTGAATAGAAATTCATATACTCATCCCATTTAAAAAATATCATTATGTGGTATCTCTCCCTTTTTAAATAAAAAATAACCCTCTTAGGTATCTTCATCTATAAACATGGACAAATTCTCCCTTGAAAATCAAATATAACTTCTCACCCTTTATCAATGAACCCAATGATAACATCCTTGAATGTTTATAAGTGATAGATATAAATCCAACTAATGAATTTAAGAGAATAAAAATAATTTTAATTGAATAGAAAATGAAAATGAGGAGTATGTTTTCCTCTTCAAAACCACCTAGTTGGATGGAAATAATTAGACTCAAAGAAACACCCTATGCCTATCAAAATCCTCCTTGGGCAGTGACTTTGTCATGATGAGCACATGCTAATTTGTTTTTGACACAAACTCAAAATCTATTTACTATTGTTAAACCTTATACTTGATAAAATAGTACTTTATCTAGATGTAATTTGTAGTTTAGTGATAGATATAATTTTCAATAATATTTATAGCACTTGAGTTATGACACCTCATTTCAATATGATATTTCATATCATCTCCAATATATTTATGTTGTAACTTTATCTATATAAATTTGGAAGTTTCTTGAGTTTCCAAAATAAACATAGATTCGACTGTATTTGGTGAAATTAATTCATTATTCTTTCTGATATAATAAACACACTTATCTCTAATATAGAATATATAACCCTATTTTGACTTGAAAGCTTCAAAAAAATAGGACAATCCATATCTATGTATTCTAACAACTCTGGACATGATTCCTTATGATAAAACTATTTGAAATACAATTTATATTTTTATAATGAATAAAACTCTTTACTACTAGAAATTATATTTCCTTGGGATAAATTTGGTATCATGATACTTAATAAGTGGAAAACACAAAGTTGTTTCTTGTCATTGTAAGGTACAATAGGCTTCCATTGATTTACCAATATATTTTTACATCAACCATATTTTCATTGTCATATATTAAAAACTTCATAAAAGTATCTACTAGTGTTTTCATCAGCTTGGAATCCTCCATTATAAACCTATTAAATATTTATTGGATAGATTTTAATGATAAATAAACATTTCATGCCTTCTATGGGTCACTTAAAATCCAAGGAAAAAATGTAAAATCTTCAATAAAAGATATCTAAAACTCGCACCTCATGCCATTCACCTGATCCTTCAATGAAAATTTGATCAACATGAGTGAGAACCAACATCTATTGATAATTCTATTTCTTATTTTATTGGTTGTGATCAAATCCACTTCAATAAAATACAGGCTTTTTAAATTATTTATCATACTTATAATGCCCTGCTATTTGGGCTTACATCGTCCTATATAATGCATTATTCGACTATAGGACCAAAAATCAAAAAACATGATCCAATAGTTTTATTATTATATTTTTAAAAAATTTAGAATTCACATTACACGAGACCTAATAGGTCTTATAATAATAAATAGAAAAATAATTCATACATTACATTTTAAATCATAAAATTACATAATAAAAAATTCAATGAAAAATTAATTATTAATTCAGGAATTTTTTTCATTCAATCGTAGTACTATTATTGGTTATTAATAGATAAAGGAATAAAATAAATGGGTGATATTAGACACTAAGTAAGGGGTAGTGTATAAAGGAAGATATCATGGAATAACTAAGGAAAATAATAATATTGTAGGAACAAATAAAATAAAAATATTACATTTAAAAAATAACATGAGAATTAAGTATGTCTATAGATATCATGAAAATAGAAATAAATAATCACTTGTATAATAAATAATTATTTCATAATGATGGAATGAATAATTTCAGACATCATAATCATATATTAAATGCATTATTTCAAGATAGCATACATAAAAAAGTAAGGAATTCACCAAATACCAAAGCTAGTTTTACTCATTATACATAACAATTCAAAAAAGGTTTATATAATAATGGATCCCACCCAAAACCTTGTATGTCTTCTACATCCACAATTTTAATTAGTTTCTCTAAAAATGAAAATCGTGTTTTACAAAAGGAATCACTTACAAACACACATATTTTAATCAATAGATGACTATATTAAAGTAATGGGTATTTGGATTGTAAAATATTCGTTAATAATTTTAAATTCAGGGATATAACAGTCAATATCAATTATTCTATGAAGAATTATTGGATATTAAAATTAAAATAGAGAGATATATAAAGGTATAGATTGAAAAAATTTCCTATATAAATATCACTCCAATGTACCTTGAGAGGGAAAATAAGAGTATACAAATTCACAATGGTCATAGAGTCATGATAACTACTAAGATGGGTTGAAATTTATAGAAAATGATTTGTAATTGCTTATATATTTATAAACTAAAACCTCAGACATTATGTTGTCTAAGAACTCAATAATATTAGCCTTATCATTGATTAAAACCATGTTATTAGGCATTTATGGATTGGTTTTGTATTTTTACTTGTTGTATAAATGAAATTAATTAAACAATATTATTTTATATATGAAAAAAAAATTAGTTTTAAAAAAAATTAATTTAACATTTATAAATTTCACATTTGATAAATTCAAGATGTTGATTCCAAATATAAACTCATTTTCATTGAAAATAATTTTACATCAATGATAATTTATTTATTAAATAAAAACCCTTGTGTATTTCAAAATCATGAATTTGTTACACAAAATTAAAAAATAACTCCTCAATTATTTTTATATAGTATTTTTTTATTAATTAATATTAATTGAAAATAATTGATAAATATATTATTTCTATATTATTTTGTTATTCGAAACTTTTATGTATATTTGTGGAATTTCTAGTTCAATTACCATAATTAATATTATTATTATATAATTCCAAACGGTCAGATTATATTGGTAATATATATCTTTTTATAAATCCACTATATTTTTACCTCTAAAATAACCCACATCATTAACTTATTTTATGAAATTTAAATTCCATTTATAGTTTTTTTACACATTCTAATAATTTATATTATATGTTTTTCATTCTTTTTAGAGTATGATCCTTTAGATTTAAATATTATGGTGGTGACTTATATTGTTATGTGTTTTATAAAAGTATATTTTTTTATTACTATGATTATATTTTTACTGATTAATTTTGGACTACTATGTGTTTCACTGTTATAATGAAATAATATAATGTGTGTTGGGTAATAGTTTTTGTGATTGAGTTCTGATTTATTAAAGAAAAAATTAATTTCTTATATCAATCATAATACCTTTATACCATATTCATCTACGATAAAACCATATGGTTTCATGAAGAACACTTATTTTTTCAAAACATCCATTAACGAATGATGATTTCATCTCCATATGGTAAACCTTGAAATTTCTTTTCACTAAATTTTATATAAATAGTTAAATAGATTCTATTCCTGATATGGGTGGAAATAATTCCTCAACATCATTTCCATTAATTTTAGAATATCCCTTGAACACCAAAAATTCATTTTTTTGAGTAACCTTATTGTCTTAATTGAATTTTTCTTATGGAATACCCACAAGGTTATAGTGAAATTTTTGTCTTCTAAACTCAAAAAACTATTATTTTTTATTATTTTTAGTTTTATAAAGATATTTGGGAATCATATTGACCCAATTTGGATCTTCAACATCTTCTTCAAATAATTGATAACCTAATTTAGATAATAGAGAAAATTTGTAGGTTGTTTATCTATGCATTTACACCAATGATGACGGATCAATAATGATATTTTATTTCTTTGATTTTAGCTATCATACTTTCCTTATCTACAGCTATTGATCCTACTCCAATTTCACCATCATTGATATCTTATTCAAATTATACTTCATCCTCATGGGCTCCCCTAGGACTACTCACTTCTACATCACATTCCCCTATAATTTCATCAATATTTTGTTGTGATAAACGGTCACTAAATAGATAATTCTACAAATTTTAAAATATAGTGAAATATTAATTTTCAATTAATTTTCCAAGCCATTCTATATAATTTTCATTCCATGTTATTTTGTTAACATCCAATAAAAATACATTGACCCCTTTATTTTCAAACATGTGATACTTCTACATACTATAAAAAATATACCTCTATAAATTCAAAAATATTTCAGTTTTATGTTTTTATCATTCGTAATTTTATAGGGTTACATATATTCATTTATAAATAAAAAATCCCAACTGTATACATAGAAAATTTTTATTATTTTTTACATCTAATGCCTATCTTCCAATTTTTTCTCAATAATTACATTTTGGGCCCTATTGTTGATAATATTGTTCCTCCTCTAAGTGAAACAGTTTTATTGAGGAGTATTCACCAAAAAAACATAGTTTCTTATCACAAGCTTCTTTATATATTAATCCACTCGTTTAGTAGATATTTTCTTCCATTACCAGTCTAGAATTTATGATCTTTCATCTCAATCATATTTTTCTTCATTATTTGATGATATGAAATACACTTAAACAATTCAGATTTGTGGGTGATCACTACCATGAATTCCATTAAACTATAATCATTTATGAATATAAAATAATAACTTATTATCTATAGATTTTTTTTTGATATAGAAAACCACATTAACTCAAGAAATCTCCTTGATTTATGGTCTATTAGATTTTAAATATTTCTAATTATTTTTTATTTTAACCATGTAACAACAATATAAGCATGATCACATAATATTTTACACATATCACAAAATATTTCATTATTTAACAAATCATACAAGGAATTTTGGTTCAAGTGGACATGGATTTTATTCCATAACTTTTTTTCTCATCTTCCTATGTTAGAAAATCCTTGTATTTATCTCCATTAATAATGTAGATATTTTTGTGTGTGTGTTTCCCTTATATAATAATTAAAAAATATATTCCTTTTATAATTAAATAATTATTGTTGAAATAAACTTCATTCCTTGAGTCACATAATTAAAATACACATATAAAATTGTGAAAAAGAACTTAAACAACCATGACATATATGCACAAAAATTATTTTCCTTTGGATAAATATTTTCAAAAACCAATAATCATAAAACCCTATTTTTTTCTAAATTTAATAAAAATTTTCTGTCATATTCTATTATCTTGAATAAATATTTTTTTCATAATATTTGAATATTGTCTTCTATTATGAATCCACTATCTAATCCAGACCATTTCATTCAAATGTATTATTATGATATTTTCCGTCTTGTATTTTTCCTTCATGTTCTATGTTTATTGTGTTTATTCCTTTAATATTTAATTAGATTATTCCACCATTGGATACATTGATTATTCATCATATTACAAGGAATAAAATTGATTATTTGTTTTTTATACCACTTAATGATGCATACATAGAAAGAGATATACATTTTTGGAATTCTTTTAGACCATTTTTTGTACCCATAATGAGAAAGTCATATTCATAGTCTCATTAACATAACACTAAAAAATATCCAATAAAAACCAATAATGTTTTTTAATTTTTATGCATATATTTTTTATTCTATTATTCTATAATATTATTTTTTTTCTACAAAACACACATAAATATTAATCCCCATTTCCCATAATGATAACATCATATTCATGGTGTAGTATTTTTTATATGTACAACTATACTTATATATTTTCAGGGCTGTTGTGAGCCTCCTAACTCTACCTTATTCCTAGATGAGGTAACATGTGGGTTCTCATCAACAAATACTTCTTTTAACTTATGATCAAGTCACTAAAAAGACATTATATTATTTATGAAAGGATACACTTTTTAAGAAACTGTTGACTTTTTTATTGATTCATTATGTTCATCATTATCTTTTTAAGTTGGATGTATACTTCAAATTACTGATTCCATGTTGTAATTACAAATTCTTCCTTGATCATTGATATTTCATCACATCTTCTTCACTTTGGATTTATGCTCCTCAATAATTTTGACAAGATCCTTCACATAATATGTTAATCAATATATAATATCAGTATACTCTTCAATTTTTGGATTTATCTCAATTTCTCTCTCTATGTTTTAATGAATTGAAAATTAGAATTGTCCAACTTCAACCTTCATCTTAGATTTGTCATCATTATATTATATACACATTTTGGAATCATATAACACTACAATTTATTTCTAGATTTTATCCCATTAAACGTCAATTAATTCTATAAAATAATCTACATCAACATTGAGATGTATTCTTCCCCCCAATTCAAGGATTCCGACAATATTTTCATTTGATTTTGGTTCTTCTATGATAGTAATAATGAGTAGACCATATCGTTACTCAAAATACCCAATTTCATTAACTTCTATCTCTTCTACCGCCAAATTGATTTTTTTTTCATTTCTAAAAATCCGCTTTAAGGATAAGCGGGAAACCAAACATTCCAAATTCCAAACACAATGCTGCATTCAATTCAAATTACAAGTCTAAAAAAACATCATTATCATCTCAGTTCCCGTGATTCTTGATTCAAGCTCCTACCTAGAGTTGGCACCTATCACATCAAACATAATTTCTCTTCACCTCCCAATAATCACCATTCCAGAGAGAGTAACTAGTATCCTCATCTCCGTAATCTTCAACTTCACCGCTGTCTCACGAACATCCGAGATATCATTGTCACTATCATTCACACTGATCTGATCCAATTCTACTATCGTTCTCAAAGTCCAAACACCACACAAGTTCCCCGGAGAAGGTTATTGTTGCTGTCATGATCCCAAGCCAGATCAATCCGAGAGTTCACCACCATCAAAACGTCTCTAGACAGCCCCCATTGCTGTCATCGTGATAAAAAATCACCAAATCCATCATCCTCTAGACCTTTTCACCGTCGGCCTATGCAATAAAGCCCAACTTCACAGCAGAAGACGCCTAGAACATTGATATCGAACCATGCCACGACCGTCGATTGCCCTGATTTGGCCGCTTGATCTCATCACCCAAAGAACCACGATGACCACCTCACTGCTCCACCTCAGATAGATTGGGGGAGTCCCAGAACCAGAGTAGGGAAACTAATGAACTAGGACAGGAATAAATGCCAGTGAAAATCAACTCGACATCGTCGCGTCACCGTCGCCATCAATAAAACATCAAAAGAAACACAAACATAACGCAAACCAAACAAAAATCACCTCTAATTACATAAGTAAAAACAAAACCCATAAATCAAGGAAAAACGTCATCGATTAAGGAACGCAGGAGGCATGCCAACGATCACCGAACCACAGATCCCCAAGTCTCTCCATTATAACCGCTTTCGATCCACCTTGGAGGGGAACTGAAGAACGAGAGACCAACTCATTTGAATATAACCTAAAATAATTATATTTTTTCTATAGAACCTATAATTTATATTCAAATACCATGGAATTTCTATCATAGATGCTATGAATTCTATCCCACATGGTATCACCCTCATGTATATTTCATTGGGAAAATATTCTACTGAAGAGTAGAATCATTTAGAATCAGTATCATGTTCCATTTGGTATTTATATTATAATGATTTATTATACTTTCTTATCAAGATCCCATGTATATCGGTCATGTATAAATCAGTTTAGAAAGACCATAAATCATATTGAATCTAATTCTTCTATAATTGTGACTTATTTTTAATAAATATTGGAATTACCTTATGGTTAATGACTACTTCCATTACTTGAGAAAGAGAATGCTCCATCAAGAACCTTCACGTTTAACACATCTTGATGGTCCCATGAAAGGTAAATGTCAAGGGATCGAGGTGAATAAAGTTATGTCATTATATTCAAATAAACATCATGAAAAATCATGTTCCACTATTAACAAAAATTATTCTCTCTCATATAATAAATATTAAGTGATAATGAAAAAAATTAGTGATACAATACATTTTTATTTTTTCACCCAAACCAAGATAATCCAATTAGTATAAACTGAAAATGTACCAATATACAAAAACCAATTATCAAACATCTTTTTTATTATAATTTAGTGTATCCAAACTAACCATATATATTTAAAACTTTAAAAAAGAAAAAAAAATCACTACCCTTTATAACATAGAAATCACCATGATCCTCCAACTATTATCATTACGACCTTACATGAATTAATATTAAATTTACACTAGAAATGGTGTATCATCCAACCAATCCTTCATCCAAATAATTAAATAAAAAATAGTGATATATCCTCACAGATCTCCCCTATTTTAATTTATAAATTTCTCAGACAATGTTTGAAATCATATATTACACAATCTATAAACTATATATATAAATTTTTTAGACTTTCTCATTTTCTTCTATTAATAGAAAGGTACCCTTATGATATCAATAGAATCTCATGGTTTCATATTTAATTGATCTTTAAATAAATATTATTATTATTCAAAAAATATTTTAATAATATACTTCATATCTAGTTCAAAGATATCTATTCAGTTCATAGAATTTCCTAACAAAAGATATGATTTTTAAAATAGAGAAACTTATTGAATCATCAACATCATATCCTGAAGAATTATTATTATGATATAAAATATATAATAAATAATGGTTTTCCGCATTACTAATCATATTTTATGACTTATGATGGGAAATTGAGTAACCCTTGTGGATTATATTTTCCAACCCAATTGATATTTTGATTTGTAGTGTACTTACACATTTATCTATTCTTATAACTATAAAATCATTAAATATCAATATATGTACCCCTACATATCTCAATATACTATAGAGTAACCTTTAAATATCATAATATACTATAGAGTATCTTTTTTCATATCATAATACTCTGTAGAGTATACTTTAAATTTCATCTTGGATACCTTTACATATCATCTTGAAATATTTTTTGTATCATCTTGGTTAATTTTACATATCAAGACTTTAATAAATGTTTTCATACAATATTATATTAGTTTTATATATCAACATAGTTACATTCAAATATAATTTGGGTTACTTTTATGTATTATCCTAGTAATTTTATTCTATCATTTCTAAATTCTTATATGAAACCATTTTGAATTATCCATGTTACCTTTACAAATAATTATAGTGACATTTACATATCTCAATTAAATTAAAAACTTATCCATTTTTCATAAAACAGTCTAATTAGAACTAAAATTATCAAAAAAAAATTCAAAACTCTTCCAATCACCATGTTATGAAGTTTTTATTGCTTTGTAAGCTACTTAAAAAATCCTTTAATTGTCTGTCCAATATACAATACAAAAAAACTAAGTGGAATTTAATGAAACAACCCATGAGAGTTAGGTGATGCTTTCCACTTATCTAATTATAGTTCCAATTAATCATTTGGGGGGTTTTTCAAGTCTAGGTAGACCAATTAAGGGGTGCTACCCTAGATTTATTTTCAATATCACTTTTCACAAGAACATTTTTTTAGAGTATTTAAGGATGATAAATATAGAGATTTCATGAATTTGTTTTAGAGGTGGAATGTCAATAATGGATTATTCCATGAACTTTTCCAATCTATTATTTTTATCATATATATTGGATGGGTAGGATATTTTTATGATCGCATATTTTAAGGATCTCCAAAGGTATTTTATTTGGTAAAAAATGAATATCCTTTAATTTATATCCTTATGAGAAGCTATAAATCATGTTATAATTATGGAGTGGGATCAAAATAGGGGTAGATGTTAATGGATCCATAATTCTTTTTTCAAAGATATGAGTGGGTTATTGGGATGCATGAAGTAAATTTTTGAGGAGTATTTCTACAGAATAGATAATTAGATAATCCTATAATGTGGTCCATAACATTCTATAAGAGGGAGAGCCTTGGTTGAGTGATACCAATGATGGTATAAGAGGAAAATTTAGCCTGATTGTGAAAAACCACTGAAGGAGGGAAACTATTATATGAAAATGGGGTATCTTAAATGGTATTTTGGTATCACACGATATTTAGATATCATGCTTAAATTTGTTTGCACTCAAGGAGTTAGGAGTAGGTATAGGTTTGTTACTATAGTTTGGAAGTTGGAGTGCCTAGAGTCATTCATTTAATGAAGGATTATTTTTGTGCTAAAATTTGGATAATGTGAATCCAGTAAGGTTAGGTATCATAAGGATGTTAGGAATATTCATGTCAAGATATGGATTCGTTATAAATTCACACCATTTAGAAGAATCCTTCCATGTTGGGAGGGGAGTCATCAACGTGTCATGGTAAAATTCTTATGGAATTGACCTATGCATCTATTTTATTTGACACAAGAGCATTTTAGTCATTCATATCTTCTTATATTGTGAGTGATCTAAGGATTAATAGATTTTATATATAAGGTGATGTCGAGTATTATGCCCTTAATGTTGAAATCAAAGGGTTTCTAGAGAGGCCTAGAGTATGTTATAGCTATCAATTGAAGTATGTTTCTCAGTCATTTATTTATAATAGGAACGAGTGTCCCCAACATAATCCTTCAGATAGATTTTATATCACTTTATTTCTTACACAAATATTTTTACTATATAGGATTATCATTCGTGATCTGATGGAATTATTTTCATACCAACATCTGTGAGTCGGATTTTTTGGAAGGTTATTCAGGACCTGAAAAATAATTGATATGAGAAATCACGATACAGTTATTTTTTCTTCAAAATATAATGATTCAAACTAGGAAACCATTCTTCATATCATTGATAAGTTAAGATATTTTCTTCTTTATAGTTTCTATTTCTTTTCACCCATGCATGAGAATGTGTTCATGGTAGAACTTATGCGTTGTAAAAAACCAACAACCCACCCACCGTACATGTATAACCTCTACACTAACAACCCAAATCCAATGAAAATTTATTAAATTATTATAAAAATTCATAGATCACATTGTCAAACCGTTTAGTATAATCTTTAAAATAGATACATAAATTAACAATTTTTAAATTGAAACCAAAAGGGTAGATCGTCTAAAAATGTAATAAAACTATTATTTCTATGTGAAAAACCTCATTTCTCACATATTAAACATAATGGTTTCTTATATAAATATAAATATAATATAAATAAGTGATATTATATTATTTTTAATGGGGTAGTGTACATTGAATTCTAACACCTTATAAGAAACACATAAATAATATGGAAAGAATAAATAACCCAATAAAGTCTATATAAATAAAAAATTTCTCGTAATATATATGGATTACATAATTTTGAAAATCAATAAATCACATAGATAATAATAACATATCTCTTAGTGATTGAATATATAATTTTGTACATCATAAACATATCATCAAGACCTATTACAAAGACATCATTCATAAATAGATAAGGCATACACTAAATTTTAATCTAGTTTGTCTCATGAGACCAATTAATTCTTCATGGGGATATATAATTCCAGACCACAACCATCATATAATAATTCTAATGCATCCATAAAATGAAGAGAATCACTAAAAATTCATAATATAATATTCCCCAAGGAACCTCATACATAGTCATGGATATGTAATAAATAGTATTATATATATAAGAGATATATATATATAATATTAATATATCTCCATTAAAAGGAATGATATGGTAATTTAATTGAATATCTAATTATCTACGTAGAAACTATAGGATATTTATAATTTAATCGAATTTACCCATATTAGAGGATTTATAATGGATTAGTCGTGTAGTTTAGTTTCATAGTACAAGGATATAAATACATAATAGTACTTGAATAAAATATTTTTAAATATTATGAGACCAAAGAAATGATAAAATATCCTCTCTCAAAATTTTAAGTATGTTTTATATATATTCAATACAAATAAAATATACAAAATTTCATTAAGAAAACAATTATAGGTAGATATCTACTGATAAAAATGATGAACATGTGATAAAATATACATGATTCCAATTAAGACCAGATAGAGGATCAACCAAAAATGTATCTTTTATCCTTACTAATTCAAATACCACATCTTGGAAATAATAAAACTATAATATCATAAATAAAATTCATACGTATGGATTTGGCAAATAGAGCATATGACTATGGAAATTATTAAGAATTATAAAAACTTATGAAGGTGCTATAAAAAAAATTAAACAATGATCTAACAATTATAATATAATAATGAATTTATAAAAATGAAACATAACAATAATTCACATTAAAATGAATAAAAATTGGAAGGATTACACAAGTAAAAAGAGATACGATATTAAGAACACTTACCATGATTTTTTTTATTAAAGCTTAAAATCCCTTTAAAAACACGGAAACACCTTGAAGGATCTCTTATATGTGGAAATTATAGGATAATAATGATCAAAATTTTGAACTAAAAATAATGGGTGGATGGTTAGGTATTTATAGAAATTGGGGGAAAATTATTGATTAATTTATAAACATTGGCCATTGAAATCTAGGTCATAGAAAATTTAAATAAATTGTCTTACCCACGATTTTAGCTAATGTTTTCTGAAAATGAATAATTTTTTTAAAAAAATTATAATTTTGAGAACTAAAATCCATTATTTTCTTTTATTTTTTCAATGTAAATATCAAATTTTCCAAAAAAAATTATTTCAAATCATTAATTTCAACTTCAGGATATTAAATGTTATTTAAAGGTATGAAAATTTATTTCAATTCAATAAATTACATTATATTAATAAAATTACTAAATTTTTGTAGTAGATTTAATAATATTAATTATTTAAAAAATTTACATCAAACTTTTTCACAATATTTACCGTATATACTTACCATATTTTACAATTTACTGAGAAATTCAACTATCATACAAAATTATAAAAAATCCACTATTATATAATTTGGATGTTTTATTTACAAGTTGATGTTATTTTATGAAATTTATTTTTATATAAGATAATTTTAATTTTTTAATAATACTCTTGTTGTATTTCAATATCAAGTTTTTTTTGTGAAAAAAATTGAAAACACTATCTTCTAGTTATTCTTATTTTGATTTGAAGAAATATGTCTATAATTATATTATAATTCATTAATTACATTGAATTTGTAATAATAATCTGTTATAATATTATAAAATAGTTTATTCATTTTATTTGATACTTTCATGAATAACTGTTACATTACTATTATAATGCTTTGATTCCCAAAATTATGATTCTAATAGTCATATTACCCCTTATTTATACACTTGAATCATATTAATCTCTTAGTTTATATCCAAAATCTACTTTATATATTATTTTTTCACATATAATAGAAATATATATCATATAATTATCATTATTTCTAGAGTATGATCATATGGAGTTCATAATTATGAATATCCTCTATAAGATTACTTGTTATGGTATTATTTTTAGCGATAATTGAGAATGTAACTTTCTAGTTTTTTTTCACCACTGTGTATTATACCATTATGATGAAAAAAATTAAATGTTTATTATTCAGTTCTATTTAGGATGAAATGTTTAATTATTACAGTTGAATCTAATGTCTTACTATTCCATCCCCAAAATATCTTTCACCCTCAAATGTTTGTATATATATTATTCTATAAAAAATAGTGGAACTCTTCTTCATTTCTTATTCATGATTCCACATTTCATCATCAGGAATCTACATTCTCCAAAGTTCTTTCATTGGTGTTTTAATTTTTCAATTAAAATTTATTTCTAGTGCCATGACATCAGATTAGTTCATCATTATTTAACAAGTTATATTGATACTCTAATACACCAGTGGTCAGTATGAGTAATTTATATAATATATTCTTCCAAAATAGTGATACATCTAAGATACCATGAACTTTAATGTGGTTGGGTAGAAAATATTGAATGGTTTTGAGGTGTAGCGGAAGTAGTTAGAGCCTTTCCCAATAATGTTTTTTATTAGTTCTAAAATATTAAATCCTCAAAACACAAAAAACAAAATATCGTAATATTCATAGAGAGAAAATTTTCAAATATTATATATAGATAATTTATAAAAATTAAAATTAACTACACTTTCAATATTTTATTAATTATCAAAACAGATGACCTTCCTCAATGTACCATCATTGTAATGAAGTATGATAGAGTCACTCTAGTAGTATCCACACGTTCTCTACAAACTTCAAAACATAATTTTTAGATCATTAGGACATAGAATTGATAAATAAAAACCACTTATATCATTCATTATTTATTTAAATAAGAACCCATTACAATCTTGATGAATTGTTTATAGTTGTTTGAATATTGAGAGGGGTTAAGAGGATCGACGATGTCCCTTCTTGAGATCATTGTATATTGATTTCACTTTAGAATTTAAAGAATAATATAGAGTTAAAATGTTGTGAAAAAACAATTCAAACATTCAAAATTATATATAATATAATTAGATCATAAATTTTTTTTATTACACAAAGGAAATTGACCAATATCTTAATTATAAGTTAAACCATTTTCAAATTAAAATACTAATCATATTATTTCCATAACATAGGATAAAATAAAAAAAGAATTAATATAATTTGTTTTTTACCCATAACTATGCACATCAATCATCCTCAAGATTTATTGAACATTGAGTAATAACTATATATTCAAAAAAATACACATGTTCAGCACAGATGAAAAAAATAATGAGCCAAACCATTAGCTATTGAAAAATTCTTACATTCTAATAGAAGGGACTGGGGGAAGATAATTTTTCCACATCTAAATTAGAATTTCCATGTGATGTAATAGAATTCACAAGAGTATAATATTATCACTAGGTGTGTGAAATAATGGAACCCTCCCCACCTTCAGTACACATTCATGCATTGTATACCAAATATACCAATGAAAATATTTTAGATCCCAAAAAACATGAAAATTATTGAAGAATTGATTTTAATTCACAAAATTTAAATACCCATTAAAAAATTACTATAACCATTTTTTTATTGCCCTCTAGTATCAATGAAGAACCAAGACCAAACATCACTAAATAACTCAGGACCATTGATCATTGTCGATCTTGGATACTCCCTCATTCTATCATAATGTTTTTTCAAGGGGATTCATCCTAGTTAATTATATAACCATTCCATGGAGGATACCAATGATCTGAATATCCCCTGGATATCAAAGTTCCATACTTCATAATGTAGAGAATCTCCATCCATTACATATGAATAAAAATTTCTAGATAATCAGCTCTTAAATCATCAGATAAATCATGTAGAGTTTTCTAACATTAATTAATCATTTGGGGTACAAAAATAGTATATGTTTCATGAAGATACTCATTATGACCACATTACATGGACCAATATTCAACCAAAAAATTTCATTGATAATGATGTTGGCCATAAATTTTTGCTGCATTCCCAAATAATGAGTTGAGGAGATGTCCAAGTGAAACCAAACGCAAGGAAACATATATGATTCCTCTATAAAAACTCAGATAAACAACTTCAATTTCACTTTTTGTAAAAATATGATCTTACATTTATGTTTAGTGATAGCTACACCATCGACACATTTAGACTAACAGGATACCTCACCTTTACATTATGTCATCTCATGGAAGCACATTCTTTTTGTATCCTCAAAATTATGAAACTAATCTTAGTATTTGTATATTGGTCCTAGATTAAAACGCCCCATTAAATCACTAGTCTTAGAGATTTATTTGAATTACAACAGTAGCATTAGATAATAGTAAATTAATACTTACAATAATGACTATATGATCCTTTATAAGACAAATAACAATCCTCTTAGTCATAACTTACTGCTCTATATCTCACACTAAGTGTAGATGATCTATATAGAAAAACCCTTGTTATTAGTTATATTATGATCTAGAAAGCCAAGATAAAAATATA
The DNA here is from genome assembly GCA_963277665.1 of Viscum album. Taxonomy (NCBI): domain Eukaryota; kingdom Viridiplantae; phylum Streptophyta; class Magnoliopsida; order Santalales; family Viscaceae; genus Viscum; species Viscum album. The sequence continues at coordinate 1,445,969,615 of OY728142.1, read as the reverse complement.
GGACTATAACCAAATATATTAACAAAAAGGGATATTTCTTGCACCTATAATCTAACTAGATTAATCCATTATTTTATGTAGAATATGCATTTTTCCATTCCAAACATTAGAAACCATGACCATATTATTTTTTTCAGCTCCTCCCAATTTTTCTCATTCTTGAATATATTAAGTATACCCAAAGGTAAATAAATTCCATAACATAAAAAGAATTATTTACATTATGTGCCTCTATAGTCAACTCCAAACCATGAATATTAATACCACTCTCCTCTATCAGAAAAGAAAAATTCCTCTAACTAGCCAAAGGACATGGAATCTCCTTTCCACTACCCAAAATAAAGTCAAATAATAACCTTTATAATTTAAGAAGAACCACCATAGGCACCAAAATCATAGGTCTAACATGAGAAATAATATAATACAAGACACAATTTATCAAGGAAATCCTTCCACCATGGAATAATATAATATTCTTATTTTATTGAATATGAAAATCCATCTTTCCTAAGAGATTATCATAATGATGAATTATGATGGGTCCATAAATTAAAGGCACTCCAAAAAACTCTATAAAACAAATAATCTCATTTTAATTAATTCCCATATCTCAAGGAGATCCCTTTTAATATCAAACATATTTCAAGGCACCAATAAAGTAATTTAATACAAATTTATATTTTTACCATACCACAATCCATAAAAATTAAACAGTTTATTGAAATGGGTTATGTCCCTCTACATCCATGTTCAAAAAACCCAATAAATCATCAATAAAAATAATTCTTAATAGACCTAGTAAACCATAACAACCAAGGAACTAGCCCATACTCCCTTTCCCTTACAAATATTTAGATTATAACTAAAGTAATCTTATTAAAAAAATTAACAAGGTCAAGGATATATGATTAAATTTCCTAATCATTATCACTGACATAAAGAAACCATAAGTCCTATCAATGAGAGAAATTGACATGAATAGGGATAAAAAACACCAAAATAATATGTCAAACACCAGTAACTGAATCCCATATTCCATAATGATAAAAATGATACAACATTACATCATTTTGAATGTTTTTTCCATATCAACATTAATCATAATACTATTCCACCTCACCATTAATTCTGAGTTCACCAGCATTTCATAAGCTAAACCAATATCCCCATGGATATTTTTTCCTTTGAAAAATAAATGTTGTTCTTTTGAGATAATGGACGGAATCAAGATTAGTTAAACAGTTATTTAGTATTGTAGTAATAATATTATAAGTGAAATTCCAATGGAAAATCAACTCGATCAGTTGAAAGGAATATGGATGCATGACCTTAAGGACTAACACCATAGAAGTTTCTATGATTGTCTTTTTTGAATTTTACCACCCATAAAAAATAATATAATTTTTTAAAAAACAACTTCCTTGATAAAATTTGTTTAAAAAATAATCATGCAACCAATGAATAAATCAAGTCATTGTTCACTATCCCAACACATACATTTCACAAAATCAAGGAATCCATAGTATTTTGTAAATGTAATAAAGAAACCATTATGGAACTCTTGAATATTATTGAAAATATTTTTGTAAAACTCATTACCTTCTATTTTATAACCATTTATATAGGAATATAGAGTAGGATCCATAAGGTGTTTCAAAAATTATTTGAATACCAAACCACCAATCATAACCACATCCGATATGAAATATCCATCTTCCATATTCAAATTAAATGTCTATAAAATATCATATCCGGAAAAACAAACATAAAAGTATGTGGTATTATAATCACCCACCTTAATTAGCTAACCTCTCCACTAATCCCTTTCCTCCATTTATCACTTGAAAATAAGTTATTCAACTTAGACTACTTCCTGAGAAACGCCTCTTGAATCTAATGGTTCTAGTATAAGATCAAATCCTTTTCTAAAATTTCAATATAGTAGGTGACATATTTCACTATGTCCCCATTATCCACAATATTAATATACAATGAAATGATATTCTACCTAAGAATATAAAATTTCCCTTACAATTGGGTCAAATAAATTGCTTTAACCTGCTAATTCTAAGAGTTTAAAAAATTTAAGATAAAACACCCTTCTTTCTTACAAAGATGGGTATACTGAAAAATTATTTTCAATCTCAATAAACTTCCAAGATCCAAAATTATAGTTTCATGTTAAAATAAACATCTATTTTGGTGAATTAATTAACAACCATTAAAAACATTTAGGTATTATATGTTCACCAACCATCTATCAAATGTAAATCCAAAACCTTTCCCCATATTTTATATTATTTCACAACATTAAATAATAAATAGAATATCCTTAATATTCAAGTTGGGTGTCCACAATTTAAGTATTAATGTCTTATATTAAACATTATAAATAAACAAAACCACCATTTATATATAAAGAAAAATATCTGGTGTTAAAATCCTGACAACATACCATGAATAAAGATATTAATCGGATATACATTGTAATAATCTTAAATTGTTAAATACTACATTGGAATTTCCATCATTCCTAATAGAAAGAGAAAAAAGATCACTATACGTAATCTCATTTTTATATCGAGATGGATCCATGATACTATAATTGTTCCTATTAAAATATAAGTTCCACTTTCTTTCATAATTCTTCTTAATCTTAATGACTGGAGATCCCTTACCTCGCTAAATATTATTATAATTCTCAAAAAATCCAATAGAAGAGGGGGAATCAACCCTTTTTCGGGAATACACATTCCCTTCCTAGACATCCCTCTCAAATAAGAGACATGATAGAAATTAGGAGGATACATATCACCCATAAAAATAGATCTATATAATACACAATAGTAAAGAGACTAATCCTCATAAAATTCTATAACCTATAAGATGTCTACAAGAGGAACTACAACCACATTGGGTTACCTACCAATCCAAGTACCAATATTTATAGAATTATCTTTAATGAATCCATTATACAGAAGAATATTCAAGTATAATATAATCTTATAAAAGGATAATATGTTCACGGCCTAAAGAACCTTCCTTATCCAACCCATCTGGGAACCCCCACCCCCCATAAAAGTAGTTTTTTTAAATTAGTCCTCAAACACCACCAATTATTGGGATGATATTGAAGGTGATTGAGATGATCAAGATGTTAACACATAAACCAGATGATAAAGCCTATTAAACTAAGATTAAAACATTTATCCCAATCTTGGGTGAAAATTCAATAAACCCTACACTTGAGAAGAATATGTCTACTACTTTTAGTGAGATTTAGTAAACAAAATTCACCTATTATAATAGTTAAACTAAAGACGGTGGTGTGAAAAAAAAATTACTGATTCCTAGAAATAAAATTCACAAAAAGTCCTCCTCACCAATTTATAACAGGTTCCTCTCTAATATATTCCTTGATATATCCATCTCTGCATAAATACACGATGGAATAGGTTGGAGGAGATCCATTCTTGTATCATTAAAAAAGATATAATTCCTCATGGACTTTTCAATCCCCCTTAGTAATTCCTAATCCTTGAAGGAAATATTACTACCAAGAAGGAGAAGTCACATTGTCTCGATCGGAGTATATTTCCTCTTATGAAATTTGAGTGTCTACGTATCATCTTCGGATCTTTCTTCAACCGGTGATGAAAGATCACAATCAGAGTTAACCAAATGTTAAAAATAAACCCCAAAATCCAATCATATCCAATTTATTCAGAGGTGTGCCATGAGTGGAACATTAAAAAAATTCAATAATTCCAACTCTAATGGACTAAAAACTGGATCACCATTTATACAAACCTAATTCTAAAATCTATGTTGAATCGGAGGAGACTTTAAAGATACATTGAAAATATTTGTCTACATGGATTTTTCTAGGGAATCCATAAATGAAGTTAATTTAGTTATTAAGTCCTTTTATAAAGTATGTTCTTAAGGATCAAGGATTATGGTGTCAAATTAACCATAAAACCAGTCCCTCTTCCCATGGAACATGATGTCGCTGATAATGTATTGGGTGGTAATACCTACTCACTTTAAATGGTAAAAAATTTAAATAAGGATGGGAAATACACACAATGAATAATCTATGAATCCATTCCTAGTACACCACAATATTTTTACATATATCATTTATTAATATATTTAATATATATTTATGTGAGAAACATATACTAAAAAATTATTATTCCTCAAAACTAGAGAATAATATTAATATAATATTAAATTAAAATATAATTTAACTAAGGTTCTAGATATACATAGTGTGTGACAATTTAAGTCTTTTTCTGTGTAGTATAAGGAATAATGGACTAAATTCCCAGATTAGTATATAGAAACACATGTAGGGACCCATAAAAATTATCCTACTATTAAAATGGCAACTAACTACTATGGATGATCACTTTTTATTATAGTCCCATTATCTCAATATCTAATAAATTATATTGGATCACTTGTTTCCTCAAACTGTATTATTTATTTTTTTAGATTTATGAAATAAAATCAATGATAAAACTACCATGAAAATGTAATTATTCAGATAGGTTTATTAAAATCATGGAATTTATTATATTTAATACCATTAAATTGGTATTGAAAATTTATTTGTCGACTTTTTTATTAATTTTATATAACATATGACTCACATAACATATCTTACCCCACCATGAGATTATGCCATCAGAGTTTTCATAAATATATAAAATAATGCGATTAGGGATATAAATTATTAATAATTTAAAGTATGAGGACAAATAAACACATCCTAACATATAAATATCCAATGGAACATATAAAAAGTCTTTTTCATATTGGTGGTTCAGTTCTCATGACCTCATATATTTGAGATTTCCATGTAAAAATTCATGAGAATAAATATCATTGTATTATAATCCTAAACACATGATATCCAAATTTAATTAGTTCCATTTAAAAAAACCATCCATGAAATGAATATATATTTTTGAATATTATCATATAATATGAAGGATCTCATCATATTGGGTACTTCTATGACCTATCAATGTGAAATGTACTATATGTACAATATCACCTAAATTTTACACAAAGTAACACTCATATTGTAATAATATATTTATAAATATTTATGAATTAAAATAAAAAAGTATTTGAAAATAAAAATTAGTTGGTTATAGGGAACTAAATCGAAGATACTCTCTCTTTCACTTGATCCAACGACTAAATACTTTAAAGATTCTATATCTCACTTTATATTTACTATTCTTATAATATAGGTCATTTTAAGATAGGTTTGAAGCATTATCCTCCATGGAAATACATATTATTACAATCTCACCCCTTAGATAAAAGTCCCTCAAGAGTTCATACTTCTGAAATATATTCTTTGTATGTTCATGTAACCATCGATCCTTAGAGAGGTCCACAACTATAGTATTACCAAATACTATGTGAATTAATAATTACTACATGGACCCACATCAATATCCATGAATAATTTATGCTTCTACATTATTTATTTTTCTTTCCAAAAAGATATTATAAACTCAGACTCTACTATAGAATTAATAAACACTAGCATCTTCAAGATCATTCAGCTCATAGCTCCTCCATTAATAAAAAAATGAAAATCTCAATTGTGATTTAATATCAATCTGATCTTTATATAAAATATATTTTGTATATACCCTAATTATTTTCTCTTTGTATCCTCTATTAACCATGGAAATATAATTAGAATGAATTAGATTCTTTATGATTTTATTTATAATATTCCAATGTTATTATTCTTGGTATTCTTTATATCAACCTACTATGATCAGTGAATAATCATAATCGAGTATGTTATCAAGTATAATATGCATGAGAGATCATATCCTTGATACGTAAGGAATCCTAACCATCCTCTATCTCTCTCTTATTGAGTTTGGGGGAAAATTTGTTTTGGAGATATGTATACCATTTGACATTGGAAATAATACCCTATTAGATTGTTCCATACTAAATCTCCTTAAAAACATTCCAATGTGTATACCAAGATTTAATCCATGTAGCCTTTTACATATATCATGAATTATCCTAATACCTTGAATATATTCTATATCACCTAAGTCTTTTATGGATAATCACATGATCAACCATGTCTGAACTGAATTTATGAATGGTATCTTGTTTTTAATTAGTAATATTTCAACAAAATATACTATAAGGAAAATGATTTCACTCCCAATAGACCTTTTATAAAACTGGGGGTATTTTTTTTAAGATGAAATTCCCTTAATGATTCATTAACGTATATATTCTAGGATCTTGTTGTGAGACTCAACCCATAAATGTATCTATTCAAATTTTATACCTTATTAGCATAACATAGAGAGACAAACACTTACAGTTATTCCATATAGATATAGTCCATAAGGTTCCCACAAGGAAAGACAATTTTGAAATAAATTTTAATAATATAATAATAATTTTAAGATACTAAGGAAAGAGGAATTATAATATATTTCCATATCGAAACTGGTGAAAACGTTTTATCATAGTTTATGCATTGATGTTGAATAAGCCCCTTAGAAACCCATAATACCTTAGTTGTACTAACATTACCCCCATGTCCAATTTCTTAATAAATTATTGTTTCCACCCAATACATACTACATCTATTTTAGGATATATAAGGACCCAAACATGGTTCAGATATTTAAAATCCATCTTAAAATTCATCACTCTTTATTATCTTATTAATTTTGGATTAATTATTTATTTTCATAGGATAGTGGTTCAAAATTCTCAAATAATTATTTTCCATCATCCTTGGTAACATGAAAACCATATCCATCTATTTCTATAACCACTCTAGTGATCCTATATAGTACATGAATCTCTAAAATGAACTCTTACATGTGTACCTATGGATATTTTTCCTACTTCCACAATTTTATATCTTGATAATCAACTTCACTATTGTAAATATTTCTCCCACTATCCCTTTTAATGATGTGATCCTTAACAATGAATATGATATGTCATTAAATTATAAAGTTCTTATAAAAGTGGTCATATAGATAATAAAACTCTATTTTCTTATTATATCATATAAATATACCCTTTTCCACTATGTATTGGTTTGTTTCCATGTACATCCTTAAAAAATGCTCTGCATCCCCATATATGTGTATATTACCGAACAAAATTATTCCCATATAGTAACACATATAAAATTTAGTTTTTCACTTTAGACAGAAATAAATTTATTAGGTACATCATTTCTTATAATCTATATTCCCAAAAGGGTAATGGAATGTATTCATGACTCCTCACTAACCTCATTATGCCCAATATAGTGTGGTTCCGTATTTCACTAACACCATCCCACTGTTTTGTATTAAGATGAATAATTTAATTTAGAGTACAATATTCCATTATATATTTAATGAACTCTTAGTTATGATACTCACTACCATAGTCTATGTAGAGATTATTTACCTTTTTACCAAACTGTGTCTCTACTTCCTTATTAAATTTCACAATGGTTTCAAACTTAGGATTCATTAACTAGACGCATACCTATCTACTAAAATAATATGAAAAAGTTAGGAATTATTAGTATCGACAAAAATATTTAACTATAAAAGGTCCAATATTTTCTGTATAAACCAATTAAAGAACCTATATAGCCATTTCACCCATTTCAAAAAATGGTGGTTTGGCCATTTTACCTTGGAAACAAGCATGAAACCTACCATGTGGTTTATATTCAAAAGAATACAAACACCCATATTGAAAAATCTTTTTAAATAACTTAACATTTATATAATTAAGTAGGTAATTCCACAATTGGATGTGGAATGAGTTATATGGACTTGATTCATTATCAACATTCAACACATACCTTTTTATTCGATTATATAAAGATAGTTATTCAAATGGTTCATATAGTAACATTTGTTATATTTATCAAAGTAGAAAATATTATTTCCAAACTTGAATATAAATTCATATATATATATATATAATTCATTGGATATAATATTTTTGATAACACTAGGAGAATTAAGACAATTATTTAAGACTAAAAAAATATCACTATAAAAGTAAGGTGTTATTTTCATATAGTCAGTGAAACTAGTGTAGATTTTTTGATAGATCAATGATCCAAATAACCACTTATAAACTTCATAAATCTACATAGACCTAGTATTTCTAAATAAATGTGATCACCATAAGCTATATCTAATAAAAAAATTGCAATGGAAAAGTTAAATCAGATTAAAATAATTAACAAAAGCTTCAACGTGACTCTTCATTGACGTGTAATTGTACTTATGGTGTCCCTTCATTACACACACATAACATTTTTCATCTTATTCATTATCCTACTTTTGAATATTTCTCATCTTAGTGGGTCAGTGCATAGAATTTTTAAACTTGTATTGATTCTAAGGTATCTTTTTTGTAACCATCCTCTAATTTATTATAAATACTATATGTTTCTCATGCCATAAATCTTTATCTTTATGAAAATTTGGGTAATATGATTTGGGAGTGGATTCTAAATATTCTTCATGTTAAAATTTAAATTAAAACTAAATAATATTATTATTAGTGAGTATATAATGAGTTCCTTTCACAAGTCATTAGGTATATTGAACCCCATGATTCCCAAATGATCAATATAGGCAATCATCTTTACAATATGAGTTTCGGCTGGCACACCTTCTCTTAAATTTCACATGATGTGTACCTTAAAGATATCATACCTCTTTGATCTAGATTTCTCCTGATAAAGGTCACATAGATTAGATAAAATCTTGAATACTTCCATGTTTTCATAAAGCCTTTATAGCTCACTTCACATAGATATCAACTAAATGAACTAGACATCCAATGCATCATTTACATATTTCTGGAATACATCTTATTCCTTCACACTGGTCTACTTAAAAAGATATTCTCTAGAATTGAGGACTCCAACACAATGAAAATTGACTCCTATAATAGTAAAATGCGCAAGATCACGTACCAATCATATAACATTTTACAAATTGGTATATTTTCTTTTATTAAAATAGGTCGCATGGGCATTGTTGAGTTTGTATGATACATTATTTTTCAAAACAAAATAAGCGTTGGTTTTTAATACTTTTTCTTGATAACCAAATATGATGTAGTTAGTATTATTTATTAGTGTCCCACTATTTTATAAAATCCTAATATCATCCACTATTGGATTTAAAATTGGTTTCAATGTGTTTATTCAAGTTTTAAGGATCTATATTTACATTATTATAACCCAGATGAAGTCATGAGTAGTTATCTGAAGGTATTTAGATAGGTGGTTTTTTAAACTACATTAACTCTTAGGTCTATGATATATTTTATGGACTCTAAAATCATGAAATACTAATAATGTATTTCCTCAAAAAAATTTACCATAGTTTCAGAATTCATTATAGAGGAAATAAAAATTGGATTCTAAAGAGGTAATGTAAACATAAAACATTTGTTAATAATACATAATAATGAAAATCTCCCTAATAGAGGTCAAAAAAGTAGTTTGAACTATGGTTTCTTTTTAAATCAAGTAATGTGAAGTTTTACTAGATTAATATTTCCATGAGGTAATTATTATTATGTGTAAATGCTCATTAATTTTTCCTTTTACTTGATTATTAATATTATTCGTCTTTTAGATCATTAATTAACTATATATTAATAAATTATTTTAGTAATATTGGAATTATTTTATTTAATCATGAATAATTGTTAATTTATTCACTTTATGTTATAGATTATAACATTAAATAAACATGAATCTCATTAAAAAAATAATAAAAAGACACTGGAAAAAAATGAAATAAATTTTTATTGATGATTACATTTTATTATTAGTTAAATTATCGAATCGACGATAAACTAACCCCTGATATTAAGGTAATAACTCCTTCAATTGTGCTTATATTTAGTTTATAAATTCCATATTTAACCTATATATATCCATGGTTGGAATCACTTTAGCTCATTCTAGTTCCATCTACACATTCCTGGGAGATACTTCTTTTATATATGTTAACTCACGCATAGGTAAGGGAAGCCAGAGAATGTTGTTACATAAATGAAATCGTAGACACATAGACCCGTACATAATAAGGAGGAGGGGATGATTTTTGGGTCATTATATTAACATAATAATAAAAAACTAATGCAATAATAATTAAATTAAATGAATCCTAACAAATACCTAGATTTTTCAACATCATGGGCAACCACAGAAAAATAGATTTGGAATTTAAAACTAGAACAATACTGTTTTTATCTATTAATTATTAAGATAAAATTACAAAATTAATAAATTAATTAACTTACTATTTATTTATTTATTTTTAAATAATTTTCCATCAAAACATTCATGGAGACTCCAATATTATATAATTATAAATAAATTACTGATTTAATTTTATTTAAAACTAATTAACATACAATTTTTAATGATAAGGAACATGACATGTACCTCTTTGGTCAGTCTTAATTTTTTCAATATTTTAATAGAGAATTTAATAAACGTAGAACAAATTGTTTCTTTATTCTCTATGTGAAAGGTTTGATCATTCACCTGTAATGTGACTACACTCTATATGGATTTTTTTCAATACTTTTTATTTATATAATATATAATCCTACACAGCATGTCATGATATTACACAAAGTTGGTTTTACGAGTCAATACATATAGTCACCACAAAAATTATGACTATAAAATACTTCATTAATATACATAAAGTTCACCACTAAACATTTATAAGAAGTTCCTAGAATGTATGATAAACATACACAATTTTTAGTTTCTTAATTACACATAAAATAATTCATTTAATAATTTAAATCTACATGACCTAATGCAAAGAAAAAGAAGTGTAAATCATGGATAACACAAATAACACATTGTGTATTATAGTTTCATTTTCTGTAGTTATGTTTTAATGTTATAATTAATATATCAAATGTTTAATCAATTCAAAATAGTGATCCAATCACTATTTTAAATCCTTGTGAATTGGTAAGAATTTCACGGTGTGTGTAATGCACTACAAGTTATATCATCCATTATCTGTCTTCTTACAAAACATTCCTAGATAAATTGTGTGTATTCTTTATAAGAATTTATGTGTTTCACATGGTGTTCAATCGATACATGTCTTGTAATCACAATTGTACCATGTTTCTAAGTTGGAAGTAAATATGTGAAATTAAATAAATAAATGTTTCTTACATTGACCATATATATTTTATGATTCCCCTAGGTCTAACCGTGTGGGGTTACATAGTGGGTACCCCAGTTACCCTCCATGTAATCTTAACAATCCACATTATATCTTTTTGTTCAAACCATGTTGTGTAATGAGGGTGCATACTATTATCCCCCATGATCTTATATGTTTTGGGTGCCTCTCCTTTGAGTTTTTTACTATGGGTACATTGTGTGTAATTTTCCCTTACACTTTATACACCCATTTCATTCAAAAAAATCTACAGATCCTTTTGATGAGAAATTTGCAATTTTTTCATTTATTCTTAGCCTCTATTGAATATATATATATATAACTAAATAATCATGTTATACAAACTTTTATATTTAAAATGAATAACTGGAATTGAAAACTAACCAAAAAAGCATATATTTATCAGTAATTAATAAATAACTATAAAATAATTTGTGACAACACAATTGAATGTCAAGGGATAAAATGAAGTGGTTGATCTGATAATAGAAATTATTTTTTATTCATTTTTTCACAATAAATTCTCCAAAAATGATGAAATTGACCATAAAATATTCATAACATGGGTTATTTAACATCTAATTTATAAACGAATATATAAATAATAATCACCATCACATAAAATTCTTTCATCGTTATTGAATATGATGAACATTATTATTATATAATCATTGTAACAAACTATTCAAGGGTATAATCCCTATAGTGGTATCCACACATGAATTTTTTATAATAGAATATCACTTTTGAATATCAATATGCTAGAAAGAAATAAGTATACCACTTTCATTATTCTCTAGGTATCACAATAAGAATCCATTTTAATATAAAAGTATTATATTATATTCTATCCACCTTGATAGGGGTAGTATGATTAATGATATCAATTCTTGAGAGTGTTATTGAGCAATTTCTCTTTAGAATTTATTGAATTCCCTAGAGATAAAATTTTTCAGAAAAATAATCCTTAAATTAGAAATTATATAATTCAAGTTGTATAATTAGGTAACATATTTATTTATTTAAAAACAATACTTAACCATCCACTTAATTATAAGTGAACTCCATGTGAAATAATAATAATAATATTATTATTATTTGTTCCTTGATAAGAACTAAAGTCATTGATATTTATATTTTATTTATTCTAGACCCATAACTCAGCTCATCAATCCCCCCTCTCATTTATTGAACATTGATAATAATTATTTCTTTAAGTAAACAAATATCACTATATTATTCATGCACTAAATATTTATGATAACTAAATAACATGGATAATAATTATTCATTGGAACTTAAGATTAATATTTATTCTATTATTAATTTAAATTATATTTTGATGAAGGATATGGATAATTTCAGTTCATGCCCATATAGGAATCACATTTATTGGAATTTTGTGAACTAGAAAATATTCTGTAATTGGTGTCTACTAACATGTAAAAGAACCCAGGAAAAAATGTGTTAATTTCAAAATGATAAAATCCTCCTATGGATACTAACAATATAATATAACCCATTTTAATCAATATCTTCTCATGTAGGTAGAATCACTTGTGTCATTAAACTATATAATTGATATAACTTTCTTTGATGACATATAAATGAACCCATCAATAAAAATATTGTATTCATGGAATTTTTCTTACAATTCTGTTATGACCAAAGGTGAAGATATATTTACTCTTATTGACTTTCACAGGAAAAATAATTTCTTAGCTTATTTTCTAATGGAATATCATACCTACACATGAATATTTTTCATTACAATTATCATCAATGCTTAAAAGTATGTGATTAAAAATATATATTAATAATAATCACATGTGTAAAAACTAATACACACATACATATATTTATATAGGAATATCAAATGAAAAAATAACATACTGAATTCTTAATGGTGGGTATATTTTCTTATCACCCTCCCCTAAAGATTATCAAGATCTAAAATTATGTGAATAATATCAATGGATTATGATCCTACAGTACATAATATCAAAACATTATATGTGATCCCATCAGATACAGGTTATCTGACCATATTACACATATTTAATAATATTTTTAAATCACTTTATGGTTCTCATCACAGCATAGAACCACTGTGACCTTTCGATCTGATAGTCACTCTAAGGAAAAATATATCTGAGAAGTAGTTTCCCCATCTTATTAAAACATATAAATCTCTTCCATTTTAATAATTTCATGAATAAATGATTCCTCAGTTTTAATTCAAAGTCCCTCATTTAAATACCGTTATACTTTTTTTATACTTTTTTATTCTTGTATAGGATTCTGGATAGCTCACACTTTCTCAATTGTCTCTACAACACATTAGGGGCCTAATGAAGTCCTTTACTTAACTCCATTCAATTAGGTTCATGTAAGAAAAATTTTCAATACAAGACCTAACATTGTTCCATTTTAATAATATTTTAAATATGTTATTGTATGTGAATTGTACTAGATATATATATATTGGTCCAATATTATTTGAATTTCATGTGAACATTACCTCATGATGTCATATGTTGTTTTGATAGTCCATGAATATTTATCATCTATTTCAAGATGGTAATAGGTACTCGATTGTATCTCTATATTCAATGAATTTTAAGTAATCCTTAAAAATTTATATATAAAATGATTTTGAATATTAGATAGAACTGATAGAGTTGTTCCGTTTTGTATCATAGAATCATTGATATAAAGACGTGTAAGATGATAAAGTGGTATATCCTCCCTTTTTGTAAGGAAATGTGTTTACATGGTAATATTATGCATATTTCATCAATATTCTTAAAAATATTTGGATAACCAGTAAAAATTAAATTATTATATTAATCCACTTAAACATTTGTTTGAGGAGATGTTGTATGAATACCATTGAGTGATGTCTCTCAACATTTACTTATTTGTATACCTAGTACCTTGACACATAAATAGAAATTTACCACATCATTTATCCCAAAATATGGGTTATCTTAAATCCTTATACATCTTCGTTATATAAGGTATTATTGGGAAATTTGTGCTATGAGCTTCATCTAACAATTCGTTCTTCAACTCTACTACCAATTGTAGACATAATATATTTACAAACATAAATACGCTATCTACATAGATAAAGTCTATCAATTTACTATATATTATGGATTCAATATTCTTTTCTAGGCCCATTTCATATTTTTTAGACTTTTGTATATTATCTATAAATTTTGGTTATAAAATTAAAATTAAATTGTGTTTATTCTTGATAATTTTCATTTCTAGCTTTACTAAATCCATGAAGATTCGCTCCTTTTATAACCACATTGTTTATAGGTACTAATTTACCACCTTATTCAATCAATTATTATCATTCCAAGTGTGGTATTGACTTGCATATACATATTACTTAATTAGTTCTAGACATCCGCATTTTCTCATGTTGAGTCCTCTCTAGGTTATTATATATTTCAAATTCTTTGAATATAAAAATATGTCACACCTTTCACTATAGAGATAGTGTATTCATATCCTCTAATAAATGATTAAAAATTATAGTTCAAGATCAGGATTTTGAAAGTTTTATCGACTGGTCATTAATTTCCTTGATTCATATGAAAAAAATATATAATGTTTTATATGGACACACTCTATAATAGTTTTGTATGAATTATTATATATAAAATATCCATCCATTATATATGGTGAGGGTAATACTAATTAATTTTTTATTAACTTATTTGTTTCATAAAATATTTCTTTACATTCCACTGACCATGTATCTTTTACTCCTTTAAATGTTAATTTGGTTAATGTATTAGTTAATTAAGTCTTTTTTAAATTAGTAATAGTAACCAGCTAAGACATTGAAACTATGAATCTCAGTAATATTTTATTTATTATGGATGTTATTTAAAATTATTTTTATTTATGTGTTCAATAGATAGTTCATATTAAGAGAAACTATGGCCAAAAAAGGAACTTATTTATTCCAAAATTCAAACAAACTGAAATTTCCATATAGTTCCTTCTGCCATAGAGCCTCAATGAACATAATTAATTTTTCATTCATTATCTTCATTCAACATAGATTATATAAAGTTATCACTATTAAATTCCACAAAAAAATAACTGAGATAATCATTTAATACTCTATCAATCATAATTATAAACAGAGATGGTGAAATTTTTGAACCCAAAAAACAATAATGTTCCCTCATAATTCATATACTTTATATGAAAAATTATCTTTGTTATATCAACCTTATTATATTTTATTTTATTATAATCAAAATATAGATCAATTTTTAAGAAGTATTAATCCCCTTAAAATTGATCAAAGAAATCATCAGTGTGAGGAAAAGGATTCATGTTCATAATATCAAAGTAACTAATTTCCTAAAAGTTAATACATAACCTCATAGTCTCATAAATCTTCTTAATAAATAAGACAAATTCTCCTTAAGTTAAAATAATAGGGAATACAAATCCTTTATCAAAAAAACACTTTTAATTGTTACTTAGAATCTATAAAATCCATTCTATATGGATTTGTATATATATTTTTTCCATTAGGTATAAGTTCAATAGAGAATTAAACATAATTTTCAATTTTATATCATGTAAATTAATCAAGAAATACATTAATGTAATCCCTCAAAATAAATTCATCCTCTACTCTTAGGCTTCATTTATCATTAATAAATTTAGATTCTTTCATAATTTTATTAATATGTGCCAGTTGAGGTGGTTCAAAACATGACTTGACTAATAACATATCTCCCTAAAAAACATGTTATTTTATTCTAGCCTCATAGATAGTAGTATACTTCTCTTTAAAAAAATCATGCATTAAAAATTAAAATCCAACCTATCCAAATGATTATTTCAAAGTTAAACAATTTCAAAACCTTGTTTTCAGTTAATCATCCTTCACTAATTTTAATAGATATAGACCAATATAATATCAATATAACAATACTTATACTATGAGATTATCAAATATTTCCTTCTTTAATGAATTATGGGATGATTCAATGTTCATAGAAAACATTTAAGATATAAAGGAGAACATAAATCCAAAATAAAATAATTTATTAGATTGTTAAGACCCTAACATACAATATATAAATATTATATCTTAATAGATAAATCTTCTTTACATTACATAATGATTGATGTCAGAATAATTTAGGTATAGTGATTTTGGATACATGGCCATGTAAATAACTAGTCCCTAAGTGATATGAATCATCTCCCACTAAGTTCATCATAATTATCACCCTTCATGGAAATATAATTCATATTACCATTCATCATAACCCAGGGAATGTAAACATAAGAAAGGGTAAAATAAAATTCATGTTAATGGATTAATAAGAAAGATATAAACATATCATGAGAATAAGGGTACGAGAGTATAAAAATAACATTTTAAAACCATAACATGCAAATCATATATCCTAATCTTGAGTCATTGTATAAATCATATATGTTCATAATAAATGAAACATAATGGAATCAAATAACATGATCCATGAGAACATAACATTGTTATAAAACATAAATTTGTGGCATAAACACAAGATTTTAACATTGTGGACATAAATAAATTGAAATAGGTTCACTCATTAAGTTAAGGATATGAAATAAGGTCCACACATTATTTTCTGGACATGAAACTAGGTTCATGAATAATATTATGGTTATGAAATTCATGTACATTCATAACATTGTAAACCTATAATCAGGGTTCCGTATAAAATTATAAAGGTGTAATTAGGTTCATACATTACATTGTGGACATGTAATTAGGTAAATTCATAACATATTTACTCATTAGTTATCCTATGTACCCAATTCTTTGGAGATAGATATAGGTCACACTGATCACATAATGATAATACTACATTTGTATGAGATAATATTATAAAACATTCATCATATAAGAACCCATGAAAAAATGTGTTTGATAAACATTTCATCATAACATAACCTATAGAAAAAATTGGTTTCATAATAATATCATCATTTCATCAAATCACAACCCTTGAAAAAATAAGTGGGTTTCATAATAATTTTATCATAATGTAAAATATATAAGAGAAATGGGTTTTATGAAAACATTTTTATCATAAAAATAAAACATCATGATAAAGAATAAGAATGGTATCTATGTATCAAATACCCGATAAAGGATCTGTTACCTAAAAGGCTGTCATAATTGATTTAGATTGATTTTGAAAGTTCAACAGGAACATTTCGTGACAAAAATATACATTCATATTTAAAGAAAACTTTTTAAAACAATAAAAAATTAGGAAATCCATTTCTTGAAAAATAACCTTAGATACTTATAATAAAAGATTTAAAAGTTAATTCAATCATTTTTTAAAAAGAATATCATTTTTATTTCAGAAAAAACATTAAAAATTTGATAAAATATTTTGAGATAATTCTCTTTGAAAATAAACTTTAAAACATATAAATTAATCATTAAAATATTAAGTAATTATTATGGAAGAAAATATTTTCCACACAGGTACACTTTAAAAAATGATTCCTTTCACATTTTAATTAAAATACAAAATAGAGTGGTTTTGAAAATTTCATGAAGATTTTATTCAAAACATTTCATAAAAAATGGGTAAAAATTTAAATTAATAAATCATTTTTTAATATAAAAAACATTTTTGAAAACATTTTTATTAATCGTGGTTTTTGAATAAAAAAGGTTTTCAATTGAATGGATAAATAAAGATAAATATTCATAAAAATGTTATTTTGAACTATTGAGTGCGTAAAGAGAGGAAAATTAAGGCAAAACATGTATTATAATGACATAACCATATGAGAATAAAATTCATTATTTTAATTAGATATGGAACATATTATTACTTTATTGGAAACATATTCATAAATAATCCCAATAAACGATGATATTCTATCTTAAAATCTTTACCACTTATGTGTCCTTTGAATCGTAAGACACATTAAAGAGTAACATGAAAATAAAATTAAAAAAAATCAAGAATATAAATATATTAGTTAAATAAAATTTCATATGGGTATTATATACACCTCATAAGTGAATATATGTTCATATCACGATATATGTCTCACATAAATAAAATTAATACAAAAATGTCTTATAGATTTTGTAAACTTAGAACCCTAAACCACATGAAATAATCATACTCAAATGGATATATAAATACCATTACTTTTAGGGGTAATAATCACAAAATATTTTCATGGAATGTATACCCACAACAAAAAATAAATCATTTGTTAATATAGCATGTGTCTCACATATGTAAAAAGTGAGATAGAAATCCCTTACCATATTTCTCAAATTATTTTAGACACAATAAAAAATAATTGATAATAAATATGAGACTATTTTATATATATTACACAACCATAAAAATATGTATCATAAAAATATTTTTTACTTTTGACATTTTATTACCTATTTACTAAAAATTAAATGTTAAATCCACGTTTTAGGTAATAATTGCTTTGTTTTTCATATATATTTCGATTTTGTACTTTCAGCCCACATACATTTATCATCGTTAGATCATATTTATAATTTAAAACATGATATAAATATATTATTTATTATTTATTTATTTATTTATATTAATGAGTAAAAGTTACATATATAAAATAAAATACACTTTTAATGTAGACTATAGGTCGTACACATGTATAAATGATGTTTCCATTTTATCTCTGAATGAAATGAAATAAGGTTAAAAAATATATTACCAATATAGAATCATTTTTATGTAATATATATCACATATATTCATTAATTTTATCCTAAATACCTTAAATGCAATGCGTTTGTGAAAATGAATCACACTACCTCACAAGACAGTACACCTCAACACACACGAATGATGTTATTGTATCCCCACGTAATGTAGTATAAGGAGGTTTTGGTAATATCATAGATCCATATGTATATTTATGTTAAAAATATCATTTTTAAACATTATATCCATCATCATACCCACCCATGAGATGTATTGATGGAAAAAAGCCACATTAATTCCCAGGGTTTTAGCTAATCGTACACACGAGTGACGTAAT
This sequence comes from Viscum album, assembly GCA_963277665.1. Taxonomy (NCBI): domain Eukaryota; kingdom Viridiplantae; phylum Streptophyta; class Magnoliopsida; order Santalales; family Viscaceae; genus Viscum; species Viscum album. The sequence continues at coordinate 1,445,950,251 of OY728142.1, read as the reverse complement.
CGTTTTACATTTTAGGGAAGAGGAGATTTATTAGCCCAGTACCATAATATAATTACATCTCGGTATATATATATTATACTTATTATATTATATTATGATGGTTTAATATGATTTTAAAATGATGGAGGAAGAAATAAAATAAAACGCTTGAATAGGGATATTACCTATTCATCAGACAACTTCTTTTGGTTTTCACCAAAAGCCAGACTAAGAAGGATTTATTACCACAATTGGTATTCTAATATGATAGGTGGTAATTAAGGAAGAAATTCGGTTAGATATTGTATGAAATAATATTTTTTGAACTGTTAATAGGATAGGAGATTGTAAGCCTTTTATAACTGAGGTGAGTGGTGCACTTGTAACTTTTAAAATGAAAAAGGTGTACCCACATTTCAATCATTCAAAAAGGATCCCAATGTGGATATTTTTTAACCTTATATGTCATAATGTGAAAATTCTATATAAAAATTATCTTTTATAAGTTTCTAGGTCGTTTTACTTCTTGTCGTTTTACTTTAAGAACCACTAAACACATTTTCAACTTAATCGCAATAATTAATTTTTACTTGTTTTACTATTAGTAATGATAAAAAAAATAAGTTGGAGTAATTATAAAATATAAATTATACTTATTCAAAATATTTAATCCATTTTCAGAAATTATATTCATAAAAATGTGAAATTTTAATTCGAAATTAATCCTACAGACGCGATAAAAAATCGGGTTTCCAAAGAAAAATGTTTCGAAATATTAAGATGTAATATAAAAAAATCAAAAATAATTTAATTACAATGGCCTAAAATGGTCTAATAGATACTTATATGAACTAATATAACGTTTAAAACTATATTAATATATATATTTTTTGTTTTAAAAATTCTTTAGTATAAATAAATATTCATAATAAAAACAAGTATTTTTACCATTCATCGAAAAATAGATCTCCTCGGAACATTATCAAAAAATCATCATATTATAATTTTTAATTGATGATTTAAAAATGAATTTAATTTTATAAACTAATTTTTCAAAAAATAAGAAAAATTAAAATTAAATTTTTTTCACAAAATGAAACCAAACTTCTTTTCTGATAAATACATTTTTTATGAGTAAAGATAGATTTATTCTTATCCCATTCCTAGAAAAAAAATATATGAATGTAATTTTTTTAATATAATAAATAAATTTCATAAAAATCATTCATAAAAATTTATGTATGAAATTTATTGATATAAAACACATTTTTGGGCATTAAAAATGTTTCTGAGAAAAGGAGTTTTTTATTTTTCTAAAGGTTTTTAATTTAAATTTCTAAATAATTGGAATCAAAAGAATTCATTTTATATATATGTTTAATATATATATTTCTATAATTTATTTAATCCTACTTATACCTTCCATTCCAATTCCTAAGAGATATATAACCAATAAAATAATAATGTTTTAAAATTATGTCGTGCCTCATTTATACCGGATGTTGCATGAAATGAAATATAAACATGGTGTCATGTAAAACGTAATATAAATTTAGTATTTCATTTAAATAATTCTATAAAAAATAAATTTATTTAATGAAAATTCAAAAAATATTGGGGTGTTACATTCTTCTCCCATTAAATTAATTTTATCCTCAAAATTCATCACTTTGGTATAAAAAATTGTGGATAAATTTGTCTTATTAAATTCTCAAGCTACCTCATAGATTCCTAAAATTAGTGGTCTCACCACAATAAATTTTTCATGTTAGTGGTGTTTTTTCCAAGAACTCTATTTGTACAATCCAAAACCTACACTGATTGTTACACATAAGAAAGATCATGCTCCAATAGTAAAACCTATGAGTTCAGTATGTGTGCTGGATTTTGTATATAATTACATAGAATATGTACATGGAAAATATCAAAAACTGGAGATATTTTTGGTGTAATCAATAATATATAAGCTATAGTCCTGATAAAATCATGAATATCAAAGGGAACCATATACATAGAGAATAGTTTTCCATTATTTATTCCATGAAGACATCTATAGAAACCCATTATATCCAACATAAAATTCGAGATCATGTTAATGATTATCATCATAAAAATTATGTTAAAATTGGTATTACTTTAAGGAATTATTAATGGATCAATCCTTTTCGTAAATTTCGACAATTATCTCAGGTCCCAATCTCTTTCTTTCTTCAAATAAATTTTAGTAAGTTAGAGTTATATAGTTTTTTCCATAAACTGCTCCATAAGGAGTCATCTGAATACTCAGGTGAAAGATATTATTGTAATAAAACCCAAATATTGGAAGGTTTTGAACCTTTTAAATCCATATAATAACATATAATCATATCCTTTAGGGTTTTAATTGTTTCCTCGTGATCACCATCTGTCTAAGGATGATACACAGTGATAAAAATGAATTCTATATCAATAGCTTGTTGAATACTTCACCAAAATGTTAAGTTAAACATCAGATCCTAATTAGTGACAATAATTGTGGTACTCCATGAAACTTTACCACATATTTAATTAATATTTTGGTAGGTTTATCTAGAGATAATTCTTCTCTAAGAATAATGAAGTGTGGTGACTATATAAGTTGGTCAACTAAATACCATAATTACATCAATAATAAATATAAGATAAACCCTAAGGGGTACATGTACCTTTAATCATATCTCCACAAAGTGTAAATAAATTACTCCTCAATGAAAATTATTACTAAACTATATACAAAATCATAGGTTTGTATTTCCATAAATGTCACAAAAATACCCTTAATATTGAAAAAGTACCATCATATAAAAACTAAAAAAGAATATTCAATGAATTTGAAAAAATGATTAATCCTAAACTCAAAAACACGTAACAATATCCATAACTCTAAATTTTATCATAAATGGAGACATAAACACTTAAAAAATTTAATTCATAATTTATTTCACATATAACATCTTATCTTAGACAAAAGAATTTTCATTGGATGCTTGGGTTTATCCTTATATCGATAGAATATCAAATGTGATTTTATTATTCCAAAATCCTTGAATAATAGGATAATCACATGAAATTTCAGTAAATAATGAACAATAATATTTTCATAGGCTTCATTCACACAAAATTAAATATTCAACTTTTAAAAAAGGAGGGGAGGATAATTTTTTACTAAATATCATGATTCACTTCATCCATTTTGATTGCATAAAATTTACCTTTTTTCCTTTGTATTTAGATTTTATTGTGTCTTATAATACACATTATCCCTTGGATTAGGGAATTTATTTTCATAGTTCGCAAACATCAGGAACTTAAAACACTGAAGTGTGTGTGGTGTATTGTTTTTTGATCTCTCTTCATTATTTTCATTGACTGGACTCCTCACATCAATTCCATATTCTATTTTTCTATGTTTAGGCTTCTCGCCGTTATAAAACCCTTTTATTCCTTTTATTAATTTACCTGAGTGCTTCTTCAAACATTTTTTGTAGGTAGTTGACAAAAATTTCTTTCCACCATGTGATTTATTTGAGTTCCCACAAGACTCTATTTTAAATTTATTATCAAAATGAAGGTAATGGCCAGAATCTCAAATTTCCATTTCTAGCTTCAATGCACATCGAATGGCTTTTTTATAGCTACTAAATTCTCTTACAACCAATGTATTTATAAGACATTGTCTTAATAAACTAAATAATATATTATTTATTCTTTCTAATATTATGATTAAACTATATGAGTATCTTGCATGTATTTTTAATTAGATTCGATGGAACCAATACATTCATAATTCTTCTATTTGAGCTTGATAAATTATTTCTTCATCCTTGTTCATATTATAGTAGGAATGTTTTTACTAACAAATAACCTCATAAACTCAACCCATTAAATTTATTCAACTACCTAATCATTAATTCAATTCTTAATAGGGTTACACAATAGATATACATTGAATTCCTAATGATAGAAAACCAAACTAACATTGTCATGATTTGAACACAGATTAATGGAAAATATATTTTAAGTGGTACTAATCCAATGCTCCATGAATAGTGGATTAGTAGATACACTAAAATATGGTGGATGTTTCCTTATAAAAGACTCAATAGAACAATTCTCCCTTTTTTACTCATTTGGAAGTTTAGTATGGTTCAGATCTTGAGAAATTTGTATGATATTTGAAATGAGGCATTTTATTATAGATCCCAAAACATTTGGTTTATATGGAGGAATATCACAAAGTTGTTCATTGAATTCAATATTAACACAGTTCCCCAGGGTTTCATCCACTGATTAAAACCCTAAATCAATGTTTAATAAGAAATAATCATAGTGGAAGACCTTATTGATGCGGATAATACATTTATAGGACGTCTAAATCATAAGACCTTCTTTTCAATATGTGAAACCATAGGCTTGACCTAGGTCAATCATTTTCATTATTGAAATCCTTCATGATGGTTCATAATGAGTTTTCTAATTTCAAAAACATATCCCAAGTAGTGTAAACCCTAGTTTATAGAATGGCCCATGGTCTTGCACCACATGGTGATCGAGTCCATATCAATGCCCCCTTTAGAAAAGTTATTACCCCAAGGAACCTATGTTATGTATCCACATCCACTTATAGTATCCAAAACGGAAATAATCTCATAGAAACCACAATCTTAACCCTTTACAAATAGTCCATTAAATTTTTCTATATTTGACACATCCGTAGACTTATCCTTAAACCTACCACTATATATACATATATATATATCCTTATAAATATTCATTGGGATCTTCCTAATGTTTTCTCATCCTTGTTTCCAATGGTTAAATAAAACATACTCTAAACCCACTATAAAGCCCCAAAATTATCATATATAAATATTAAATATTAATATATGAATTTTCATTACATAAAATAATGATCCACACCAAAATTTTCTAGGTCTAGTGCCTATTGAAACTTGTACACATTTACAAGAGGTCCATAATTGAGAGAGATCATCTCCCACTAAGTTATTCATAACTATCACCCTTCTTTGACATATCTTACATAATACCTTTCTTTATAACTTTGGGAAAAAATATAAGTAATTGTGAGATCAAATTATCATTAATGGTAATAAAAGTACATATCAACATATTTTGAGCATAAGGATATGAGAGAATGATAATAAAATTTGAAAAACATAGCATTCAAGTCATATATCATAAAATAATATCATGGAATAGGTCTTGGCAGTTCAAAACACATGAATCATAATGGAATCAAATAACATGAGACATTAGAACATAAAATTTTCATATTTAATAAATTTTTGGTATAAAAATAAGATTATAACATTCTGAACATGTATAAACAGAAACATGTTCACTCATTAAGTTAAGGATATTAAATCAGGCCCCCAAAAAAATATATTGACATGAAGTTAGGTCTATGCATAACCTTATGGATAATAAATATATATCCACACATAACATTGTGAACATGTAATCTAGTTTATGCATAAGATTATGAACATGTAATAAGGTTCCCACATAAAATTATAAACATGTAATCAGGTTCATTCATAACATATATACTCATGAGTTATCCATATATAATAAATTAATTAGAGATAGATTTAGATCAAACCTATTAAATAATAATAATTACACACATGTGTGCCAAAAAATCATAAATTATTCATCATATCAAAAACAATTAAAATAAATGGGTTTCTTAATCATTTAATTATAACACAACATGTGGAAATGAAATAAGATTCATAATAAAATCATATTTTCATTGAAGAAAAATTTATGTAAAAATAAGTGGGTTTCATATTATTTTTATCATAATATAACCCATGGAAGAGAAACAAGTTTCAAAAAATAACTTTTCATCATCGACATAAATCAACCATTGAACAACTAGAATAGAATCCTGGGATAATATCCCTAGTAAAGCATAGGTAACATGAAAGGATTCATCTTAGAAGGAAAATTATTGTGAAAGTTTACTTGGAATGCCTCTTGTGGAAAATATCTCCTATACATTATAAGAATATTTTTAAAACAAATAAAATAAAAATAGTTTTTGTTTCAAATAACCATGGAAACTTATAATGGAACCTTTAAATATGATTTAAAATATTTCCTAAGGAAAATATATTTTCTATTTAAAAAATAATGTTTCAAAATAAAATATGATAAAACCTTTTTGAAATCATTTTCTTTGAAAATAAACTTTGAGACATATAAGATAATCCTTAATACATTGAGTTGTCATGATGGTGGAAAATATTATTACTTTTATTCATAATAAACCATTATTTCATTAATGTTTTAGGTAAAATGTAAATAAATATTTTATTTGTGAAAAATGATATAAATATTCCATTAAAAATTAGAAATTAAAACCTGTAAAAAAATTATTATATCATAATTTGTATATTGTTAAAAATATTGCTGAAAATATTTTTATTAAAAATAGTTATGGAATAAAAAATGAGTTCGACTGAAGAGAGACTAAAGGCCAACTTTTTTTAAAATCATTCATTTCAACTTCTGAGAACATAAAGAGAGGAAAATTAAAGGAAAAATGTATTCTCATAAAATACCTTAGCAGTAGAATAGTCGTGAGTTTCATGGGAGAGGTATAATAATATTGATTCACCATAAACATAATCATAAACAATCATGATAAACAATGAGATTGTGTCCTAAAACCCTTATAACTTTGGTAAATTTTTAATGATAATCCCAATTAAATCATAACATAAAATGAAAATATAAATATAATATATATAGGTATATTTAGAATTTAAAATTTCAAAGGGTTAGTATTTTATCTTCATTATTGAATATATGTTGATATAAACAGTTAGTTCTCGAAGAAGGAAAATTGAGACAAAAATTCCTTATCGCTTTGGTACCTTTTGAACCATAAACCCCATGAAATTAGGATAATCAAATGTATATGAAAATCACAATAATTTTTAGGATAAGAATCATAAAATTCATTTATGGGTATTATATATACCAAAAAAATAAATAGGGGCTGAATATGGAATGTGTCTCATAGATGTAAAATGTGAGGTAGAGATCCCATACTTTAAGTCTCAATCACCATTGTATATTTTTGATCCTCATGTTTAGTAAATATTGTATTATTATAAATCTGTTTCAGAAACATACATAGACATATATATATATATTCATCATACCATATATGTTTTACATATTTCCTTTTATTGGCTGTTTATTTACAATTCAATGTTAAAGTCATGTTTCAGGTAATAACTCGTTTGTTTTTTAGTATGTTCTCATTTTTTATATTCGGTCCTCATATTTGATAATGTTTAAATCATATAAATATTTCCAAAAATTATATAAATATAATAAATATTTATTACAAATGTATTTATAGTAATCAATAAAATTTATATATATAATGAAATACACCATTTAGGGAGAATGTAGTCTCTATGTACGCATAAAAATTGTTTCCATTTTCATGACGGATTAAATAAAATAGATATATATATAATATATTACAATTAAAGAATAATTTTATTTCATATATATCACATAAATTCATTAAAGTTTTACAAATTACCTTCCATGCAAAGTGTTAGGGAAAAACGAATTGTGTTTCCTAATGAGGTTGTAGTTCGCAGTACGTACGAACGACATTATCATATCCCCTATGGAATTTAATTTCAGAATTTATATGTGATATCACAATTAAGTAAGTATATTTATATTATAAATACCATTTATAAAAAATATATTCATCATAATACTCAACTGTGAGAGGTTTTTATGGAAAACGTGTTACATCGGTATGTGATGTGGTAGTCATCTATACACAAAAGCGATGCTATCATTTCCATTTTGAGGGAAGAGGAGATGAATGTAAGAAATTAACATCATATAATAATATATATATATATATAGAATATTCATTTTTTCTATATTATAATGGTTTAATAACATATGAAGGAGGTGGATGATGAAGTAAAATAAAATTCTCGGTTAGGGATGTTACCTTGTTTTCAGAAAAATTCATTTGGGGTTCACCAGAAGCCTTCCAAGGTTATATTTTTGAAAAAATATAATTCATAAAATAGATATAATATTATTAAGGAAGATGTTTTTATTTATTTTATGAACCAAATTCTTTAATAAGGGTTAATAAGAAAAGATAGTGGTAACCTTTTATAAGTGAGGTGAGTGACACACATGTGATTTTTCAAAATAAAATGGTGTCACCAAATTTTTAACATGAAACAAGGATAAAAAATAAGATATTAAAAAACATTATATGTGATAATGTAAAAATATGTCAAAAAAGTTGGTGTTTTATGATAATATTTTTCATTTAACCCTTATTATTTCAGTTTAAGTCCTCATAAACCCATTTTCACATTAACCATGGTAATTAATTATTACTCCATTTATTATTTATAGTGGTAAAATTTTAAATGAAATTATTCTAAAATATAAATTATTATGATTCCCAATATGTAATCATTTTTCAAAAATCCATTCACAGAAGTGTAGATTTTTTATTTAAAATTATTCTCACAGATGCGACGAAAAAGCAGTTTTTCCTAGAGAAAATCTTCAAATGATTAAAAAGGTTTTATCAAAATTAAATAATAAAATTGATACCAATTACCTGAATTAGTTTAATAGATATATTATGGACTTAATATTACTTTTAAAATCATCTTAAAAAGATTTTTTATTTTTTTAAATTCTTTAAAAAGAATAAAAACTCTTCATAAAAACCATAATTTTCATTATTTCTAAATTTTTTTATTTTTTAGAAAATTATAAAAACATCACCCTAATATAATTTCAACATTATGATTTCAAAAATGAATTTTATTTTTTCAAATAAATTTTCTAAAATTAGAACATAAAATTTTAATATATTTGAGAATATATGAAAAAACTTCTTTTCAAAAAAATATTATTTTAAGAATATAATTAGATTTACACTTATCTCATGCTTTGAAAACACATAATTTGAATTTGAAAAATTTTAGTGAATATATAAAATATAAATTTTAATAAAACAATTAACTAAAAAATATATAATTAGTTTGTTAAGAGAAATGAGTTTTTTTTTCATAAAAATAGTTTTCCAAATAATATCTCTTTTATTGTAAAATGGTTATTATATTACTTTTATAAATATTTTGTTACAAAAGAATTTATTTTATATTTATAGTTATGAAACATATATTTTCATAACTTATTTTATCTTATTCATAATCATCATTCCAATAGAAAATTAATAACTATCATACTAAATAATAATATTTTAATCGAATGTCATGTCTTGTTTAAACTCGGTGTTGAATCTAACGAAAAATAAACTCAGTGTTGAGTGTAAAGTAAGAAATCAAAAAACAGTAAATTTATTTGAAAAAAAATCACAAAATCTCATGTTTTTTTACATATAAAACATTTATTCTATTATTAAAATACCTATTAGAAAGTCATTTTTGGCATCAACATATACTATTTATGTTTAATAAGCATGAACTTGATCCCATGGCCTCTTTTAGGGTATATTACCTTGAAGATTAGGAAATTTATTTAAATAATTTCTTAAATAATTATAATTTATGAATTTTAAATTAATGAATTATACCTTTACCTTTCACTCTTGATATTTATGGAATTTATCTCAATTGGTAAGAAATCTTCTAGGCCTTTCAAGAATACAATTGGGTGTTTCTTTCCAAAATTATTACATTTTAAAAAAATTCCTTATTATTAGAAAATTTTATTTCAACATGGTGTTTTTTCTCCTCCTTATTCTATTTTTTCATTTGAATATATAAGACTTAGAGAACTCATTCTATTTTCTGAACATGGTTTTCAATATCTCATCGTTTGAGAAAAAAACAATTATGAGGATAATGGACTTCTACGAATTGGATTGAATCCATAATAAAATTATTTAATATTTATTTTAGAATTATCTATATAATATGTGATATTTTATTGTGAATATGTAAATATATCATCATATATAGAAACAAATTTCACTTCTTTTTCTCTTTAATTTACAAATTAACATTCCATATCATTTCATTAGACATGATAAATATATTTTGAAATTATATAAAAATAAAACACTTCAATTCCATTAAATTTAATGAGTAACTAATCAATTTTTTTAAATATAAATATTATAAATATAGAATATAAACATAAATGATTTAATTTAATGTTTTGAAAATCTAGGTGAATATCTAATAATCCTCTAAGAAACTACAAGATATTCAAATTTGAATGAAAATTATCCGTATAAAATGAAATGATAATGAAATAATGGTGTAAAGTTACTTAATGTTACATTGATATCAATAGGAAGTAGTCATTGAATAAAATAATTTTAAATGGAATTAGAACAAACAAAATATATTAAATCACATCTAAATAATGAAAATTTCTTTTATATATTTGATAGTCATTATGGATATATCATTTTGTTTAGAAAGTATTCATTTCAAATTTGGATTGATGAATAAAAGAGAACTTATATAAAAAAAAGTTTATTCTTATTAGGATAGGATATAGGTTTCACAAACATCATCACTTTCATCCTTAGAAAAATACAACATGATAAAAATAGTAAATACTTAACAGAAACAATACATGGAATGCATAGGTAGTTGGGAGATAATGGTTTTGACTATTGTAATACATAGTTATTATAACTACTTATAAAGGTTGTATAATGAGGGGGAACATAGTTTAATAATTTTTAACAAAATGATGAATTTATAAAAATGAAGTATATTAAAATTTCACATTTAAATGAAAATAAATTGGAAACTATTACACAAGTATGTAAATAGATGAGATTGGGAACAATTACCATTAAAATTAGATTCTTTATAATTTTAAAACAAAACCTTATAATATTTAATATTACTTAGAGGGACTCTTAGGTGAGAAAATGTGAGGATAACCATTCTAACCAATTTTTGAGTGAAGAGAAATGGGTGTATGGGTGGTTATTGATAATAAATAAGGGGGACATGTTTATTAATTTCTAAACATAGGCTTTTTAAAATATTGGTAAATTAATGACCATTGGAATAACCATGGTTTAAGATCATGTATTTTGACATTTAGAACATTTTTTTAACATTTTTATTTTGTAAGAAAGAAAAAGATTATTTTATGATAAATTTTCCGTGGAAATATTATTTTTCACAAAATATTGGTTTTAAAACCATTATTTCTATTTTTTATGTTTGATATTTATTTATAGTTTTTTAAATTCATTAACATATATTATATTAATAAAAAAATTAATCATGAATTTACTTATATTATTTATTAAATCATTTTTACATCATAATTAGATCATAATGATTCACATATATATTTAATATGTTTTATTTTTTACTAAATTTTTTTTCTCTCATATAAAATTATGAAATATTCAGTGTTAGCTAATTTTGATGATATAATTCTAAATTTAATGTTCTTATTATGGAAATAAAATTATATATATAAGAATTTATTTTTTATATATAAATTCTAGTGTCTTTAAAAATCATTCATTTGGAACAAAATATATTTTTAAAAAATCCTTTAGTAAATCATATTTTTATTATAAGATATATAAATGTATTTATATTTATTTTAGTTGATTAATAATAAATATTTAATAAATATTAAATATTTTATTAACAAATGATTTTATTTATTTTATTTTTAACTTACACGAATAGCTGATGCATTGATATTTCAAAGGTCTAATTTCCACTAGTCATATTCTTATTGTAAGATAAAAACGATCATATTACCCCTTGTATATACACTTCATTGTAACAAAAAAAAAGTAAGAGACCATGTTTTCATATGATTTATATATCCTTTTTATTTTAGTTTAAATTCTTAGTGACAATCTAATGTGTGTACCCTTTGATGTCATGGTTGTTTTGGGGGTGTTTGGGGCTTGTTTGGGGCCCGAAACCCATGTTTTGGGAGAAAATAACATGGTGCACGGTTAGTAGAAACCTTGTCTAGTAAGAGTCATGGTTACTTATAACCATGTGAGGGTGGAACATGGGATACTATAGGCATAACATTTAGATAAATATTGTGATTTGGTTTGAACAATCATGCAGGAATGCTTGTCATTTTTAAATAGTGACTCAGACATGGTTTGCACATGGTTATCCAAACCATGCATAAAAACTATTTGGGGGATACCTTTTCCTATAGAAATGGTTTCATGGTTGGAGAATGTTTTGGAAAACCATGAGGCCGAACCGTGCAACCCAGTAAATTAAGTAAATTTACAGAAACCCAAATTAAAATATTATTTCTAACCTAGTATTCTATTTTCCACTACATTGGATATCAACTCCATGGGAGTGGTCTTCTGAGCCTTTGGGAGGGTTTTTAATCTTATTCACCTATCTATAAATGAATTTGAGCATTGAACATCTAATTAGATATGCCTCACTATTATGTTGATTCATTTTGTGTCTTTCCTTTTTCTTCTTGGTAACAGTTTCACTATTTAGGTGCAAGCTAATATGCCCTAATTTCAGGTTCTTTGACTGTTCCATTATTTTCCTCTAATATAAGATTAATAAGGAGCTAATATTGGACAAGGCCTCTATTGATGACCTATAACTGGTGTTCTATACATTTCCAATTTTTTGGGTGCATTGTAGAGCTTGTTGTCATCGTCCTGCCCATTGGACTTTTGGTTGTGGCCAAAAATTTTAATTGGTTAATTGAATTAATTGAAATGGAACTTAATAGGGATTCTCATAGTTCCCTTGAGATGATTTAGTGTTTATTTACCCATTAAATTTCAACCATGTGGTGTTTCATGTAATTTCCCTCTTTCCATTGACCTTTGTTTAACCACCCCATGGGTGTGTTTTAGGATTTCCTAGTTAGAGGAAGCCCAATTATAATTAAATATAATTATATTGATTGATATGAGATGCTTTTCTTCTCATGACACATGTTAACATGATTTTCCATATTTAATTTATCAAAGTAGTTATATGGGTTTTTTTAAATAAGTGGGTATACTAATTGATCAAATTTCAATGTGAATGGTTGAATGAGTGTGTATACTCATTGGTTGAATTGAATGTGAGTTAATGTATGGATAGTGAATGTGAAATGAAATGGTAGTGGATTCCATGGCTGGCATGAAAAGGGTCTTTATTATAATTATATTCCATGGTCACTTCACCCATCGATCATGTGTTATAGTCGATGATTCTACGGACCTCTATGCTACTTGGATATTAATTTTGTCAGATTCCATGGGTATTTCCAACCCTTGGATCTAGATTCCTAGAATCTATTTATACATGCTCTGTTGATATGATCCATAGACTCCACTAGTGTTGTTACCATGTTTCCATAAGGATAATCCTGGGAATCTATGAGGATTCCTTGGTATTCTATACCTTGGATCCACCACAAAGGGTTTTAAAACATTTTTTATATGGAACTTCCATGGGATTTCAACCAGATATGGTTATACAGTGCAGTTTTTGTGTACATGGAAATTCTGGTTATATGTAAAGTCTATTGTTGAGATGTTATGTATGGATGTATGGTTAGGTTGTGGTATTTGACTTAACGATTTTTGTAGCCTTATTATTATAGGAGCATGTCCTTCTTTTTCAAGGAGCCCCATGGGGCTATATCGGATCACTTTCTTAGTAGTAGATGTGCCATGGGAACTTTACATTCACTTACTAGTTAACTACTTTACTTTACCTACTGATGTATCATATTTTTCATAGCCTATAATGTTATAGATATTTGGGTGGTTAACTACAGGGATTGTTTCCCATACCCTATTTGGGTTGTCATTGGGTACCAAAACATACTTTTTGGATACATGTATAGACTGGGGCATGTGACCTTAGTTAAATGATTTATTTTGTGCCATGATTCGGAGTAGGGGAGCATGAGGCCGAGATAAGTCCGATGATGTTATTCATAGATAAAACTTGTGGGTATTTTTTGTATTTTGATCCTTGTATTTTATTTTTCTATTATATACCTATTTTGGCTGTTTTGTAGACTTTTGAAATATACTATCATCATACGTATATAAGATCACTTCTAGATTTTTTTATATTTCAGTATTATTTATTCATCTACTATTTGGTTCTTATATATGATTCCTATATTGATTATTATTGATAATTTGTTTTGTTTCACTCTTGTAATGAGGGAATAGTCTCCCTACAGACACACCCTAGAACCTCTTTTCTATTCAACAACCTCTGTCATTCACGGAGATGATATTTAGGCCTTGGAGAAAACCAAAATGAAGGAAAAATTGAGTTTAATCTGGGTTCATAATATTACAATGAGTAATCAGAGGGCCTTTCTTTTTTGGTTTATTATTCATCAAAAATATACATGGATAAGAATGAATTGGAATTTTGTAATGAGTTGTGTCTGGGAATAGTTAAACAATGTACAAGAAAAGGTCAAATTTGCTTGAATGAAAGGGTTAATTCCTAGAGTTTGGATAATATAGATGATTTGATTCCCCCATTGGATGATATATTTTAATTTTGATACTATTATTTATATTATTTTCGGGTTTATTTTGTTCCATCCTTTAGAGATGAGGGTATTCCATCTCATGCATCATTTTAGGGACTTGTTATAAATTACATGCCATGAATTATGTCATTCTATATTGGATTTATTGCATGTTTCCATGAGGTTCTGATAGGTTCCCTAATAGTTATTCCTATTATTGTGATAGAATACTATGTAGGGAATTTATAAATATAGTTCGCACTCCGAGTGTCTCCCATATTATAAGAACTGTTTTCTTGATTTTTCTATTGTAGACACCCAGAGTAGCCAATTGTGTCATGTTTAGTCATATGTATTAGATCATGATATGGTGTAGATTAAGTGGACTCCATTCTCTGATTCATATGGATTTTGGACCCCAATGGATTAGAAATTAGTGTATCATTTGGTTCAACCATTTTAAAATGATGTGAAATGTATATGAAATTTAAATGGAATATTGAAATGTTAGAGGGATAACTCGACCTAGACCCATATTTTGATTGTAAAAGAGGTAGTGTCTCTAGAAAAATTTTAATTATTCATTTTATAGTCTTAGATTTAGGAGTAGGCTGTGTGGTACGACATGGTTATTGTAATGTTTTGACCAGTTCTATTCCTGTACGATGTGAACATTGATATCAAATCATTTTGAGGTATGTTTTTGGAATTGCAGATTCATCCACCATAATGACCTCCAGTCATATTTCTGGAGGGAATAAATGACCACATTCTAGAGGTGGTGGGACATGGACTACCAGTGGAACCACCTTTAGTACAAGATAAAATACCAGCTGTTGTGTGAGAAAAAGGTCCAAAGGAATAGTTATATAAGGGGATTTATTGCATTATGCAGACATTTCAGGGATCTCTATAGCTAGTTTTGTATATAATTGAGATAATGTGTGTGTTCTTACAGTAGCATCCTCCCAAATTTTATGGTGATGAAGGTCCACATGATACTGAGTTGTGTCTTGGGATAATGGTTTTGATATTTGAGAATATGGAGACACTAATTGAGAGGAAAGAGATGCTCATGGATTATATGCTTTGGGGGGTAGAAAAACAAAGATGGGACATTCTTAACTATGATGATGCACTATATTACATGGCTTGGGAAGGATTTTCAAACCAGTTTCTATGAATAATTTTTTTCCCAACACTCTAAGGGAAGAGTGGCCCAGTGAGTTCATGCATCTGGAGTAGGGAACAATGGATTTTTTGGAGTAATTGGTATGATTTATATAAATCCAACATTTTTCACTAATGTGCCTTACTTAGGAGGTATCGAGGGTGGGACACTTTGAGGAAGGTCTCTGACATGCTATTTGATCTCACATCAATGTTTTAAAATTGACCTCTATTACAGAGATGTTAAATCAGACACTGATTACAGAGTAGAACCTAAGAGATGCTGGGAACACAATGAAGTGTAGTGCAGTCTCTAGACCTAGTAGTTCAGAATATTAAATAAGGAAGCACTATTTTGAAGATTCCCATGATATGGGTGCTATCCATGATTCTAGTGTTGGTATTATGATATTCTTTCATCAGTGTGGTGGAAGGGGCCACTTGTAGAATTAGTGTGATCGTGACCTAATCGAGTGTTGATCTTGCTGTTGGATTATCCAATTTAATCATGTCTACAAGACCTTCTCTTCATAAGTGAGTGGTAGGGGGTTAGATCTGAAGCTAGGTTTAGGGTGGGTTTCTCATCTTCACATCTAGAAGGGAGCTAGATAAGTACTAGTTGATCCACCCAAGGTGGTGGGGTTATGGCTGAGGCATCTAGAAAAGAGATATATCGAGACATCAGAGTGGGCCTACTCCAGGTAGTGAGGTTGTGTCAAAGGGTTATGGTTCAGGACTGATCTATTATATATAGCCTACCCATGAGGAGTAGGGAACCAGACCATCTATAGTTAGTGGAATGATATTAGTAGCCTTAACTCATGAATTTTAACTTTTTTACACAGTTTTATTACATAGTTAAATATTTTGGACTTTTGTGGACAGAATTAAGATCATTATTCCATTTTCTAAGGGAATCGTTGTAGAGACCCGAAGCTTGACATACATGAACATTACATTACTTTTGCGGAATACTTAGTACATAACAAAAACACACACACAAGGATCGTAATCGTTTAGTGTCTTTGGAAACTCGGAACGTAATCTTCTAATTGTGGTGAAAGATCTTCAATATCTCCCATAAAGATCTTCCTTTTTTTTACCTAAAACCTTTCTTTATATCCTGGGGAAAAGAAAACATAAAAGGGCGAGCTTAAATGCTCAGTAAGGGTAAACAAAAGAAATATCAATCACATCATATTCATAAGAACATAACATTTTGGAAATCATAACCTGCAAAAGAGAGCATAATTCCATAACATGGGATAAATCATGGTAGTGAAATGTAATCACAATAATCATAACTTAAAACATGAAACTTTGTGGCATTCACACATAATCATAGAGAATCATTTCTTGTTAGTCAAGACTCATTTCCAAGACTATCTTAGTTGACAAAGTCCCTTTCTGAATCGAGTAACCCTCGTTTCAGTCCTGTTTCACTGAACCGGTATAACCTACCATTTCAGCCATGTCTATCTCATGAGATATAAAATCTTTACCCAATGCATTGGAGGGAGATATAGGTCCCACCCATCTTATAATGAATCCTTTCTTATGTGTGCCACATAATCATAAATCATACATCATCGCATAACCCATGTAATAAAAATGGGATTCTTGAAACATCATGACATCATAAAACAAATCATATAAGGTAAATGACTTCATAAAAATAATTCTCTCACAACATAATCAAATCAATGTAATAATAGGGATAAAAACAGAACCCTTTATTATCGTAGATGGAAAATAATTTTGATAAAACACTTGAACACCATTCTTGAGGAAAATATCCTTTCTTCTTCAAAAACACTTTTCTTTTCTTAACATGTCATACAATTATAAACTAAAAGAAGTTGATTAAAAATAAACATGAAAACTTGTAAAGGAAACTTCTTGTAAATAATGTTTTTAAAATCCATTCATGCCATATAAGTTAAAAAAACATTCTTCGTACTTTTGTCGGAAAAGTCAAAAAGTACCTCGTACGAAAAACGACAAAAGATTCCTTTCATATTATTTACTAAAAACTCACCGAAGTGTAAAATTGGATTTAAACTATTGTAAGTGGATGGAAACAATATTACATATTGAGGGAACATGGATGTGGATGATAAAATACACCCCAGTAAATACTTACGAATAAACAATCTCGGATAAAAATGAGATTGTGATATTTCCCTTACCTTGGGTCCGATTTGCTTCGTATGTGTCCGAACCTCCTATATAATGATTTAAATAATGTCATTTACTTATTACAGAATCACATTCATTGTTATGATATCATATATGGTTCACTTATGACTTTATATTACCCGTTCTTTTGTAAATTCCATGTTAAAGAAGCGTTTTGGGTAAAATCGTTTCATTTATCGTAGGTGTTTTGACTTGTTGTTCTTGACATTATTATTACTTATATCATGATTTACTTACTTCCAGAATATAAAATATGATTTATATATCATATATATTCAGTATATATATATATAATAGATAGATAAATGCAATGAAAAACACCGTTCATGGAGACGGTAGTCCGTACGTACGCATGAACGCTGTTTTCCTTTCCTTATTGTCTTGAATGGAAGTAAGTAGATTACATACATATACATATGTACATAAATAAAGTAGCTTTATAATTTCATATATTTCATTATTATTTCTTATATATACTTTTTAATCATTCTTAAATGGTTAACATGGAGAATGAATCTCATCGCGTCGTGGAGACGGTAGTCCGTACGTACGCACGAGCGATGATATCATTTCCATAAATATTGAATTGAATTGGAGTGGATTATACAATATATCAGAATTAATATGATGTTGTAAAAACTATGTATAGTTATTCTTTACACCATTATACCCATCCATGTAAGGTGGTGGTGGAAAATAGATTACACCACGGCGTGGAGACGGTATTCTGTACGTACGCACGCGCGGTGATTTCTTTTTCCGTAGGATGGATAGATGGTGAAATAGGGTTGTTTCATACTTATAATAACATATCAGTATATAAGAAATACTGATGTTATTACTTTATCATGAAACAACTAAAGAATAATAAGTTGAAGAAGAAAGAAATTGAAAAGGATCGGTAATGGGTATTACCTCTTCTTTGAAGTGCTTCTTTGAGACCTCCTTTTAGGGCACTAAAATTGGTCTTTTAAGACGACCAGGACCTCTAGGATGATACTAGGGAAGTGGAGAAGTTATTTTTGCAGGGGTTGTCCGAGCTTGAGTGCTCAAATTGGTGTGAGGATGAGGGGGAGGAGGTGTCCTTTTATAAGGGAGGAGAGGGGCACCTTTGGAATATCTCAAAATATTATTTTATATTAAAGTCAAAATCGGTTTATAATGGTTAAAAAGGGTATTATTTAGAAGATAAAGTGGGGATGGGTCGAAATCCTATCATCCAATAGGATTTAGACAAGTTTAGGGTATTATTTTAACCTTATCAATTATATTTAACTCTAAGTTAAATAATTTAACTTTTACCGTGTCTTTTTGTTTTCTTTCACTATATGGTTAATACACTTACTATAACATGCCAAACGAACCCCAAATTGTTTATTATTAATATATATATCTTTATCTAAGTCATTTGGCCGAACCTTAGGTTTTTAGGAATAAAATAACAATTAATAATATAATATTTGATTTAAAAACTATTTTGTGTCAATTTTGACACTATTTGATATATGATTTTTGTGAAAGTCATAACAGAATTATATGTTTGAATAAAGTTGATTAAATCAACACTAATATATCATAGTAACCTATAAAGTTAGTGGAATTCATAAAAAGTCTCAAATGACATTTATTGTGGTGTTTATAACACCAATTTTGTCAATATTTCATTAATAAGATAATTACTGCATCATCATTGTGTCATAAATAAATTAAATTATTTAATGTCTAAAAATTATAAATAAAATACCATTATGTAGGAAATATTTTTACCTTTATAATTAATATTTATAGTTGAATTTATCTTATGTATAACCCCATATTAAAAATGATTTACTTATTAAACTTTGATTTTAACTATTTTAACCCTTCTTTAAATAAATTAATAATAAATGTCCTAATCTAATTCAAGTGGGCCTAAATGATAATATTTTACACTTAAGGTTGTTTTTGGTCGAGATAAAATTGTCCAATAGGATTAGAACATGTGTTAGGGTAATATTAATATCATTTTTACCCTTAATTACCTTATTTACTTTTAACCGTGGTAAATAAAAGTAAAAAGTTACTATTCACCAAAAATTATTTTCATCTCATTGAACCACATTTTACTTACTAACATCAACCGTGTCTCTCGGATTTTTGAAATTTCATCCACAGAAGCGGTAAAATTAAGTTTTATGAAAAATTCAGTTTTTTTAACTACCACTTAGTAGTTCACTATTCATAAAAAATTGATGTTTTTCAGAACAATGCCAAAATTTCATCCTAAGCTATATTTCATATTCCGAATTCAAAAATGAAGTCTATTTTGCCAAATTCATAACATAGAAGTTTCATTAATTAATTTTATAATTAAATCCCGCTGTTAAAACAAATAGCGTGTTTTTAAGAAATAATATCTATCAAAAGATTGACACTTGTTTATGTCTGGTTTAAATGTGAGATTACATCCAATGACTAACATTGTATTAAATTGTAAAAATATATTCTAAATATACTTGAAAACCACTCAAAATAATAATTTATCACTATTAATTATTTCGATTAAAAAAGTTGTTTTTAATTAAAATTTAGTAATTTTCACTATTCATCAGAATATGAAAGTTATCCGAAAAGTACCAAAATTTCACCTTAGGCTAAATTAGATACTCCGAATCCAAAAATGAAGTCCATTTTGAGAGCTAAATTTTCTAAAATTTAAAAAGTGGCTATTACTATTCATAACGGCTAGTTTTAATAATATTTTAATAGCATATCGTTGTTTCGTGAAACTCAGTATTGCGTACTACACACGCTATCGAGGAAGGTTGTGATTGCGTGTAATGCAAGGAAAGTCAAGGATGTGTGTTGTGCAAGCTCCTTTTGGTGTAGCGTACAACACAAGACATTAGTGAAATAAAAAAGAATATTTTTCATAAAATCTCGGGCTGTTACATTCTACCCCCCTTAAAATGAATTTCGCCCTCGAAATTCGTCGGGGTTATAAATGGTTTACTATTCGAAAGTTTCTTTAATAGAAACCCACATTGTAAAAAGGAATACCAAAACTTGGCTTTAAAAACTAAAGTACGAAATGTAACGATTACCCAAATAAACAAATCACTGGGTTTCCACATAGGTGAAAATATGGATATGGAAGAGAAATCTAACCATCATGTTCTGATGGAGAGTGGTAGAGAACATGGCTATGGAAAATCCAGTAATCACAAATCCATAAATTTGTGACGATCTAAGGTATCATCTGATTCATCAGGTATAAGATCACTAGGACAACATTTTTGGTTTTCAAGATCATTTCCCTAAAGTTGAAAATTTGAATTAGAATAAATAATTTCTTTATTTTGGTACAATCTCACTGTTGTTCATGCCTTGAACAATTTCCACTTCATCTCTTAAATAAATGAAGTTGAATTTGTTATTTGTGAAGTGTTAGCAGATCATGTGATAGAATGACGGGTCATTCCATCTGTCTCAAACAAAAGGTCAGCAAAAATTATATACATAAGTCGATCTATAGTGAGATTAATCACATATGGTTCCTAAAATGGACTTATACTTCATATATCATACTGCTTAATATAATAAAACTAGTTTCTACTAAATAGGGACTTCCTGTAGGCCAGTGGTAGGCGATAAAGGCCAGTCGCACTTCGGTTGTGGGTTCGATTTCCACAGCCTTGTCCGAAGCGATGGGCTGTCGCCCGTCCTACAGGTTGTCCTTTTTATAAAACTATATTACTATAACATCCCATCAATAATATCGAAAAAAGTTCTATCCTAACTTATGTCTAACATAATGTATTCCAATCTTTAGGCTTATCCATAATACTGTAGTCCATTGTCATAATATAGTGAAAACGATTACCATAGATTTAATACCATCTTTGATCCCCATATATCATAAGATATGTCTTGTTGGTCACATTCCAAACATTCAAAGGCCTTAATCATGTATTCTCTTGAATACCCATTGAACCTTAGTGAAAACATGAATGCAGTTAAAAGTTAACACTTTCCACATACCAAAATCCTCAAAATTCTATATCCTCAAACCATTATATCACTTAGTCCTTATATCAATCATGAGCTCATGAATACTATCAAACATATTAGATTCTCTTTATCCCTTCATTATGCGCATATCATCTACATTCCAAAAGTATCTGAATAACCTTTCATGGATACTAGTAACATTAATCATACACTTTAAAAACTCAATGAAAGATAACAGTGTAACAATCCTTAGATGTCTCTTTATTCCATAATACCATGAGATTACTTATACAACATTACACATGATAAACATGTAATCATTCCACTACATTCTTAAACCATTGACCGAGCTTCAACAATTCTTTCATCTCACATATCATTTGTAGTCTCTTCATCATCATCCACATAAATACTACCCATACGACCATACTGATTCTCTTCATGAGACTTTCACTTAGGGCATTGGTTTGCATAATGCCCGTACATTCCACATTTAAAACATTTTACAATTGTTGATGTCGTAGCAATACCATTATCCTCATCCCTGGTGTTAACTGAACCTTTTCCTTTGCACTTACTGGATTTGTGTCCTTCTTTTCCACACCCAAAGCATCTTCCAGTTCCTTTGAAACATTCTCCTTGATTCCTCTTCCCACATGATTTACATAGGGGAAATTGAACTTTCTTTCCTCTATGATCATCATGAAACTCCATCTTTCTCTTATTATCCGAGTCAGGAAACTTACCAAATTCTACTTTATTGATCATATTATGAGATTGCTGATTCGGCATAATAATTATGTTTGGACTTCCAAATCCCATTTCATTTGGTTGCTCATGAAGAATATCATTCCATTGTCCATAATATCCTCCATTATCGTGAATCTTCTTGTTTCCAGCCATTTTCTAAAACCCAAAAAGATTAGTGTTAGGGGCAAAAATCATAATAAAGGGAGAGTAACTTCAATATATAACATCTTAGGTTAAATTCTAAGATCGTTACCATAGTTCTAGTACTATATCCTATACGTATACTTATCCTTAGGGACATCCCTAGACATACCTTTAAAATATCTCTAGAGATCTCACTAACGCTTTCGCATCCTAGTTTCCCAAGGTTGACTAAACCTTTCCTCTGATACCAACTGTAGAGACCCAAAGCTTGATGTATATGAACATTACATTACTTTTGCGGAATACTTAGTACATAACAAAAACACACACACAAGGATCGTAATAGTTAAGTGTCTTTGGAAACTCGGAACGTAATCTTCTAATCATGGTGAAAGATCTTCAATATCTCCCATAAAGATCTTCCTTTTTTTTACCTAAAACCATTCTTTATATCCTGGGGAAAAGAAAACATAAAAGGCTGAGCTCAAATGCTCAGTAAGGGTAAACAAAAGAAATATCAATCACATCATATTCATAAGAACATAACATTTTGGAAATCATAACCTGCAAAAGAGAGCATAATTTCATAACATGGGATAAATCATGGTAGTGAAATGCAATCACAATAATCATAACATAAAACATGAAACTTTGTGGCATTCACACATAATCATAGAGAATCATTTCTTGTTAGTCAAGACTCATTTCCAAGACTATCTTAGTGGACAAAGTCCCTTTCTGAATCGAGTAACCCTCGTTTCAGTCCTGTTTCACTGAACCGGTATAACCTACCATTTCAGCCATGTCTATCTCATGAGATATAAAATCTTTACCCAATGCATTGGAGGGAGATATAGGTCCCACCCATCTTATAATGAATCCTTTCTTATGTGTGCCACATAATCATAAATCATACATCATCGCATAACCCATGTAATAAAAATGGGATTCTTGAAACATCATGACATCATAAAACAACTCATATAAGGTAAATGACTTCATAAAAATAATTCTCTCACAACATAATCAAATCAATGTAATAATACGGATAAAAACAGAACCCTTTATTATCGTAGATGGAAAATAATTTTGATAAAACACTTGAACAACATTCTTGAGGAAAATATCCTTTCTTCTTCAAAAACACTTTTCTTTTCTTAACATGTCATACAATTATAAACTAAAAGAAGTTGATTAAAAATAAACTTGAAAACTTGTAAAGGAAACTTCTTGTAAATAATTTTTTTAAAATCCATTCATGCCATATAAGTTAAAAAAACATTTTTCGTACTTTTGTCGGAAAAGTCAAAAAGTACCTCGTACGAAAAACGACAAAAGATTCCTTTCATATTATTTACTAAAAACTCACTGAAGTGTAAAATTGGATTTAAAATATTGTAAGTGGATGGAAACAATATTACATATTGAGGGAACATGGATGTGGATTATAAAATACACCCCAGTAAATACTTACGAATAAACAATCTCGGATAAAAATGAGATTGTGATATTTCCCTTACCTTAGGTCCGATTTGCTTCGTATGTGTCCGAAACTCCTGTATAATGATTTAAATAATGTCATTGACTTATTACAGAATCATATTCATTGTTATGATATCATATATGGTTCACTTATGACTTTATATTACCCATTTTTTTGTAAATTCCATGTTAAAGAAGCGTTTTGGGTAAAATCGTTTCATTTATTGTAGGTGTTTTGACTTGTTGTTATTGACATTATTATTACTTATATCATGATTTACTTACTTCCAGAATATAAAATATGATTTATATATCATATATATTCAGTATATATATATATATAATAGATAGATAAATGCAATGAAAAACACCGTTCATGGAGACGGTAGTCCGTACGTACGCATGAACGCTGTTTTCCTTTCCTTATTGTCTTGAATGGAAGTAAGTAGATGACATACATATACATATGTACATAAATAAAGTAGCTTTATAATTTCATATATTTCATTATTATTTCTTATATATACTTTTTAATCATTCTTAAATGGTTAACATGGAGAATGAATCTCATCGCGTCGTGGAGACGGTAGTCCGTACGTACGCACGAGCGATGATATCATTTCCATAAATATTGAATTGAATTGGAGTGGATTATACAATATATCAGAATCAATATTATGTTTTAATAACTATTTATAGTTATTCTTTACACCATTATACCCATCCATGTAAGGTGGTGGTGGAAAATAGATTACACCACGGTGTGGAGACGGTATTCCGTACGTACGCACGCGCGGTGATTTCTTTTTCCGTAGGATGGATAGATGGTGAAATAGGGTTGTTTCATACTTATAATAACATATCAGTATATAAGAAATACTGATGTTATTAATTTATCATGAAAAAACTAAAGAATAATAAGTTGAAGAAGAAAGAAATTGAAAAGGATCGGTAATGGGTATTACCTCTTCTTTGAAGTGCTTCTTTGAGACCTCCTTTTAGGGCACTAAAATTTGTCTTTTAAGAAGACCAGGACCTCTAGGATGATACTAGGGAAGTGGAGAAGGTATTTTGGTAGGGGTTGGCCGAGCTTGAGTGCTCAAATTGGTGTGAGGAGGAGGGGGAGGAGGTGTCCTTTTATAAGGGAGGAGAGGGGCACCTTAGGAATATCTCAAAATATTATTTTATATTAAAGTCAAAATCGGTTTATAATGGTTCCAAAGGGTCTTATTTCGAAGCTAAAGTGGTATTTAGTCGAAATCCTATCATCCAATAGGATTTAGACAAGTTTAGGGTATTATTTTAACCTTATCAATTAGATTTAACTCTAAGTTAAATAATTTAACTTTTACCGTGTCTTTTTGTTTTCTTTCACTATATGGTTAATACACTTACTATAACATGCCAAAAGAACCACAAATTGTTTATTATTAATATATATATCCTTATCTAAGTTATTTGGCCGAACCTTAGGTTTTTAGGAATAAAATAACAATTAATAATATAATATTTGATTTAAAAACTATTTTGTGTCAATTTTGACACTATTTGATATATGATTTTTGTGAAAGTCATAACAGAATTATATGTTTGAATAAAGTTGATTAAATCAACACTAATATATCATAGTAACCTATAAAATTAGTGGAATTCATAAAAAGTCTCAAATGACATTTATTGTGGTGTTTATAACACCAATTATGTCAATATTTCATTAATAAGATAATTACTGCATCATCATTGTGTCATAAATAAATTAAATTATTTAATGTCTAAAAATTATAAATAAAATACTATTATGTAGGAAATAATTTTACCTTTCTAATGAATATTTATAGTTGAATTTATCTTATGTATAACCCCATATTAAAAATGATTTACTTATTAAACTTTGATTTTAACTATTTTAACCCTTCTTTAAATAAATTAATAATAAATGTCCTAATCTAATCCAAGTGGGCCTAAATGATAATCTTTTACACTTAAGGTTGTTTTTGGTCGAGATACACTTGTCCAATAGGATTAGGACATGTGTTAGGGTAATATTAATATCATTTTTACCCTTAATTACCCTATTTACTTTTAACCGTGGTAAATAAAAGTAAAAAGTTACTATTCACCAAAAATTATTTTCATCTCATTGAACCACATTTTACTTACTAACATCAACAGTGTCTCTCATATTTTTGAAATTCCATCCACAGAAGCGGTAAAATTAAGTTTTATGAAAAATTCAGTTTTTTTAACTACCACTTAGTAGTTCACTATTCATCAAAAATTGATGTTTTTCAGAACAATGCCAAAATTTCATCCTAAGATATATTTTATATTCCGAATTCAAAAATGAAGTCTATTTTACCAAATTCATAACATAGAAGTTGCATTAATTAATTTTATAATTAAATCCCGCTGTTAAAACAAATAGCGTGTTTTTAAGAAACAATATCTATCAAAAGATTGACACTTGTTTATGTCTGGTTTAAATGTGAGATTACAACCAATGACCAACATTGTATTAAATTGTAAAAATATATTATAAATATACTTGAAAACCACTCAAATTAATAATTTATCACTATTAATTATTTCGATTAAAAAAGTTGTTTTTAATTAAAATTTAGTAATTTTCACTATTCATCAGAATATGAAAGTTATCCGAAAAGTACCAAAATTTCACCTTAGGCTAAATTCGATACTCCTAATCCAAAAATGAAGTCCATTTTGAGAGATAAATTTTCTAAAATTTTAAAAGTGGCTATTACTATTCATAACAGCTAGTTTTAATAATATTTTAATAGCATATCGTTGTTTCGTGAAACTCAGTATTGCGTACTACACACGCTATCGAGGAAGGTTATGATTGCATGTAATGCAAGTCAGGTCAAGGATGCGTGTTGTGCAAGCTCCTTTTGGTGTAGCGTACAACACAAGACATTAGTGAAATAAAAAAGAATATTTTTCATAAAATCTCGGGCTGTTACAATCATGACATTTGATAATCTATTGGTGATTAGAACGGAGTGTGTATGAAAATGCTGAGAGTTTTCCATAGAGGTTGGTGGGTGTTACTTATTATGGAACCATTATTTCATCATGATTATTTGGTTTGACATCATACACGAGATGAACTGGTTAGTGGTTTATTAAGGAAATATTGACAAGTATTTCTAGAGTGTGACTTTAACATCACCAGATGGTGCAGTTTATAATCACAAGGGTTAATGGGACTTCAAGGAAATTAGAGATAGACCACAACATTATCGGTTGGGTGGGATTATAGCCCATATTTCTAGTTCGTATCTTGATAACTAGGGAGTGTCTGAGGCGTATTTTCCTCCAGTGGTTGATTGTTTCAATGATGTATTACTTGATGAATTTTATAGTTTACCACTTGAGAAGGATGTATAATTATTCATCGATCTAGTACCATTATATTCATATGTATCTATTCCTCCTTACATGATGGCTACTATGAAGTTATAGGAGCTCAATTGGAAACTTCTATCCTTGGAGAAAAGGGGGTTTATATGACCCAATACTTCTTAATGGGGTTCACCAGTCCTTTTTTTAAAAGATAAATATGTTAAACATAGGTAATGTGTGGATTTTCTGAAATTAAACCAGTTTATGGATAAGAAATAGTATCCCTTATTGCATATAGATGACCTATTTGCTCTATTGGAAGGAGATTAATTGTTCTAAAAAATAGGCTTGAGGTCAGGTTATCACCATTTAGTGTTTTACCTATAAACATAACTCATACATCCTTTTGTAATAGGTATACTCTATACGAGTATCTGGTTATACTATCCTATCTTAGGAATGAGACAAAAAATTTCATTGATATGATGAATCGAGTTTTCCACAATTATCTAGATTCGTTTGTTGTAGTTTTCAGGGATTATATATTGGTGTATTGTGAAAATGAATATAACCATGCCAAAAATCTTGAGATAATTTTGTATACATTGATAGAGCATCAATTATATGCTATTCTCACATAGTGGCACTTTTGGATGGATAATATTAACTTCATGGGTCACATTCTTAGAGACATGAGTATCAGTTCACCCAGAGAATGTGAGAACTGTAGATTCATGGGATAAAACTGAAAATGTCTTTGACCCAAGATGTTTCATGGGGATAGATCGATAATATAAGTGTTTCTTACAAGACTTATCATGCTTAGAGGCATTGTTGACGAGCTTGACTAAGAAGGGTGTCAAGTTTATATGGATAGATACTTATGAGATAGTATTTCATGAGTTGAAAGGGAGATTAAATTTAGCACCAGTCCTAATAATTCCAAAGGATGGAAGGACCTGCACTTTATATTATGATGCATCAGGTATTAGGCTTGAAAAATTTCTGATGTAGGGAGATAGATTCATGTTGTACAGGTCTCAATAGTTTAGGTCACATGAGAAGAATTACCTGACACATGATCTCGAGATAGTATCAGTTATTCGTGACTAGTGTTGTTAAAGAAATTATATACTAGGAGAGTGGTTTATTATAAAAATACCACA
This sequence comes from Viscum album, assembly GCA_963277665.1. Classification (NCBI taxonomy): domain Eukaryota; kingdom Viridiplantae; phylum Streptophyta; class Magnoliopsida; order Santalales; family Viscaceae; genus Viscum; species Viscum album. The sequence goes on along the minus strand of OY728142.1, from coordinate 1,445,921,443 downwards.
AAATTATCAAGTACATATTTATGAAATATGATCTAAATTTGAGGTAGTGAATGTCCTTTGCATATATATAGTTATTGGACTTTAATCATGACTATATTATAGTAAAAGATATGTATTGGTCGATGCACTGAGCCAGAGGACTCAGATATATGTGTATTGGTCAGCCAATAGTGAGTGGAAGAATATGGATTTGTTCTCCGAGCTATATTTGGAGGTCCAAGACAATCAGGGGAATATTTTATATCATCCTAAGCTATGAACTCTACCCTACTTGATAGAGTAAGGATGAGACATCTATCAGATTCTGAAGGCCCAGTCCTACGAGAGAGTGTGGACGGTGAGGAACCTCCTCCTAGTTCGTCCATAGGTGAGGATGAGGGTCTACGTATCCACAGTCATGTTCTATTTTAATTGAAATACATGAGGATATGATGAGTTAATTTCATGGCTCATCTTGGGCGGTACATCCCGGCATTAACATGATGTATCAAGACTTTCACCATTAGAATTGTTGGCCAATGATGAAATGTGAAGTAGCTAGTTTTATTACATGGTGTTCCACTAGTCATCAGGTGAATGAGGAACATCAGCGACCACTCATAATTTTACATCTATTACAAATTACTGAGTATAAATGGGATGATGTCGCCAATGATTTTGTGACCAATTTTATGTGGTTTAATCAAGGTAGAAATTTTGTTTGTGTTTTTTATAGGCTCATGAAGGTTTTATATTTCATTCCATTAAAAAAACCATCAGTATGGATGCTCTTGAAAGTTTGTATATATGTGAGATAGTACAACTTCACAGGGTCCCGAACATTATCTTTTAGGATGGGGATTTATGATTTAAATCTTATTTGTGGAAGATTTTATACAGGGAACTAGGTATAAATGTTATTTTGAGCATGGAATACCATCCTTAGACTGGTGTTCAGTTAGATCACACGATACATGTTCTAGAGGACATGGTGTCAGCATGAATCTAGAATTTAGAGGGATCTTAAGAGTGGCATATACACCTTGTTGAGTTCTACTACAATAATAGTTACCTTTTGATGATACAAATGGGAATTTGTGAGGACTTTTATGGTAGTCCTTGTCGTTATCCCCAGTGATGGATAGAGGTAGGTGAGATAGCTTTACTAGGATCACATCTCATGAAGGATAAATTTGATAATATCATATTGATTCTAAAGTGGATGGATACTATAGAATATTGATACAAATCTTAAGTCAATAGTCGTAGACAGACTCTAGAGTTCTAGGTTTGGAATCAGGTCTTTCTACATGTTTCATGGTGGGTGGGACACATACATATGAACAGGAAATCTGATATTTCACCATGATATGGTGGGCCATTCATGATTCTTGGAAGAGTTGATCTGGTATCCTATAAGTCGTAGTTTCCTAAGAGGTGTCGAGCTATTCACAACGTCTTATATGTATATCAGTTTCACCATTATCATTCTAACCCATATCATTATTTTCATGCTAGGGTGGTTGAGTTACAGAAATATGCATCCCCTGAAATGCATCTGTTTCATATCATTGAAAATAGCATGAACTTTCTATGAGGCAGTATAGTTCATATAGTATGGGTTCTCTAGAATAATGACTATTTATATGACAATTCATGGGAGTGGGAAGCAGATATATGTGCTTAGTGGACATAATTATTATTAGAAGAATCTTTACCACCCTTGAGAGAGTAAAATTCATGGATCTATTTCATTAAGGGGAAATATTGAAAAAAACTGGGTTTTGTATGAGATAGATACCATTTTGGTTTCAATTGAAATTATTAATTACAACCTAATGTGAGTACCCCTTGAGGGCATGGGTGTTTTAGGGTCATGTTCGGATCCCAAAACCCATGTTTTGGGAGAAAATGTCTTGGCACACGGTTACTTGAAACTGTGAGAGGCAAGCTGCATGGTTACTTCTAATCATGTGAGGCTGGATAGTTAGATCCTACATGCCAAATGGTTAGTCAAACCAAGTGAGTTAGGGCACAGAGATGTTTTAGCATGTTTTCAGTTTTTGAAAATTGGATGAGATGTGGTTTATGAATGGTTAGTTAGACCATGAATACAAACCGTATGGGGTTCCCCTTTCATATAGAAAACGGTGCATGGTTGGTTCAAGGTTTGACCAACCACATGACCTAGTAAATTAAGAGAATTTATCGAAATGGGACTAATTAACCTATTAATTTGATCAATGTTTTCCAATTTCTCTGACATTGGACAGCAACGACATGGGAGTTCTATTTGGAGCCTTTAGGTATATTTTGATCATATTCCTCCATTTGATCTAGGATTCGAGTGTTGAACATATTGTTAGATCCACATTGGTATGATATTGATTCCTTTTTTTTCATTCATTTCTCTTCCTGGTGCACACTCTGATATTTAGGTTTAAGATATTATACCATAATTTTAGGTTCCTTATCCATTGTAAAACTTTATTCTGATTTTAGTCAAATCATGAGTTAATACTAAACTGTCAATCGACTATAGACCTATAATATTTGGTCTATAATTTCCCATTTGGTTTGGCGCTTTATAGAGCTGTCTATTGTTGTGGAGCCCATAAGAGATTACGATGTGGTCCCGAAATTCAATTGGCTAATTGAGTTAGATGAAATGAATCATAATAGGGATTCCCTTAGTTCCCTTGATATGAGTTTTTGGTTTTTTCACCATCCATTTCTACCCATGTGGTGTGCTATATAATTTCCCCTTTCCCTTAACCTTTTTTGAACCACCCAAGTGGTGTGATTTAGCACTTCCTATTTTGAGGAAGCCCAATTGTAATTAAATAAAATTTTATTGATTTATAGGATATTTTTTCTTCACTTAATACGGGTTAACATTACATTCCTTATCAAATTTATTGAATGAGTTATGTATATATTTTTAAATTAGTTGGTAAAATCATTGAATGAATTTAAATGTGAATGGTTAAATGAGTGGGTATACTAATTTGTTTAATTGAATGTGAGTTTATGGATGGATAGTTAAGGTTAAATAAAATGGTATTCGATGCCTTGGTTAGAATTACAAGGGTCTTGATTCTATTTAGATAATATGGTCACATCCCTCATGGATCTTTGGTTACAGTATAAGATTCCTTCGACCTCTATACTCATTGGATATTGATTCCACAATATTCCAAAGTAATTTTCACCCCATGGGTCTATCATGTTGGACTCACTTTGGAAATGTGCTATAGAGATGATCCTTGGACTCCCCGAGTTCCATTACCGAGTCTCAATTGAGATACTCCAAGGAATAGATGAGGAATACTTGGTCTTCTATACCTTGGATCCATCCCCAAGGGGTATTATAGATTGTTTATACATTACAACCACGAGATCTTGACCAACTATGGTGATATGACATGACCATGGTATACATGAAACTTATGGTTATATGGAAAGGTCATGGTTGACATGTTATGTATGGATATTTGTTATGGTCATGGTATTTTACTTATTCATTGTTTATAGATACCTTATTATAGTATCTTGACATTCTTTTTTCGAGAGCCTCATTGGACTGCATCAGATCACTTTATTAGTGGTGTATGTTCTTGGGGAACATTACATTCATTTACTGCTTTCTTGATTTACTTTTCATGATATTATACCTTATATGGAACAACATGTAATGTTATAGATCTTTGGGTGGTTACCTACTGAGATTATTTCTTGCACCATATTTGTGTCATTGTTGGGTACCTGAACAGACTTCATGGATGCATGTAGGGACTAGAAAATGATCCAAAAGTTTAATGCTTTATTATATGCCTTGATATGGAGTATGGGAGTTCAAGATTGAGTTGAGTCTCATGGTGCTATTCAGAGATATCATTTTTTTTGACTTTTTATGTTTTGATTAATGTATTATATATTTCAGTTCCGTACCTATTTTGGTTGTTTTGTAGAATTATTACATTTACTATAATCATCTGTATATGAGATCAATTTTTTCTTTGTTTATATATTAAATAATTTTTAATTCATCTGTAGTCTATTTTTTTTATATCTGATTCCTCTATTGACTATTATTGATAAACTGATGTGTTTCACTCTAGTAATGAGGGCATAGTCTCCCCGGAGACAAACCCCCAGCCCTTGATTCTAGTTGATAGCCTATAGAATTTTGGGATATGTTATTGAGGTCATGTAATCAATCGGGATTAGGGCATTATTGAGTTGCATCCAGTTTTGAGATGTTACATAAAATCACACATATCCTTCTATAAGTTTCTCTCAAATGCCCATTCCATTTATTATTATTTTTTTCCTTATAGAAATGTATCTTTTTTATCTACTATCCTTTTTAGAGCATGGTCCAATAGATTGATATTGTTTCCCTATATTGTTACTTGTTATATGGTACTAGTTTTAGTTGTGGTTTAGAATATAATTTTTCATTTTTTTGTGTTGAATTCATATAGGTTTTAACATTATGATGAAATAATATAATTTTCATTATGCAATAGTTGTTTTGATTAAAAAATTATTTAATGTTGTAAAAAATAAGATCTTATAATACATTATGGCTCCAATATATTATTAATAAATGAAGTCCATGGTGGTTCATCTAGATATGAATGGGTATATTCACATAAGCTTTCCATATTGGAGTGCTCCCGAGTTGTTCACTAAGAAAGAGGATTATAACACCCAAATATTTTTTAATTTTTTTAAATATATTTAATTATTTTTATATTTTACGTTATAATAAATAATAATTCTATATTTTTTTAATATGATGCTATTATTTTCTTGTGTTAGACACAATTTCATGTTTAGTTTGCATCACACGCAACACTGTGATTTAACCTAAGAAGATATACTATTTAAATATTATTATTTAACATGATAGATATAAAATATCTTTTTGAAAGGTCTTATGAATAGTATTCACTAAATTATGAAAACATGGTTTACACATTTTTTTATTATTAATTATTTTGTGGCTCATTAATTAGAAATTAAAACAAAATCCTTTTGAAAATTAATGGAAATCATTTTTTGGCGTACAAGTTTTTTATATCAATAAATTAAACAAATAAATTTATATTAATGAATTTAATTAAATTTATATACTAAATAAAAAATTTAACATTCATCTTATATGTTTTATATATAAGAGATAATAATAAACCCAATTTTACACTTAAAAACTGTTTATTCCTAAATAAAATTTCACCTTTTTATGGAGAAATTTTTTTAAAACTAAATTCTCCAATTTTATAAAATGATTTTATAATTTTTTTTAAATAATATTATAAATCTTATATTATGTTTATTTTTTGGTTTTTTTCTAAAAAGATTTATTTTTTTTATGAATAGTGAAAAAAATACTGAAATTTAATTGAAAACTGTCTTTTCGCCTAAATTATATAAAAAGATAAATTATATTTTAAACTTTATAAAGTATAATTAGTTAAATTATAAATTTATTAATAAATTTTAGGTCATTTAAGTCAATTTATTTTTGAAATTGGATTTAAAAACTTTGTAAACTTTTAAATATTTTCACATTAAAACACATATTTCTCATTAAATCTATGGGATTAATTTCAAATTAAATTATGACTCCTATGTAAATGAAATTTTATAAAATGGAATTTATATTTGTAATAAGATTAATTTACAATGTCACATAATTCCAACATAATTTTTTAACAAAATTAATAGTGAAAACAATAAAAATTATTTATCGTGATTAAGCTAAAAATGGGTTTACTGAGGGGTCTAACTAATAGGATGAGAGTGAAAATGACCTCAAATAGTATATTAATTTTATTTAATAGTTATATGTCCAAATTTTACTAAATATTATATAGTATTTGAAAATTATATTCCACTTTACTTTGAATATGACCCCTATAATATGTTAAGTAATGAATAATACAAGAAAGATACTTTTCTAACATTTAATATCTACAATGATTTTGGATAGGGATAAACTGAATAGAGGTTTGGTTATATTGGTTATTTTTCATCATATATGTGCTTTTGTGTCATATTAATTTATTTTCAATTTTTAGATATGAAATAATTACATTAAATTCTTTAGAAATGTCAATATAATAATTATTTAGGTATTGATTAAATAAAATAAATGTTACAAAAAATATTAAAAGTGAAGTAAATTGAATGAATTGTTATGTTAAATAATTTTTCAGATGAATATATAATTTTAAATTTATTTTAACTTAATATATTCAAATTAAATTATTTTATTGATATTTTTGAATTAAAATTTAATAAATAATGTCAAAATTGACATTGATGTTATTTTATAATAAATGTTATTTTTTAAAGGATTTAAAATTCATAAAATTGATATCTTATGCATAGTTATTTGTATATTTTAATAAACTTAAAATAGGTTCCATTTATAGAAAAAAAGTATCTTTTCTAATGAACAGATTTACCCCTAAAAAGTAAACACTTTGGTAGCATTATTAGGGTTAAATTAGTGTTTTGTGTGTTACATTCACTACTATTAAAATTAATTTATAACACACACGGTATTTTTATTTTATTAATTTGATATATTATTTATAATAAGTGGTTCTAAATTTGTTAATAATTCTATCCTTAATTTAATCTTAAAGGATAAATTACCCAAGTTATAAAACTAGTTACAACTGTTTAATAAAAGGGTACAATTGAGTTAAATTAATAGAAAAGTAATAAAATAAATGATGTTTTTTCTGTATTTGAGGTGGTTATAGACCTCATGAAACATCTCATCCATTATTCTTAATTTTTTGAGCCACATTATGTAATTGAGACCTCCCAATAGTGAATACTTTTGAATATTTACAAGAATGCGACTCTTCCTCAACTATAAAAGGAAACTCACTATCCTCACTTATTAACAACCATAAAGACATTTGGATCATCTAAAAAACCCAAATCACATATAAAACTTCATACCATTATCCTATGGGACATATGTTTGGAAACAAGGCATCCAAGGTTGGTTTTTAGTTAAAACCTGAAGAGCTTATTGAAGAATAGGCAATGTTCATCAATTAATGTTTTTATTTTATTTCTTCCACAAAACCATTCAATTATTTTTATATTAGGATTATATAGAAACATAAATATCTTTCATATAAGAATATATTGCTATTATATGGTAATGACCAACAATCATCTCAAGTTCCATTAAATGGTTTATGAAATCATCGTTTCTGTGTATGGAAGACTACTGCCTCACGAATAGATTTCAAACGTTTTTCCATTAAAACCTACCATGGATGATAATAATGATTTATTTATTGTTTACATATGATATATATTATTTTTATGATGTTATTAGGATTCCTTAATTATTATATCACAAATATCTTTATGTTTTCCTATTTTTGGGAACATGATAACATCATTTGTATGTACAGTAGACTACTGCCTCACGAACCAATGTGATTAGTTCACGTTATACATGGAATGTATTAAAGGTTGGAATAATAAAAATATGTTATTTATAAGAAATTAAAAATATTTTTACTGATAAAAGATCATATAATTTCCTTCCTTTCTATCCGATTAGAAAATAAAAACATTATTTATGCATAAGTACGGTCTAGGGTCATCATGAACAGTGTATTTTATTTCCTATTTATATATTTTATAGATTATTATAAACACATATATAGTTAATATATATGATATTTAAATCAGTTTTATCATTTAAAGATTATGATATCATGATTAATGTATAGTAACAAAAAATATAACAAATCAAATATTATACAAAAAAACAAAGAGGTTATTACATGAATTGTGACATTAACATGGTATTGCTAACAAATCAGTAATAAAATATCCTAATAAAACCATATAAATTTTTATATCTAAGAATATTTTTCTTTATTATATCTAAAATAAAATTATATTTATTATATAGAATGTTTGATCATGTACAATGGAATCCAATACTTAAGGTATGGGATTTCCTTCTAACTTTTACTTCCTTTGAAACAAATGCCATATTCACCAAATTTTTATCTTATATGGAAAATATACTTTCCATGAATGTATATTAGGATACTAAAATGAAAAATATTGGGTTTTAAATATAAATTTTATCATCTATCTTTCATGGTGTTTACGGTATAAATGTTAACTAATCAGTAGAGGATTTTTGTCTCAGTTTTCCTTCCTTGAGACGTACGTTATGTTTTTCACCTATATTATTTAATGATGTATATATACAACCCCTTTGATATTTAATATCCTGAATTTTTTCGTTATCATGATATTTTATGTTTCATTATGTGTTATTCCTTCATGGGTATTATGATTCAATCTTACCAACGTGGTAAATATTTTCTGTAACAATCTTATCGTATATTGGGCTTATTGATGATTAAGTGTAAAATGTTTATATCTTATGATATACCTATAAATAATTAGGTTAGGTCTTATTATCCTATATTTATTATATCATAATTTAATGGTACTATTCTTTCACTATTTGTTATTTAAAACTATTAAGAAAATGTTTTTAAGGAAATCCGACTTTAATCATCTATTTAGTCGAAAAAATGTTTAATTCCAAAACCATGTTTTCAAAAAATGTTTTCAAATTTTATATATTATATATTATGGTTATATTAGAAATTGATATTGAAAAATAATTCGGTTTTTAAATTTTTAAAATTATTTTCAATGCATACTTTATAATTTTCAATGTTTTTTTTGATGAAAAATATTTCAAAAATGATTTATGTTTAAACATTATTTTAAATGAATTTAAATGATCAGATTATATTTTTAAAAGTAATTTTCAAATAATAAAATTCAATTTTTTTTGGACAAAAAAATATTCAACGAGAAATGAATATTTTTCTTAAGATATGTTTTAAATGATTTTTCAAAACATTTACCATCTAAGATGAAAAATGTTGGTGTTACCTACACCTTAATAGAGATATGATCCAATGATACCATTCATGTTATTTCTATAAATGGTTTGGGTGTTAATGTAATAATGTTTATGAGACCTATTTTTTCCATGGGTTATATGGTGATTAAATGATTAAGAAAACTGCTTCTTTTCTAGGGTTATTTTACGATGAAATGATTATAAATCTTATCTTCTTTCCACAGGTTAACATATGATGAATTTTTTACGATAACCATTTTATTTAAAGGGTTATGATATGATTTATTTTTTGGTATCTTTTGGAACACATAAATATGGTTTTCCTTTTGAGAAGGGTGGGGCCTATATCTCCTTCCAATGAATTGAGTAAATATTTATATATCTCATGAGATAGAAATTGCTAGAACAGGGAGTGGACCCAGTACAATAATACATGGATCTAATGGGTAGTGAACCTAGTATAGTAATAAAAGGTTGGAATGAGGAGTAAACATTGTATAGTAAATTAATTTTTCCACTATGATTCTCTTGGTAGTGAGCCTTGACCAATATTATAATGATTTTTTTATTCTTATGTGTATGCTATAAATTCCATGCGATATGCCAATTTTTTTCTCTTATGACTAATGTTATTTTATTTACTTATGGTTTGCTTCTTATGAACTACCAATAATTATTCCTCGATTTAATATTTTTATCTTTGGTATTCTAGGTATACATTTAAAATGTTATAATTATGTTCTCATACCCTTATATTCGTGTTATGATTTGAGATTATCATAGATTGATATTTTTTATTCTTATCCTCACTAAGAATCTAAGATCACCCTTTGTAATTTTTCATTTCCCTGTGTTATGAATAAATGCTTTATGTAGTGTATTTATATTATGAGTGATAAATTTGAATATATTTTTGGTAATTATTGAGGATCCATCATCAGATTAGAATATTATGTTCCATGTTTCCAAAAGAAGTAAACTATTATGGTCCTTAGACAAGTGTTTGTGTAATTTATTTCATATTCATAAATAAACATGCAATATCTATGTATGAGAAACCTATGTTTCTATATTTGGTATCAAATGAAATGTTTAGTTATCCTTTAGAAACTATGATGAAAGAACATTACTGATATACCTAGGTATATTTAAATGGAGATGACAATAGATGCCTCTAAGGACGTGTCTAAGGATGATTCAAAGTATATGAAATTGTTCTAGAATATTGGAAAATGATATATGTGGTTCTAGTATATATTTAAATAGGGGTAATAACCTTTAAAACACCATATTAAGATATACTAGATTGGTAATTGGTCCATGCTAATGGGCCTTACAGAACCCCTAGTTTGACATTCTCAAGGGATATTCTTTGGAAATTTTACGAACCATAATGAATGATATAAATTGAAGAAGTCTATGAATAACCTAGGATAAAACTATGGTGTCATAGATTAAAAATAAGTTTCCATTATTTAGACATCATATAATTTATTTTCAGGATTATTTGGTTTTCCATTATGATTAGTGTTTCTCAGACTATGATTTTCTTAGTCAATGATTTGAACCTTAATGAAGTATGATATTGAAAAGTTTGATAGATAATTTTTTGATGATAAATCAAAATAAATTATGATGGGAGTTAAGGTGGTTGTGATTATGACTAATCTTTTATCGTGGTATATGATTAACAACATTAACTTTAGTAAAATTTTGGAAACATTGAATAAGAAGACAGTGTAATTTTATGAATGTTAAAGTGTTAATAATCATTTAGGAAAGAGGATTAGGTTTCCTACATGTCAATAAGATGGGAAGAAATACGTGAAGGAATATCTCAAATTGAGGGAATGATGATATCTTTGTGTAAAAGAAGGTCATAGAGTGAAAACAAAATTAAGAGATAAATTTACCATCTATGGATAACCTGGGAATTACCAATCTCAATGCCCTGACCCAATAATTTACTTCAGGAATAAGGAAGGACCTATTCAATACCAATCCGTGAAGTGGATGGAATGAAGTATTTACATACATGGATTTGGGAATTATGAATTGTGAAATATATCAATATTTTTCAATATATGTTTTTATTATGTATTTGAAAGAATATGTTGAATGATGTTGATTCCCTAGAAACGTAATTTAAAGGAAAGGTTATATTTTATAAAAAACACATGATTAAGGGAATTTAACCCTTAATAGTATTTTATTGATAAAATGGTGTTTAGTTGGGATAATGTGATTTTGGAAAAGAATAAATTAAATTATATAGTAGTGATTACCTTGTAAAATAATAAATATTTTTTTGACAAAATTTTTTATTTTATCATGGATGGGGTATACAACATTATTGGATTTAAGGAATATATCCAATAATCTGTGTTATATATAAGGAACGAAGACAAATTTGATTTTTAATTAGGTTTTATGGTATTTCGGGTTATTAAAATGTTTCAATAGAATAATTGATAGAGGTTTTCCAATGTTTGGTAGATAAAAATAAAGTACTACATTATGATATTTAGTGGGTCAAAATTTAAGTGGATTTTCAAAAATTTAAAGACCTCCTATATAATGTTTTAGATTTTCATCTTTTAAAAGGGTCAAATGGTTAACCATTTCTGAAATTTTTTATGTATAACATTAAATAATGTTTTAGAGATATAGTATTGTTTTGGTATGTGAAGATTAAATCGTACTGGATAACTTGGGAATACCATTTTTCTAACGATAACTAAAGATAAATGTAATGACATATCATTATGTCTATGGATGTTATGATCCATTAGTGATTTATGAATAAAAGAAATCATCTTCATTAATTTTAGTATGATATGAAGTGTAAATTGATATAGGAACAACCAAAGGGTGATATTATTCTTATGAAATAGAATAAAATCAAGTAAGTGTATATTCTCGTGAAAATTATTGAATTTTAACAAAAGGGTCTTGAAAAAAAAATGATATCCTAGTTACATCATTTCTAATGAATAATATAGTACCTTATATCATCATATATTTATGTTTTTTTGTCTTTAAAGTATTCTTGATCACCCAATTTCTTATGATCAATCTTCTCTATCACTCTCCATCAGTATTTGAGTGTTAGTTTTCTCTTTCATGTCCAAGCTTTCACATCAAACCTATGTTATCCTATTTGGAAATATAGTATATATTATTATATAGAAACTTCACGCATCCCAATATCTTTTTCAAATAGGATATTTTATTTACCATTTTTACTATGCATTTTTTTTGAAAATAAGTATTAAGTATTAAACCGTTGATTAATGAAAATAATTTAAAGGGAAAATTTCATTTTAAGGGGGGTTTAAATGTAACACCCTGATATTTTGTGATTTTTTCAGAAATATTTTATATATTTTATAAAAAAAATTAAATGAAACCTAAATTTTATCATTTTTTAATATAATACTATTTTTTCATGTGTTACACAAAATTCCATGTTTACCATGAATCACGTACAATGTTGGGTTTAAACAAAAAATGAGATAATATATAAATATTATTATTTAATATGATATTTTTCAAATTTTCGATGGAATGGAGGGAATGAAATGGATTAAATAACTTTTGAAAATATAGTTTACACATGATTATATAATCAATTCTTTGTTGAACAATTAATTATAAATGAAAACAAATTATTTTCTAAATGTAAAGGAAATCATTTTCTAAAAAACTATTTTCATACGCACAAGTATGTTTTATATAAATAAATTAACTAAGTAACGTTTTTATAATGAAATTTATATATTAAATTTTTTTAATATTTATATAATATCTTTTTAGATAATAAATAATAACAAACCTGATTTTATACATAAATAATATATTTTTCTAAAATAAATTTTTGTCGTCGTTTTACGACACACTTATTTTAAAAATAAAATTTTCCAATTTTTTTTAAAAATTATTTTATAAAATGAAAAATATATTTCATTTCATAATATAAAAATTATCTTAGACTGAATAATTTGTTTTTTTAGAAATTTATTATTTTTCGATGAACTGAAAAAAATACGAAATTTTAAATGAAAACAGTATTTTCACCTAAATTATTTACAAAGTTAAATTAAATTTAAAATTTGTTTAAAAGTATAAAGGTTAAATTATATATATATTAATTAAATTATGTTCATTTGAATCAGTTTCATTTAAAAATTAGATATAATTTTTTAAAAATATTTGATCACATTTACTTTAAAAACCAGTTTCTCGTCATGTCTGCAAGATTAATTTTAAATAAAATTCTATATATTATATAAAATAAATTTCATAAAATTGATTTAATTTTAGTAATATTGATATTTTATAATTTATAATATGGAAATCTTACTTTTTTACTAATATGTATAGTGAAAAGTGTAAAAATAATATTTACCGCAGCTAAGGTAAAAACGTGTTTACCATTAGGTTAAAGTAAAACGATGATAATCAAAATGACCTAAAATAATATAATAATTTTATTGAATGGATTTATTTATAATATTTCATTAAAAATATATTAAATATAGAAATTACTTTCCCCTTCCCTTGGAATATGACCCATATAATATGTTAAGTAAAGCAAAAGACAAAAAAGATACCTTTATTAATTTTAAAATATATACAAATTTGGGACAGGGAAAACAAAAACATAGGTTTGGTAATAAATATTGTTTTGAAATATAAATTATTTTTTTGTAATAATTATTTATTAATATGTTTTATTGATAAAATTATTACATTAAATGCTTAAGAAAAACTTACATGGTAATAATTTGGTTAACAATAAAATAAAATAAATGATACTAAAAATATTAAAATTGAAGTAAATTGAATGAATTATTATGTTTCATTTTTTTAGATTAATGTATCTTTTTAAACATGTGTGAACTTAATACATTCAAATTACATCATTTTTCTTGATATTATAAAATTCAAAAAAATAAATAATGTCCAAATAGACATTGAAGTTATTTTATAATAAAATATATTTTATTAAATGATTTTAAATGACTAAAAATATGAAATTCTTAAATTTGATTTTAAAATTTAAAAAAAAATATTATATGGTCCGTTAATGTACCAATTTATCTTTTATAATTAAAATATTACCCAATAAATAGAAGAAACATAGGTAGCATGGCTAGGGTTAAATAAGTGTTTTTACACGTCACTTGTACTTCTGGTAAAATTAAATTCCAAGACACATGGGATATTTATTTTATAATTTAGATATAATATTTATAATCAGTGGGTATAAATATTATAATAATTATCACTTTAATATAGTTTTAATGGATAAATTACCTACTTTAGAAAACATGTTACTATGGTAAAAACATAAAGGGTAAAATGAGGTAAATGTAAAGAATAAAGAAATAATGATACAAATTCGTTTATTTTTGTGTGGTAGAGGTTTCTATCTATCAAATAATCCCTTAAATACATTATTATTCATTTTTGGAGCAAAATTAGGTAATTTATATCTCCCAATATTGAAAACGTTTTTGTATTTATAAGAAATTCACTCCTCGTCAACTATAAAAGGGAACTCTCTCACCTTACTTATTCACACCTGTCAAGACATTTGCCTCATACAAATCCTACCTGAACACATCCCAAATTCACTAAACTAATACTAAAAGGCTTATTTTGGGCATAAATCCATCAAATTATGTATTTTACTATATATCTAATGAGGTTACCTGAAGAATAGGTAATTTTTATCAACTAATTATTTTTGTTTTAATTCTTCCACAACCCACTTCAATTGTTTTTATATAATGACTATACAATAAAATTAGTATATTAAGTATACTAAGATTTTTTTTATAATTTAATTACCTCAAATAATCTCCACTTCCATCAAATGGGTTGCAAAATCACCATCTATTGTTAGGCTGAATACTGCCAAGCTAATAGATGTCATTCCTTTTTTCCATTACCACCTATAATGTCTAGTAATAATGATGGATTTATTGTTTAAATTTGATATATATTATTTTTATGATGTTATTATGATTATTTAATTTTTATATCACACATAACATCGTGATTTTCATTTTGTTGGAAGAGGATAATTTTCTTCATGTGTTTGGTGGAATACCACCTTATAATGTGATGCGATTATTTCACACAATAAATGGAATATATTAACAATTTTTTTAGTAAACATATTTCGTATATATTAAATAAAAAATATTAT
This sequence comes from Viscum album, assembly GCA_963277665.1. Taxonomy (NCBI): domain Eukaryota; kingdom Viridiplantae; phylum Streptophyta; class Magnoliopsida; order Santalales; family Viscaceae; genus Viscum; species Viscum album. The sequence continues at coordinate 1,445,906,303 of OY728142.1, read as the reverse complement.
ATAATTAAAATGGATAATATACTATTCTTTCTTTCAATATAACAAGAAAATGACAAAAATATTCATGCTTAGGTACGACCTACCTTCTCTATGAATAGTGTATTTGATTTCCCATTTCTATCTTTTATATATTACTAAAAATAGATATATAATCTATATATGTGATATTTATATCATTTTTATCATTCTATATATTATGATATCATGATTAATTTATGATAACCAAACATATAACAAATAAAAACTTTTATGAAAAACAAATTGTTTATGACCTAAAATGTGACTTTAACATGGTATTGCTTAAAATGAGTAATAAAAGGTCTCAATAAAACTATTTATGGTATTATATATTTTAAGGAGGTTTTTTAACATATTTATAATAAAATTGTATTTATTATATTGTATGATTTAAATTGTACAGTGGAATTCAATCATTAAGGTAAGGGATTTTCTTCTCACTTTTACTTCTTTTGAGATAAATGCCATATTCACCAAATTTTTCTTTAATGTGATATATGTAATTCCCATGAATTTATTTTGTTATTATTATAATAAAAAATATTAGTTTTTACATTTCAATTTAAGGATTTATCATTCATTGGGTTCACAGTTCAAATGTGAAGAAATCTGTATGGGATTTTTGTCTCAATTGGCCTTCTTCGAGACATACATGGTGTTGTCCATATTTATTCATTCCTGAGGTGTCTGTATAGAATCATTGAGATATAATATCTTAAATTTTTCCATCCTTATTCTATTTAATTTTTCATTTTATGGTATTCCTTCATGGAGATTTCTATTCAATATTATCGTATTAGTAATGATTTCATGTTACAATCTCATCATTTATTGATATTGATTATTATTAAGTATCTAGTATTGAAATTTTATGATCTACATCACAAGAATTATAATTTATTTTCTTATCCTATTTTTATTCCTTATATCCTCAAGTAATTTTATCTTTTTTCCACTCATTGGTATTTAAATTTATAAAATAATGTTTTTTTGAAGATAATATGACTTTATTTCTATATTTTTCCGGAAATATGTTTCATTCGATAAAATGATTTTATAAAAGTTTAAAAAAGGCTGATATTAGAAATTTATTTTTAAATAAAATTATTTTAATTTTTTAATTTTTTAAAAAGTGTTCTAAATTATTTTCAAATAATCATTCATAAGTTTCGAAGGTTATTTTCTAAGAAAAGGATTTGGAAAATGTTTTTCATTTAAAAAGTGTTTAAAATGGTTTTAAAATCACCCCTTAAAAGTATTGAAAATTATTTTCAAATAAAAAAGTTTTCATAAAAGTTTTATTTTGAAAACCTATTTTACATAGATGAATTTTCATTTTACTCAATAAATTATTCAAATGATATTTAAAAATTATTTTCCATATAAGATGACATATGTTGGGGTTACTTATGCCTTACTAATGATGTGATCCAAGGATAAAATTCATATTTTTTATATGAATTGTTTGTTTTTTGGTGGAATTATATTTATGAAACATATTTCTCTTACATGTGTTACAACATGAGAAAATGAGTTTGAAAACCACTTTTTTCTTGAGATATTTTTGATTAAATGACTATGAAACCTACCACTTTTCCATAGGTAATGATATGATAAAATGTTTATGATACCCATTTCCTTTCATAGTATTTTTATACGATGAATTTTTATGATCTTGTGGAACATATATATATATATATATGGTTTTACTTATGAGATCATTGGTATATATATATCCTTTTAACTCATTGGTTAAATATTTATATACCACATAAGATAGACATGGCTAAAATTGGGAGTGAACATGGTATAGTAAGACATGGATTAAATAGTTATTGAACCCAATACAATAATATATGGCTAGAATAATGAGATAAATCTATATAATAATGGACTTTTCCCTCTAGGATGGCCTTGGAAATGATCCTTGAACAATATGGAAATTATTTTCTATTCATATAAGTATTCCAAAAATTCAATTCATTGTTCCAATGTTATGCTCTCATGGGTCATGTTATTTTATTTCCTTTGGATTCATGTCTTATAAACTTCTAGTGATTATGTGTTGATTAAATATTGTGATATTTGGTATGTAGGGTATTTTATTCAAATGTTTTGTTCATTTTATCATACCTTAATGTTCATGTTATAGTTTAATATAATGATTGATTTTTATCTCTTATGTTTTCATTGATAGATAATTTGAGCTCTCCCTTCCATATGTTTTTTTCTTAGGTTATGAAACCAAGATTCGTGTAGTGTATGTCTATGATTATTACTAAATAGGAAGATATTTTTGGGAAACATTGATGATATTTAATCGGATTAGCAGATTGTGTTCCATGTTTCAAAAGCCACTAAAATATGATAGTCCTTAGGTCTGTGTTTGTGTAATATATTGAATATTCATCTAAAAACAATTAATATTAATGTATGATATTTTTGGATTGCTATAATGATATATCACTATATTTATATAGGGATTACATGTGGCTAAAATAGTTAATTATTTTGAATCGGTATCACTCTCATAAAATCTACAACCTATTTGATCAACTAAGAGTATCCAATTTGTTTTATAAGATTAACTTGATGCATGTCGATCACATGATTCATGTGATGACATTATATATTCTTTTTAGCACTTATTAGAGTGGATATGGCCTATATGAGTATTTTATGATGTTTTTCAATTTAGAAAACAATCAAAAAAATTTATAGCCATTATAAAATTGCTTTTCATCATTATTTTTATTTATTTATTTTCATTTTAATTATTTATATTTTGGTCTACTATATCTCAAGGGAAGATCTTTATAACCATATGAAGTTCATTCATAGTATATTGAGAGAGTATCAGCAATATTTCATGATCTCAAGGTGTCGGTTATATATTTTTTATTTGCACTTATTATGGAATATGATATCCTAGGTAGGCATATCATTAGACCAAGATAAACTTATGGTTGTGGTTTCTTGGGAAAAATAGAAAAACGTATTTGAGAACTGCATTTCTCTGGTATTTTAAGTTAATACAAATGTTTTATTTAGATCTCCATTGATTTGGAAGTAGAAATGAAGATCCTAATAAATAAATAGGTGAAATTTTTATTTTATTATTCTTATTAGATATCCTTTTAGAGGCTAAAAGGGTGATTTAATTTTACACTATTATTGTCTTTACCTAATCTAGTTAAGGATTTTACAATTTATTAAATTTCATTGAAATTTATTGTTGGGATTGTTCTAATATAGGGCGGGAAAGTGGATTCTTATGGTTACATCTAGCAATGATAACATGTGTAAAACTACACAAACCTATGATCTTGAGATAGTTTAGGGAGTATAGGCATTGAGGTATCGGTATAATTATCTTCTAGGTGATATATTCATGGTGTATACAAACCATAAGAGACGCATGTTCATTTTTTATCTAATGGGAATAAAAATTTTGTTAAATAGGTGAACTAAGTATCTAAAGTCTCTTGATTTTGAGATATCTTATACCTTGGGGAAAAATGTTGTGGTAGAAGTGTTGAGTACGAATACTTGGGAGTAGGAGTTTCCGGTGGCATGTAGCAAGTGTTAAGTGTCGAGAAATATTAATAATATATGTGTTTACATTTTGGAGTATCAATAAAGAGAAACTAGATAATATATGATTATTATTTCATCACTAATCAATTTGGTTAAGGGGAGTCAGTTATCTAACATGGATTGTGTAGAGGTGAGGGAAAATATATAGTGTTGGAAGTCTCCACCTAATTTATCCTTTTATTTTTATGAGGTTATTTATATTTGAGGTTTATTTATGGTCCATATTAGAATGTGAGAGGAGAAGATATGGAATTCACACACTTTGAGATGGGTTATTCACCAAGGTCTTACAGAGATGTATCATGACAGTCAAAGTAAATAGTTGTTACTCAGGATAAAAAATGTCCCAAGATAGTATGTTTCATGATTATTCACTTTTCATTGGGTGAAGGCAAATAATCAGTTATACACAAGTATTCTTAAATTACTACTTTTTTCATAATGGGAGTGGGATTATTTTACTAGGCACATTATGATGGTATTACTAAGGTTGTCTCATGATAGTTATATATTTTGGGTTATTTTAGACAAATTAATAAATGTCTCACATCTCCTACCAATCCAGGGCACATATTAAATTGATGAGTGGGAATAATATATTTACATAAGAAAATAAATCTCCATAGGGTCCCTAGAAGAATTATATCTAATTATAATTCTTATTTTACATCATAATTCTATAGGTTTCTATATAGGGTTCTCGATACAATGCTGCACTTGATCCCGAACTATTATTCTCATAAATTTGGGTAGTCTAGATTTACCATTGCGTTGTTAGAGGACATGATGTAAGTATGTGTCCCTGATTTAGGTGGTTCAAGAGAGATCTATTGTGTTCTTGATGAATGTTCATATAACAATATTTATCAGGAATCAATTCATATTTTACCTTTTATGAAGTTATATGGTAGACTATTTTGAGTTGCAATGTGCTTGTTAGAGGTCAGTGATTCAGTCAATATTCGGCTAAGTCTCGTACATGATATATTAGATAATATTTAATTGATTATTAAGTGGTAATAGAACACTCATGGAAGGAAAAAAAATTTATCCTAATAATAAAACACCATCTTATAGAGTTTGATGGGTGTAAAAAGGAATTTGTTTGATTGTTCCATCGATTGGGACATCATCATATTTAGAGGCCAAGGACGATAATTCCCAGGTTCATAAGGCCATTAATGGTTTTGAGTAGGATTTATATGGTAGAATATAGATTATTGATTCCTCAAGATATTGTGTTTTTTATAATGGATTTAGAGATATCATCCCAGTCCCATTCATATAATCAGAGTTGATGAGGATTTATTGGAGTTGGATGAATTGTTTGGGGAGATATTGGCTCACATAATGAATCTCAGTGAGAGTACTTTACGGATGAATATTTTACCTTTTATATGGGTGTAGTGGTATCATAAGAATATTTGGGAGGATGCATCGGAGTGGGAGTGTGATATACGAGTGTAGTGGCTCAAAGTTTTCGATATTTATGCTATAAAATTCATTGAATGATAACTTGAGGATGAGAAACTATATGTTTCAAAAGATATAATAAACTTTATCCATTTGAGGTATTATTTTGATCTATTTTTTGGAAAAACATGTGTATCTTTTATTTTTATGAATTTTTATGGTGTTTTGGGGGCCTCTAGTGCCTCATTTTAGAAAATTTCTTGAGTTTGAGGAAATATATCTATTGAAAAATTTCACCATGTACCAAGGGTTTTGGTACCAGGTACATGGTGGAGGTCCTAGTGTAGTTAGTAGCTCTAGGTGGGCCACCGTGTAGCTGGGGACCATGGAATTGGTACCCAACATATTCTTACCTCATTTTTTAGAAATTTCTAAATAAATTAATTATTTATTTAAATTATTTTCAAATTGTATTTTTTTTCTAATTTTTTACCTACAGTAGTTAATCTCTCCCCAATTATTCCCCCTCATCCTTCTCATTCAATTTCAAATCACCTCTATTAATAATCATTTTAGAGCCCTTATGTCATAGAGGTTATCAAAAGTAACACTTTGTATCATATTCCTTTAATTCATAGATTATATTATTATTTAGCTCTGCATCTTCAATTATGCCTAATTATAGTAATTTTTTCAAATTTTCTATTTTTTAATGATTTGTGATCAATGAAGTTATGGTTTCATATGATAAAGGCCAACTTAGGACTAGTTTCTCAGTTTATTTCCTTACCAGTAGTAAATAATTCTTTTTTATAAATCATATAAGAAGTGGGAATCACCATTTTTTATAAAGATGTTTGAAATTAAACAAAATTTATTTTTTTTCTATGCTTGTGATATAAATTGGATTTGTTACACAAAAGAGAAGACACTTGAGTGGGATGTGTACGAACTATTGTCCTTGAAAACTTTTTCACTTATTAATTGGTATTTAAACCTAATACGTTAAACTCATAATTGATTATTATTCATGATACCTGTCCCTAGAATCCTGCTATGGTATCCTAGAATAATTCCATAGTATATAATAGCTTGAGAATTTATTAGGATTAAGGTGATATAGTATAAAAATAGGTCATTGAGTAGGTTATTAGCCTGATATTATAATCCTTGATGTGTTAAATAATTATATATGCATTTTATTGGTATTAAATGAAAAATCATTCATCTTTATGGATGTTTGGTAATTTGGTGGTACATTATCCACCAAGATATAAATAGTGGTGGTACGCCATCTTCCCTTTTCTATAATTTTTGTATAACATCCACCCAATGTGATTCAGAGATCCATCGTTCATTGTGATTCCAATGAAATGGTATAACATCATTCACTTTGAGTTATTTTTATAGTTGTGAATATTATAGATAAGTTTTTTTGTATGACTTATATCATCCTTCTATGAGAGATGTTTTATTGGTGCTTTATCCCCTGAAGAACTAGGACCAGTGTTATATCGTCAACTCAATGGTTTTTATTAGTGGTTACTCATTCACAAGTATATGGGTAATGGTGGTACATCCTCCACCCAGAGATTTATGGTAATGGTGTATCATCCACCTTAGGAGTGAATTTTTATGGGGTGTAGTACATTCATCGTATGATGTGTAAGTGGTGTATCATCCACCTGAGAATCATATTTTGGGTATATTTTACAGCTTTGTAGAGAATTTGTAGTTCATCATCAACTTAGAATTAGTGATTTCTTGTTCAATAGGAAATTTCTAATTCACCATTAACATTATATTGGTTAGGTAACATTCTCTTGGATTGGTTGTGTTGGTGGTGAATCATTCAACTAGAATAATTAAAGATGGTTAATAATTTAATTTATTTATGAAATGAGGAGTGATACATCATTCATCCTCAGTGTGTATTCAAACTGGGGATATATCATCTCATTCTAGTACTAGCCAATGAAGGTATTTTCACACATGGTTTTATAGTTGACCACTCTATAGAGTAATAGGTTAATTATTTTTTTTCATTATTAAAAATTTATATTGATCATTTACCTATATTTAACAGACTTTTTAGGCACACTATTATTATTTCTTACTATGTTATACTCAAACCATACTAATGTGTATCGGTACATGGTTAGAATTCATGTTTCTTATCACCAGTAAGAGAAAGGGTCATACTATAATAAATGGTTTGGCCAGTACATATGGATTGGAGATGAGAGAAGGTACTACGATGGGTCACACTGCCATTTTTTTTTATAAAATCCATTTTTTTAAAATTTAGTTCCTATTTTATATAATCTAAAAATTGGGGATGTTTATATTTTATAAATTTTAAGACATGTCAAATAGCTCAACTTTAAATATATATATGTTGATATTTACTTTTTTCTAGCATAAATTTTTAATTTCTCTTTAAAATTTTAGGACATATTATGACAACTATATCCTTAATTTTGTTTTACTATGGTTAATTTTTATCAATAGATTAGGGTATAGTTGGACCACATATTTATATCGGCCTTCATCTCTATTCAGCATCCTCAAGTATACAAAGAGCCACTCTTAATGTACTTAGTAACATGGTTCAATTAGAGTGGAGGTCAAATAGACATGGGACATAGAAAAATCTATGCTCAATGTTGGTATGGTTGTTCTACTAAAAGATATAGGATAGGTGTAATTTGAAACATTAATATATGGTTGTTTATTTTTTGTATTTGAAACTTTTATGTTAATCATATTATTTATTTATTTTCTTATTCATATAATGTCGGATCAAAAATATGAATATAGATTCCTAATATACAAGAGGGGGTGAATTGTATTTTTTAAAAATTCCTTTAGAACCTTAAAAGATTATTTTAACAAAGCTAAACAAACAAACACAACACCTATAAAATAAACCTTTTCTTAAATGAAATATTATACCTTAATGCATATAGAATCTGTAATATAATCAAAGTAACAGAATTAGAAAGTATAATAAAGTTGTACTTTCTATCATTAACAAAGTTACGATTACAGTGTAAATACAACAACTTGAAACAGAAAACAAGTAACTACAAGATTCTTTAAACCCAAAGATAATGGTATCCAACAACCTTTGATAAAGTTTCCTTGATTTATACTTTCAAAAAAGTCTATATTACCCAAACCCAGGTAAGCCCTCAATCCGATGATCGGTATCGGTCTTGCTATCCCTCTAGGACCTCGATTTAGAAGAAAATCTGAACCTATGTCTTCCAAACATGGAATCCCATGATCAGCATGATCGTAGTATACCCAAATCAAGTTAGAACAAGTTTTTCACACTCAAACTAGTTGTTCATGGCATCCGCACAATGCACTGAGAGTTGAAAGAGCCTCTCTCTCTCTCTCTAGAAAACACTTCACAGCTTTTTCACATGCATCAAGTTCATCCACTCTCTACATTGTATTCTGCTCGTTCAAATGAACTTGTATTTATAGGAAAAGCATCACAACAATTGGCTCCACTCCAATGGTCATATTTTCCTTAAATTTCATAGGTAAAAGGACACATGTCAAGCATACAACGATTAGTTTGTATCATATTGTATGACATCATTTCAAGTATGAAACGATGTTAAGTTAAAGATAAATGTTTAGTTTAAGAAAACATGGAAACTGATACTATTGGAATGATACATTCAATAACTCTAACATTATTTTGAAAAAATGGATTCTTAAGAAAAACATCGTCAAGAAAACATATTCATAAGGAAAAGTAAACCGGATTGAGAAACTGTTATCACATTTGTTCCAGAATCAGAATCATAAAATCGGAATGAATTTTGCACCAGATTCGGAATCATAAAACAGAACACTTTTTCACTGGATTCAGAATCATAAAACAGAATCACTTTTTCACTAGATTCAGAATCATAAAACAGAACCACAGTTTCACCGGATCCAGAATCCTAAAACAGAATCACATTTGCACAGGATTAGTAATCAAAAAATAGAATCACATTTACACCATATTCTGTATCACAAAGACGGTATCACTTATACATATGATTCAGTATCACAAAGACGGTATCACTTATACACTGAAATCAGTATCATAAAAATGGTTTGAATTTTTTTTAAATCTAACATAATAGAAAATTATAAAGACACATCTGTAAGTATAACAAAATGACAATTCTAGATCTTAAGAAAAAAATAAAACTTAAGAAAAAAAACTGAACTTAAGAAAAAAAAACACAACTTAAGAAAAAGTGTTTGTGCTTTTCAAAACATAAAACCATATGGATTGGACAAGCCATAAGATAACCCTATTTACTCAACAATCTCCCCCTTTTTGGAAAGCACAACTAACTTTGCTAAGGAAGAATATATTGTCTTATATAAACATGTATGAAAAACTTATCTCTCCCGTTGAATGAGATTTCTGATGAATACTACTAACTCCCACTTAGGTTATGTTTCCCAAGGATCGTATTCTTGATCTTTAGTGACTAGTTTTCTTTCTTAAGAAAAAATATCACCCTTAGATAAACATATCTTCTTAAAAGAAAACTCCCCCTTACTCGGTCATTATCCTTTCTTACCATACTCTCCCATAATATATTTTCCTCCTTTGAGATCTTCATTAAATTCTTCCTTTAAATAAATTCTCCCCCTTTGTGATTTTCAAAAAGAGGGAAAGTAATGGAGAAGTATAAGATGTACCTGTATGGTTAAGAAAGCATAAAATCAAAAACAAAAAAAATTAAATAAGCTTCTTAAGGAAATTTTGGGAATAGAGTTTAGATTACAAAAAAACATCATAATTTCATAAAAAACATACATCCTTCTTCTTATTAGACAAAATTTTCTTTATCAAGGCTTTAAGTTTCTTCAATTACTTATAATATTCCTCAAACTTCTTCAACAAGATCTCATAATCCTTATTTTTTAATGATAAGATTCTCTCTTCTTGAGCAGCCACATTCCTCTCTAATTCATCTCTGACTTCCTTCTCCCAGCTTACAGATCAGGAAACGAAATTGAGTTGACTAGATTTGTCAGATATTGATGCATTGACCTTGTTGAAATGGGTTTCACAAGTATTGAAAGCTCTATTTGTTAAATCCATTAAGTCACCGAACTGTCTAAGATATTCATTGATAGTTTTGGTGTGGTTAATGACTTTATTACAAGTCACATTATGAGCTTTATAATCTATCAAAAGATTACTAAAGTCTAATTCTTGCTTGACCACCATGTCCATAAGCATATTGGTCGATTCCATATTTTGATTCAAAGTTTATTGCATCACTTTACTACAAGAATCTATATTGGAAAGAACAGGAATGGTGATGACCAACATTCTTAAAGATAGCTTGACAAAGTCATTTCCAACAGACGACGAGGATTCAAAACCTAAAACATCCTTTCCTTTATGATCTCATCTTGGAGTTAAGTAAACTTATTTTTCTATTCTCTTGAAAGACTTCTAAGGAATTTCTTTTTCAGATGAGGCAACCAAAACACCTTTTCCATTTACAGGATTCGAACTGGAGATTGTTCATATAAAAATTGATTAACATTTAGATCTACCTATTCATCTTATTTCTCTAGAAACTCTTCTTCTTCACCACCTAGATGATCAACCTCTTCTTTATCTTCTTCTTAAACTTCAATTTCTACCTTATCTTCTTCCTCAACTTCTAATTATTCCTCAACGTCTACTTCTTCCTCAACTTCTACTTCTTCCTCAAATTGTTCTTCAACTTGTTATTCTAAAACAGATTTAGATACTAAACACGAAGGAGTTCCTATGTAGTCTTCCACTTACCTTAAAACATCATCATAGTCTTCTTGAACTAACTAATCTTCAATTTCTTGAACAAGTTACAAAAAAGGTATAACTTTCTTGGATTTTTTTATTTCCAGAGTGGAAAATGGTTTCTATGAACAAATTCAGATTTCTGTACTTGATGAGACACCTTTTCTAAAGCCTTTAGAAGAGAATGACACACATGAGATTCCAAATATTTATTATTTTGGGACTTATCATTCTTTTATTTTTCAATATTTTCATCTTGATAAAGTTTTAAGGCCTTAGCCTTTGCAGGATTTAATCCAAAAGAAGTATCTCATTCCTTTCTGGTAGCTTTCATTTCTCTCCACTTTTCCATTGTTTCATTAGAATAGGCTTTGGGTTTCTTTATAGGAGGAGGTGCTAATACGAGGACATCAGAATCTAGTATAGGCATGCTAGGCTCTTCCTATTTCCTTGTTGTGGGTACCGATTTTGAGGACTCTGAAACATCACCTTTTTCTAGATAACCATTTCTTCAAAACTCTTGGATTCCTATAATAACTCTACCTTCATCCTTCTTAGAGTGTCATCACTGAGTAAAAAAATATTAAAAGGCATTGATACTGGTCGACATGGAACATTCAACTCTTGAAGGCACATGACAATTATCTTGGAGATATTTGCCGGATACATAAGTATCTAAGATATGATAGATCCACCTTTTATTGCATGGATGGTGAGAAATATTTACTTGACAATGTTGATGTTCCTTAAGTTGATGAGAACGTTTAACATAAAGATATCCCATATCTTTAGAGAGACCTTATCTTCTTTTCTTGGTATAAGAAATCCTTGAATATATAGAGATACATCTTGTGGTTTGTTGAGAGTTTCGTAATCTTTGGATTCTTAACATACTTGATGCCATGATAATATAGAGCTTTGACATTCTCAAAAGAACCTACTTTCTGAGGATGTTTTTGAGAGCATAGGATAGCTTCCCCTTTGTACAGAATGTTAAGAAAATTTGATGCCTTCTCATAGGTACTGTATATTTCTTATCATAACATTTGAACTTAAACAGATCCTTACCATCCTTTTGGAATAAAGTAACAGATTCATAGACCTAAATAACCAGGTCAGGATAAACTGGATCCTGACCTTTCTCTTTAGTTACACAAAAACATTCCCATAAATTAGTTCTTATCACCTTAGAGATAAGGGAGTTTTATTTTGAAAAGAATTTAAGGAAAACCAACCTTTCTCTAAAGATTGACCAATCCTTTATTTCCTTTCTAGTCGGCATATAGTCTCTTGAGGATTCAAGAGTCATTCAAGGAGATAGAGATGAAGGAATCAGAATGAAAACATTGATGGAAACAGAGCATCATCAAAGAGATCTGTAAGGATGGCGCGACGCTTATAAATTAGGCACCCCTTACATTGGCATGGATATTGATTTTCATCTTCCATAAGATAATCAGATGGCTAAACATAACCTGATTTGATATGACGGTTGAGGATGGATATATGAAATAAGAATTCCGATCCTCTATAGTAATGTAAACCTGAATTGAAAATTTTAAAATACCATCAATTAAAAATTAAGATATGAAAATAAAGGGTACGAAAATTTACCTTTTGGAATACTTTTAGGAGTTTATTAGTATTATAATAATTTTCTTGGAAGTTTCTGATTTAGAAATATCAATACCGAAATTTCCATTACAAAAATTTCTAATACCAAAATTTTCAATACCGAAATTTCTAATACTGAAATTTCCAATACCAAAATTTTTAATACTGAAATTTCCAAAAAAAACTTATAGAATGATAAAAACTTTAAAAACAATTTATGAAAAGAATAAAAACAAGAAAACATATATACTCCCCCTGAAATAAGAAGTAGTTTAATGTTAGGGGATGATTTAAAAAAGAAATAGATATTAATTATTGCCTTACAGAGATCATTCCTAGATTCTATTTAATGTATTCAAATCTATCGGAGGATAATGGATTTTTAAAATTATCTGCAAGTTGTTCTTGCGTTCCAATGAATTGAAGAATAATATCTCTTTTAAGTGTGTGATCCCTAAAAAAGTGATGTCTAATATCTATGTGATTTGCATAAGAGTGATGTGCAATGTTTTTACTTAGGGAAATGGAACTTCTCTTTTCACACATAATTTTAGTCTTAGTAAAACTCGTACCATAGTTTGTGGGTATGTGTAGTATCCACAAAACATGAGCACAACAACTTACATTTGCTACATATTCAAATTCAGCAGTAGAAAGTGATACAGAATGTTATTTCTTGCATAACCAAGAAATAATGGAATCTACTAAGAAATGAAAATTTCTAGATGTAAATTTTCTATATATATTACAACCACCGAAGTCATCATCTAAAAAACATTTACGTTCAAAATTATTTCCAGAGGAATAAAAAAGTCCCAAATCCAAAGCTCCCTTTACATAGTGAAAAATTATTTTCACATCCTATAAATGATATTCTTTATGATTTTCTTAGAATCATGCCCAAAATCATTTTGAGAACATTAAGTTAGGTAGAATAGCTATTAAGTAAAGTAAACGTCTTATCCTCCCTCTATAAGATGTTTAATCCATAGGTTTCCTTAATCAATATCAATAGTAATAGAGGTTCCGATAGGAGTACTTATACTCTTAGAATTATCATACCTGAACTTCTTAAGAAGATCTTTGAAATAAATATGTTGAGATATGTAAATTACCTCTGGTTTTTGAGAAATTTGAAAACCAAGAAAAAAATTTAACTCGCCCATCATACTCATCTCAAACACAAATTTCATAAGATTCGAAAAGGAATCAGTTAAGGATTGCTGAGTTGATATAAAGATGATGTCGTCAATGTAAATTTGGTCAACAAAAACATATTTTTTATTTTTCTTAATAAAAATGGTTGGATTTGAATTTCCCATAACATAGTTATTTTGAATCACAAATCCTGAAAGTCTATCATACCAAGCTCAATGGGCTTTTTTAAGTCCATACAAAGCTTTGGTAAGTTTATAAACATGATTACGATTGTTTGTATCTTCAAAGCTACGGGTTGATCTACATAGACTTCATATTTTACATAACCATTAAGAAAAGCACACTTTTCATCCATTTGATAAATTTTAAAATTGAAGAATGCTACAAAGTATAGAAGGATATGAATAGATTCAAGTCTTGATACAGGAGTGTTGGTTTCTTCATAGTCTATGCCTTCTTGTTGGGTATAGCCTTTGACAACTAATATTTCTTTATTTCTAATAATAACACCATTTTCATCGCATTTGTTTCTCAAAACCCATTTTACTCAAATAACAGAAGTTTCCTTAGGTTTTTCAACCAAGGTCCAAACCTGATTCCTTATCAATTCGTTGATTTCATCTTGCATATACTTTATCCAATCTTTATCAGCCATGGATTCTTCAGGAGTATTTGGTTCAAATTGTAAAATAAAAGAAACATGTTCAACTTAATTCCTTAAATAACTTCTATTTCTTACTGGTAGATTAAAATTTCCAATGATATTATCACTGATATTATTTCTAAGTAACAACTAATTTGGATTTTGAAAGGCTTGATCATCAACATAGGGTAGAAAATCTCCAGGGGTAATTGTTTCAGAAACATTTTCCTGAACATTATCCTTGACTGAAATATCTTCTCTCAAAGGTTGGTGATTAGTTTTAGAGAGTATTTTAGAAATAAGATCAGGTTGTTTGAAAATAAAAGGATCATTTTCATCAAAATTAATATGTACTATTTATTCCATAGTGCAAGTATTTTTATTGAAAACTCTATATGCCTTAGAGTTAGTAGAGTAACCTAAGAAGATTCCTTCATTGGGTTTGGGTGAAAATTTATGTAAATTATTCTTGGTATTCAAGATAAATACTTTTCTACGAAAAACTTTGAAGTAAGATACCTTTGGTTTTCGGCCATTCTGTAACTCATAAGGAGTTTTATTAAGAAAGGGTCTAATTGAAACTTGAATTATAGTATAACAGGAAGTACGTACAGCTTCATCCCAAAAATGTTTAGCAATAGAATAGTCACTCAACATGGTTCTAGTCATATCTTAAAAATAGGATTTCTTCTTTCAACAACACCACTCTATTATGGAGTGCTTGGATATGAAAAAGTTTGAGTAATACATTTTTTACTACAGAAAGTTTCAAAATCAGAATTTTTAAAGTCTCTTCCATGATCACTATGAATAGTTAACAATGGAAGGTTTTTCTCATTTTTAGCTTGAGATCTGAAAACTTGGAAATAAGAAAAAAACATCTGATTTCATTGTGAGAAAATAGACCCAAGTAAATCTAGTGTAGTCATCAACTAAGACAAACACATAGTATTTTCCTCCAATACTCCCAGTTTGTGTTGGACCATATAAGTCCATGCATACTAACTATAAGGAATTAGAATTTGTGACTTCACTTATATATTTAATTCTAGAATTATGTTTCTTGCCATATTTACAAGGATTTCAAACTTTTGAAGAATCAAACCTAAGATCTGGTAGATCCTTAAAAAGTTATTTCATAGAAAGTTTACTAAGATTCATTAAGTTATAGTGTCCTAGTCTTCTATGATAAAGATAAGATTGATCTTCAATTTCACTTAGGCACGAGAAGATCTTGACTTCTAAGGTATTTTATATTTAGTGTGTATACATTATTTTTCATATGGGATGAAAGAATAAATTCATCCTTGTAATTGTGTACTAAGAACTTGTCGTTCCAAAAATTCACAAGGTATCCATCATCACAAAATTGACTTATACTGATGAGGTTGTTCTTAAGACCTTTATCAAAGAAATCATTTAAAATTAAACATTGTCCAAAAGAATAATGTTACCTATAAAGACAATTTCTCTTTGAGATTTATCTCCAAAGGTTACTTTTCCACCATTAGTCTTTAAAATATTTTTGAAATAGTTTTTTTTTCAGTCATATGCTTGGAACATCCACTATCCATGTACCATTTGTTGTTGGTAATTCCTTCTTTAACCTGAAAAGAAGAGTTAGTTTTTCGCAATCAAAACCTTCTTGGATCCGGAATTGTTAGATAATAAAATTTGGGTATCCACATTTGTTTAGAAAAGCAAGATTTATGAAACCCAAGAGATTGATCATTATTTAAAGAACAGTTTTTCTTACAATTCCCACCACGTTGACATTTAGTACAAAAAGGGGATCTTGGAGGAACAAAATAATTGTTTCTAAAATCAAGTTTTTCATGAGAATAACCTAATCATATATTATTACTATGAGGTCAGATCTGAGAATACATATTGTCCAAATTTTTCTTACCAAAAGTAAAATTTGAAAGTAGTTTCTTCAAAGAAAAGATATCAGACTTTAGTCTTTGGACTAAATTCCTATCCTCTGGGATAATATACTTAGAGTTATGTTTATAATATAAAACATTTTTTTCAAAAAACCAATTTTTATGATCTTTAGAAATCTTATCTTTCTCAAAATTAGCTTCCTCAAGTTTCTTGGAATGATTTTCTAAAACACAATTATTTTTATCAAGATCTTTTGTAAGATCCAAAATTTCTTTTGTTAAAATAAATTCTCTAGAATTTTATTTTTCATGTTTCATAGAAACATTAAAATTTCTTATATCTAGAAACTTATAAAACCTATAAAATTCATCATAGTAAGGAAAATCATTATCATTATCTGATGAAGAAGATTCTTCATCTAAAGAAAAATCATTATCATGAATTTTTTTACTCAAAGACATATTGGTTTAGGATTCAGCTGAATGTACCTTATCCATAAGACATTGACTTTGAAATGGATCTTGGGCTACTAAACCAATATTCTTTTTTTCTTATAAGATTCATAATCTGAAGAATCATCAGAAGAATCTCCACCACTAGCAATCCAATTGTAATTGGATTTTAGGAATTTCTTATACTTTGATCTATAGAACTTATTCTTTTTTCTCTCAGAATTTCTATCCTTCTTGTCTCTTTTCTTAATTAACGGGACAATCAGGTCTGATATGACCAGTTCTTCTACATTCATAGCATGTCACTTCTCTAACTTCCTTAACTTTTCCATCATTCTTCTTGTATCTATATTGAAAGTTCTTCTGCCCAACAATATTTTTCATCCACCGAGCAAGATTGGATAAATCATTTTCTAAATTTTCACTTTCATTAGATTCAGATTGAAAAACAACCATCATAGATTTAGATCTTATAACTATCTCAGGAGTATTGTATTTCATATGATTTGAATTATTTGTAAAAGCAACACCCCTATTTCCATTCTTCTTCTTAATATTATCAATGTCTCTCTTTATTATAGTTTCATGTTATAGAAGGGTTCCAAACAGTTCATTATGATAAATCTATGTTACATTTCAATTTTCTTCTATAACAGTTCTCTTGGATTCCCATTTGTTAGGCATGATGTATATAATATTATCTACAAGAGCTTCATCATCTAATCCTTTCTCACCCATTGTCTGTAAGCTATTGAAAATATTCATGAATCTTTGTTTCACCTTACATACATGTTCTCCATAAGGAAAGATGAAACCATAATACTCAACTCTGAGCTTATCTCTTCTAGTATCTATAACTTCAGAATTTCCAAAGTGAGTTACTTCAAGCTTATTCCAAATAATATTTGCAGCTTCACAGGATGAAATTGGGCTATATATATTTCTATTCATCGAAAAAACAATCATATTACGTACCTTAAATTTTAGTAGGTATTCTACCTTTTCTGGATTAGTAATGGTTCTAAGTTCCTTATCAAGAATCTTATAATCTACAGTTAACATAATGTAGTTGTCTACAGCTATTTTTATCACAAATGTAATCATTCCATCTCTCCATTACTCATAGTCATTTCCATTTAGATTGTTGGTCTAGAAGGATTGAGATTATCTAAATATACAACATTAATTCCTTCCATACTAAAAATAATTTCTTTCCACAGAACTTTTTAGAAGTAAAAGTTTATAAATAAATAAGAAAAAGAAAACTTGGTCAAGAAAACTTATAAGTGGATATAAGTATTTCAGAGACCTCCTCTGATACCAATTGTAGGATCAAAAAGATAAATGTTGATTCTCAATATACAAGAGGGGTGGGGGTGAATTTTATTTTTAGAAAATTCATTTAGAACCATTAATGTTTAGTTTAACAAAGTTAAACAAACATACACAACATCTGTAAAAGAATGATTTTCTTAAATGAAATATTCTACATTAAAGCATATAGAATCTGTAATATAATCAAAGTAATGGAATTAGAAAGTATAAGAAAGTTATAATTTATACCTTTAACAAAGATAACATTACAGTAGAAATACAACAACTTGAAATAGAAAACAAGTAACTACAAGATTATCTTATCCCAAAGAGAAGGGTATCAATCAGCCTTGGATAAAGGTTCATTGATTTATACTTTCAATAAAGTTTGTCTTACCCAAACCCATGTATGCCCTCAATCTGATGATCGGTATCTATCTTGATATCCCTGTAAGCCCTTGATTTATAAGGAAATCATAACCTTTGTCTTTCAAACTCAGAAGCCCACGATCAGCATGATCAGAGTCTACACAAATAAAGTCTGTACAAGTTGTTGACACCCAAACAAGTTGTTCACGACATCCACACGAAGCACTAAGAGTAGAAAGAGACTATCTCTCTAGAAAACACATCACAACTTTTTCACATGCATCAGGTTTATCCACTCTCTACATTGTATTCTTCTCATTCAAATGAACTTGTATTTATAGGCAAAGTATCCAAATGGTTGGCTCCATTACAACAGTCATATTTTCCTTAAATTTTGGAGGGACCTAGACACGTGTCAGACATACAACGGTTAGTTTGTAATTGATTGTACGACATCGTTTCAAGTGAGAAACGAATTTAAGATAAAGATAAATGTTAAGTATAAGAAAACTTGAAAACTAATAATATTGGAATGATACATTAAACAACTCTAGCATTATTAAGAAAAAATGTATTCTTAAGAAAAACATTTTCATGAAAATGGATTCATAAGGAAAATTAAATCATATTGAGAAACTGGTATCACATTTGTTATGGAATCATAATCATAAAATCGGAATGACTTTTTCATTGGATTCAGAATCATAAAACAGAAACAATTTTCCACTAGATTCAGAATAATAAAAAAGAATCAATTTTGCACCAGATTCGGAATCATAAAACAGAATCACATTTGTACCAGATTTAGAATCATAAAACATAATAAAATTTACATCAGATTCGGAATCATAAAACAAAATCACATTTGAACTGGATTCAGTTTCACAAAGACGATATCACTTATACAATAGATCTGGTATCACTTATACAACAGAATCAGTATCATAAAAAAGGTATGAATAATCGTTAAATATAACAGAATAGAAAATCGTAATGATACATTTGTAAGTATAACAAAATGAATATTTTGGATCTAAAAAAATAGAACTTAAGAAAAAAAACCGAACATAAGAAAAAAAACAGAACTTAATAAAAAATGTTTTTTATTTTCAAAACATAAAATCATAAGGAATGGATAAGTCTTAAGATAACCTTATTGACTCAACAAATACATTATATTATCATTTCATATAAAAAGAATTATAATATATTTGTTGGGGTTAGATAATGAATTCCAACTATGTATGATGTAAGATGTACTCACACACATTGTGTGTAATTCTAGGATCCATGCATATCAAAATGTGTATGTTTCAAAAAATAAAAAGGTTCCAAAATATTTTAAGTTCATTGGAGTGGGAGAATGGAATGATTTTTGGGATCATTTGGGGATTTTAAAAATAGAATAAATAACTAAATATGTGATTCTCATTGGTTTTCATGATATATTGTTCCATTTTCAAAATTAACTTATCATATTTTATGGTTATTCTTGAATTTTTGGGGTTATTTATATGACTATAATGTTATATTATCTCTAGTAAATATCCTTTTTGGGTCTTTTGGATTGAATTTATATGGTTTTGTATATAAATATTAAATTCTACATAGAATATTTTTCATGTATAATAGGTATCCCTGACATAAGGGTCACCTCCTATGATAAATTGGTTTTTTTTCTTTAAACCCAATGTTTATGAATGTCTTACTTTTTTTATAGATTGATTTATTGATAAAATAATTTCCTTTTGAAAACGTACAACAAAATCCTAATTTATTTTAATCATCCCTCCCCGTTTACATTGGTGTCTGATGATCAGAAGGTGCAACTAAGGTATTACGAAAACATAAACCAATAACTATATGAGTATTCCATGTCATAGTTGTTAGATTTTTAAATCCTAAATATAATCTTTCATACTATTAAATTAAACTTAATTTATAACAATAAAAAAATAGAAGTTAAAAACAGGAAACACAATAAAGATCATGTATCTAATATGGGATTAAAAATCACATAATTGAAGTAAATATTTATTATTTTGAAAAGTAAACATTAAAAAAATTAGATATAAAAAAAATTATTTTTATAAAATAAATCTATTATTTTTATCATGAACTCACAATGGTTATTTATAATGGTTTTTTAATCGTTATATAATATTTACTATATACCAACTCTATTATCATATTTAATTTTCATTATCCCCTTTAAAATAGTATATAATAGCAACCTTACACTCTTATAATGATCATATATTGGTTACCTTGCCCTTAAACCTTCAAGAAAATCACACTTCCCTTTCATTTTATTTTATTTCAAAGTATTATATTCTCTGAAAAAATAATTATTCCATTAAATTGAAATTTTTGTCTCATGGTTATGATTCTTATAGTCTTAGAACTTATTAGAGACTCCTAAAAAATATATTTGAAAATAAATCATGAGCTATTTTACTTTTTTCCATTTTTATTTATAGTTATTTTGACGATTTTTTATGTTTGAATATATTACAAACTTTTTATTCCAATTATGATATAATGTCATGGCTTATATTTATTTAGATAATAAAACACATCAAAAATAATTTTTAAAATTATTATATTATTCATTCCCCATCACCAATTATTTTTAATTATAAATCACATTTTCCCTCTGGTCTACGATTTTTAAAAAAATTATTCATATAAAAAAAATCATGTTATGGTTTCCCAAAATCAACTTTAATTACATTTGTTGGTTTTTCCCTCTAATTTCTTATTGACAGAAAATAAATAAGACATTTAACTAGAATTTTTTTGTACAAAATACCAACCAATACACCATAACTCTTATAATATCCAATTTTTAAAATGGAAAAATATATATTGGGATTATATTTTCCATCCTCCAAAACACTATAACTTATTTATATGGAGATAATGTAACATCCTATAGTTAATTTTGAATTTTATTTCTTTACGTTACTTATAATATTATATATAATTATTTAAATCTTAACTAGAAAATACATTCAAATAAATATTTCTTTTATTATAAATATCATGATATAGCCAAACAAGAACAAACGAGGAAGAATAGAAAAATAGAGGCAAACGAGGTCTAAAATAATGAAGTTCGAGGGCGTCAGCCCAAACCAGATGCACACATTCTAGAGGAAGACTGCCCACACTAGATAAAATTATAAGAGGTGCAAATGATCCATAGATATACCACTTTTTTCCCTCCTTCCATGTATGAAGAAAGATAGCCCCTGAGGCAAATGACCTATACACTACTGAATGAGATAGAACATAAGTATGAAATAGATATTATAACAAAGGAACTAAATTATCAATAATTTATTTACTCATAATAAATCATTTGAACAATAGTATAAAAACTATATTTTATAAATCATGGATTATTATATACCATAGATTATTACATACCTTATAATTTTATAAATTAATATGGGAAAATAAGAAGAAGAATTATATTTTTACAACAATAAAATCTATTGGATCATCTATACCCTTTAGAATAATTGTTAGTAAAAAACCAGTAACATGAAAAGAAAACCATAGGAAGGTATAAATTATATTGTAAAATCCAAAACGAAAACCATTGGAATAATAAGTTTTTATTGTAAGGTTTTAATGGACTGAATTTATAGGATGTATTTGGGGTAATATATCCTTTCTATGATTTTAATTAAAGGGTATATATTCATTAGCTATAATACCTATAGACATGACACCTATTTAAAGAAAATGTTATGTTCTAAATGTACATAAATATTATTAATATGTTGAAAAATGTACATTTTCATTATAAATAATTTATTTTAAATAAAATAAATTATTTTTAATTAGATTAAAGATATATTAATGCATTTTTGAAAATATAAATTTTTCTAAAGAATTTGGGTTTATGATTTATGAATTTTTATTAAATTTATGAATTTTGATGAAATTACATGAAAAATTTACTGAAACAATTTAAGGAATAATTACTAAAATCAATTAGTAAATTATTAAATAACTATAAAGAATGATAATTTAATTATTCATGTCTAAAAAAATGATTTTAAAATATTTTTTATATTATGGTTTTTTATTTAAACGTGTAATTTTTCATTTTTGGATTTTGAAATTTAGTGTAAATGTTGTTTTTATATATAAATAAACTATTAAACATTCAATAACTTATTGTTAATTAGTTACTATAATAGATCAAATAATTTAATGTTAAAAACACATATTTTTAAAGAATTGTTGTTTCAACATATTTTCTTATTTTAATAAATTAAAATGATCTATATAAAAGAATTATTTTATTAAAATTATAGTATATATATTCCAAAAAATACAAAATAAATAAAATTATTATTACATGGTATGGAAAAATGAATAAATTCATTTTTATGCTTAAAATATATTTTTTCTAAAAATTATTTTGCATCTTTTAGGATTTTTTTATTAATAGACATATTATACCAGTCTTTTGGGATAATTTTATTCAAATATTATTTCTAAAGGTATAAAAACTATTATATAATGTAGGTGATAGTTATATATTATATTAAGAAAGACTAAGAATACTTAATGTGTAAAAAATTATATACAATTTATTATATATTTTTTATTTTCATTTAAAAAATAAATCTCTCATATTTATAAATAAAATTAGATCAAATGGATTCCAAATTTTAAAAAACATATGGTGAAATTAGGTAATATGGGCCATCTTATGGTTTTTTAGTAAACAGTTAATTATAATGGTAAATAATTAAACAAGGTAAAAGAGGTAATTTGGGGTTAATATTTTTTAACATGAATTATTATTAATTAAAATTATATTAAATAGTTATATAAGATCATTATTTGGTTTTAGATTCGATCATAATATTATCATCAATATTTCTTCACCTAGCTCACTTAAATCTCATATGATTCTATTTTTACACTTTATCTAATGTATGTTTCGAAATAATTGTCCCTCATTTTAACTGATAAAAGGATCTATCTTCCACAAACTCTAAACCACTTCGTTCCTTTCGTTTTATCTTAGGTCCCATCCAAATATCCTCTCCTAAAGTATTATCCTATGTTTGGTAACCTTCGGTCATAAGAATGTTGCCTAAGTCTTTCATTCTGGAGGAAAGCATTGTGAAAATGTGCAATTCCATCAATGTAAGTAACAAGTTCTTCTTCATTCAATTAATATAATTTTTCTACATAAAAATTCCTAAATCACATTCCCAACTATAATTATGAAATCCAAACATCGTTATGAATCTATGATTATTATTTAATAAAAAAACTCTATTTTATTAATCATTCATTAGTTATAATGTGTTCTTGTTTGGGTTTATTTTACAACCTACAAGAACGATGTTGTATCGTTACCATCATGAATGACTAAGAAAAAATTAAAACTTCAAATATGACATAATAATAAAAAATTTAATATTTTTTCAAAATTATCGAACTATAATATATATATATATATTCATTAAAAAATAAATTCTTTTTTAATATAAAAATTCTAAAATATATATTTTCAACACTGTTTATGAACCATAACCATAACCACCATAAACTGACCTCTAGACTATATAAATGTATTAAAAATATATTATATATCATCATAAACATTATATAGGTGATTAAACCATGACCAAAGATCATGTAATGAACCCACCAAACTGAAGCTAGAACAAAATAAATTTGACAAGTAACACCATAATATAAATTTAAACCAAGAATGTCTAATAAATGGGTAATAAGAAATTACAAAATAATTTTATAATATAAAATAAATATAGATCCCATATAGATTAATTATCAATCTAAATTAATTATAATGGAGGATATAACATGTTTAAAAATTTGGGAATTTTAGTAAATAGTTTTTTCATCTCAATTTCCCTTCATTTAGATAATTTTCATAGTATAGACCTATTTTCATTTATATGGTTCATATATATCCCATTTAACAAATTTTGTCATAATTATGTTATTATTTATTATATTTAATATTAAATTTCATGTTTTACCTTTCATAGGATTTTTATTCAAGAGTTAAAAAAACCATAAGTTTTTCTTTTCCAATCATACTTTGAATAGATATTTTATATTTTTTAAATTCCCATTTAAAGAAATAATATATTATTTATAAAAAGACATCTATTTTTCCCCTTTGTTTATTTTTTTCATTTATATTTCTCATTACCATTCAACATCCCTTTGGTTATTGATTCAGCTAAATAGATTATTATAAGTGGATTCCGCCTTGTCTCTTCTTTTATGTTATGGATATTTCTCCATGATGTTTATGTTTTCTGATAACATAATGTTACCCTTATCCCATCTTATATGATTTATTAAGGAAATTTTCTATTTCCATTATAAATATTTAAAAAGTGGGAATGGAATATTTTTAACATTTTTCAGATAGCCTCTTTATCCCTAAAGTTTCTTCAATTTTATTTACCAAGATTCATTTATATGTTTTTATGGTTTTACAATGTAAGTTTTATTCAATTATTCATTGTATTTCTAAAAATATTATATTAAAAAAAATTAAATAAAAGTTATCAAAATATAATGGATATCCCTTATTATTTTTAAAAAAAATATATAATTATCTATATAAAATGTTTTTAATTTATTATAACATCCTTTAATATTACATAATCTTTACAGGGGATATGATCTAATGAAAAATCCATCATATTTGCCTAATTGTATCATGATCATGTATTTAAGAAACATTCATTAAACTCGTAAATTTCTCATGGATTAATTATTATATTAGAAAATTATGAATGTGATCATATTCATGTAATATACGTAAATGTGGTATATCATTATGTGGTGGTTGGGTCCTAAACAGACCTCAAATGCATTGGGTAAATATTTATATCTCATTAAATAATTTTGTTTTGTATAAACATTGTTATAGTTAACTAGGCATATAACATTATGTATGGACATGATCATGTTTATCTATGTTCACAATAATGTGTAGGGACATGATTGAATTTAGCTATGTTCACAACATTATATAAGGATTTGATTGCATTTAGGAATGTTTGTGACTTTGTTTGTGGAAATTATTGCATTGATCTCTTTTCACTACTCTCTGTGTTGACTATATTTAATTTTTCATTGTTTATAAACATATAGTTTAGAAATAATTTTATTTATTTCACACACATATGTTATGCTCCATAGATCATAATTATTGTCTCGTGTTTCTTCATTATTTTCCCATAGTAAATTTTATTCTTCGAAGTTTCTTCTTTTGAAATTTATGTAATTTTATAATGACTTAATGAAAATTCATGGGACTCTAAGTTATTTTTAATTATATATTTATCCCATGTTTATAATTTCTCACATTTTTTTATATAACCCTTTATATATCATTGATAAGCTTTTATCATACTGATATTTTTAGATCTCTCATTTTTTCCATTATCCCTAGGGAATCACATTCAATAATAAGGTTAGAAGGAAGGAATGTGAGGAGAACATTTTTTGATAGGATGAAGAAAAAATTTGTAAGAAAAAGTTCATTTAGCTATTCTCTAAATGAAAAATGCTTTTGGGATTTATTATTTTTCATTCATATGTGTGATGTTATGTTTAAATTATAGAAATGATGTAAAATATAAACCTACTATACATCTTTCATATCAGATAATATTACATAACATATGATCCCCTTATTTCAAATCCAAATATAATTTTTGGTTATTAGTATAAATAATTTTCTTATTTAGGATTTATTTTATATTTCATGGGATATGTCATATATTCTATGAAATCTCATGTATTATCTTTGACCCTAATAATTTCATTTCACTAACCACATCTCAAAAGGTTGTTTTTTCATACATATCCCCATATAAACATCAAAATTTTTCAATTGACTAATTGAATAGTGTATAATATTATAAAACAACTCCACCAATAGAAAGTGTTGATATTAACATACATAGAAATGATGTGATTACAATATTAAAATTTCTTATAGTGTTTGGATAACCCTTTGTAAAAGTTTATTATATTTTGGATTATAGGAAATGATATAGTTTAATTTAGTGAATAAATTACATTTAATATTTTATCTTCCAAGATAGATCTTATCCCTTTATAAAGTATTACCAAAACCTTCAAATATAATCATTTATAATGCTCGGGGGAGATAATCTCCCATATTTTTTGAAAATTTTAAGTTTTTGCAAATATATTAATAATAAACTATATTTCATTCTTTCTTTTTAAATTATTTAGAAATAATGTTATTTATGATATTTTACCACCTCTATACTAATATGACTAGAAGTTTTATATCTTCTTTGGGAAATTTCAAGTCAATTTTCACTTGTTGGAAGACCAAAACCTTATATACTAGTCAAAAATATATTAGTTCGTGTTATTCAACAATTAATTCACTTAAAAATCCTTATACATATTGATATCATAATTATTTCATGATAAATTTAACATGTATTCTATATAACATCCCCGAACCCACACTTCCAGACCTGCTGCAGAATACTTAATAATTAAATATTCAAATTTGATACAAATATCTATAACTCAATTTTCTGCATCCAAAATATAAAAAATCAAAAGGAAATTTTTGATCCCATATATACTCATGGAACTTTTAGGTTTATAGTTTTAGAGAATTATGCTGAACTATTACCTAAATAATACCTATTACTTTAAGAGAGTTTATTTTCCACTATTTTCATATTTTCATATTCAATAATATGTCATTATCATCATCCAAATGAAACCCTTATACATATAAATAATTCAACATTATTATCATCACTATAGAAAAAAGAAACTTAAAAAGGATGATCTCAAATTATTTGTAGGAGTAAACATAAGAATTAAAATTTAAATGTAATAAATGAGCATAAAAACAGATAAGGTTATCATGAGATAATTATAGTGAATGGTAAAATCCTAAAAGAAACCATAACCACCACACCTGAATCATAAATCATAAAATATAACTTAAGTGTTTAATAAAGAAAATATTAATAAGAATTATTTATCATAAACCATGATATATCAATCATGATGAAATAAAACATTTATAACACATAGAAATAATAATTAAAACATATTGGTATCTTGGAAGATCATCTTCATAACCCATTTTAAAACTATGTTATAAATAAATGGTTCCTGGTTAAATCCATATGAGAAAACCTCCATTAACTCCCTTATTCATGTCTTTAAATACAAGGAACATTTTCCAATTCATTGGAGTGCTATATATGAGTACACATTATATAAGTTACATTGGGTTCACCTAGTGTTATTTTGTATCAACCATCATATAAGTTGTATCAGGTTCACATATAGTTATCTGGTATAAACTGTTATCATCAATAATGTCCAAGTACCATTCATGAATAAAGTACATTGATCATTCATTTCATCATAA
The DNA here is from genome assembly GCA_963277665.1 of Viscum album. Lineage (NCBI taxonomy): Eukaryota > Viridiplantae > Streptophyta > Magnoliopsida > Santalales > Viscaceae > Viscum > Viscum album. The sequence continues at coordinate 1,445,878,557 of OY728142.1, read as the reverse complement.
AATCATAGAAAAAAATTATTCTATTTATAAATTGATTAACCCATGTAAAATAAATGGGTTCCATAAAAATATCCTAGAAACATTATTAACCCATTTAATGTAAATGATTCCTATAATAATATCTCTAAAACAAGATTAATATAGGGATAAGAAATGGATTCTGTAAAAAAACTCTTTATAATATGATTATCCAATGATAAAGATACTGATATCATAAAAATATTCTAGAATCATGATTTAGCATAGAAAAGATATGGGTTCAATGACAATATCTTTGAAAAAATGATTAACCCATAGAAACGAACGAGGATTCATAACAATATCATTAAAACATGATTAACCCATGGAAAAAACAGGTTCCATAAAAAATATATTTTAATCAATATTAATCAATCTAGATATCTAGATAATGAATAAGGATAGCACCATTACAATATAAAAATGTTTCATCATAATTAACAACAGATTTCATTAACCCCAATGAATGGTAATACAATTAAATAATCATTGAAAAAATCTTTTAAAAAATTAAATTTTCATTTGAAAGTCATTAATAAAAACTAAATATATTAAAAATATTTGAAAATAATTTTTTATGAAAAATACTTCGAAAAAATTAATGGATGGTTCAATGAAAATAATGGTCATGATGGAGGGAAATAGATTCATGTTGTAAACCTAAAAAATAAACATTCTTCTCAAAACATTTTTTTGAAGGGATACAAAAGTGAATCATTTGGAAAACAATATGAAATTTACTTTCAAAACCATTTAAATTAAGGTCAAATACAATGTAAAATATATTTAAAAATTTATTTATTTGTATAAATATAAACTTTGAAAACATTTTATGAAACATCGATATGGAATATAATTATAACTGATTAAAATAAAATACAAGATAAATATCACTTACAAGTTACATTGTTTATATTTCATTAATAAAAAAGCAATGAAATTGAAATAAATCATGTTAAACTCATTTATAAATAGTGTATAATAAATATTTTTTTCCCAGAAAATATGTGCATATGATTTTCTAAAAAATAACCTTCAATATAAACAATCTTGAAATGAAAGGTTATTGTAACATCAAGCCTTTTTCTATTTTATTAATATTTTCAATCGTAATCCCCATGAAAGTATAAAATCAAATGAAACATTAAATATTAATAAAATAATGAGTTTTATGGTATAATATTTAAAAAGGGGTAGTATATACACCTAATTAAAGAAGATAGGTGTATAACATTACAATATTCCTCAGTGAAAGGAAATTTTGACAAAGTGCCTTATGGATTTGGAAATCTATGGATCAAAACCCCATGAAAGAGAAAACATAATATGGAATCTTAAATAATAAAAATTTTCATGAGATAAATAATAAAATACATTCATCATAAGTTTCTGCACCACACAATAAAAATAGTTGGTTCATATGGAATATATCTCACAAAATAGAAAATGAGATTAGAAAAACCTTACCTCGAGTTAGGACATTCCATGTTTTTTCATTAACTCATGTATGATAATATTATATAAATTATTTAATTAATTAATAATTTTTTCCAAATATAATTACTTATAATTATATCACTTATTTAATTTCACTCTAATGACATATTAAAATACTTAATTAGTTATGTTCACATTGGGTGTTCTATGGATTTTCAAATCATTGTTTCAAAACAAATTTAGTGTGTTGACCATTGTCAAATAGTACATTGATCAAAAATCCCCAGAATAACAATCATGAAATTAATGTAATATTAATTCATTAATTATACCTTTATAAAAAATAATTAATTATGGTTATGAAAAATGAACTATGTTATGATAATAGAGACAATAGGCCTTACATACGCATGAGTAACATTTCAATTTAATAATGATCATTATGAAAATAGGGTAATTATTATTTTCTATTTAAATAATTATAATAATATCATAAAAAATAATATTTAATTTAATATAATTAAATATATCATCCATGTCTTGTGGTGAAAAAAATTATCGCATCGCTTAGTGGAGGTGGTTGTCCATATGTACACACAAATGACATTATCATTTTTAGGTGTAAGAAATAAAATGACATATTACCCTTTATGAATAATAAATTTTTCATTAATATCATAAGTATATCATTTATATCACATATATTCATTAAATATATCCTTATTAACGTTCTTGTATATAATTATTTAAAAATGAATCACATCGCTTCATGAGGTGTTAGTCCACCGTATACATGGGTGATGTTATCATATCCCCTGCAGAATGGAAAAAATGAATTTATATGTGATGAAATAAATAAAAAAGTATTAATATCCAAATAATATCATATATAAATATTAATTTTATAATTATATAAATATGTGACAGTCGATGATGCTAAATTAATGACATTGGTTCATGATGTGTTATTCCTCCATACATATTAATGATGATTTCATATTCCATTTGATGGAAGATGAGACATATTTTGGTAATGAAATAAAAATAAAGATATATAAGTATATGGGATATATTTTTTATTTTATAATCATAATTTAAAAATATTTTATGGATTTTGAAGAAAAAATAAAACAAAAAATGCATAGTTAGGAATTTTAGATCTTCTCGGACCACCACAATAAGATTAAACAACAAGTATTCCTAGAATGGATTAATGACAAAAATATGCATCTAGGATGAGGCAATAGAAGTAGGTATGTTTTTTTTGAAGTTATTAGTTGAACTAAAATGGGTTTATGGTGTGATGAAGAGATAATATGTGTTGTCCTTTTATAAATGATATGAGTGGCACACTTGTACTTTTTGAAATGAAAGAGTAGTACACACATTTTTCATTTGAAAAAAGGACAAAAATGGTCCATTTATGATAAATGGACCTGAATAAGTCTAAATATTTAATGAAAATGTAATTTAGATATGTTATTAAGTAATTTTAAAACTTTTCCTTTTAGTTTAAACCCTTGGTAAGCCCGTTTTCACCTTAATAATAGTAATTAATTATTACATCTTTCACAATTTATTATTCTAAAAACATAATTTTAACATATTAGAAAATATAAATTATGTTGATTAAAAATATTTAATCTATTTTACCAAATTCAATTAGTATAAGAGGAAAATTTTAATTTGAAATTAATCCCATAGAAGCGATGAAAAAGATGGTTTTCAAGAAGTGTATTTTTCAAGAAAAAGAAGATTTTATATTAACACTATGACTAGTAATAATATTTTTTAGATTTTAAATTAATATTTATTGATATATAATTTAAAATATTCATTGGAATCAATATTAAATTGGTTTTCTGAAATTAATTAAAAATTATAATCATTATGCACTTAATAATTGTTTAAAAAACAATTTTTAAACCCAAAAATAAACATTCACTAAAATCCAATATAAATATGATTAAAAGGTAATTAATAGAATGAAATATAATTAAATAATAAATTCTTTTGTTTAAATCTTAATAATAATATCATTGGACTTCTAAATTACTTAAATTATTGACAATAAATGAAATTTTTACAAAGACCTTAATTTTAAAATATTCTCCAAAAAATATTCAAAAAAATACCAAAATTTAAACTAAGTTAATTTTAATATTCTAAAATAAAAAATCATGTTAAATTTATCAACTAAATGTTCTAACATTTTTAGAAAATAATTATAATATTTTCTTAGAGAAGTAAACAAATGTGATTTTTTAATAAATCATGTTTTTAGAATTAAATTATTTCACAAAAAAATGAATTATTATTTGCTAATATTATATCAATTATTTAAATTTAGTAGGATATATATATATATCATAAATTGTATATTATTTTTTACACCCTATAATTTAATGTCTATATTATAAGCATTATATATTTTTTGGGTTATTTACGATCGGTGTTTCAGGTCTAATATACTATCAAACATAGTTTTTTTCCTAAAATATCAGAAGTCACTTCCTATACCACTCTAATACATTACATCCAAAAAATTTTAACATTATCTCAGAAATGAAAGGTTGTTCATATGAAAATAAAAACCTATGTTGGAAACCCACATCGTAAAAAGGGTTAATAAAAATTCTCTTGATAATAGAGTGAATAATGAATGATGTTATTCTATAATAACACATACAGGGATTCAAAAAAGTATAACATAGATGGTGAGTGATGATTTGGAAATGAATGAAAAGTGTAATGTCTAAATAAAGACACATAATGATATATATCATTTATCATAAGAAAGTGAATGATGATGAGAAAGTCAAGAAATGCAAACCCATAAACCAATGTGAAGTAAAAAGGTTATTTTTATCATCAGAAATTATGGTAATAGGACAAAATTTTGCATCAAGATCCTTTTCCTAGTTTTTAGTAAGGCCTTACCATCTATACTAATTAGATATGGAAGTATACTTACTTGATAACTTTAAATTCATTCCATTAATCAATTTTTGCCACAATCTCATCACATGATCCAAAAAATGAGTATCCAAGATGAATTTCTCTTGATAGAAGCATTAAATTACACCTTTATTAGATCACAAAACCATAAAATGGATAAACATGCTATCCCAAATATATTATGAAATTTACCAAAACAAAAATTGTTTTCACATTGTATGATAATTCCAAAAATGAATAGACATTAATATATATAATCTCAAAAATTGAATAGTATTACCCTTATATCAACTAAATCGTTTGATAAAAAAATAACCCTATATCCCAAATAATGTCAAAATGGGTTTCTAAGAATATTAACACATAATCAAGCTTAATAAAATATATCTATGATAATATTCATAACTCTAAAGATACCTTAACATGAAAACGTCATAATCTCAACATTTATATGAACCTATCCTCAGATAATAACAATTAAATTCCTGAAACCTCGCTCCAATATTCGGTGTTAAAAACATAAAATTTACATTTCACGAGTTGATACTAATAATGGTGAGTTGATTTTAGCCTTCCAAAACAGAAAACATCCAAAATAAAGTTTTTTATCTCTTACATACTCAATGACCTTTTATGTTTTGAGTTTTATAGAATTAAGAAAACATATTACATAAAAAATACCCATGAGATTAAGAGATTATTCTTTCAAATTTACCTTACTTTTTATATTCTATATTAGGTCATCATCATCATCCAAATTAAATAATTTTAGAAATAAATAATTCAACATCATTATTGATAACCTGGGGAAAATGAAACATAAATAAGGTGAGATCAAATTCTCATTAAGGGTAAACATAAGTATTAACAATTAACTATCCTCAATGAGCATAATATGTATATAAGGGTATTCCAAAATAACTATGGTTCTTGAAAAACTTATAAAAGAACTCATACCCATTAATACATGAATCATTAATAACTAAATATCGTATAAGGCTTTAAAAAATAAAACATTAATAAGAATCCACAATCAAGAACCATATGATATCATTCTTGATCAAAGGAATCATTTATAACCCATAACAAGATTAATAAATTTTTTTCTATGTTATAACATAATCATCATGACCCATTTTAAACCCATGTCAAAAATAATTTCAGGCCATTTAAATCCATAAGATAAACCTCCAATAACTCCCTCATTCTTTCCTCTAAATTCAATGAACATTACCTAATACATTGGAGAACTATCTTGGTGCAACCATCTTATAATCTATATTGGAATCTCCCATTTATAACTGGATATACCCAACGTATAATATATATCGGGCTCACCTGATACTATATTAGTGAACCCATTATCATCAATAATGTCCAAATACCATTCATTAATAATGTTCATAGAGAATTAATTTCATCATAAACTCATAGAAACAATATTTTTCTTTTTAGAACATGATTAACCTATAGAAAATAAACACGATTCCTGTTAATATCATTGAAAAATGATTACCCTGTAAAAAGGAAATGGGTTCCATAAAAATTTCTTTCAAACATTATTAGCCTTGGTAAATAAAATTATTCCTTAATAATATCTTTGAAATATGATTAAACCATGAAAATGAAAAGGGTTCCATAACAATCACTTTGAAACATGATTAACTTTTGGAAAATAAAAGGATTCTATAAAAATCTTTTTGAAACATGATTAACCCATGGATATGAAATGGGTTTCATAAAAATATTTTTCAAACCCAATTAAACCATGTAAAATAAATTGGTTAAATAATAATCTCATTGAAATAATATTTAAATGTGGAATAAAAAATGGGTTCTATGATAATCTCATTAAATTTTTTTAATAGATCTAGAAAAAGAATGATGATCAAATAATTTCAAAATATTTTCACTGGGTCATAAGTAAAAATAGGGGTTGTTGACATTGATGTATTAAAATACCATTAAAAGATAATTAAAAACATTCTTTTAAAAAATAACCTATTTATTTTTAAAATCAATTTTAAAAAAATAATTCCAAAAATATTACAAAAAACCCTTTCCTTTTAAATAAACAAGGAAACATATAATGTATAGTTCCAAAAAATTCATGAGGGTTGGAAAAAATATTCATGTTAAAAATGTAAAAAATAAAAATTATTTTCAAAACTTTTTTTAAAATGGAGTCAAAATTGACGCCTTTCGAACACGTTTGGAAATTTCATTTAAAACCCTTTAAAAATAAAGATAATGAATATTTAATATATATTTAAGAAATAATTAATTTTTAATATTAACATTTTTTAAAACATTTTATAAAACATGAAAATGGAGATAATGATACACAATCCAAGAGAAGTTACAAGATTGATATCAATTAAAAATGACTTTCTAGATTTTTAATTATTCATGGAGGAAGGAAATGTAAATCAAACATGATAACCACATTCAGTGGAATAGAATGATATGTTTTAAATGTAAACAATATAATATTTTTTTCTAAAAAATAACAGTCAAACTAAATAATTCCACAAAGAAAATACATTTTAACATATTTCCTTTTTCACATTAGTAACCTTTTCAATAATAATCCCCATGAAAGAAGAACATAAAACTATGTTTTAAATATCATGAAAATAAAGATTTTAAATATATAAAATCTAAAAATGGGTAGTATATACACCTCATAAAATAAAATATGTATTCAACCTTTCAATATTCCTCAATTAGGGGAGATGGAGATGAAGTCCCTTATAACTTTATCAATATATTGATCAAAACAACATAAAAGTGAGAACCTCATATGGATTTTTAAATACAAATAATTCACATTAAAATAATCTTAAAATTCATTCCTGGTTAGTATAAACACAACACAATAAAAATAGTTGTCAATATGGAATATGTCTCAAAAAAATTGAAGTTGATATGATATTCATGGTTATGAAAAATAAAATACATTACCACAATGGAGATGATAGGTCGTATGTATGCATGAGTAACATTTCCATTTTACAATGATCATTTTAAAAAAACGTTAAATAATATTTTTTTATAATATAATGATATTATTATCATAAATACCATATTAATTAATTAAATAAACTTATATTATCATCCATGCATTATAGTGAAGAAAAAATATTTGCATCACTTCGTAGAGGAGGTAGTCTATACATATGGACGAACACTGTTTTCATTTTCTAGAGTTAGGAAGAAAATAACAGATTATCCTTTCAGAATGATAAATATTTCATTAATAGAATAATTATATGATTTATATCACATATCTTCAGTACCTTTATCCTTATTAACATCCATGTAAATCATTAGTGATAAATTAATCACATCATTTCGTGAGGCGGTAGTCTATCAAACACAGAAGCAACATTATCGTATTCCGCATGGAATGGATGGTAAGAAGTTATATATGATATTATAACTAAAAATGAATACATATATTAATAATATCATATATATATATATATGAATTATATCAATATATCAATCAGTTAGAGGTGATGCTGGATAATGAATGAATACAATTTTTGAGGCAGTATATGTGTGATAAGTTTTTTATTATACAATCATAATTGAATAATATTTTAAGGATGTAGAATAAGAGATACAAAATACATACTTAAGAATTATACATCTTCTGGAACACCTCTTTATGATTATAGCTAATATTTTTCTAGAATGGATGTATTACCAAAACCAAGGATCATAGGATGAGGGTTTGGATGTCCTGATGTTATTTGGGTAGGTATTGAATAAAAAAATGGGGTTTTATGAGTGAATAAGATAAGATATTGGTGACCTTTTATAAGTTATGTGAGTTTCACACATGTAATGCATGAACAGAAAATGGGGTACCTTCATTTTTTACATTCTAGAAGGCTTAAAATGGAACATTATAGTAAGTTAGACATGATAAATTCAATAAATTTCTATAAAATGTATTTTAGATTATTTATTAGGTCATTTTGATCATTATATTTTTAGTTTAACCTTTGGTAAACATGTTTTCATCTTAATAGTAGTATATAATTTTTACTTCTCTCAGTATTAATTATGGTAAAAAATTAAGCCCAACTAATTTGATAATATATATTATTCTGACACCAAATATAGAATTATTTTTACCAAATTTAATTCACATATGTTGGAAAAAATTAAAATTAATCATGCAGATGAGATGAAAAACAAGGTATTCTAGAATTGTTTTTTTTCAAGAAAAAAGATGACGTTTTATTAACACTATGATAAATAATAATAATTTTAATTAATTTTAATTTTAATATAATATAAAATTTTCATTTAAATAATTCATTTTTAGGATTTTTTAACATTAATTGAAAATTATAAGGATTATGAACTTTATAAAAGTTTTTAGAAATAACCTACTTTCCCAAAATTAAAATTTTATAAAATCCAATATAGAGATGGTTAATGTGTAATTCAGTTGATTAAAAAATGAAAAATAATACTTTAATTAATTTAAAGAATATTAAAAACATAATGGAACTTTTAAATTACTAATTTTTTTTAATGAACTGACATTTTTACAAAAAAAGGATATTTTAACTATCCACTAAAAATCATTATTCTCAAAAAAAAACCTGAATTTTACCCTATATTCATTTTAATTTGAATTTTACAAAAAAAAATGAATGATTAAATACAAAGTGTTTATCAATAAAATATATTGACTAGTACATATGTATATATTAGTTTGTGTATGTATTTATTTCATAATGTAGTTAATAAAATTTTTGACTACCAATCCAATAACTAGTTTATAACTGTTTTATATTTTATGGAACATTTATACTCGGAGATGTGTGAAAAATATTCTATCGAACATAGTTTTATTCTTTAAAATTTCATGGTGTTACAAGTTATATATAACATATCTTTTTTTATCTTTTATACTAATGATAAACATAATGCCTTTTGAAATATTAAAACATTGTACTCTCAAATGTGGAATTCATACCATTTCTTATTTTTCACAACATCCACATTATTTTGAGTATATTATATTCAAATTTTAGAATATATTTTTAGAAGTTAGAAGTAAATGGTAAAATTAATACCCTTACAATAAAATTTATAATTCCATATTTTTATGTTCATTATATTCTTATCTACTCCATGAAATTGATCAATCTTTGGGATACAATCTATAGGGTCATCTATTCTCTATGTGTCATTGAAGAAAGTTAGACTAGGTGGTCACTCGATTTTATAAGGGTGTTGGCTTGGATAAATATATTTCTATAGATTTAATTTCATGGCATGAGGTTTTACTTGAGTCTCCCATTCTTAAGGATTCATTATTTCATATGGCCTAGATATTGAGACCTATAAAATGAGTGGTTTATCAATATCCTCTCCCTTTCTCAAAGATTGAGGTTATGCCTTTTCTGGAGGAATAGCATTCAGTGTTTTTTATATATATCCTCAGGATCTACAAATTTATTACATTGTAAATTACATTTAATAATCACTTCTATTAGTTGTATTGTTATTTTTTTCATATTATCCAAAGTTATCTATGGTGACTAAACTTCCAGTTAACCCTAAAAATAGCTCCATTATGATTCATTCTTCATAACTAGAGGATTTATATATCAATAAATCTATTGGAGGTATTGTCTTTTGGATTAAATCCCTTAGGATGATTATCCTACTCATTTTTTCCTTGATAACACTCATATTTTAGAAATATGGGTATACCTATCTTCTATTCATTTTGATATTCCTCCTAGATAGTTAAATATATCATTTCTAAATCGCACTCCTCTCGTACTTGTATACTCTGTAGTTACTTATTTTATCTATTCCAGTGCAATGGATTCTATAAATGAATTACCCCTAGTAATACCTAGTTCCACGATTAAAAGATAAAATATATCATCTAATGGTCATATTAAATCTAGTGGGGATACTATCAGGAATCAAGATAGATGTATATCTGAAGGTTTTCTTTTAATTAGTGAAATAATTTAATAACAAGGTGTAAAACTCCACCATCTTCACTTAAAATGATTTTTTTTTTCAATCATAACTCTTGAGGAATGTAGTCTCTCGGGAACTATAAATATAATTAGTTTAAGGTTAAGAAATTAAAGATTGAATTGATATTTTTTTCTATAAAAAAAAAATAGATTTTCATAATATATCTTTATACCATGATTTTTGTCAAGAATTACATAAATGAAAAACCAACCGATGATTACATATAAATATTTTGGAGAAATAATTTTCTAGTTTATCTTTTTCAACTGCTCTTACTAGTATCTTACTATCAATGTTATCACTAAATACTAGAAAAATTTTAATTCCTTCTCCATTATGTATGAAAAAAGATATTCATGGGAATTGGAAGATATTTGGGTTGATCTCTCATATTTCAATCCATGAATTATTTCATATTTTTTTTGAGGGAGTTTGAATTTTATTCATTACAACCCTGATAAAATAAGTTTTTGTATTTATTATAGAGAGTCCATTTTTAGTTTTAAAAACTTATTTTATTTATATTATTTCCTTAAGTTGGGATTCATGGGAAATATTTTTACTTAGTGTAATCATAATAAATGAACTTGTTGGATTTGGTGATATTTGTATAGATGTCTATCCAAAATTCAAGGAATCTCATTCTTCCTGAAGACTTAACCCACCTTCTTGGAAATGTCCCTTTTAGATCACTTATTGTTTTTTCACACATTAAAAGGAACAAGTGTATATTATAACATATTTCTATTCTATAAATTTTTTAATCATCATGAGGATTTCATTTTTGTAGTGAAACAATCTTATAGTAAATCTGTGCATTTTAAAGCATAGGATATTTTACAAATTAATCCAAATTTATAAGGAAGTCTCATAGCGTTGATCTACTCAATAATACTCTATATCTCCTCTTATCAATGAGATAAATTATGATATTAATATTCTTGAAAATATTGTTCAAATTTCCAGGGATTATGACATTTTTATGATTCTAAAGAAAAAATGTATGGAACTTAAGTATAAATTAAATGAGTTTGGAAGAAATTATCAGAAAAGACCCCATATTATTTTAATAAAATAAGGATATAGAGATATGACTTAATTTCATTCTTGTATTAAATAATATAGGTTCATTGGAAACCATAGACTATAAATGAATGGCAGTACCTTCATCGGTGATCTTAATGTCTCAAAAATGAAAAATGCAAATAATTTTAATAAACACCTTTCAGGATTGAAAAAATGAAAATTATATCCTCCGTAATATTACAATTAAATTTTATTTGGTTTGATTTTACCCTCAATTGATATGAATTTAAATACCCATCTTTAGTCATCTCTAAATATCTAAAAAGTTATTTTTGTTATCAAATATCTTAATCCAAATAGTTCCCTGGGTATAGATGGGTTTCTAGGTTTCTTATATATAGTAACTTGGGAAATTATTAAAGATTATTTCGTTAGTTTTATTCTAGATTAATTTTTCGATAATAATATCTCAATATCCATCTATTCTACCACCCTTTTTCCTATTCTGAATGTAGCACACCTAACTTCATTTGGTGGGTTTTGTACTGTTATTTTATTTAACATAACTTAATTGTTTTTATCTAAAATTAGTAATGATATTATTTCTATCCTTCTACCATATGTGATTTCAAATGAATGGCATATATTTACTAAACATAGATTAATTAAATGTTCCATTACATTGGAGAAATAAATAATTTATGAAAGCAATTAAATGGTTACAGATTCTAAAATTATTGTGAAGGTGTATTTTGAAAAATATTTTGAAACTATTGAGTAGTGTTTCATTATTAGAGTTATGTAGATTCAACTATTGTATGAATAATTTTGTGACTAATGCTTAAATTTATATTTTTTTCCTAGTTCATAGTTTTTAGGGGATGAAATTGGGGGTTGTTAAAATCCCTCAGAGGACTTTCGTAACTAGATCACATCTCCCACATTCTATTTGTTCTAGCAAAAGACCCTCTTAGGGGAAATATAAATGGTGCACTATATTATGGTTTTATCCAGCCTTTCAGTTATATTTATGTTATTAATAATATGTCTCACTTATAATTTTCTAATTAAATGAATTTTTATGAATAGAAATACAAATTTGATCTGGTGATTTAAAGATATTTTATATGAGTGTGAAAAATGGAGTGGTAAAAAAGATATTTAGTCCAAGTGTAATGTTTATTTCTCAAACAATTGCATGGGTGGGAATATTAATCATATATAGAGTTTACTAGGTTATTATCATATATATATTTCTATGTATTTATCTGTAGCTCCCTTTCTATAGGAAGAATCAATTTTTTCATTCCAATAACCATGTTCACATAATATTTGGAGGAATCAATAATTTTTCGATCCGCATTCTCACTTTTAGAAGATTAATCACTATCAGTAACTCTATTCTAAATTATATGGAAATACAAATTATCTCTATCATCAGGTTCCCCAAGAGTGTTATTTGAAACATTGAAAAAACTATCAACCCTTTATACTGGGACTCCTAACATGAAGGAAAATTTAGTGGGCCAGTTTTTGGTATCTCAACAAACACATTGAGGAAGGAGGTATGGTGATAATAAAAAGTGACATTTTTGTGTAATCTATGAAGAAACATATTTCATGGGGAATGGTAGTGGGAGATACCCCCTGGGAATGAAGTTATAGAAGTCATTATAGAAATAACCATTATATAACTCACCATACTCCATAGTTCCTCTCTCTAATACTGAGAACCATATTTAATCCCATCATCTCCCTTCTATATCACTCACAATGGGTTTTTTTATTTGAAAAGTAACAATTTTGAAAAAATAACTAGTTAAGGAGTGTGATTTACTTTCTATCATTTTCCACCATAATTATCATTTCCAAAGAGGCTAAGAGTATTCCAATCATCATCAATTATGTTCTTACTAATGATCGTAAATTAATCTAAAATAATATGACACTTTTGGATGAGGAAGATAATTATTAAAACACCCCTTTAACTCAGGTTTATTTAATAAAATAGACTATCAAAATTTTCTTCATACCTTACAAGGGCTTGATCATCAGAGTATGTATTATTTGAATATCATTATTCCTACTAAATATATTTTTCTCACCAGGGAGTTTTAGTGGATAAAAATACATATGATAATAATCCATGAAAAAATATATCCTAATAATTCATTTATAGATAAAAAGGAATCTTATTAATGAAATTCACAATTCCATTAACGGAGATAGGTAGTACTAAACTACACAACCTTTCACACATGTGAAGAAGTTTTAGGAACTAATGTCGATGTTCTGCACTAATCTAGACATTCATGATCATAAAAATCATATGATAATATCCCCTTATCATGATGTGGATTACAATAAATAAAAATACACATTCCATTTTACAGATTAACTTTTTGAATTCATATTCAGATCTCCCAACTCACACAACTTGGACTTCAATAAATCATAGGACTCCAAAAATCTCTATAGACTCTCATAGTTCACTATCTTTAGTGAATTATCTCACAAAATTCCTTCAATTAATTGGTTTTTTTTTGAATTATTTCACAAATATCTATTCTTTGAGGAAAAAACTCTATTCTATATGAATAAGTTTCATATTATCCCATATTTCCTATGACACGTAACTTTTGAAAGACATATTCCATTATTTATATGAAGACCTTCTTTTCTAGAGGCCCAAGTATATCATAACTCCCATGTTATGAAAGATCTATCCCATTATGAACTAATTTAATACTCCGTTGAGATACATATTTCATTATAAAATGACATCTTATGAGTCCCACTTCTACTTAATATTGTCTTACTCATTCAAAATCAAATTCAGCACCTATATCATGGACTATCATGCCATATATATTGATATTAATAAAGGATTGAGAAGTTTCCATAAAATGTTTCTCATAAGCATAGAACCCCTTATTTTTAATCCATATATACCAATCACAATCTATGAATCATCAATTTAAGTTTCTCCATAGCACATGTAGGGTAGTAAAACATGTTTTTAATCCCCACTCATAATCTGCCAACTCCTGAGTAGCACTCTAGGAATAATATTAAGTATGATCCAAAATCATTGCCTCTTCATGGGAATCACCCTTGTCTAGTCTATGATTAATACTCATAAAGGGAAACTCAATAATAATCTCTACACCATCTCTTCTAGTCACTCCTTTCATAACACAAGAATTTATACTATAGGATGTTTAACTACACTATTTGGTCCTTCAATATAACCTTAAATAGGGATCCTTGAACTATATAGGTTTTAATTATAATTTTATTATAGAATACATAAGAATTTTCATTTAGGTTTCATCCCAGCACCAACACCATTCCATCTAACATTAGAATAAATTATCTATAAAGACTGATTATCTCATTACTATATACAAAAACTCTAATCAAACAATCCATAAGAATCTATATTAAATAATACTATAGGTTTACCCCAATGGATATTAATTATATGCATGTAATTATGTGATGAAATAATATGGATATATCCCTACTAGATGTTATCTTGTAACTGGACCATAGAAGAAAAACATATGTGGAATATTCCCAAGTTTTTTTTTCAACCATGACCATATCTTGTGTGAAAAGAATAAGAGGTCCTATGTAATGAGCTGAGGATAACTCCACTTAATGAGTCAAAAATCATCACTAAGTTAATATCCTAGGGAACCTAAGGTTATGAGTCCAAGATGTGTTATGTGATTTGTATATGGAGCCTATGGGATGATAAAAGGGTCTCTTCACCTCTTCCTTATGTCATTAACTAAATATTTTTACTACACATTTGGTGAATGTGATCCCTTATATAATGAGATTAATAATCCTATGTGATGAAAATGTAATATCTTCCTTCTCCCATTATGTGTAAATTCTAAAATTCTACCATTCCCTATATGATGATCATAGAAATCCCCATATGATGATCATAGTATGCCTCTTGTGACAAGCCAAGGATACCATATTCAATGAGACTAAGATGCCTTTTGTGATAACCATAGGATGTATCATGCGACAAGTATGAAATTACTCAAGGTATGATCTCGGTTTACCCTTGGTAGTTATCCTAGTATGAATTATGTAATGAGCATAATTTTCCTTGAGTGATGAGGAAAGGATTCCTTGGGTCTTGAACAAAAATATTCCCTATGTGAAAAACATAGGATTCCCTCGTAGACTATAATGAGGAATATATTTAAAAATTCCCATCATACTTATTAATGTATAATTATTATTCAAGACTCGTTATCTCCATCAAAAGGTGTTCACCATGCTAAGGTTTATAGTGATGTAATTAACAGGTGTCCACTTAAATATGAAACAATGAATGAGATTCATGATAAATTCTTAAATCTATGAGGGATACTTGGACACATAAATTATCTCTATAGAGTAATCCATTCATGTAAGGGAAGAAATATCATCATCCAATTTTGATGATGGAGATAACACTATTGAAATATCCCCTATCATCCTCACTACTATGTATATAGGTGTATTCTTCATATTGGAATCAAGACCCAAGATACTCATTGGGTGTTCTATGTCAAATCTCTTAGCCTCTGAACCCATCATCAATTATCATAGAGGTTATACCCATGATTAATATTTATACCACAGAGGTCCTCCATAGGATACCACCAACAACATGAGGGTTCATCCATTGCCCAAATAAGTCCCTCACCTTAATTCCCCTTCATATAGTGTAAGGGATACGAATAACCATGGAGTTACTCCCTGTGATACGAACAACTATCCCGGAGGTCCTCCCCATGATGAATAATTCATCACCAGGAAGGTCCTCCCTATGGAAGATAGGCTACAAACTATATAGGATGTCCTCATCATGGAACTAGTAGTAATGTTCATGGAAAATCTCTATGTGGCTCACATAATATTATACTTTAGGAACTATGATATAAAAAAATGGTTGGATATTAGAAATAAACATAAGGAAAACCATGATCAATCAAAATATATATTGATCATTGATTTAGAAGAGATGTTCACATGTCTGTTGCCATAATTTGGGGAAGGCACCCATTATTTGAGGATGCCCATTTTGGAAGATGAGGTCCATAAGGTTGCATGGTCCATATAGAAATACTTTTATGTGGATGAAATTATGGATTCATTTTGAGGAAAAGATATTACTCTATCCTTATTACCACCATAATCTCTTATCTTGACCTCAATAATGGAGATATGGGAGATATCATGATCTAGTTTGGCACTCTTCAATGAGAAAAATCATTTGATCATGCTACGGGTTATAATGTCTTAGACCTTACAAAACTCATATAGAAATTATACAATGCCTTAGTCATTCATACCCATATACCATTGGTTTCTTATTATCATAGAGGTATTGATATAGTCATGGGGTGACTATTTTAAGTAAAATAATTCCCATGGTCAAGCTTGAAAATAATGAAAATTAAATATGACTTCTTTATATAATGGACATCCCAAAAAGAACATATAGAAATAAAACAGAAAGCCAAGTGGGGTTCCCATAGTCTATAATGGAATGAAGTAAATATTCTAAATAATATTTCAATACATCATAGAGTAGTATTATCAATGAAAAATAATTTTGGAATCATGTATAATAAAAGGAACACTAGAAATTACATGATAATCAATAAATGAAATATAAAATAAATGACACCATCCCTAATTCACATAATATTTATAATAATTCCGCAGTCTCTATGACAAGTTATACTTTTACCATGTGTATAAATATATTTCATATATATTTTCTGGGAGAGTACAATTATTTTTACAAACATACCGTGAAACCCATACAGTGGTAGAGGGTAGCATAGAATCCAATAACTTGGTTTAAATCCCTAATTCATCAACAATAATATGTGTTTTTGTGATAAAAATCAGGTTCATGAAATAAATATATTAGTGTTGGTTGGATTATGACACTCAGGAGGGGGTCAATTGAAATCTTATAAAAATTCCTGTTAAAAACATTATTTGAAAGAATCACCCAATATAAAAAAGACTGTCTAGTTAATCAAAGTAATAAATTTATAATAGTTTGACTAATCAATTAATTTTTTATGGGATTTATTACATCTTAATTATAAAAATTTGAGATATCTATAAAACTTTTGAAACTAATTTACAGAACCAAAATAGTTTTAAATACTATCCAAGACTAAATATAAAAGTGAAAT
Organism: Viscum album; assembly: GCA_963277665.1. NCBI lineage: Eukaryota > Viridiplantae > Streptophyta > Magnoliopsida > Santalales > Viscaceae > Viscum > Viscum album. Next base: position 1,445,860,870 of record OY728142.1, on the reverse strand, counting down.
TTAGTTTTCTGACATAGGAGTTAAAATAGAGTAAACTAAATTTGATAACATAATGGATCCAAACAAGAGGTTCAGTCTTTAGCCAAGACCTAGTCCTCTCCACTTGGTGATCTCCTTCCACCATGAAATATATATAAATCTTTGATCAAACCCCTATATCGGGGTTTACACAATATTATACAAATTTTCAAGGTCACATGACCCCTACCATAGTTCTTCGGGGGGAACTAAAACATCAAGGTCACACAGGACCTATTCCATAGCTCTACGTGGGATAAAATTGGTGTAAAAAGATTTTTTTGCAAGGATATCTTGTATCCTTTGGTTTAGTGTAGGAGATAGTGTGTGTTTAAGATATATATGAACACGCTATTTGAAATGTAGTAAAAATGAACACAACAGAGTTAGAAATTAAGAGATAGAGTATAAAAGGCTATGTGTGTTTTGAAATGCAGCTTTGGACTCTTAGGATGTACCATATGTGAATATTGAGTCCTCTGCTAGAAACAGACACTGAAACAGAGTGTCGATAGAGCCTTATCTTCTAGTTTCTATGATGATGGGGTTATTATCTTTAGTGTTTGTTTTCCACAAGGATGATTGAGGCATCGATGCACAACAATCCTTCTTTAGTTCACAATTAGTAGGAAATGAGCATTCTTCTTGTGTTCTTCTTCTTGGTCTTGTATCTCTGCTCATATGTTTTTTTTTCTTTTGTTATATTCTTCTATACAGCTCGTGTTCCAAGATTTAATTTTATTTTGGGTTTCTTTTGTTGGTCAAAAAGGAGAATTTTGAGGTACCACATACCTCATATTGTCCACAGACATAGTTATTAATTTTTTCTACAAAAAAATTAATTTAATCAGTATAAATAAAACACTCATATATGACCATTTTTGATAATTTTAAATAAATAAAAATTTAAATAGTCTGTTGGTGACTCTTATGTCGGTGATTAATTTTTTTAATGACTCCTTCCGGTGAGTTGTTCTATCAGCGACTCCTTCTGTCAATGAGTCCTTCTAATGGTTTTAGTGACTAATTTTATCTGTGAGTCATTCCATCAGTATTTCCATGTGTTGGTGACTCAATGAGTTAGTGAATCATTTAGTTTTGTTAGTGAGTCATTATTTCTATTGATGTATCATTTGTACTGCTGGTTAGTCATCTATCAGGGAGTCAGTTTATACTATCAGCGAGGCATTTACTCTGTCAGTGTCAATGTTAAAACCGCCAGTGTCAATGATGCATACATAGCCGATTTTTATATTCTAACTATCATACATCCGGAAAATAAAAATAATGTGATAAATACATAGTTGATCATATATAATCATAATTAATAATTTTTAAACATAATTTATCATGATTGGTATGATTAGACATGATTTGACATGATTTGTGATTATTAAAACCACTAAACCCAATGAGGGGATGACAATAAGGTGTATTCATGTTCGTGTAGAACACACACACACACAAAAATAACACAAAATGAATATACTATATCAAAATATAGGCCATCATGTGACAACCATGACACTATTAAACTAGATCCTACATGTTTCTACATAATACCAGATGAAAGAGAGTCGCATCATACCAAAAATAGACCCATTCTTAAATTCAAGAGATATGATGCTAAAAAAATAACTTTTATATTGCACCTACATACTTTGGGTGGTTCATCAAACAATCCTTGAACCCCTATGCAAATGAATAAGTCATAACCATATATCCAAAATCTTTAACCCATCATTTATCACTCAAGTTTGGTCCATCATCAATGTGTGATCATACCACAAACCATCCTCTATAGTGTTCCTCATCCCAATCCTATTATGTCAATGTCCAAAAATTACATGACCCAATCCACTAAAGGCATGGTATACAATCTGAATATTGTATCACATATTGACCCAAACCTCTCAGGGGTGGTCCTTAATCCAAGACCAATCACCACCAAAATGGTCCACCTTCTTGAACCAAACCTATATAGGAAATGTATAATATCAAGACAATAATTCTATCTCAAAGAAAAATTTATACTTGAGGATCCTCTTGCCCACCAAATTTTATCAACTTGAATAACATGTGTATCACACATAGGTCCTACAACCCATCGTATAGATCACTAACACGTCACCAGGAACTAGTCCCTTAGGTTCTAGTCTAATAACATAAACAAGTTCAAAACACACCTTGACCCTCCCAAGAGTTTTTCAAATCTATTCAAATCAACCCACTAATTTGACAAAAAAATTTCTCTTAAGGATACACACACAATACACATAGCCAGGGAAAAAATTCAATAGGATTACCAACACATCATGAATAATCATAAAAAACACAATTCATATGTTATCATAATGAGGGGAACACATCAAGAACACATTCTTTTGAACATAGGGTATCACATGTACATGTTAAAACATGCCAAAATAGATCAATTAAATCCAATAAGGATTCTATTTTAAAAACTATTTACAATTCTCTTTTAAAACCATTTGAAATTGGAATTTATTTTAATTTTACTCACATTAGAACCATAGAAAAAATCTAGTAAAAATATCTCTATAAAACTGTACAACCATTTTGAAATATCATTTTGAAACATATTTACCAAAACATAAAATTTTAAATTAAATATCAATTCAATTGACCACTTTTTAAAATCATGTTTTAATACAGAATTCAATTTTACATTCCAAAATAAATCACAATCATTCAAACAAACCATAACGAGGTCTACTGGAACTTGTTCGGCAGGATTTCCACCATCATACAACGTAGTAGTTTATATAGTACATGTTGAATATTATGTGAATATGATCCCATCCCATCCTAATATAAACTCAAAAAACCCTTTCCATATCCATATAAAAATTACTTTTTATGCACATAAAGTTAAAATAACCAGTGAACAAAGTGATTAAAATAAATCTCGGTCCCCTTACCAAAAATTATTTTTTGATAAATCATCTTATTCACATACTGTCCTCCACCAATTCCAAAATAATTGATCATCCAAATAAACATCAATAAATTAAATAATAAAAAAACAAATTTGTTTTTTAATAATTGGCACCAAAATCACCGGGCACCCACAAATTTTTAATTCTATGAGAAGAAGGGTGTGGTCTACTCCTAACAAACATATGGACCTAGGCCACACAAAATATCCAAAATTTACACCAAACATAATGGTTAATTTAAACCAAAATCATTAAAAAACCTAATTAAATATAATAGGAAACATATCTTATGGAAAATAGTTAAGGGAATCAAGAATATTCCCTCTCAATATATCCTCTATGATACACATAAAAATTCCCCATCATGCACAATATTTTTTCTATTCCCTTGAGAAGTCATCCATCTAAATCCAAACTAATTATATAAAATCATAAAATAACAAAATGTTCAGTCAATTGGAATAATCATACCTTGAATATATGTAAAAAACATTGGGATTACAATAATTGAATAACACCATATGGGGAGAAAATTAATATCCATGAATGGATCTCCCTCTCTTTCAAACAAACAAGAACGACGGAATACTGAGGGGGTTATCAAAATTAACCCGTAGAAAATTTATCAAAAAAATCCTTAAAATGGAGGTTTTTATGCAAGTTATATAGTGTGGACAAATAGATCATTCCCTGAATGCTCATATGTATACAGAAAATAACATTTTTCTTGGTGATATAACTACATAAATATATTTCTATGTCATGAATTATATGTAAGTTTCCTTATCCACCAAGGTCATGGTCATCTAAATCTCATGTAAGGGTTATTATTGTTATGAATTCATTATTACATCATGAATGGACTGCTGCTATAATTTTTCAGCATCTCCACCCCTATCCATTACTGAAACATCCTATCGAATTCTTAAGACACGACCCTAGCCATATAAAATCCCTAAAAAACCTGACATGGATGTTAAAATACTCACAACCCTAGCCTGATCTCCAATTCTAAAAATGAACCCCTCAAAAAAGGAAAAATTCATGTTTAAATATAAATTTCTAAACCATAATGATACATTTTATTAAAAACACCCCACTGTAAGGATTCTCAAAATTGAGAAGTATAAATTGGTTTAAAACTCCAAACATGGACCTATCTCGATCAAAAAATCACTACTAACCCACAATATCTCTCCCTCAAGAACTAAAATCACTTCTACAGTGAAACTCTAATCTCCAAGAATGGTTATTTTAGTTTTTTTCTAGGAATCCCAGTTCAATTATAAAACCACCTGAATCATGTATTGAATTAAATTTATGATGTGGTTTCCACCAAAACACATACAAACTCACAAAACCACACATTTCAGTTCTTCTTTGACTAACTTCTCCTAAAATAACATAGCCCTAAAATTTGACACATAACCACTTCACCACATCTAACCACATGAAACACCAACTGGTCATACCCTAGAAAAATTTACTAAAAAGTTCTTGGATTGACCCACCAACACACTATCACTTTAATAACTAATATTCCTTACCACCCATGAACATTGTGAAAATTTTTGAAACCAACATTAAATATTCCTCGGGATTCTTGATGAGATTAGATAGTTGAATCCTCAACTAACCACCTCCACTATAATACTCCACCCAGAGAACCGACAAGGCTTTGATCTAACTTTCCCTCTGTTTTTGCTACAAAATGAAGAGCCTATTGTAAAAACATGGAGTCAAATAGAAATCACACCTAAACTAGTGAGTTTAGTCCATCCTCTCATCAGTATCCCACTGTCATTTCAACTATCCATAGACTGATTTCATTGTTCCCTAACCCTTCTAACATGAGTTCCATACACTTGTAACCATATTTATTGTCCCCACCATAGAAGTATCATTATCATCACTCTACCGAAACAAACACTATTATCCTTGTTCTACATATCATCTCTTACTATTATTAATGATAATATACCTTCACTCTAATCTCACATAAATTCTATCCAAAAACCATTAATCCCTAGGCAATATGATATTTCTCAACCTTACCAATTTTTCCAAAACACTGATGTGTCAAAAATTGATTCATCTCCAAGCTTATGGAACTCTATATCAGGATACTCTTCTAAGGAGGTCTAATTATAACTAATGGTGTTCACCAATATATATTTAACTAAAGAAAAAAAATTTTAAATTTTCCTAACTCTAGACCCACCAAAATTCAAATTAATTTGTCCAGGCAATGAAATCACCAAAAACTCATCGAGCTACTCAAGCCATATCAAAACCCATGATCCCACTACAATGGGATCCCAAAAGAACCCATATCAAACCCACAAAAAATTTCTCCCTCAATCACACTTAGTGTACAAGACCAAAAAATCCAACAACTAAAATTCTCTTGACAAAACCACCAAAAATCATGAAAACTAGACGATATAGGTATCGGCTGCTCTTTATGCAGACAACAAACCAAGAAAAACGCACCTACCAACCTCACTTTTTAGTTTCCATGAATCTATAGAACATAATTGAATCACACAATATAAGAACATATTTAAATCCCAAACATAACAAAAATACAATAAGGCTAGTTAACCAAGGCAGTGATGTCTTATTTCAAAAAAAATTGAAAGAAAATTACACACACCAAAAATTACCATTGTTTTCAAAACACCCCTTGGATTCAATGGGGTTTTCACCCAAGTTGAAATTCATTAAATTCATATACAATAAAATCCTATTTCCAAAAATTGATCTCATTTCCCAAAAGTAATTTTGAAATCACTTTTCAAAATCCATTTTTTTCAAATATTTTTATCAAAACCCAAAAATACCATCTATTTCAGAATATACTACTCCACAATCCATTTCAAATAAAAACAACTGAGAACATCATTTTACACACACCTCATTCCATATAATAAGCTTTCTTTTCAAAATTGGGGTTTTAAAATTACAATGTTCCAAGAAAACATTTCCCTATAGTGAATAAATAAAAACATCCGAATAAATAAAATAACAAATACCCTTGAATGAATATTAATATAAACATTCCTTATAAATATATGAGAAAAACATAATTTATATTTTATATTGATTCAATTAATAATGGATCTTGATGAGGAATCATGTCAAACAACCCTTCCATATGAACATGTATCATTCCCTAAGCAAGGAACTATCACGATTCATATATAACTAACTATATCTAGGATGATACATATGACTCATCCTAAATATCATCCATACCCCATGGGATTATTGGTCTTAACTAACACCACACTAATATTAGAGTGCCTCCTCTATAAACTAGACATACTCTAACAACTTCAATTTCAATTAACATCATGATGTCCAGGAATGTGCTCAATCTACCTCATGATTCCCAAATTCTATCTGCATCGCTAATAAACACTACCCATCCCAACAAATTCTCTAATTCCATTTTGTAATGACTTATCCCAAATGATGAATATGTAGAGTTACAATAACAAACTATGTGAACTTACTCATATAACATTGGATACATAACAATGGAGAGGGCCAAAGATATTCATGGGTGTATTTTTCCCTCCAAAATAAATCCCTAGGTTCATGACCAAAACTATAAAAAATTATGTATAAGTCCTCTATATACTGGACATACCAAAAAATTTATTGACATAAAAAATAATCCAAATAGGATCCCTGGTATAGAAAAAAAATAAGTAAATAGTATACACGATTAAAAAATATATAGCAGAGTAGAAACAATAATAAACAATAAGGTAGGTGTCAAATCTAACAAATGGCATTGGCCAGTACTAGTTTAACAATAACTAAAAAACAATTATAGTTTCCTTTGGAACAAATCACATAATCATGTTGTCGAGTCCTAAACCTCTATAACCTTATAGACATGTACCAATTATCCATCTCCAAGTGTTAAATATGTTCTTATAAAAGTAGATAATGTTTAACCATATATAATGAAACCCAAGTCATGTACAATGGTAGGGTTGAGTCTAATTGCCCAATAGAAATCATTAATGACTCGATGATATTTGGGTTTGTTATCATCAAAAGGATGTGCATGAAATATATATATATATATATATATATATAGTATAAAACATGTCCATGAATCTCTTCCACCTGAAAACATAAAAAATGCATAAAAACTCTCACCGGATAGGTTATTTTGTGCGTACTAGGCCATAACAAAACATGACCCTACCATCTTCGACACTATTTTGAAAGGAAGAGAGTAATCTTGTACCACAAATCATCCCTTACCCAAAATCATATGTTAGGCTTTCTACCAAATAAAAATGTCCAACCTTCACCCAAAGACTCGGTGTAGGGATTCATCTATACATTGAACCATTACCCAAAGAAGTAAGTTATGGGAATATATCCATAATTTAGGAACCATCACTTCTCTCTTGATGGAGTTATACTATCTATGAATTATATCATACCAAAACCAAGACCCCTAAGTGGTCCTTGTCAAAAGCATAATTAGAAAAGGTCCCATTATCACATTAACCAATCCTCTAAATAAAATGGAAACTATCCAAATCTTATGTCACATGTAATCCCATCCTTCTCATGGGTAGTCCCCAACCAAATCCGAATCACCCCTAAAAAGGTCCACCATGTCATCCCATGCCTTTACAGGAAGGGGCTTATATCACAACTAGTCTTACCCCATAAACTAAGGTAAGATCATGGGATCCTTTCCCCCATTAGTGTTTATAGAAGATTTAATATCAGCATCATGGATGTAGAATCTGACATTAAATCTATCCTTGATATGATTCATGTTAATTTCATCCCACCATGGAATATGACATATATTATTAGAAACTGTAGGGAAATGGTTTTTTGGGATAATTTTTTAAGTATACTTGGAGATAGGGTAATTTTTTCAAGGATGCCTAGTCCATGAATGGGAACTATAGTATGGGCATATTTTGTGACACTATCTAGGATCCCTACTCAATGATTGTAACATCATTCTTATGGGTTATGTTATGGTCCTACACCATTTTTGGACACCGTGACGTGCATTGGTTTTTATTCTTCCCACCCTTCTCTTTTAATAAAAAGTTAATTTATTTCATCATTAGGGATATAGTCTCTCAATAACTAGAACCATATCTCAAAAAAGATCAAAACCCACCTCTGCCCTCCTATGGTTCTATCATATCAATTCAAACAAACTCTCTATTGTAATACAAAAATAATTTTACATGTAGTTTAACACACGACATGCATCATCATGAAAATCATGTTCTTGGTGGGATACATACACAAAATGAATATTTGTATGAAATACAATACATAAGAAATCACAATTACTGGAACACATCATGCAGACTATCTTTGGAAAATAATGAATTTTCTGTACATAGTTAAACATGGAAAATATCTCAAATAATCAATTATGTATTCATATTTAAAACAAATTCAAAATTATATTTTAAACCAATTTCAAAAGGTAAACACATTTTATTTTAATCAAACTATTCCCTTAGCCAAAATCGGGTCAAATTATCATTAGAAAATCAAACATTCATTTTTTATATACCATTTCAAACACCATTTATCAAAAAACCTATATTTCCTTTATGTCACATTTCAATAAAATGTTTTTTAAAATCACATATAAAATATGAAATATATTTTACTTTCTAATATCCAACACCACATCCAAAGAACCATAAAGAGGGACACTGTCACTCATTTGACACGAGAACCACCATTAGAGTCTTTAATAGGATATATGGTCCATGTTGACTATTATCCCAAAATGAACCCATCCTAACTTTATAGAAAAATCATAAAAATCAGTCAATTTGTAGTAAAATATTACTAATGAGACACACTAATATAAAATCACATTTTAATCAAGATACCTAAATAAATTCAAGTCCACTAACACAAACGATGTTCTGATAAATCATATCATGCATATTTCAACCTTTATTGAGTCTTTGAGAACATATCTCATCAATAAACATCATCAAATTAATTATTAAAACAATTAATAATAATATTACTATTTGGAATAAATGATTCCAAACTCATTGGGAATCCTCATGATGTTAAATCCATATTAAATGGTGTGGGGTATACTCCTGACACACACCCTGACCTAGGAATCACAAAATACCCAAAATTAACTACCCAATTAATGGTAAATTAAACATAAAATCATACACAACCCTAAGTAAATCCATTGGGAAATGTAACATTTAGAAAATGCTAAATGGCCACGTGAATATGACCTCTTGAGACAAATAATTTGAGAAAAATATGAAATCCCCATAAGGTGAAACAATTTAAACATTTCATGGTGAATTAGTTCATCTGAACCCTTTCTAGTTATCTAAAATCCAAGAAGAAGGATATTACCCTGAATCCAAGTGAAAAATAACCCATGATTAACCTGCATAAAATAAAAACTATAGAGATAAAATGGATACTAAATAGGGGATATCCCTCTCTATTGAATAACCAAATTGAAGGAACCCTGAGTGAATTCCAAAAATAAAACACTCAGACAAATTAATAAAAATCCCTAATAAATGAGGATCATCAACATGTTTCACATTTTGAACATAATGTTCACACTATTAATGATCCTAGGAAGAGATACAATTCCCTATGTCACAATGATATATTTGTCTAAAATTCTATCTTCATCATGAATTCTATATAAGGGTATATATTCACCAGTGTAAGGGTCCTTTGAAACCCACATAAGGTTTATTATTGGTGTGAATTCTCAGTCACATTGTAAATGTATACTATTGTACTTTTTCCGCATCCTGTACCTCTACAATTTTTTAAAAAATTCTCTTAGACAACTAATATGAACCCCATGTATTAAAACATGTCTATATACACATTTTAGAGCTATTAAAATTATTTATAACCCATCTAATGTCCTGGTTCTCAAAACAAACGTTTCAACAAAAGATAAATATATTTTCCCTCAGAAATTTCCATTATAAAAACATACAGTTGGTTACATGAGTGCTTGATGAACTCTATCTCCATAAATAGGCCATATATTGTTCATATCACATGGATATAGTTATGGAATGGAATCACCTCTATAGGATGCCTCCTCATCCCAAGGAAGGATATCACATATGACACTTATCTCATTTGAAGAACAACAATATAGTAGGTTATAATCACATCCTCTTCCCACTTCCTAGTTGTATAATATCAAATCTTAGTGTCATCAATAGAAAGAATTCACTCTTGATCAAGAGAAAGATGATTAATGAATGTTTGAAATTTTTGTTGTTGTCTATTTTCTTATTGGTTCTTAGCCAACTGCAACCATCGACTTCTCTACCCCAAAGATACTTTCTGAAATTCATAGAGCATATCCCCAGCAGAATCTATGGTCAATGTTCAACCATCTATAAGGTTTAAAGGTACCCGCTTTTTCAAGAACTCGGAAGCTTCAGTCTATTGAATTATACATTTGAAAAATTAATAGGTATTTACATCTAATGTATCAGCATCATGATTTATATGTGTACAACTAGAGATCTAGGGATACTCTACAGGATTCCTTATAGTGGTTCATCAAATTGTTAAAGTGTCATATACCATATAAAAATTAATAGTGGGGGTCATTTAGGATCTATAGTATAGTCAACTTCTTTGATAATGGAAGGCCTCTTAAGATGACTTTCTAGATGAGAACAACAACTCTCCTACGATGACCACTTCCAAGATGAATCTGATAACCATCAGTTCCATGGATGATCGGAAGAATGATATCGATGATGAGGAAAGGGGTAGGATCCACCCTAAGAATACAAACACAAATAGGTGAACACTTCTGCAGGTTTCCACACCAGTCAATAATGTGAGACCATGGCGATAGAAGTTCAATTGGGTATCATTTCCAATCACAGTCCACCAATGCCTTGAAAACGTCAAAGGATTAATAGAGTCTTATGGTACTATAGAAGATACTCATGCAACTATAGTGCATGTATGAATTTCTTCTTTACCTCAACTACTAAATATTTAAAATTAACTCAATGTTGAGATCTATGAATGATTTCTTCCTAAGTGTTGTGATGATCAATACAATCCCATCAAACTTTTTTTACCAAATTGGTAACTCTAAGTGCATAGTGTATGGGGATGAGGTAAGAGATCCTTTAAATTTTATTAGGACCTATATCGGGGTATCTGATCACCTAAAAAAATCCTAGTCTTCTCTAGAGCCACCTCTCAAGTAGATCAATGTTACTTCCCACCATTAGGAAATGGTCTATCCACATTATGATCCACTCAACCTATTAGTGGGAAGACACATATCGACATCCTTCATAATGTTCATATTAGTTATCTCACCATTTTCCTAGAGACATTAGAGATTAAAAGTCCATGGTACCACAAAAATGAAATGTGTACTTAGAGTGGATCGACTATGTTACTCCACCACTATATTTAGAAAACCCATGATTTTCATCCTTTAATGATATAAGTGACTAGGAGAAACATATTTCCAAATTGACATCTGGGTATTCTATAATTTTGTAAACCCTAGAGAATCATGAGGTAGATAAATTTGATGCTTAATTTAAACTCTGTAATTCAATTCCCTTATCTATTATAGCCATCTTGATCTAAGATCCATCACTAAGTGAGATGATCACAACTAATAGTTCCTATTAAAATTTAGATCCACCTACTGCAATAAGAGTGTCAAAGACCTATCCATATACATAAAATGAGATAGTAAATGTGTTTATGAATTCATTTCCTAAATAAAGGGGTTATCCTACTCTCTTGACATGCAGTTTATCAGGGATATTATTTTGGATATGTGTATAAAATGTAAGAGTTAGGTTGGTTCCAAACCACATCTCCATGAAATATCCAAGTAGATTCCTATAATTCCCCATAGGAGCTCATCACCAAGAGGAGTTCATGTAAAAGATCTAGAAAAGGACCCACACATTTCCTCTCACTCCATCACAAAATCATTTTACAATATAAATACATGTACCCATGTAAAAAACCTCCCCACAGTCGGTCATACTTTAAGTGAACCTATAGAACAAGCCTCATCAAGAATAATTTTTCATCATGAATGTTTTCTAGGGGCCCCATCAAGGAAAAAACCCAAAAATCCAATTTATATATGGGAATAGAATGTTATTCATATTTAAGGATGAGAAATTCCTTATATACATTATCTATAAATTATAAAATAATTTTCTCAAACACCTAGATGTCTAGAAGTCGAATTGGGTTGATTGGATAAATTGTTCCAACTATTTCACCTTCCATAGATTTCTTTCACACGTCATTATTTAATTATTCATCATAAATTATTTGATCTAGGAAATGGTAGATCATGGAATAGTTTAATTGGGAAATCACTTGGAATATGTCATGTGAATTTTTTTCATCCATTATAATAATGAATATGTTTTAGAATAGAATTAAGTCTCTATCCATGGTGCACATAAGTTTAATGATTTGATTATTGATCCAAACTTCTCATATATAAATATTACATCTCAAAAGATTAATATTCAAAATATAACATTATGTTCTATACCAGAATCATTTATTTATAGTTTCTTTGGAAACTTGGAAACAAAAACAACTGGTCCATTATGGATCTACATCATATCCCAAAAATTTCTTCATAAAAATCACCCTTGTTATAAATATAATTTGTAATACCGTTCAATATAACATGGGGATAGAAAACATAAGAAGGACTGATCTCAAATGCTCAATAAGGTTAAATTAGAGTTATATCAACATATCATGATAATAATGATATGAGAACATAATAATAACATTTTAAAACCATACCCATCATATCATATATAATAAACATGAGCAATGGAATAAATCATAGAGTTTGATAAGACATGAATCAAACTATAATCAATAAACATGATTTATGATATTATAACATTTAAATAATACATAGATTTTTAGAATATACATTTGAATAAGAAATTATTTCCATAGTAGTTCAAGGCTCATTGAAAAAACTATCATAATTGAATAGGTTCACTCCCAAAACTATAAAATTAGTCAATGTTCCCTCCCATGATTGTCATAGTGGATAGAGACCCGTATTGAACATGTTTAAATCCCCATTCTAATCTATTTTACTCATTAGATATCAATCTTTAAGAATTCATTGGGTGTATATATCGATCATACCCATCAAATAATGAAAATCATACATATATGTGACAAAAGATCATGAAACATTCCTCATATCTAAACCCATGAGAGAATGGACTATATAAAACATGTCATCATATAAAAACCTTTAGAAAAAATATAGATTTTATAATCATTTCATCATTTTATCAAAGAATAACCCATGGAAAATAATTATGTTTCATAAGAATTTTATAATGGTGTGACCAATGGAATAGAAATATGTTTCCTAAACATATTTTCATTATAAACATAAACCATTCATAGTAGATAATAATAATCATATCCTTGGATCATATCTCCAGTAAATCAAAAGTAACATCATTGAATTCCATATTAGATGGAAAATGACTTTAAAATATCAGTGAGAACATTTATTAACGAAAATATTCTTTCCACATTGAAAAATACTATGTATAAAACATTATCAAAATATTTTTCATTTAAGAAAAATTCAAAACATATTAAGTATGCTTTAAAATTCATTTCAATATTTTCTTAAAAAATATCCTTTCCATTCTAAAAATAATTTTCTAAAACTAAAAAATCATAAAATATTTTTAAAATAATTTTAACTGAAAATAAAATTTGAAACTTATAATTTAATCATTAAAAAATAGTTGGTTATGATAGAAAAAATACCGTTCTTTTTATACATTTTAAAACAAAGATTAATTTAAATTTTTTTATAAAAGTCAGATGGTAATTTTTTTTGAAAATGACATAAAATATAATTTTAAGACAATTTATAACGTAAAACATGGATAAAATTGTTTTTAATAAATCCTTTTAATAATTTAAAAACGTTTTTTGAAACATTTTAAGAAATCCTATATATATAAGAAAAGGGGTTTTCAAATGATGATAGAAATAATGTTGGTGTACTATAAAAAATATATTTTTTTGAATCATGAGTACAATAATAGAATAAAATAAAGGTATACCATGTATTCTAATGACACCAATAGTGGATAATAAAATTCATGAGTTTTTTTAGAGATGTATAATAATATTTCTTAATCATAAGCTAGAACATAAACAATCCTGATAAATGACGAGTTTGATCCATAAAACCATTACCACTTTGGTAACATTAAATTATAAGCCCATTGTAAGAATAAAATAAAATAAAATATAAAATATCATAATTATAAATAGATTTATGATATTAAATTTCAAATAATATATATATATATATAATCCTCATAAAATAATATATGTATAGATCATGGAATATATCTCAAATAAGGAAAATTTAGACAAAAATCCCTTATCGTTGTAGTATTATTTTGAATCATAATCCCCAATAAAGAATAAAATAAAATAAAACTATAACTATTAGAAAAAAAAATATCAATGATATAGAAAGTTAAATTATAATCGTATGCACCCTAAAAAATAAACAAGTGTTGAATTTTACATATGTCTCCCAGAAATAAAATATAGAATTTAAATCCCATACATTATGTCCCAAATTATTTTGTACACATTTAAAAGTCATGTATAATAAATATAATTTAATTTCAAATATATTAAATAATCTTACATATATATATCATACCATATATGATTTACTTATAATAGTTTATTACCGTTTTGTTAACAAGTCCTTGTCAAAATCACGTTTTGGATAATAATTGATTTGTCTTTCAAATATATTTTTGATTTTTTATTTTCATCCCTCTTAATTTTATCATGGTTAAATTATATTGAAAATTTAAAATATGAAATAAATATCATATATATTAATTATATTATTATTTGTAGTAATCCCTAAAATTTCGAGATAAAATATAAAATGTGCAATTTATGGAGACAGTTAGTCTTACCTATGCATGAATGTTGTTTCCATTTTCTCGATGGATTGAATAAAAGAAAGTTCAATAATATATCAACATTCCAGAATAAGTTTTATGAAATATATATATATATATATATAATATTTTTATTTAAATTTATATGTATTTCCTTCCATTTAAATTGTATGTGAAGAACAAATCACATTTCTTCGCATTGTGGTAGTCTGTCACACACACGAGGGATGTAAAAATTTTCAAAATGGATTAGGGATAAGAAGTTAGATTTAGTATTATAATTATATAGGTATAAGAATATCATAAAATTTATATATAAAAATTATATCCATCATTATATCTATGTGTGATAGGTGGTGATGGAAAACGAATAACATAGGTTCGTTGTAGTAGTCCTCCATACACATTAATGATTATTTAGTATCCCATTTGATGGATATGGAAATAAATTTACGTAATAAAATTCACATAATAATAACTCCATATAAATTATATAATTTTTTTTATTTTATTATATTTTTAAAAGATTAAAATAAATGGAAGAATAAATAAAACAAACATGCATGTTTTAGAATTTCACCTATTAAATAGAGATCCTCTTTAGGATTACACTTAAAGACTTTTAGGAGGGATTACTAAAAAAATAATTAATATAGGGTGATGTGATTGAATTAATGAATTTTTTTATAGTTATTGAAAGAAATTTTTTTCTTTATGTGTGAAAATTATATTATAAGTGGAGGCCTTTTATAACTTAAGTGAGTGTCACACTTGGGTTTTTGAAAAGAAAAAAATGTACCCATGTTTTTAAAAATTCTAAAAGGCACAAAAATAGACCATTATTTATAATATATGATATATTTTTTAATTATTACCACCCATTGGGTGTTGGAAAAGTTTCTTTTTCATTTTAAACATTTTCATTTTAGTTCAACCCATGATAAACTTGTTTTAACCTTAATCGGAGTAATTATTTTTTAGCTTTTTTACTATTCATTATGGTCAAAAATTAATTTGACCATATTAGATAATAAAATTTATTCTGATTAAAAATACTGAATCCATTTTTCCATATTCCACTCACAAAATTTGCAAATTTAAAATTTAAATTATTTCTATTAAAACAAAGAAGAAGTTGTTTCCACAGAGAAATTTTTCAAATTTTTAAAATTAATTTACATCAAAAACATTATTAAATTGGTTCAGACAACCAAAATTAAATTAATAGATATTTATTTTAAGAGTTTTAGTTCTAAAACCATCTAAAATCAATTTTTATGTTTTTAAAATATTTAAAATAAATAAAAATTCTTAATTAAAACTCATATTTTCATTATTTATCGAAACATTTACCTTCTCAGAAAATTATCAAAAAGATAAACTAAGATAATTTTTACATGATTATATAAAATAATAATTTAAATTTTAAATATAAATTTTTGAAGAAATTTTAAAAAAACTTATTTTATAAATAAGTGTGAAAATGTGATAAAACTTCTTTTTTCAAAAAATATTGTTTTGAAGTGTAAAATTTTATTTGTTGAAATTTTATTCTTATAAGACACATAATATGAGTTTTAAAATATTTTATTTTATAAAATATATATAAATTTTTTTAAAATGATTAAAAAAACGTTATTAATTTAATTTATTAAGATAAAATGCATTTTTCATTATAAAAATACTTTTCAGAAAAGGATTTCCATTATTGTCAAATGTTTTATTTTTTCATTTCTAATTAACTAAAAACTAAATGTTTAATTTTATATATAGGTTAAAAATGTATTTTTTATTAAATTAGTTAGTCCTATTCATATCTTCCATTCAAATGGCTAGGTGATAATTATCATATTAAATAACAATATTATAGAAGTATGTCAAAAAAAAATTTGAACTCGGTGTAGTGCTTAATGAAAACCAAAATATGTATTGAGTTTATAAAAATATAAAATATGTGTTTTATGTAAATAAAGATATCAAAAATATATTAAATTTATTTTAAAAATCTATTTTTTAATCTCTTATGGTGTTACAATTGGCTAGCATAAAAATTAATCACTTAATCCCATTGGATCATTCTTACACAGCTGAACTTGAAATTTCCTTCCTCACCTACTCAAGTGATAGCATCTTCCTCATATCCCTATGGGGCTTGAAATATTTCTCATTGTTATCACAAGTATAATAAATAACCTTTTATAGTGTAAAATATAGTGTTCACGGTCACATACCATGTTCCCCTTCATTGGAAAGAATTTCTAGGCCCCATTTGATTCTTGAGGGATCCCCTGAATAAGATCAGTAGTATTCCTCCTTCAATGCTATCAGGTTGTTAGATAGTTATATAGAGCTTATGGATGAAAAATGTCAGTCAGTTCCTTGGATCTATCATCTATTTTACATAGGAAATGGAATTTCCCCACACTCCCCTTAAATCATCAATAAAAATTCCAAATATGTTATCACATAGAATTTTTTTTCACTCCAGAGAATTGAAGGAAATAGTTGTTACAGGCTCAGTAGCAGATCCATCTATGGTGGAATCCCCTAATGAGACTACCTTACCAAAAATTTTATTTTAACATCTAGGTTGGATATATTAATTTTAGTTTAATTAATTTAAATACAACTATCCATAGAAAATTTTACAAGATATCAACTAGGTAACTTTACATCAACCAGTCGTAACTTCTATACTTCCTTTCAAGGCACAACACCTTTGGGGAAAAAAACATGACCCTATCTCAAAATTATGATGATATAGATAACCTCATAAGTATTACATCCTATATCTCAATACTTTATATTATATAAGATTCAAATAATAATTTTGAATCCCTATTCATGTCATTTAATAGCCCTCTTGATTTTGTGACTAAAGTGGCTACTACTAAAGTCTACTTTGTAGAAGAGGCTAACCAGAAGTACTATTAGGACATTATATCCTTCTCTATGGAGAAAGAATGTATAATCATCCAGGTTCACATATTCCCCCTCTATGTCTTAGGAATTCACATTGTCATATAATTTTATCCGTGATTGGTAGAAACCATTTATGGGATCAATCTCTTCCTGAATCAGATGCTTTACAAGGTGAGGTATATAAAAAATGATCTTACCTCATCCAACCTAAAAATTCAAGTATATGACAAGATTAATTATAAAATACTTATAAATATATAACTCTAGATCTTGTTTTATGATTTAGTTCTAAAAGGAAATTCATTATTTCCTCACAATACACCACTTTTAATACCTGACTATCAAATCCTTAGATCCACATTCATGATGTTTTCCCATTTTCATATCATCAGTTCCTAAAATACTTGATAAATTATATATTAGGGGTGATTCATGGTTATTTAACTCCCCTTAACATGTGTTAATACCTATACCTTGATATTGTATATTATTTAATGTAATGTAAGAAATATCAAACTAAAAAGATAGAGTGTAACAATGATCCCAATGATTTGATACCTTCCATAGAAACTTTTTATGAAAATATGAAAAGTATATTCATTATACCAATACATCACATGGAATAAAAAACCCTAGATATAGGCTACCATTTCATTATTCCTATGAAGGATTACACACAAACCACTTTTTATCCTATGAAGGGAATGTTTCTTTCATGCCTAAGATAATGTCTCATGTCACATACCATCTGGTCTAGCCTTGACTTGTAAACGAGCATATTGGACATGAATACCATAAGGAAGTGTTGATCCACTATAAATCAACTAATATACATTTATTTTATATTAATGGAAGAACCTATAGATGAATCCCCAATGGGATAGAATCCTCAACCTCTTTTTATATGGTTTTCATAGAACTAGATAGACATGAATATTTTTTGGAATATTTCTCTCCCAAATAAGATGAAAATATCATTTTCAATCTCATGTCATCTAGGATAGAACTCCTCCCTCCAATCCCCATGATTATATGTAAGAGTACTTGTATAAATCTCCTCATTATGTTGATGAGGGGTTATTCACCCCCATCAATGAAATCATTTAAGTGAACCTTAGTATATTTGAAGAACTAAGGATGTCATTGATCTATGCGATTATGAATACCAACAAAAAATAGTCGTATGTTTAATTATTTATAAACATTCATGATTTATTTCCATGTAACAATAATGTGATGTAATATCTTTATGCTCATGTCATTGTCTTGTGACATAGCCTCCAAAATGGCTACAATAGAATTAACCAGGCTCAAAGAAAGATGCATCCCACCCATGGTTCCATGTTCATGGGTATAAGATGAAAGTTGATCAATTCCAAATTCATCTATAAAGTACTGTATCCTAATTTATTGGCTAATATTATCCTGTTTATAAATATAAATCGACACTTAAAAGTTTACATTATCTTTTAGGACCTCAACAGCCATTATCTAAATTAATGAATCCTTATCCTAGCTATAGAGTTGTTGGATAAAAACATCATTAGTTTTTAGTCCCACTAATTCATGGATGGAAATCATAGGTATAATAAAATCATAATGAATCCAAAATATGAGTAGCCCACCAAACTTAGGGAAAATAAATGAACAAATTTCTACCAACTAATTCTATTCAACATAAAGAATATTAGAGAAAAATACAAATGATACATGAATCATATCTCCAAAACTCTCCTCAAAACATTTATGGTGTTCTATATGGAAGAACTAGGGGTCAAATACAACCAATTCTAGGACCACCTAAAAGATCTTGAGAAACTTTTTTTTATTCTCCTTATAAAAAACCTAATGGTAAACACATTTATGTTTGAATTTGGGGTTAACTCTATGTAGATTCTTAGATTTTTTTCCTGATATAGGGGCATTGAGATTTTACTGAAAATGATCGAGGTCAGTTATTCTCTAATAAAATATTTTATAGCTGAGAGGATGAAAATTCTATATGCCCAATATAAATACTTTTTTCTATAATATATTTTAAAAATATAATATATTTTCTAATTACATTAATAGATGATTCAATTATTAGTGGAACGATGAATTCCTGAAGAAATTTCATGACATCAAGAATTATTTTCTATATCCTCTCAATCTAATGCTGCTTTACCAAGGGAAACCATCGATATTGTATGTAACCATACTATAATTATCCATTGGTGCCCAATTATCCTTCAAGAATAATTAAGGTAAATAGATCATCAAGTACTATATCATTTTTATTCTGATATGCACTATAACTAGGTACTCTCTCATCGGGAAGAACTGTCTTTCCTTAGTTTTGAAGTTCAGAATTTATTATCATATATATAGAATCTTGATATCAAATTAATTTTATAAATTGACTAGTTTAACTACATAATCAATTATCCCATGTTAAAGATGATTGGTATGATGTTCTGAAACCCTTCAATATTTTTACATCATGTTCATTCTTTATATGACAATTAATGCAAAAAATAATCGGTATATTTTCTTTCCAAAAATCCAACCTATAAGGAGATTACCTTGGATGTTGTATTATCATAATATAAAATAATTTTATTTAAAAAGTAATTCCATATTGTTATATTAAATTTAAAAAAATTTCTTACATACTAACTAGAGTAATACATAGCAATCCTAATCTAGATGGGTTTATCCTTAATGCTTTTATCATCACATCCCAAAATTACATCTTGTAATTATCATTACTCCCCAAAAATATATAGGAAAAAATGAGGATGAGAATAACTCCCCTAACACTATTCTAGATCTGGTCCTCAAGGATTGATAGGTTTTTATTCAATTAAACAGTGACACCGAAATGTTCATCAAACAATTAAATGGTTTCTATAACTTCCAAAAATATGGGTAAGTTATATTTATCAAGCATACCTATAAGATAATGATTAATTTCCCACCAAGATGATGGTGACCAGTGCCCTAAAATCCTAGAATAATTGAGAAAATAATCTATCAATCATGGTCATATTTCTCTTTGAGGTGGTTATGAGTGATTTGGTTGTCCATACGACGCATCAAGAAGTGATTTTTCTCCTCAATCCCAGAGAGGATATTTTTTAGGTAAATAAACTCACTTCCATATCTTCCCAATAAGGGACATAAAATTCCTCTATTATAGAGGAATAATATAAATGGATAAAGCCACTAATTGAGTACCTCCAACAAGGAACTATACCTTCTACCTAAGCTGAATTAATGAAAATCCAAAGGTGTTCATTGAATATCATCTTTGGTGATGATCCCAAATCCAGGTAGGCCCTCTATAGAAACATCTTTTTTTGAACCCTACTCTAATACATTCAAGAAAAGTATATATCATTGGTTTTATTAATGATTAATAATTTTTCATATAGGTCTCACCAATCAAGTTTGAATATCTCTTATTAAATCAATATATTTGTATAATTTTTACCCACTATAGTTCATAACTACATGGAATTTACTAAGAAGATTCATTCATTACATATTATGTTATTTTAATCCATTTACAACAAGAAATTATCCACACTATAAAGTACTCATGGACCTTTTATATGTGGGGAATTGATTTCATGGGTCTCCACCCATATGATATAGTTTATAAGTGAAGTTTCATCCATAATTTTGCTGATTTATTTATATAGTGGTCCAAATTTATTCCCCTCATTGATATTAATAACAAATCCATGATTGAATTCCAAAAATCTTAAATCATTTACATGTTTTTGATCCCTCATTCCATTCTTATTAATAATGAAACCAACATTATAGATTACAATATGGAGAATTTGTATATTAAATACACCATCTATCCTAACTAAACACCCCACTTTCACGTGTCATCAAATGTAAAAATAGTGTAATTCAATAAAAACCTCTATAACATCTTACAAAATATTCTGAACCAAAAATAATTATTTGGCATGAAAAACTATCCAATATTCTATATTTATATTAAATAATGACTCAAAATTACATATAGGTAACATCATACTCAATAGAATATGTAATAGAAGTATTTTTTTTCAGTTTTAGTCTAGTATCCATCGCTCTAGATAGTTTTATATTATAAGTTTATATTTGAAAGAAGCTATCAAGTCATCTTATCTGATATAGAATCACTTGATTAAAATTGGATCCCATTATATCATGATATATTTTCCTTGAAAATTAACAAATATAAAACCTAAAAAACTTCAATATAGGGGTTAGTAAGGTATTGATCCTTAGGGAAGGTAAACATTTAGTGTACAACTAATAAAATAAAGAAAGTATCCAAAAAAACAAGAAAAGTATCAACCACCCGTGAATGGATAAAAATTATTAACACATATTTTTATAAAAAGAATAAAACAATTGGAAATAGATGATAAGGTTGAAGATATGTTTGTAAATATAGAAGGATACAAACAATAAAGAGTGAATGAGAATGGATGAAAATGTGAGGGGAATATAGACTGACATTTTAGCTATGTATATCATTATCTATAAAAATATAGTTGAATCAATAATCATGAAAATAAATCCAACATTGACAATTTTGAATATTGATTACAAGTATATTAAATTTTCAATTGGTCAATTCCATAATACATTCAACAAAAAATATTAGTGAAGTTAATTAAATTTTTTTTGATAACACAATCAAAGAAGAATGAATGAACTAGTTAAATAATATTCAACCACTCAAAGTTTTATTCAAAAATCATTTTGAAACCCAAAAAAAGATTAAAATAAAGATCAATGGAATTTATATGAAGAATAAAAAGATAATAAATGTTTCTATAATTCCCTACTCTTGAAAAATCATCTTCTAGACTCACTATTTCTTTGTTCTCTCTTGTCCATATCTACTGCCAAAATCTCTTAGAAAATGAATTTCTCACTAGGGGTTTCTTTTTCATGAAATTTCCTTTCTATTAAAAATTAACAAACCCCATTAATTTTTTTGTTTCCACCTCTTCATATTGACACAACTAATTTGATATAATAATGTTCTTTAATTTACTAAATATAGTTATAGATTTAACATATCTATTAAATGAATTCCTACTACCTTCATTGAAATATAAATCGATATACATGAAACTAATGTAAAAATTACATCACATCAATATTTTAATATTTCTACATGTAAGTTCATCTTCTTAAAATTAAGAAAAATTTGAAACCCTTGCACAATTCAACACAATTATCCCTATAAAATAATCCTTTGCCATCCTATGATTATTCATCATAGTTTTATTATTGCTAAATAAACACAAATATCAAATCAACAAGTGTAATAAAGGCATCAATATATCATACTCAACAATTCATCCATTAGTCGGTGTTGAAATTTAATGCATCTCAACAAACAGGTGGTGGAAATCCACCAACATAATTTCCAAGACAATGTAAAGAACCATTGAAGGCCCTACCAACTTCATTAAAATCTGAAAAAGTATAAAAAAATAGTTATTGATTGAATATACTATTTTATATTACTCACAATGGATCTTGGAAATTATTCCCCATCATGACTAAAATTATCATCTTCATGAAATTAAATAATTGATTTGGTTCATCATAAAATCATAATGTTAACCCATTTACAATTTAACATCATAATTTAGATTACCTTCATCATAGACCATCCCCAAAATCGATAATATCATGTAAAATTGTTGGTCACACTCAAATTGATTAGTTATCATATTCCCCCAATCATAGACTCAACTCAATATATATGTTGAGCTTCAATCTGGATTTTTACCCCATCTTCACACCACATTAAGATCCAATCATGAATGGTTCATCATCTTTGATAAAAAATCACAAGATCAGTTTTTTAGTGGACATATATTAAAATATCTCCATTTTAGTTTCATTAATTGATTTCTAAAAAAGGATATAATATTTTTTCATAATCCTTGACAATTTAGATTTTTTAACTTTAATAAAATTCCTTAAATGAGAGAATTTGAACCAATAATCATCAATTTTTGTGGTGTGGATTCGTTATATTTGAATCTTCAAACCGACATCGTCTCTCCATTCCTAGTTTTCAAAACAAAACCTCTAGTCATCTTGTTTTATACATGAAATTTTAGGATTTTCATTCCATCATGGATTCTATGATCAGTCACAAATATACAACCCATTTTACTTTCAAATCATTTATAGAGGAAGTTATCGACATGTAATTATTCTAACAACAATAAACTCAAGGTAACATCCTCATGTGTATCATGTCTGATCCCAATTTAACTTATGATATGTCTCATTAACCTCAGTTAGTCTTTAATAGTTATTAAATATAAAAAATGGAATTTTCATATGAGTGAATGCTAAAAATCCAAATATGAAATTATCACAGTATATTTTAGTTATCTGATGAGCCACATAAACAAAAGGTTATATAGGGAACCCTTTTCAAATTTTCCTAAATAAAATTCATACTTTTCATCTTTATTAATTATCAAATGACTATAAAAAACTCCAAAATCATCGTATAAAAATCATATTAAGCTCTAATTTAATTTTTTTATGATACTTTCTTGAAAATTTGACAAATAGAGAATTCATATAGAGAAAATCATAATAACAATACTTTTACGTTTTTAACAAGAAAAATCCAAATTTCATAGAATATTTTATTCCATAAATTTTATTAAAAATAGAGCATGTAATAATGAAATTAATATTTTAAATATAGCAGCACTTCAAAAATAAAATATTTTAATTAAACTCATTATGAGAAACAATTAAAAATTTATGACTAAAAATATTCAAAATTAGGACATGGAACATAGAAAATTAAAATCCAACACCTTCAGTACAATAATAACTCTAGTAAAATATATATTTATTAAGATCACTCATACTACATAATATATAATCCTAAAATATAATAAGTTAAGAACAAGGATCATTTCAACAATCCATAACTAAAATCAAAAAAATCATCAAGATAATAAAAGCCTACAAATTATATCATAGATTTACAAAAAAAATCAATATTTATTTAATTAAACAACATTTTCAAATAAAATTTATAATTATTTAAAAAAAGAGATCTCAATACGATGTATAAATTATTGCCACATAAAATTCCCCCACACAGAATACATTACATACCATAAAGGAATGAATTTAAAAATTCAGTTTTTGAAAAAAGGTCCTAATACTGAAAAATTATATTGAAACAAATATTAAATTTAAAAACGATATTCCCACATGGACTCTCTTAAGAAGAAAACGTTACTTCCATCCTAAAACTAATTATATTTATTGAAATTTTAGTTTCAAATTTATCAAAAAATATTGGCATTAAAATTTTTTAAAGTAATTAAACACACTTCAATTGGATGTTGAGTCAATAAGGCTTTCCATATGACTTTTCTATTCCTTCTTGTTTTGAAAATCACAAAAACATTATCTTTAAGAAATTTTTTTACCCATGTTTTACTTCTGTAAGGAAAATTTCCTTTAGAAAATTTACCTCTATCTTATTTTCATTGTTCATATCAATATTTTTCTCAAGTATAAACATCGGATTCATATCTATATTCTCAGAATTGTATAATACTTAGATATGAAGAATTATGTTTCAAGATCTGAATTCTCATTCTGAATTCTGTAATGAATTCTCATTACGAATTCTGATGACGAATTCTCATTACGAATTCTAATGTAGAATACTCATTATGAATTCTATGGAGAATTATCATTACGAATTCTGGTGATGAATTCTCATTATGAATTCTAATGAAGAATTATCATTACAAATTCTAATGCAGAATATTCATTATGAATTCTATGTCGAATTCTCATTAAGAATTCTGATGAAAATTTCTCATTACGAATTCTGGTGATGAATTCTTATTATGAATTCTGATGAAGAATTATCATTATGAATTTTGTGAAGAATTCCCATTACGAATTCGTTGATGAATTCTCATTTTGAATTATGTGATGAATTCTCATTACGAATTCTGTGATGAATTCTCATTACAAATTATGTGATGAATTCTCATTACGAATTCTGGGATGAATTCTCATTACGAATTCTAGTGCAGAATTCTCATTACAAATTATGGTTGTGAATTCTAATTACGAATTATGGATATGAACTTTTATGAACTTCGAATCCAAATTCTTCTGACAAACAGAATCCAAATATCCTTGTAATATATACTCCGAATATAATTTTTGGTTAGACTCCTAAATTTTTACTTACACTCTGATTTGTTAAGTTTGTTAAAAAAATGATGCCATGCTTTCAGTTACACATGTGTTGTTATAAAACGATGTCGTCTATTCTGTTTTTAACTAACCATTGGTTGAGTGACACGTATACAGGTCCCTCGAAAATCTAAGTAAAATATGACTATTGGATGAAGGAGTTTACCACTTCTACTGAGCCTATAAATAGGTGCTCATTTGAAATATCTCAATAAGAAGTTGATCGCTCTAAAGACAACACGTTGTTGAGGTGATTTCTAGAGAGAGAAGCTATTCAGGCCTTGTGTACACTGAAGTGCTCGTTTAGATTGCTTCGTGAGACTCTAAATGTTGGTGATTACATTTGAGGGCTTCCGAGGATAGGAAGACAGAGGTGTTGACTACCTTGAAGTTCGAGGGATTCCTTGCTGAGGAAGACATAGGTTCCAACTACCTTGAAGTTCAGGGCTTGCGGGGATAGCAAGACAGAGACTCCGATATTCATATCGATGGATTACCCAGGTGTGGGTAAGACAAACTTTCTTGAAATTATAAATCAAGGGACCATAATCCAAGGTTGTTGGATACCCTTCTCTTTGGGTTAAAATATTTATATCTTCTTACTTGTTTTTGTTACAAGTTTTTCCGCTACATTTTTGTATTGTAAGGAAAGTATAACCTTATTATATTTCCTTACACTTGTACTCTGATTCAGTTAGATTCTATACGATTTAAGGTAGAATCTCATTTTGTAAACATTGTTTAAGTTTCATTTTCCGGATCCATATTTTCGGAACCGGTTTTTCAGAATCACTTTCCATATTTAAGCAAGTGTATAGAACTAGAAGTTTGTAACTTCATACCTTGTCCCAATATTTTAATTGGTGTTAGAGGTTTTGTGAATTTTCTTATTTTAAATTTGTAAAACATAGATCTTTCCTTGTTTAAGGAAATTTTTAAAAGTGTACAATTCACCCCCCCCCCCCTCTTGTATATTGAGTATCTACATCGTTATTTCGATCCTACAATTGGTATAAGAGGAGTTCTCTAAAATACTTATATTCACATATAAGTTTTTCTTGCTCAGTTTTTCATTGTTCTATATATTTTCCATTCTTGTAAAATTCTCCTTGAATCTGAACTTTTATTATTAACAGGTTTTTTGTAGAATGATTTTTAAGATGGCAGGAATCAATGTTGGTTCCATCGACAACCTATATCCTACAAGGCCACCAATTTTTTATGGTAATTATTATGAGTATTGGAGAGATCGAATGAAGACATGCGTTACCAATACTGGAGTAGAAAACTTTGTTATGCTTACTGGAGGTTATCAAATTCCTGATAAGGAAGTTAGTACTTTCACAAACCAAGAGAAGCATGATTATCAATTAAACTATAAGGTACGTAACAATTTACTTTGTTCAATGACTAGGAACATATATAAATAAATTTCTTCTTGTGAAGAAGCTAACTTTATATGGAAGAAACTTGAAGTTACACATTTTGGTACATTCAATGTGATTGAGACCAGAAGAGTCATGCTTAGTGCTGAGTATCATGGTTTTAACGTTCCTTATGGCGGACCCATCTGTAAGGTGCAACAAAGATTTATAACTATCGTGAATAGCTTACAATCTATGGGAGAGAAAGGTCTGGATGATGAATCTTTTGTTTACAAGATCATTGGTATTATGCCCAATGAGTGGGAATCAAAGAGAACTGCTATTGATGAGAACAAGAAGGTTACTCAAATTTCTTTAGATGAGCTCTTTGGAACTCTTCTCTAACATGAAACAAAGATGAAGAGAGATGATGACAACATCAAAAATAAGAATTGTAATGGTATTGTTGCTTTTACTACAACATCAAATCACATGAAAGCTAAGACTCCTGAGAGAGTAACTAGATCCCAATCTAAGAAGGTTTTTATCCAATCCGAATCTAGTGAGATTGAAGTCTCAGAGAATGAGTAAGAAAATATTGCCCGAAGGATGAACAAGATTTCTGGACAAAGAAATTTCCAATCCAAGTATAAGAAGAAGGAAAATAAAGTTATGAAAGATTCATAAGTCACATGATATGAATGCAAGAGATCAGGACACATAAGACCTGATTTTCCTTTGCTCAAGAAGAAATAAAGAAAAAAGATGCATTCTAAAAGGAATAGGAATAATTATTTTAAAGCTAAATATAAGAATGTTATGAAATCTAATGATACTTAGAGTGCCAGTAGTGGTGAATCTTCAGATGAATCTTCAGATTATGAATCTTGTGGACAGAAGAATCTTGGCCTTATATCCAGACTACCTATTGAAAATCATTGCTTTATGGCTAAGGTACCATTGCTAAATCATTGACCAATGTTTCTTTAAATTCTAATGATAGTAAATATTATAACTCTTCGAATGAAAAATCCTCTTCTAATGAAAAAAATACTTTACCAAACTATGAAGAAGTTTTTTGGTTTTCTTTACTTCTTGAGATTGAGAATTCAAAACTCAATAAAAAATTGATAAGGAAAATTCTAGAAATAATATTCTTACTAAGGAAATATCAAATATTTCTAAATATCTTGATAATAAAAATGCTGATTTTATAAGTATTTCCAAAAGTCTTGAGGAAGTAAATTCTGAGAAGAATAAACTTTCTAAATATCTAGGAAATGTAATTTCTATGAAAAGTGTTTTCGAGCCTAGCTCTAGTTTCAAATCTAATGATTTTGAAGATAAAAACTTGGTTATAAAAATCAAGTCAGAAATATTTTCCTTAAAGAAGTGTTTGTCAAACTTTACCTTAGGTAAAGAAAATTTTGATAAGATGTATTTACAAATACGACCTTTAAGAAACAAATCTGGATTTGGTTATACCCATGAAAAACCAACTTTTAGTAACAATTATTTTGTTCCTCAAAGTGCCCCATTTTGTACCAAGTGTCAATGTGGTGGTTGTAATAACCCGGTTATTATTTTTGAGGTATGAGTTTCTTATTTTTCCTTTTCCTTAATTTTTTTTGAGAAAATATGGAAAATGGGGAAAAATCCAAAATTTTGGAACTACATGACATGTACTTTTCCACATGTTGTGTACTTTTGTCCATGTGGGATGGGTACACGGGGCGTGTAGCCATGCCGACGATGAGGGGTGTAAGAACCGACTACACGCAGTGTAGTGGTACCTTACACGTCGTGTAGTCAGTCAGCAGGCTTAAACAGTAAGGCGGTGGAGTGCCCGCCAGCTGGGCGGTAGTACACACCATGTACTCGAGAGTACATACCATGTGCTCATGTCGACGGATGAACAGTGCGGTAGTGTCTCTAGAAGAACAGTTATGAAAGAAGTACACGCCGTGTACTCATAAGTACACACCGTGTACTTTGTTTTTTCGACTTAAATCAGGCAGTAGCCTCCTCATTTGGTAGAGGATGAATTTGAGCCGTTTTGGAGCGAAGGAGGACGGTCGAACCTTCTAAGATCTGCCGGGTGTTCATCTGGAATTTGATTTGGCTTCGGACGATCTCGTTGGAACCGCATGGGTAAGCCCTTTGTCCTCCTTAAGTCGTTTTTACCAATTCTTTCCCAAGGGAATGTTATTTACGTTTGAATGGGATTTGTTCTTCGATAGATCAATGCCGTTCTTAGGCGTTTTTGGAGTCGGCGTTCGGGTATAACGTTCATTGGCGTATAAGGTAGGTGGATTGGTGTAAACTTCCAACTGTCGTGCGTTATTGTGCGTTTTTGTGCCACGAACCCATGTTGGGGTGTCGTGTGGCTAAGTTCGTTTCTATATTTAATTCCTAGAATTACATAAGTGATTAAATTGTGATAATAAAATGTTGGTTGGGATCGTTGCTTGGATCCGGAACCACCCCGGGGGGTGGGTTTCACTGTTTAGCCGTTTGGCCAGGATACCCGAGGGTATGCCTTTAATGTAGTAATTGTAGAATTTCCTTGAGAGGAATTTCTTTTTTACTTCATTTTGATATGTTGGGAATGGCCAGATTACCTGTTTAGCCTTAGGGCATTGTTGTGATTAGCTTGTGGGCACTGCACTATTTAGCCTGTGGGCAGTAGTTATTTCGGCCTGAGGGTAACCTCTTCCATGCCTGTGGGCAGCTGATTCTGTGCCTATGGGAGACACTACCTACGCCTGAGGGAAAACTCTGTTATGCCTGCGGGTAGATTCTTGTGTTGGATACTCATTACCCGAGGGTAGGAGTTTATGTTTCTGAGGACAGTAGTTGTTTACTAGAAATGAACTATGATGATTTCTTATATTAAATGGATTAAATGAATATTAAAAATGGAAATATAAATGGTAGTTAGTTACTTTTCAGTACTTCTTACTTTATTGCATTTTACCTCTTCACACTATTGTTGCATGTTAGCACGCAGTTGGGCATGGGTCTTTGGTGGGTTCCTACAAAGATATATTCCTCACACCCTATTTTGGGCCACGATTTTTGGCCCAAACAGATTACGTTTCTGCAGGTGTAGATAGGGGAAAGAGTCCCTATACAAGTACTTGACTGTTGCTGTGAAGTAGGAGGGCATGGGACCGAGCCTAGGCTCGCGATGCCGCTGCCAGCTGTTTTTCATTGTTCTGATTTACTCTGCTCTTTGTTGTACTGTATTGATGTATAACATGTTTTGGCTTTTTTCTTAGAACTTGAGACATGTTCCATCATTTTCTATATACTGTTGGTTATATCAACTGCTTTTGTTTATTTCAGTTGTGTATGTTTTACTAATTCCACTATCATTATATGTTTTATTTAAATTCTACTACGCTACACTTTGAAAAATGAGGGCATAGTTTCCCCACTATCAGACCTGGGCCCTCGCTGCTAGTCAGAAGCCTCTAGCGTTTTGGGAAATGCGTTTGGGTTCTTGTGGTGAACTGTCTTCGGGGAACCTGTTGAGTGGCACCCGGGACCAGGACGTTACAAAGTGGTATCAGAGGGGTTCTTCTCTTTGACTTACCATTTGGAGTCATAGTCAGGGATAGGATGAATGGTAGTTGGTAATAAGTTGTGCCCGAGTGTAGCTAACCCATGTACAGGTAAAAGCCAGTCTACTTCGTATTTTTGCAATTCTTTTGATTTTTGCAAAATTTACAGTTGATATGTTTTAACCGTTGGGTGACACATTGGAGAATGTGATGTTTATAATTTATCTATGGGTTCTATTTAGTTGCAACCCGATGAGATGAGGGTATGCTCTCTCATGCATCATATAGGCACATGATATATATCACATGCCATGCATAGTTTCTATGCCATGTAGGTGAATTATAATTTGCATGTTTTTGTGCTAATAAAGCATGCTATTGTGATAGCTGCATGATAAATACCTTCTTTGTGATAGGGTATTTCCGTGTGTGATCTTGTTTATAGAATGGATTCCAAACTTTGGTTTTTGGTGAGTATGGGCCCCCATAGACCGGAATTTGGTGGATCATTGACTGTTTATTGGTTATAACACATATGAGATGTCAAACTTTGATTCGTGGGGAGTATGGGCCCTCACGGTTCAGAATTTGACACTTAGGTGTTGTCTATAGTATTTTATGGGTTTCAGAGAATTTTCTGAGGCATAATGTCTGGAAAACTAGTATACACGCCATGTAGTATGTTATACACGCCATGTATGTTCTTCTGTTCGGGAAGAAAAATGAACTTTTTGAGTTCACTCAGTGTAGTATCTTCCCGTCTCACAAACCATGTGGGCGGTGACACGGGGTAGGGAAATTCTTGGGTAAAACACGTCGTTTACCGAAAGGACACGCCGTGTAGTGTTGACCCGGAGTCCGGTCATGTAACTAACAACACGGGTCGGTGAACTCTTGTACAGAACACGTCGTTTCAGTGATGAACAAGTCGTGTAGTGTGACCTGGGGACTCGACTGTGTAACTAACAACACGGGTTGATGTCCCCTCTCCTGGAACATGCCATGTACCGGTGGGACATGCCGTGTAGTCTTGTCCGAGGACAGACCTTGTGAACTTAATCGTGTGGCTGGGAAACGGGGTGGTGTACACGTCGTGTGCGGGTGTAACACGCCGTGTAGTTTCAAGCCGAGGAGTCAGCCATGTCACAAACGACACGCGAAGTTGGAAAATAACACCATACACGCTGTGTAGATATTATACACGCCGTTTAGTTTTTGTTCAATGGGAGTCGTGTGGCTTAGCCGTGTAGAAGGACCCGGGAAGGGGAAGGGAAGTCAATACACGCCGTGTAGTCATTGTACACGCCGTGTAGTCTTGTTTCTCAAATTTTGAAAAGCATTCTTCCTCTTGTTCCTTTGTGGTTCCTTTTCTTTCAGCCTTAATAATCTTGAATCTGAGGCATGCTTTTGACACTGTAGTTTCATGATTCCTAGATGACTACGAGTTGTTCACCAAGAGAGCGGCGACGATTATACTTCAGAGATGGTGGGCCATGGGCTACCAGTTGATCCTCCAGCAGAGCCAGATGTGGCGCCAGCTGCTATATTGGACACAGGCGCAGAGGCGCAGTTCCATGAGGGGTTTATGCGGTTTATGCAGACCTTTCAGGGAGCACCGCAGGCTGCCACATCTATGGCTGAGCTGACGCGTATCTTTCAGCAGCAGCATCTGCCTACGTTTTCAAGGGATGGCAAACCACAGGCTGTGGAGTCTTGGCTAGGATTGATGTAGACTATTTTCAAGCATCTTGAGATGCCTCCATGGTGGAGGGTCAAGCTCGCGACTTACATGCTGCGTGATTCGTCCAAGAGGTGGTGGAATGATACCACCCAGATAGAGCATTACAGGGACATGGCGTGGGAATATTTTCAGGCAGTCTTCTATGATTTCTTCTTTCTCGAGACGCTGAGGGAAGATAGAGCTTTAGAGTTCATGAATATGCAGTAGGGCGCTATGTCGGTGATGGAATATTCTACTCGTTTTATAGAGCTTCAGCGTTTTGCGCCTCTGGTGGTGGGTGATGAGACGTTGAGAGCCAGACGTTTTGAGGATGGTCTTCGGTATGACATCCGAGCGTTGGTGAATGTTTTCAGGTTGCCTTCATTATATGCTATTGTGAACCAGGCATTGACTACAGAGAGGAACCTTTGGGAATCAAGTGGTGTGGGCCATGGCGGTTCAGCACCAGTTAATGGTGTTATTTCTGCTGGAAAGAGGAAGCGACAGATGGAATTCTCTCAGGGCGGCAGTACCAGTCAGAAAAATGCTTCAGGTGGCCAGGTTATGTGCTACCAGTGTGGTAGAGAGGGGCACAAGAGACTGCAGTGTCCACGAGACCCAATGGAGTTCCGAGATTGTGTCAATATGGGTCATCTTCAGTGCTTTTTCAGGGCGTTTCCACCAGTGTCTAGTGAGAGGGGTTCTGTGCAGACTCCGCGTGCAGGATCAGGACCAATGGCTTCTTACTAGTCAAGGAACTAGAATACGTCAGGGCGTGCTGGTAGAGATGTTTGTCATGGTCGTGGTATCTAGACACCAGGATCTCAGAGGCAACTGGGCGGGACAGCTCAGGGTAGCCAGGCTATGTCGCAGGATCATGGCACTGGGCAGGCATATGCAGTGCAGCAGACCCAGCAGAAGCAGGATCCCAGACCTTCTACAGTCAGAGGTACTATTCTAGTATCTTCTGTATTATCTTCAGTACTTTTCGATATGGGTACTACACAAATTTTATTATCTTTACCAGTTGTGAAGAGCCTTGGGCTTTGTGTTTCTACTTCTTCTAATATCATGACTCTAGACACTCCGTTGGGGACTATGACGGCTGGTGTGCGTCAGTGAAAGGAGTGCCCCCTTGAGGTTGGTGGGTGTCACTTCCTTTGGGACCTCTATGTCTTTCAGATGACAAGCTATGATGTCATTCTCGGGATATACTGGTTGGTTCCCTTTTGAGCCTTTGTGGACTGCTATCGTCGCAGGGTGAGTTTCACGTCACCAGAGGGCAGAGAGTTTCTATACAAGGGAAAATGGTATGTTCAGGTGAGTCGAGCTGGACCAGAGCATCATGGGCGAGGTGGAGTCACATCCCAGATTGCGAGCTTATATCTAGATGATCATGGGACTTGTCAGACGGATTTCCCTCCAGTTGTCGATCATTTCAGAGATGTATTCCCGGATGACTTTTCAGGTCTATCTCCAGAGCGAGAGGTGGATTTCTCTATTGAGCTTGTGCCAGGAGCAGCACCAGTGTCCATTCCTCTTTATAGGATGGCCACACCTGAGTTGCAAGAGCTCAAGAGGCAGTTAGAGGAGTTACAGTCGAAGGGTTTTATACGACCTAGTACTTCTCCATGGGGTTCGTCGGTCCTTTTTACGAATAAGACGGATGGTACCCTCGGACTTTGCATGGATTATCAGAAGCTGAACCAGTTGACGGTCAAGAGCTGATATCCATTGCCAAGGATAGATGATCTTTTTGATCAGCTTCAAGGAGCACGAGTGTTCTCAAAGATTGACTTCAGATCCGGGTATCATCAGCTGCGCGTGAGACCATCAGATATACCGCTTACGGCTTTTCGGAGTAGATATGGTCTGTACGAGTACTTGGTTATGCCGTTTGGACACATGAACGCACCAGTAGTTTTCATGGCACTGATGAATCGTGTGTTCCATCCGTATCTTGATTCTTTTGTGGTAGTATTCGTGGACGACATCTTGGTGTACTCTCATACTCGACATGACCATGTCACCCATCTTGAGATCGTATTGAGTACACTGAGAGAGCATCGGCTATATGCTAAGCTCTCAAAGTGCCACTTTTTAACAGACCATATTCACTTCCTGGGTCATATCATCTCAGAGGCAAGAGTTGTAGTAGAACCAGAGAAGGTGAGAGAAGTAGTTTCCTAGGAGCAGCCTAAGAACGTGTTTGAGATATAGAGTTTCATAGGGTTGTATGGTTACTACAGACGCTTCATATAGGACTTCTCCTGCTTAGCAGCACCATTGATGTGTCTGACTAAGAAGGGGGTGAAGTTTGTTTGGTCAGAAGCTTGCAAGATATATTTTCAGGACCTGAAGGGAAGGTTGACATCAGCACCGATCTGGATACTCCCAGAGTAGGGGAAGAGCTATACAGTTTACTATGATGCATCATGAAATGGGCTGGGAGCAGTGTTGATGTACGGTGACCGAGTTGTTGTGTATGGGTCTCGGTAGTTGAGGCCACACGAGCGGAATTACCCGACACATGATCTCGAGTTGGCTGCAGTTTTTCATGTGTTGCGCTGTTGGAGACACTATCTGTTGGGAGAGGATTTTGTGGTTTTCTCTGACCAAAAAAGCCTTAAGTATATCTTTAATCAGCTGACCTGAATCTGAGGCAGAGAAGGTGGTTTGAGTACCTACAGTCCTTCAATTTTGATCTTGCCTATACACCTGGTAAAGGTAATGCAGTAGCCGATGCATTGAGTAGGAAGACATAGATACAAGCAGTGTAGGAGGCCGGTGGTGAGTGGAAGCTTATGGATTTGTTCTCTGAGATGCATCTGGAGGTGCATGACAGTAAGGGGAAGACATATCTTTCCTCTTTAGCAATGACGTCTACCCTCCTGGACAGAGTGAGTATGAGACAACTATCGGATTCAGAAGTCCTAGTTCTACGGGAGTCGGTGGAAAGTGAGGACCCTCCTCCCAGTTGGACAATAGGTGATGATGAGGTTTGGAATTTCAATGGACGAGTATGGGTTCCAGGGGATATACGTGAGGAGCTAATGCAGGAGTTTTATGCTTCAGCTTGGGCAGTTCATCCCAGAGTTACCAAGATGTACTGTGACTTGAGACATCAGTACTAGTGGCTGGGTATGAAGAGAGTTGTAGCTGGATTAGTTACGAGGTGTTCCACCTGTCAGCAGGTGAAGGTGGAGCATTAGAGGCCAGCCGGACTGTTACAGCAGTTACTCATTCCGCAGTGGAAATGGGATGATGTCACGATGGATTTCGTGACTGGATTGCCAAGGTCACCTTGAGGCAATGACGTCGGGTGGGTTATTGTGGACAGACTCACAAAGGTATCTCACTTATTTCCGATCAAAGAGACCTTTGGTGTTGATGAGATCAGATGGTTGTATATATGAGAGATCGTACGTCTTCATGGGGTCCCTCGTTCTATAGTTTCTAATAGGGACGCCCATTTTATGTCTCATTTTTGGCAGATTTTTCCAAGGGAACTGGGTACACGGATGCTTCTGAGCATATCATACCACCCTCAAACTGATGGTCAGTCAAAGTGTACGATAAAGGTGCTAGAGGAAATGCTGCGTGCATGCATCTTGGACTTTGGGGGCTTCTGGGAAAGCATATACCCCTAGTCGAGTTTTCCTATAACAATAGTTTTTAGGCGACCATAGAGATGGCACCATACAGGGCTTTATATGGTTGGCCATGTCGATCACCTTTTTGCTGGGTAAGGGCAGGTGAGGCTGCTTTATTGGGACCACAACTCGTGCAGGATACATCTGAGCAGGTCCAGTTGATTCAGAAGCGGATGGCTACAGCGCAGTCTCGTCAGAAGTCTTATGCTGATCGCCACAGACGAACTTTGGAGTTCGTGGTCGGGGATCATGTTTTTCTACATGTTTTACTGAGGCTGGGACACAAGAGGAACAGGAGACAGTGTAAGCTTTCACTGAGGTATGTGGGGCCATTCGAGATTCTGGAGAGAGTCGGGCTAGAAGCCTATCGGTTGTAGTTACCGCAATGGTATCGAGCCATGCACGACGTTTTCCACGTGTCTCAGTTGCGTTGCTATCATTCAGACTCGTCTCGCGTCTTTCAGCCTGAGGAGGTTGAGTTGGAGGCAGATGCGTCCTCTGAGGAGCATCTGATTCGTATCGTTGATAGGAGCACGAAGGTTCTCCGAGGCCAGTCAGTTCCTCTCGTATGGGTGCTATGGCAGCATGGCCGAGTACAGGATGAGACCTGGTAGCGAGAGGCCGACGTACGTGCTCAGTGTCCAGAGTTGTTCTAAGATTTATCTTCGCAACCCTTGGAAGGGCAATTCGGGGAAGAATTTCTATAAATGTGGAAGTTTGTAAGAACCCGGTTCTTATTTTTGAGGTATGGGTTTCTTCTTTTTCCTTTTCCTTAAGTGTTTTTGAGAAAATATGGAAAATTTGGAAAAATTCAAAATTTTGGAACTACACGCCGTGTACTTTTCCACATGTCATATACTTTTGGCCGTGTGGGATTGGTACACGGGGCATGTAGCCATGTCGGCGACGAGGGGTGTAGGAACAGACTACACGTTGTGTAGTGGTACCTTACACGTCGTGTAGTCAGTCGGGAGGCTTAAACCGTAAGGCGGTGGAGTCACCGCCAGCTGGGCAGCAGTACATGCCGTGTACTCGGGAGTACATGTTGTGTGCTCATGTCGACAGATGAACAGTTTGGTGGTTCCGCAAGAGGAACATTTAAATGAAATAAGTACACGTCATGTACTCAAGAGTACACGCCACATACTTTGTTTTTTCAGCTTAAAACAGGCAGTAGCCTCCTCATTTGGCAGAGGAGGCATTTGAGCCGTTTTGGATCCAAGGAGGATGGCCGAACCTTCAAAGATACACCTAGTGTTCGTCTGGAATCCGATTCGGCTTCGGACGATCTTGTTGGAACCGCACGGGTAAGCCCTTTCTCCTCCTTAATCCGTTCTTACCAATTATTTCCTGAGGGAAAGTTATTTACGTTTGAATGAATTTTGATCTTCGTCAGATCTACGCCGTTCTTGGGAGTTTCTGGAGTCAGGGTTCGGGTATAACGTTCGTTGGCATATAAGGTAGGTGGATTGGTGTAAATTTCCCACTATCATGCATTTTTGTGCGTTTTTGGGCCACAAACCCATGTTGGGGTGTCGTGTGGCTGAGTCCGTTGCTATATTTAATGCCTATAATTTCATTGGTGATTAAATTGTGATAATAAAATGCTAGTTGGGATCGTTTCTTGGATCTGAAACCACCCCAGGGGGTGTGTTTCACTGTTTATCCATTTGGCTAGGATACTTGAGGGTATGACTTTAATGTAGTAATTATAGAATTACCTTGAGAGGAATTGCCTGTTTACTGCATTTTGATATGTTAGGCATGGCCCGGTTACCTGTTTAGCCTGAGGACATTGTTGTGATTAGCCTGTAGGCACTGCACTATTTAGCCTGTGAGAAGTAGTTATTTTGACCTGAGGGAAACCTCTTTTGTGTCAGTGGGCAGCTGATTCTATGCCTATGGGTGACACTACCTACGCTTGAGGGAAAACTTTGTTATCCCTGAGGGCAGATTCTTATGTTGGATACTCGTTAACTGAGGGTAGGAGTTTACGTGTCTGAGGACACTAGTTTTTTACTAGAAATGCACTGTGGTGATTTCTTATATTAAATGGATTAAATGAATATTAAAAATGGAAATATAACTGGTAGTTAGTTACTTTTGAGTACTGGTTACTTTGTTGAATTTTACCTCCGCACACTATTGTTGCATGTTAGCACGCAGTTGGGCACGGGCCTTTGGTGGGTGCCTAGTGAGATATATTTCTCACACCGTATTTGGGTCACACTTTTCGGCCCAAACAGATTACGTTTTTGTAGGCGTTGATAGGGGCAAGAGTCCCTATACAGGTACTTGACTGTTGCTATGGAGTAGGAGGGCATGGGACCGAGCCTAGGCTCACGATGCCACTGCTAGTTGTTTTTCTTTATTTTGTTGTACTCTTCTATTTGTTGTACTGTATTGATGTATAAAATGTTTTGGCTATTTTCTTAGAACTTGAGACATGTTGTGTCATTTTCTATATACTATTGGTTATATCCACTGCTGTTGTTTATTTCAGGTGTGTATGGTTTACTGCTTCTGTTGTTGTTGTATGTTTTATTTAAATTCCACTATGCTACACTTTAACAAATGAGGGCATAGTTTCCCCACTATCAGACCTGGGCCCTCACTGCTAGTCGGCAGTCTCTAGCGTTTGGGGAAATGCACTTGAGGTCTTGTGGCGAACCGGCTTCAGGGCATCCGTTGAGTGGCACCCGTGACCAGGACGTTACAGTGGTCAGTGGGAAAATAATTGTTCTTTAAACAAAACCCAATCTTTAGGATTTCATAAGGCTTATTTTTTAAAAAAGATATGGGTGCCCCAAATTTTTTTATCTGAAAATCTTGGATCCAAACAAGTTTGTATTCGGAAAGTCTAATTCTTTTCTTATTTTCAGGAAGATAAAGGAAGTACCAATAGTAATACTTGGTACATGGATAGTGGATGTTCCTGGCATATGACTGGTAAAAAAACTATTTTGAAAATATTATAAAGAATAAAGGAGATATCATTCTTCAGATTATCGGAACGTAAGATCAAATTGCTAATACATTCACAAAATCTTTACCTTCTGATAGATTTGAATACATTAAACAGAAGTTGGGAATGATAACCATAAGGTAATCTTCCTTCATTAACATTTTTTTGAAACAATCTCCTTACAGTAATAAACTTCTTTTCATAGTGGGAGTACATTTTTATGTTAGCTATTGAAAATTTTTCGTAATGAGCTTTTCAAAATTTTTTGTAATAAGCTGTTCAAAAAAATTTCTAATGATCTTTTCAAAAAAATTCGTAATGAGCTTTTCATAAATTTTCTTAATGATCTTTTCAAAAATTTCGTAATGAAATTTTTGTACTGCAACTTTCATAATGAAATTTTCGTACTGGAACTTTCGTAATGAAATTTTCGTACTGGAACATTCGTAATGAAATTTTCATACTGGAACTTTCATAATGAAATTTTTGTACTAGAACATTCGTAATGAAATTTTCATACTGGAACTTTCGTAATGAAATTTTTGTACTGGAATTTTCTTAATGAAATTTTCGTACTGGAACTTTCGTATTGAAATTTTTGTATTGGAACTTTCGTAATGAAATTTTTGTACTGGAACATTCGTAATGAAATTTTCATACTAGAACTTTCGTAATGAAATTTTCGTACTAGAACTTTCGTAATGAAATTTTCGTACTTGAACTATCGTAATGAAATTTTCGTACTGGAACTTTCGTAATGAAATTTTTGTACTGGAACTTTCATAGTGAAATTTTTGTACTGGAACTTTAGTAATGAAATTTTTGTACTAAGAAGTTTTGTAATGAAATTTTCGTACTGAGAATTTTCGTAATGAAATTTTCATGCTAAGATTTTTCGTAATGAAATTTTTCATACTCATATTTTTCGTAGTAATATTTTCATAGTCTAATTTTCTTCAAGAATAATGTCACCTATTACGAACAATCTTTCTAGATAATCTGAAAGGTATGATTTCCTTACTTAAGTTTTCATAGTCATATTTTACATGCTAGTATATTCTTATGCGTTTTAAAATTATTGGATTCTAGTTTTCATAAATCTGATTTTTTTTCGTAAAACCTCAAAAGATTGGAGTCATGTTTTCCTTGCGGCTTGTTTCTAAACTGTCAGATCAAGACTCAATGAATCTCAATCATTCGAGCTACCGTGGAAGCTGAACCGTCGTCGCAACGCCTATATAAAGGGACCCCCGAGGGTCGCCCCACATCAGTTATCAAGATTTTGCGTCTCGAAACTCTGTCCTCCTTACTTAAGGCCGCTCCAATCTTTCCCAAGTCCGTTCCAATTTCTTCAGAAGAGTTCAGTTCTAAATGTCTGTAGAAGGAACTTTACAAGATATGCCAACTGGGAAGCCCATTTCTAAGTGGTTTGTTTATACGGAGAGGCTGGTGCATCAGAATTCCTACAAGTATGATTCTCTTATATCTAAGAACATCAAGCTCAATAGCTAGGACGATGTATGCTTATTAAATTCAGAAAATCATGATCTGGTTTATTCAGACTTTCTTGTAGAGTTTTATGAGTCTGTTTCTTTCCTTGAGGGAGATGGCATAGAGAAGTTTTCTTTCAAGTCTTATGGGAAGACTTACAAATTATCTTACACCAAGGCTGCATGCTTGGTGGGTATATCATATGAAGGTGAAGCTGAATTATGCTTACACAAGCTACCGGATGAGAAAAGAATTTTTGATAAAGTCAAGGCTAAGGAATGACTTGACCTTAAAGATGTTAAGACCACTAAGATTGCGCATCTCTCTCCGAATAATTGGATTCTACAGGTGTGGGTTCAAGGTTTTTTTCATACCGAGAAGGGGTGATAAGGATAATATCAAGAAGAGTGATATATATATCCTAGATTTCTGGGTAAATATAAGGATGTTAAATTAGATGAGGCATGTTTTGATTACAGTTAAGAATATTAATGAATGGAATCTGAAAGCTCAGATTATAATGTATCTGGCCTTTCTTTCCAAGCTTATTATCAGATGTATTGATTCATTTAAAGTTGCGTGCACTTCCAAGCCAAGAAATTGCAAGGTAAAGCGGGTTAGTGATGATACGTTTAAGAGGATGAAGATGGGTTTTTCTATTGAATCTGGATAATTCTACTCTTTACTAGAGGAAGAGGATGAGGCAGTTTATAAAGATCAACAAACTCAGGAACTGTCAAAAAAAGATGGGAAGAAAATGAAATTTATGGAAGTGGAATTTGCTGAGAAAACCCCCATGTCTAAGGAAACTCAATCTGCACCTCTTAAACCCAAGAAACCAAAGGATTATCCAAATGAGGTGGTTTCCAAGTGAAGGCAAGATAAAAAAAATGAAAGAAGGGGATCCAAAATTCAGATTAGACCCTGCTGAGGCTAAGGCCTTGAAAGAGAAAGCGGTTGATGAGTTAGAAAATCAAGTAAAGGAGAAGAAGATGAAGAAGAAAATTTTAGAGGTTGATATTGTTCAGTCTCTTCTAAAAGCCACTGAAGTAGCATCCGTAAATTTACCCATTCCGAAATATTTTTTGGTTGTAGGTTTTCCTAAAACTCCAGGTGAGAAGACTCCGGAAAATTCTAAGAAGAAGAAATCTGAGATGGAATTGATGCTGAGAGTTCAGAAAGTAGTAGAATAAATTTCGCAAGAAGAGAGTAGTGGTTGCTCTGTTGATGTAATAAAACAAGTTGAAGACTATCATGAGAAGGATATTACATCCGATAAATTTTCACTCCAGACTTCTCAAGACGGATCCTCAAAAATTGCTACACATAGAGTTGATGACAAAGTTGAAGAGTTAGTGAACATGCTGTCTGAGGAAGAAAGTCGCAATCATGACATTATACAGCCTAAGAATGTTGTATCTGGAGAAGATAAGGAGAAAGTTTATGAATATGAGATTGTTCAACTATCTGAGACTGAGCAAGAATCTCGTGATGAACAGACTGCTCCAAAAGTTGATAAGGGAAAGCAAGTGGTTGATGACACTCCAACGATATATATTATAAGAATTAAAGAAGCTGGAGGATCCTCCAAAAGGAAGATTATTTAGTCAGAGGAAGAACCATATCCAACTAGAATATCAGATTCGGAGTCATCTATATTTTGACATGACTTTGTT
The DNA here is from genome assembly GCA_963277665.1 of Viscum album. NCBI lineage: Eukaryota > Viridiplantae > Streptophyta > Magnoliopsida > Santalales > Viscaceae > Viscum > Viscum album. The sequence continues at coordinate 1,445,818,229 of OY728142.1, read as the reverse complement.
GAATAGTGCCTAAAGAAGCTGGTGGACATCATTCTGATTTTTCCATCAATAGAATCCAGATGCCAGATGCTTCAGCATAGCATAAATCAAAAATCAAACTCTATATCCATGGTGATGGATAGGTGTGCTACGCTTGAGGCTGATCATAAAAACTTTCTTATCAATTATGATTCTCATAGATTTTCTTGCAAGAAGATAACCAAGTTGTCTAAGAAATTTGTTCAAGATATGGGAGAGCTTGATAAATTCCAAGAAGATTTTAAAGATGCTTTTGATTCCAAAGACTCTAAAATCAAGGATCTTACAAATTATTTTGAGAAGAAGTTAACTCTTGAGCAGAATTTTTGGATACAGGAGGTCAAAGATCTGAATAGGAAGCTAAGTTCTCTTGTCCAATACTACAGGGATGAAAAAGATCTTCGGATTCAGTTGGAAGAAAAGGTTGTAAATAAAGATGAAACTCTTAAAGCCTATACAGTGGCAATGGAGGCTCAAGATGCAAGAATCATTGTCTTTAGAGAAGTAAGTGGAGTAGGACCACAAAGAAATGAAGAAGATGAAGAAAATTGTCAAAATTATTATGCCCAAGGAAAAAGAAACAAAATAGACCACTCTGATCTTTTGTTGTACTATTTTCCTTGTACTAGTTCTTTCCAATCATAATGAAATTTTGGTTACTTTTCTTTTGGTTAGTTTCATTTATTAATATTTCAGGTACATTATTATCTTTTCCATTGCCTCAATTCTTTTTGAAAATCACAAAGGGGGAGAAGAAAAAACAATTACTCAAAAGGGGGAGATGGAAGAATCTAAAAGGGAGATGAAAAATTTCTAAGTAAAGAAGAACTATCCCTATGTAAGGGAGAGCTTATATAATGGGGAGTCTCTCATTACTAAATTTTTCATTCTTATGATAATGAATATTCCATTCTGAAAATCCGTAATACAATCCTTAGAGTTCCAAAGCCTAAGGGGGAGTTAGTTGTATTCACTATCATCCATAAACAAAGGGAGATAAGATTTAATTTCAATGTCTAAAAATTTAATCTAAGTCCTTTTTATTCTTTTTCATAAGGATGTTTTTTCTTTCAAAAAAGGGGGAGATTGTTGAGTCAATAATGATTTCCTTATGAATTTTCCATTCCTTCTTGTTTTGAAAATCACAAACACCTTATCTTTAAGCAAATTTGTTTTTACCCATGTTTTACTTATCTAAGGAAAATTTCCTTTATGAAATTTACCTCTATCTTGTTTTCATTATTCATATCAATATTTTTATCAAGTATAAAAATCAGATTCATATCTATATTCTCAGAATCGTATAATACTTAGATATAAATAATTCTGTTTCAGGATCCGAATTCTCATTCCGAATTCTTTAATGAATTTTCATTACAAATTCTGATGACGAATTCTCATTAAAAATTCTAATACAGAATACTCATTATGAATTCTATGAACAATTCTCATTATGAATTCTGATGACGAATTCTCATTTAAAATTCTGATGATGAATTCTTATTACGAATTCTAATGCAGAATACTCATTACGAATTCTATGACGAATTCTCATTACGAATTCTGATGATGAATTCTCATTACGAATTCCGATGAAGAATTATCATTATGAATTCTGATGATGAATTCCCATTACGAATTCTGTGATGAATTCTCATTATGAATTCTGTGATGAATTCTCATTATGAATTCTGTGATGAATTCCCATTACAAATTCTGTGATGAATTCTCATTACGAATTCTATGATGAATTCTCATTACAAATTTTGGGATGAATTCTCATTACAAATTCCAGTGTAGAATTCTCATTACGAATTCTAGTTGTGAATTATGATTACGAATTATGGATATGAACTTTTATGAAGTTCGAATCCAAATTCATCTGGCAAATAGAACTTGAATATCCTTGTAATATAGGCTCCAAATATAATTTTGGGTTAGACTCCGAACTTTTTACATACACTCTGATTTGATAAGTTTATATAAAATGAAGTCGTGCTTTCAGTTAGACATGTTTTGTTCTAAAAAGATGTCATCCAGTTTGTTTTTAATATACCTTTGGTTGAGTGACACATATACAAGTTCCTCCGAATTCTAAGGAAAATATGACCGTTGAAGGAGGGAGCTGACCGTCGCTACTGAGCCTGTAAACAAGAGCTCATTTGAAAGAGCTCAATAAGAAGTTGATCACTCTAGAGGCCACACACTGTGAAGGTGATTTCTAGAGAGAGAATATTTTCATGCCTTGTGCGTACTGAAGTGCTCATTCAGATTTCTTCGTGTGACTCTGAATTTTGGTGATTACATTTGAGGGCTTTCGGGGATAGGAAGACATAGGTGTCGACTATCTTGAAGTTTGAGGGCTTCCGTGTTGAGGAAAACAGAGGTTCCAACTACATTGATGTTGAGGTCTTGCAGGGATAGAAAGACAGAGACTCTGATCTTCATATCAAGGGCTTACCCAGGTGTGGATAAGATAGAATTTCTTGAAATTATAAATCAAGGGACCTTTATCCAAGGTTATTGGATACCCTTCTCTTTGGGTTAAAAGATTTATATCTTTCTACTTGTTTTTGTTACATGTTTTTCTGTTGAATCTTTGTATTGTAAGGAAAGTATAACCGTTTTATATTTCCTTACACTTGTACTCTGATTTAGTTAGATTATATACACTTTAAGGTTGAATCTCATTTTGTATACTTTGGTTAAGTTTCATTTTCCGGAATTGGTTTTTTGGAATCAATTTCCAGATTTAAGCAAGTGTATAGAACTAGAAGTTAGTAACTTCATACATTATCCCAATCTTTCAATTGGTGTTAGAGGTGTTCTGAATTCATTTAGTTTAACTCTGTTAAAATTAGATCTTTCCTTGTTTAAGGAAATTTTTTAAATGTGTACAATTCCCCCCCCCCCCCCCCGCTCTCTTGTATATTGAGCATCTACATCATTATTTTGATCCTACAATGGAATCTAACTAGAACTTCTGAAATTCATTTTACCTATAGAGAAACTAAAATAAATAATCAAACAGAGAATAAACTGGTGAAACAAAATAGATGGGTGGGAATAATAATTAAAAAATTAATAATTAATCCATCCATCAATAAAATAATTTATAAATAACTATTCAACTTGGATTAGGTTATCTGTTTTAAAGCCCAATTGGTTGTATATCTTATGATTTTAATTTGATTCAAAAAGTTCTATATCCTTAATAATTATAAGATATAATATTTAAATTTTATCAAAGAATGTTGTTTCAAGGGGAAATATAATTACTCACTCAATTAAAAATATAGGGTAATAGAAATTAAAAAATATAAATTAACATCAAAACCTTTAATCAAAATAAAAAATTTCACTCATTTAAAATGAAAATATAATCATGAAAAACAACAAATTTTTAAAAAAAACAATGTTTCTTTTATTTTGATAGAAATTATTAAAGGTTTTCATATTTAAGAACCCTCCCACACACTTAAAATCCAAAATTTCCCCAATATTTAATTTATATTTTGATGAGACAATTTAAAAAAGTTTTTCTCAACTATATTTTTTATTTTCCACAGTTCAAAAACATTTTAATGTGTTGGAATAAAGATAAAAAAATTTATTCCACTAAAATAAATATAATAAAATTTGAGATAATGGAATAATTTTCTTCTAGTCATCACATAAATTTTTCAATAAAAGATAAATACTTTTAGAAATGTGAGTTCTTATACATTTTGTTCTAAAATAAATTTTAAAAAAAACTAATAACTTCATGTAATTAAAAATTTTAACTTCACAAAGTTAGTAAAAATAGTTATAGTGACCAAAAACATGTTTTAAAATTATTTTCATCATGAAACAACACATAAAAATATATTTCCACCCATTTATTCCTTAAAAATATACAAGAATAGTTTTACAAATTTGAAAAAATCTTATGTGAATAATTTAAAAATAAATTTCACTAATATAGAACCTCCATCCTTTAATTATTACTCTATGACATTTCTTATTTTTACTTCGAAAAAAACCCCTAGTTATTAATATATAGAATCTATAAATGGAAATTTTGACATTACATCCAAATAATTAAAATATCAAAAAGTATATAACTAGATTTTAAATCTCAAGGGATTTGTTTTTAATGATTCATCATCTAGTTTATCCTCTTGAACTTTTCAAACCAATTCAAATTCGGACAAAATTACTCAGAAATGTTGTTATCCAAATTCTTTAATAAAAGTATTTATTTTTATAAATAATGATAGAAACCCATAATTAAAATGATTGGTTAATTCATAGAAGAAACTTTATTTCACAAAAACATTTTACTCATAAAAAATTGTAAATAAAACTCACAAGGATGACCATTGGTTGAATACCCTGAACCACTAAATTTTATGTCTCTATTTGACTTCAGGGAAATCTTAGTCTTTAAGATAAATTAATAAATCACTTAAAATTACATTTAAAATAGTTTTTAACCCTTTTTTCATTAATTAATATATTTTTATAAATTTTTCATTCAAACGCTAATAACTAGGACTCTACTAATAGTGAAATACCCAAAAACGTGGATTTATAATTTATATAAAAAAACAGAGTCTAAAATTAAATAAAATTACTCTCTAACCATATTTAAAATCCATTTTTTGTCAATGGAGTAATGAAAAATCCTCATCTCTTTAATTTTAGATTCTACAATTTTCATAGGAATTTCCTCAAATTTATTAATTATAAGTCATCACTTGAAATATTCTCTCACTAGTAGATTTAAAATAAATGTTCATATCCTTCATTACCAAAGATATTTTTATTCTAACTCTATGGGAAAATGAAAAGGATTCATGAATAGAATTCAATATTGAGAAACTTTTATAGGGGTTTTAAAGTCATTTATGTATTCCCAAAAAACATCACCCAACATTAAAGGCTAGTCATTTCAATAAATTTTATAGTTTTCTCTAAAAAAATTTAATATAAATGTTAGAAATTTATACATTTACACTATATTATGGATTAAACTTTGTTCTAGTTATGTTAATAAATATGTATTTTTTCATTAAATATTTATAATTTTAATTTTTTAAATATGCTCTATTATATGTTTTAAGATATTTGGGTACTCCAAATCATTAAAATATACTCTTATTAATAAATTTTATCATGATATTAGATTTATTATTAATAATTTATACTTCTTCATACCACATGTAATGCTATTCTATAGCCACTAATAAATACTCATTCACATAATAATATAGAAATGGTCACATTATGTCATACCCCTACACATATAAAATTAATGCTTCCATGATACCCTTTTGTGGAATGTCTTACTTCTTATAAACATGTCATAGCCTTTGGGACTTATAATACCCAATTATATGACTTATATCATACTTATATATTGTTTGCTATTAGAAATAAGTATGTAACACTTTTTGGGAATTCCTCTCTCTTCCATGATGACCACCAATAATGAATATTGACAACCCTAAAGAATGGGTAACATCAATTTCTCAAAAACACAGCTCCAAATAAGACCATCAACATGCCTAATAAAACAAATGGGTCATCCAAAAAGTGGTTATTAACATTGTAATGAATTTATTCCTTTGGTTGTGTGTAGATTCATTTGGAATGACACAAGTAGAAAATTAGTAAGGAAAGTCTAAATGAAAATAATATTTTTCTAATCATAATGTAAGAATATTTTTATTCGATATAGAAAAACTAATCACCCTAGTATCATCAATTTGAGTTCCAGACAACCTAGATAAATGATCAACTACTACATTTTCAGAATCATGTTTATGAATGACATAAATACTCAAAAACATATAAATGAAATTATTTATTTAAATGAGATACCATATAATGAAATTAAACTATAGAATATAAATTCACTACATTTTTTATTTTGGACCACTATAGGTTATATCCTATCATATTTTAAAAACACTTAAGCATCATTATAATTTATAATATAGATACTATATAGTGATAATTATGATTAATATACTTTGAGGGTTATAAAAAATTCAATTTAAACAGATGAAGGAATCGACGGCCTAGACTAGTAGGATCGTACCCTATGAATCACATTTTTTAGAGCTTACGAGGTAGATGGTATCACATGGATTTATAATTATCTACTACCAAGATAATTTTCAAAAAATAAAGCATTATATAAAATATTTAAGGGACCAATTATTGTTTATTGAGATCACGACCCAAACTATGTTCCCCAAATAACCCTATGAAAAACACAACATCACACACCTTATAATTAGGGATTTCATTTTTTTAATAAATGCCCATGAATTAGGACCCTAAAACAATGAATTTGAATATGTTTTATAAATTAATGATTATATTTATATTTTTCTATTACTTTAGAATTATTTTATAGTAATTTGGTTAAAAATTATATTTTGATATGATGAACCACAAATTGTATTTATTGGAAATATATAGTTGCAATCAACATGCTATTTTTGATTAATTAATGATTTATTGAACGAAATTATTTTATAAAATTATATTAAATAATTTTTATTTTCATAATATACTTTTAGAAAGTCAAATTAAAATGTTATAATGGTTATAAAACTGTTATTTTCAAAAACCTAGTATTTAAAAAAATGGGATTTAAATTTTTATGAGAAAATTATTTTATTTAGAGAATAATCATGAAAAAAAATATAGTTTTTGAAATAATAATTTTGAAAATTTCTAATGGTGATTTTTCATAATTTTTAGAGACATATTAGTTTTTAGTTGAAAATTAAATACATTATAAATATCCATTGTGTATTATGAAATCATAAAATCCCAAAATTGATGTGATAAATACTATAAAATTTTTCAACAACCCAAATTATTTTCCCCTTTAAAATAAATTTATTGATGTTATTTTATTAATTTTATAAACCCTTAATGAATCCTTCAAAAACCATACTATATTTTAATGTTTTAAAATTAATTTTTCCTTAACCCGACTCACTTCTACATCAACAAGGATTTATTTTAATGAGTTTCATTATTAGAATTATAAAATAATTAAAAAAACTCCTCATTAGAAGAAAACATGGGAAACCCCATGGGATAGTTTCGGTTTTGGATTGCTTTATCATATAGAGTCCAAAACCTGTCTTTGAAAATTAATAAAGAAATTATCTCTCTTATACAATAAAAACTCACCCAACCTCCAATTTCTCTTCAAATAAAAGACTTGGAAAAATAAATTACTTTCTAATTTTCTCTCTAGAGTCCTCCAAAGTATCCCCTTATCTTTTAATAAGCTCCTCTAAAGCATTCAGAATCAACCTCTCAAGGTATGGGATCCTCTCTTTCTCATATTTATTCAAGCACCTTTTCATATTATTCATTTTGATTCCCATTTTTTCTTTTTCATAAATAATTCTAAAAATACCTATTACTATAATTATTATTTCCTAATGAGTATTTACCCCTTTAATTCTTATTAATCCCTTTTATTAATCTTTATGTACCATCGTTATGATTCTGAAATTATCCTATGATTTTTCATGCCGAATATTTGTGTAATGAATTCCCATACCCATTTCAAATAAATTTTATTCACCTAGATATACCTATAATTAATTTATTGGTTACTTACATGTATTGTAATCATAATAATTTATCATGGGATTAAAATTCATGAAATATATCCTTAGGTTGTATAATCTATGTGGAATTCTTATGCATGTACATGATATGACTCTGATGTGTGGGTCAAGAATTATATTGTCATCCAATGCATTTAGTAATTTTTTAATCTCTTGAGATTACATATATGGTGAATGGGAGCTTATAAAAAACACAATATTATTTTATTTATTGGTGGTTATCCTTGACTTTTGTTTATGATGTCATGTTTTATGTTATTTCGGCATTCCCATGTTATCTTTATGTTATCATCTTATATAAGGATTTTATTTCCATGCTTATTATTATAACCCCTATTATGTTTCATTGATATACATGTTGAATTATATCTATTAATTTAAATTGTTCTATGATTTTATTATATCTCTATTGGGATTTATAACTCGCCTCTTTCTTATGTACATTACCATTTTATCCCTTATAGTTTTCGAATATCAAGGGAAATGCATATCTTGTTAAAGGAGTTTTGAATAATTTTATTGTTTTTATATTGCATGTTATTGTGGTTTGTACCTAATTAACCAAATAAACTATACCTTATTATCATATTGGGTTTTATTTAGTGTATCTTTACGCAATAAATCATGAATTAATGTGTACGAATGATATGGGTTTCATAGTCTGTATCATAGAAAAATATAGTTTTTTTGGGGATTAGGATTATAAAAATCTAGTGAATGCCTTAGAGGATAACTAATAATTTAAAGATATTCCTAAATTTTTATAATGTATAGAGTAAAGTTTTTTATGAAAAAAAATCTTTTTTTGGACACTAAAAGTGGTTGTGTGTAAGAACCCAACTTTCTGTGATGTAAAGAACCTTTTCTTTTCAGTTTAACTACTTGGTTTTGACCTAATGTGAATTCCTAGTAAGGATAGGGATAAAAAAATGGTATTAGGGGATTTTTTAGAGACCTTTGTTATGAAGAAAATATATGGGCCACATAATTAGTGAAATTGTTTTGCGTAATACAAATATTTAGATTAAACCATGCAGGGTGCCTTAGTTCACAGTAGAGGGATAAATGTTTTTCCCGTACCCTATGACCCAAAATGTTGTCCCATGTGTGTGTTATAGACCTCTTAATAGAAAATTTTTTCATGGTCTTTACATGGTTATAAAAAAGGTTCATCTAGCTTGTGCGAGGGATCCCTTGAGGTAGTTCATGGCATACATTTGGTGTACTATGTGGAAAAATGTACGACTTACCCATGTGCCTATTAAAAGTTGGTAAAAGTGAATAAAATGACCTAATATCTTTATAACCTAAACCCACCTATTTCTTTATTATTTCCAGAAGATAGGAGGCTCCTTTTTTCCTCTATTGATTTATTTTTACATGGAATCCCCATAGGTTTCTTGATAACTCTTTCCTCTTGAATCTAAATTGGCTTATGTTCATCTCATTGGATTCATACATGTATGTTATCCTCTCCTTAGGTTACTTTAATCATTATTCTTCTTATTAATGACTCTATTTTGGTGTGATATTATATTCCCTATTTTTTTTCATTAATATTTTCTTCTATTTTTTCCAATCCATTATAAACTAAGGGTTCATACTGGAAGATCCATCTAATATATGACTAATGTAGGAGGTCTATAACCTTTACATAAAATTATTTCCTCTCTATAATATTTCTCAATTATCTGAATTCCATTTTCACTAGTAATTACTCCTTTACATTTTCCTTAAATTAAAATGATAAAATTGAAATCTACAGCCCTAGTGTGAGCGATTTTATATCATTGGAGGTCAATACCTCAACACGGACCACCCATTTCAACTGTGTTATATATTTATGACTTTGGTGAAATGTATTGAGATTATTGGAAACACCTTTTGGGTGTGTTTAACTTGAACTTTGATAAGGTATGTGTCCCTTAATAATTAAAAAATCATTAAATTTAATATTATTAATAATAGATTTATAGAGACATCACTTGGATATGGAAATGTAATTGAATTGATAATTTTTGGGATGCCCTTATTTACATAGTCACTTATACTAAAAGGTAATGGAATGAAACTCAAGAATTTGTATCTGGCATGATTATTACATTGAATATGATTACTTATGATATAAATGGAATGATTTTAACATTCCCACTACTTTTATACCTTTTAATATTTATAGGAATGGTCATACTTGAGCTAGCCTTGGATTCCCGAGGGAATTACTTGAGCACTCAATGGATGCCATTCTGATTAATTGAGCCAATTTTCATGAGAGATTCTGACTGTAAGATATAATATTCTTCTTATTATGTGAATTCATTAGTGATGTTCCAATTATTAACTTGAATATTTTTTGAATATTAGAATTCATTGGCTATACTCCTTGGATTCAACATGATGTCTTCAGAGACACAGTTCCATGGATTCACCCCATTGGGCCCAATCATGATTATATCGAGATTAATGTAGGTGAGCTCCATGGAATTGGTTAGAATCTTTTACAGTGTAATTACTTATGTGTACCCCTTATATTACACATATAACCCTTATAGCCAAACTGCATGAGTTACCACTATGAGTTTTCGTAACCCATGAGCTCATGGATACTATGGTTACACCTTGGATGTAACACCCTGAGATTTTATGAGATATATTCTTTTTAATTTCTTTCATATATTTTGTTGTATTCTACACCAAGATTATATTTCACTATACGCAACACCGTACTAGCTTGCAGTATATGCAATACTATTCTTGGATGGTGTTACACACAATTTCAAGTTCGTTTGATAGTAGTTATTCTACGCAACATTGAGTATATATATATATATTCAATTTATAAATGAAATATGGTTGGATTCTATTATATGCAAAAAAAATGAGTCTTGCACTACATGCAACCCTTAGATTGCATTACACGCAATCGTGACCTTCCTCGATAGCGTTTGTTGTACGCAATACCTGGTTTCACTAAACAATGATATATTGTTATAATATTATTATGAACTAGCCTTTTTTAAAATTATTAAATACATTTTGAATTTTGTAACATTATTATTCATCTTACACATTTTCTTGAACATTGTATGAGAACAAAATAAAATTTTCATTTAAAATAATTATTTTTAAAAAAAATGCAATTTTGCCACCTTTTGATGGCGCACCCACTTTAGATCTAGTTTTTACAAGTTTTTAAGTCTAATTTTACAAAATAAACTTCTTCTTTTGAATCATTATATAAAAATTTACTTTGGATAAATTTTTGATATTTTTCTGATAAGTTTCTTAATTTGATGAATAGTAAAAATACGCTAAATTTTAATTAAAAAAAATTCATTGAGATAATTTATATGGTTATATTATAATATTTAATGGTTTTAAATTATCAATAGAAATATTTTTACCATTTAATATAATGTATGTCATTACCATTAATTTTATATTGAATGCATAGGTAAAAACATTTCAATCTTTGGTAATGTTTTAACTTATAAAACCTGTTTTCTTAACAACAGGATTATTTTTAAATTAATTACTACAAATTCTGTGTTTTGAATTTTGAAAAATTGATTCCATATTTTAATTCATTGGGTCAAAATTATGTTAATAGGTTACTTTTATTTTTTTTCGATATTATGAATAGTAACTACAGTAATTTTTATTTACTGTAGTTAAAGGTAAATCAGGTAATTAAAGGTAAAAATAAGATTTTAAAATTACCGTAACACCTGGAAAAATTCTATTGGATGAATAGAAGTTGACTCATATCACCTAAGGGTTGGAAAAGATTAATTTTATGGACTTTGGCCATGAAAATAATTTAATTATTATTAAAACCAAATAAAGTGACAACATGTCACTCTCTTAAATCTTATATGTATAATAATTTTAATTTAGTGATAAAATTCATGAAACTTAAAAAATGAATAGACTCCAAAAATATAATAAAATTACCTACATCATGTAAATTTATTTAGAATTTTTAGGGATTAAATAATTATCATTAAAGGTGACACAATAGTGATGTTGAAATTATATTATTGATTGAAATATCAAACAAATGGTTTTAAAAATATTAAACTAAATATTATATTAACTATTTAATGTGCTCCACTAATTTTATAGATAAATATGAAATTTTATGAGTCTATTAAAGATTTTATTTCAAACATATCTTCTATGAGGATTTTATTTAAATTCAAATAAATGAATAGTATCAAAATTGACACTATTGTTATTTTATAAAAATAACATAATATAAAATTGTTTAAAAATCACAAAAATATTTAAAAATTATAAATTAAATTTTATATGGTCTAAAATGTCATAAATTATCCAATTATGTAAAATTCACAGCACATAAGAAATTATTTGTAACAATTTAAAATTTAGAATATTATTAACACAAATAAAATTAAATATATTAAATAAGGATAAATCAAGTTGATAATGTTTAAAATAAATTCCAAACATGTTTAAATTTTATTGTATGATGATATTACAAACCTATATCATATAATCTTAATATTTGATTCTTTTTGGATGTTTTTATGCAGGTTTTTTATTTATTATAAATTAATATTTTTAAAGTTTCCAAAGGTGCTCCTCTCCTCCCATATAAAAGGCCACCTCCTACCTCTCCTCTTCACAACACTCTGAGCCTTCAAGCTCGGCCAAACCCTTCAAATTTTTCTTTTACACTTCCCTAGAAACATTCTGGAGGTTCTAGTCTTCTCAAAATACCAACTCTAGTGCCTTAAGAGGATGCTTAAAAGAGGTGCATCGAAGAAGAGGTAATCTCTTCTACCGATTATTTCAAGTTTCATTCTTCTTCTACTTCTTCTTCTTTAGTTGTTTCATTATAAATTAATATAATCAGTATAAATAATATACTGATATGTTATTCTAAAAATTAAACAACTCCATTTCACCTTCTATCCATCCTACGGAAAACAAAATCATTGCACGTGTGTACGTACGAAATATCGTCTCTGCGTCGTGGTGTAATATATTTTTCCACCACCACCCTACTTGGATGGGTATAATAGTGTAAATAATGACTATATATATGGTAATTATAAAAGGATACTAATTCTGAGATATTATATCATCCACTCAAATTCCATTCAATAATTATGGGAACGATATCATCGCTCGTGCGTACGCACGGATTACCGTCTCCACGACGCGATGAGATTTATTCTCCAAGTTAACCATTCAAGAATTATTATAAATTATATATATCAAATAATCATAAAATATATGACATATTAATTATATTGTACTTATGTATATGTTATTTAATTATTTCCATTCAATTTAATAAGGAAATGAAAACAGCGTTCATGCGTATGTACGGCCTACCGTCTCTATGAACGGTGTATTTCTTTCCATTTATCGATCTATTATATATATGTATATTCTAAAAATAAAATATATATAAATAATGTTTCACATTCTATAAGTATGTAATCATGATCAAAGTAAACATATGAATAATTACAACTCAAAACACAGACGATAAATGAAAATATTTTACCCAAAACGCTACTTTAACATGAATTTACAATGGAACGGGTAATATAAAGTCATAAGTGAACCATATTTGATATCGTGACAATGAATATGATTAATTAATAATTCAATGACATTATTTAAATCATTATACAGGAGTTTCGGATACATATAAATCATATCGGACATAAGGTGAGGGATAATTTTTCAATGTCATTTTTATCCAAGATTGCTTATACATAAGTATTTACTGGGGTATATATTTCATCCATGTCTATAAAATGTTTTTCATAATGTTTTTAATATACTTAAATGAATTTTTAATGTCGTGTTTACCCCTCTTTGACTTTTACTTTGTGTTATGGAAGGAATCTTTATTTTGTTTACCATACGTGGTAATTTTTGACTTTTTCGTTAAATGTACGAGAAGAATGTTTTTCTAACTTATACAGAGTGAACAGATTTTTACGGTTTTATAGCACCTTATTTTCATGAACTTTACTCTATAAGATTTCATGAATATTTTCAACAAAATCCTTTCATTTTAAAATTTCATGGAATTTTGAGAAAGGAAAATGATTTTTAAGAAGAAAGAATATTTTCCTCAAGAATTCATTTCAAGTGTTTTATCAAAAACATTTTCCATATAAGATGACATTATTAAATATGTTTATGTCTCAAGTATAATGTCTCTATGATTTACATGGTTTCACTTTTCTTATGATGAAATGATATCCATTTTTTTATATGGATTATGTTTTGATGGGATGATGTTTATGAAACTCGTTTTATTCTTTGGGTTATGATGAATGATTTATGTTTATGTTGTGGAACAAGTAAGAATGATTTCGTTATGAGATGGGTGGGACATATATCTCCCTCCAATGCATTGGGTAAAGATTTATATCTCATGAGATAGACATGGCTGGAACGGTATGTTAATTTGGTTCAGTGATACAGGACTGGAACGAGAAGTGAGCTCGATTCAGAAAGGGAATTTGTCCACTAAGATGGTCTTGGAAACAATGCCTTGGCTACTATGGAAATCATATAATGTGATTAATGGTTTTCCACAATTAAATTCTTTATTCCCATGCTATTTTATCATGAATTATGTTCCTTTATGATCTATTCCTTACATACTACCATGTTTTATGTCATTACTCAAGATTTTGATGTTTAAACATTATGTTCATTTTCTTAAGTTAAAATGTAAATGATTTGTTTTATTTTCTCCATGCTTATCCTTAATGAGAATTTGAGATCACCCTTTATATGTTTTCTTTTACCCATGATTTAAAGAATGGTTTTTGGTAAGAAAACAAAAGAGGAAGATCCTTATGGGAGATGTTGAAGATCTTTCACCACGATTAGAAGATTATATCCCGAGTTTCCAAAGAAACTATACTATTGTGGTCCTTGTGTGTCTATTTTTGTTATGTATTATGTGTTCCTCAAAAATTAATGTAATTTCCATGTATGTCAAGCTTTCGGTCTCTACGTTTGGTATCAGAGGAAAGGTTTAGTTAAACTTTGGAAACTAGGATCCGAAAAATTTAGTGAGATCCCTAGAGATATTTCTATGGTATGTATAGAAATTTTCCTTTGTTTATGTATAAGTATAGGTTATAGTCCTATAATTATGGTAAAAATCTTAGAATTAAACCTAAGATGTTATATATTGAAGGTACTCCCCCTTTATTTTGTTTTCTTCCTAGCATGCTTTTTGCCTCTCACACTATTCTTTTTGGGTTTTAGACGATGGCTGGAACCCGAAGGAACCATGTTGATCAATGTAATAGATAATTCAATGATTGTCCTCCGGAACAAACCAATGTTATGGGAGATGGAGTGAAAAAACGTATTGCTATACTTACACAAGATATGTTTCATTCTGGACTTCCAAATGAGCAGAGAAGGGGACAATATTCTATTGAGTCCTTCATGAGGAAACATCCACCTTATTTCAGTGGGTCTTCTGATCCACTTGTTACTGAACAATGGATCAGTACCATTGAAAAGATATTTTCCATACTTCACTATTCAGAACTTAAAAAAGTCATTCTGGTTGTTTACCATTTAGGAGGTGAAGCAGACCAGTGGTGGGCTCTAATTAAGAATACAATGCTCTAAGGTGAAATTGAATCCATCGAATGGGATGAGTTCAAGAACTTATTTTTCAATAAGTACTTCCCTAATATTCTTCAAAAAAAGATGGAAAAGGAGTTCCTTGAGCCTAAGCAAAAGGATGATGAATCTGTTGGTATATACGAGGTGAATTTTACAAGGATTTCAAGGTATGCATCTGGCTTTATCATCCAACCTGAAAGTAATGTTGATTGATTCTTCAGTGGCTTAAAACCAAGTCTTCGAAGGGAATTAGCTATAAGAGACTTCAGTAGCTATGAATAAATTTTGTGTTGGGCTATCAAGGTAGAAATTGAAGTTGGTGTTACATATCCATCTCATGGTTTTGACAAGAAACGAAAGATAGAGTTCAAGGATAAATCTTAGAAAAATGGTAAAAAGAATATGAATGTTTCTTTATTCTAAATGTGTGGAAAGAATTATGGTGGAGATTATATAAAAGGAACTAGAAAAATTTTTTAGGTGTGTAAATGAAGGTTATCGAGCAGTTGAGTGACGAAGTAATGGGAAAAAGGTCGCTAATGATGGGAAGAGAGAAAATACTACAGATAACGCATCACCAACACTTCAATGCTACAATTGAAGGGAAATGGAGCATTATGCTAATCAATGCCCTAATCCAGCGGTTAATGATGATCAACATGAGAAACCTCTTAAAGAAATGGATAAAGGTAAGTCACATGTGATCTCTATTTTTGATGTTGAGTATGCCAATGATGTGGTGGAATGATTAAGTTTTTATGTAATGGGATTTCAAAATAGTATCATGGAATCTCATTTATAGTATTATGGAATATTGGAATACCCATGTATTGGTTTATTCTGGTTTTCAATAGTTATATTGAAATACTATTGTAAAGAAGATTATATGTGCATAATGAATGGATATGGAGAAAATAATATGTTTGGTAGTATTCAAGAGCTCATGATTGATATAAGAGAAAAGTGATATCATGGTTTAGTATATAGAAAATTTGGGATTTTGGTTTGTGAAAAGAGTTAACTTTTGACAGAATTCATGTTTTCACTAAGGTTCTATGGTAATTCATGTTTCAAGAGAATACATGATTAAGGTATTCATATGTTTTGAATTTGATCAATAAGATATATCTTATAATCGTATTACATAATCTGAACATGTACAAGTAAAATAATCATTAGACTCGGAGTGGCGTGGTCTTCCCCATCTTGCGGAACTAGGGTTCCCCAAGACTTCTTCCTCCCTCCCCCATTCAGGCTGGGATCTGATCGCGGCAGTGGTGGGTTCGACTCGGCGTGAGCATGGATGCTTTGGTGGTGGTGTCATATCTCGGAGGAGCTCTGGCAGTCGGCTCGGATCGGGTTTGACTCGGCGTGGTGCTGCTTGTGTGGCGGTGGTGCATCTCAGAGGATCTTCGGCGATCAGCTCGGTTTGGATCACATGCCATCATGGGACGACTTTACTGCTTCTTGGTGGATCTGCAGTGGTCGGCCTAGTGTGGTCTTCCTCTAATAACGGCTTCGAGGCATGGGGTGTCCCGATCTGCCGGTTCGGGTTGTTCGACTCGTCCAGCAAGAGGGTTTGCTTCCAGTGAACTCACGGTGGGGCTTTGGGTCAAATTTTCAGTGCTACGGAGGGGGGAGGTTCTCCATTTTCAGATTCTGTGAGTTTTTACTGGTGGTTTATTAGGCGATTTGTGGATTTGTTCTCTAGATGGATTTGTTTTTTTTGTTCTAGTGTTGCATGATGGTCCCTCTTGTTCTTATCACTGAGGCTTGGCTAGAATCGGGTGAGGGTGCATCTGCGGTTCTGATCAGAGCAGATCCATGCCCAGAGTGGCGTTTTTATTTCAGGATGACCCAGATTCCCTCATTCATGGCGGTCCCTTGGCACTTGTTTGGGCCATCCAGTCCTAGGAGATGATGGCTTGAACTCTTGTTTTCTGGATTGTCCTCTCGGCTTTTGTGGTTGTGGTGTCGAGGGTATGAGGTGGTCATCGGAGTTGGTTCAGGACAAGTTTGTTGGAGGTTTCTGGTTTTTTTCTCTTGGAAGGGTTATGCAGCAGCTAGACATACCGCATGGAATGAATCTAGAAAAGGATTCAGAGCCGGTGGTTCATCTTTGCAGGGCTTTTCAGATTTGGTTGTTTGAGAGGGTATGGCATCAGCCGTCGGATTGGGCATGTGCTTTGACACATGACACTTTCCCGCTAGACTGTCTTGAAAAGGTGGAGGGATTCATTGCGATTATATGTTGGGGTGGGGCATCTCTATATTGTTTCTCTATCTTTTATCTCTTTGACCTTCGGGTCTGTAATGTCTTAATTCCTTGATGTCTAGGTTCTCCCCTTATTCCCTTCAAAGGGGGTCTTCTATAATAAAATAAAATGATGAAGGCCTCTAGGCCGTTAGAAGGAAGGGGACAAATGATGGTATTCACATGCTTGGATGATTATATTTCTAGAAATCATTTTCTTTATACTATGAGCTTGGATAGAAGTATATTGGATAAGACTAAAGACATGAAATATATTATGTTGGACATAATATAATATTGATTAAGGATAAAACCTTTTTTCGATATTATTTTTGGAATGTTATAATAGTGTAGTTTTAGAAAAAGGACAACCTACAGGACGGGCAACAACCCATTGCGTCGGACAAGGTTGTGGGAATAGAACCCACAACCGAAGTGCAACATGCCTTTATCACCTACCATTGGCCTATAGGAAGTCCCTGGTTAGTAGAAACTAGTTTTATTTTATTAAGCGGTATGATTGATGAAGTATAAGTCCATTTTAGGAACCATATACAATTAATCTCACCATAGAAACACTTATGTATATAACATTTGCTAACCTTTTGTTTGAGACAGATGGAATGACCTATCATTCTATCACATGATCTTCTAAAACATCGCAAAAGACAAATTCAACTTCATTTCTTTAAGAGAAGAAGTGGAAATTGTTCGAGGCATGAGAAACGATGAGATTGTACCAAAATAAAGTAAGTAGTTCTTCTAATTCAAATTCATCATCTTTAGGGAAATGATCTTCAAAACGAAAAGTGTTGACCTAGTGTCCTCATATACGATGAATCAGATGGTACCTTAAATCATCACAAATTTAGGGCTTTGTGATTTTTGTCTTTTTCATAGCCATGTTCTCTACCACTCTCCATCAGAACTTGATGGTTAGATTTCTCTTCCATATCGATATTTTCACCTATGATCTCCTATATGGAAACTCAGCGATGATTTAATTTGGGTAACTGTTATGTTTCATACTTCACTTATTAAAATTAAGTTTTAGTATTCTTTTTTACGATGTGGGTTTCTATGAAAGAAACTCTCAATTAATAAACCATTTATAACCCGGACGAATTTCGAGGGCGAAATTCATTTTAAGGGGGGTAGAATGTAACACCCCAAGATTTTATGAGATATATTCTATTTAATTTCTTTCATATCTATTGTTGTACGCTACACCAATATTATCTTGCGCTATATGCAACACCGTATTAGCTGGCAGTATATGCAATACTATTCTTGGATTGTGTTACACACAATTTCAAGTTCGTATGATAATAGTTATTCTACGCAACATTGAGTGTATATATATATATGTTGAATGTATAAATCAAATATGGTTTGATTCTGTTATACACAACAACAAAGGAGTCTTGCACTACGTGCAACCCTGACTTATCTTGCATTACACGCAATCACGGCCATCCTCGATAGAGTGTGTTGTACGCAATACAGGGTTTCACTAAACAACGATATATTGTTATAATATTATTATGAACTAGCCGTTATGAATAGTATTAAATAAATTTTGAATTATATAACATTATTAGTCATCTTACACATTTTATAGAACACGGTATGAGAACAAAATAATATTTTCGGGTAAAATAAGTATTTTTTAGAAAATGTTGTTTTGCCGCCTTTTGATGGAGCACCCACTTTAAATCTAGTTTTTGAAAAGTTTATAAGTTCAATTTTAAAAAATAAAATTCTTCTTTTGAATCACTATATAAAAATTTACTTTGGATAAATTTTTCATATTTTTATGATAATTTTTCTATTTTGATGAATAGTAAAAATACGCTAAATTTTAATTAAAAACAACTTTTTCATCAAGATAATTTATATGGTTAAATTATAATATTGAATGGTTTTAAAGTATGAATAGAATATATTTTTACCATTTAGTATAATTTATGTCATTACCATTAATTTTACATTGAATGCATAGGTAAAAACATTTCAATCTTTAGCAATGTTTTAACTTTTGAAACCCATTTTCTTAATAATGGGATTAATTTTAAATTAATTTCTGCAACTTCTGTTTTTTGAATTTTGAAAAATGGATTCCATATTTTAATTCAGTGGGTCAAAATTTTGTTAATAGGTTACTTTTATTTTTTTGATATTATGAATAGTAACTACGGTAATTATTATTTACTACAGTTAAAGAAAAATCGGGTAATTAAGGGTAAAAATAAGATTATAAAATTACTCTAATGCCTGATAAAATTCTATTGGATGACTAAAAGTCTATCCATATCACCTAAGGGTTAGAATAGATTAATTTTATGGACTTTTAAAAATGAAAATAATTTAATTATTATTAAAACCAAAGAAAGTGAAAACATGTCACTCTCTTAAATCTTATAAGTATAATGATTTTAATTTAGTGATAAACATAATGAATCTTCAAACATGGATAGTCTCCAGAAATATAATAAAATTATCTACATCATTTTAATTTATTTATAATTTTTAGGGATTAAATAATTATCATTAAAGGTGACACAATAGTGATGTTGAAATTATTTTATTGATTGAAATATCAAATATACGGATTTAAAAATATAAAAATAAATATTATATTAACTATTTAATGTGATTCAATAATTTCCTATATAAATATGAAATTTTATGAATCTATTACATCTTTTAGTTTGAACATATCTTCTGTGAGGATTTTATTTAAATTCAAATAAATGAATAGTGTCAAAATTGACACTATTGTTATTTTATAAAAATAACATAATATAAAATGGTTTAAAAATCACAAAAATATTTAAAAATTTAAATTAAAATTTATATGGTCTAAAAGGACATAAATTATCAAATTATGGACAATTCCTAACACATAATTAATTATTTATAATAATTTAAAATTTCAAATCTTATTACCACAAATAAAATTAAATAGATTAAATAAGGATAAATCAAGTTGATAATGTTTAAAATAAATTCCAAACAAGTATAAATTTTATTGGATGATTCTATTACAACCCTATATCATTTATGATTTGTATTGGAGTCATTTTGGAAGTATTTATGTGGGGTTTGTATTTATTATAAATTAATATTTTTGAGGTTTCCAAAGGTTCCCCTCTCCTCCCTTATAAAAGGGCACCTCCTCCCTCTCCTATTCACAACACTTTGAGACTTCATGCTCGGCCAAACCCTGCCCATTTCTATTCTCAACTTCCCTAGAAACATTATGGAGGTTCTGGTCTTCTAAAAATACCAACTATAGTGCCATATGAGGAATCTTAAAAGAGGTGCGTCGAAGAAGAGATAATCTCTTCTACCGATTCTTTCAAGTTTCTTTCTTATTCAACTTCTTATTATTTAATTGTTTCATTAAAGTAATAACATCAGTATAAATAATATACTTATATGTTATTATAAATATGAAACAACCCCATTTCAACTTCTATCCATCCTACGAAAAACGAAATCACTGCGCGTGTGTACGTACGGAATACCGTCTCTACGCCGTGGTGTTATCTGTTTTTCCACCACCACCTTACTTGGATGGGTATAATGGTGTAAAAAATAACTATATATATGGTAATTATAACATGATACTAATTATTAGATATTATATCATCCACTCTAATTCTATTCAATAATTATGGGAACGATATCATCCCTCGTGCGTACGCATAGATTACTATCTCCACGACCCGATGAGATTCATTCTCCAAGATAACCATTCAAGAATTATTATAAAGTATATATATTTAATAATCATAAAATATATGAAATATTAATGATACAGGACTTATGTATATGTTATTTACTTATTTTCATTCAATTTAATAAGGAATCAAAAAAAGCGATCATGCGTACATACGGCCTACTGCCTCCATGAATGGTGTATTTATTTCCATTTATTGATCAATTATATATATTTATATTATGAAAATAAATTATATATAAATCATGTTTTTTATTCTATAAGTATTTTATCATGATCTAAGTAATCATATGAATAATTACAAGTCAAAACACGGACGATAAATGAAACGATTTTACCCAAAACTCTACTTTTACATGAATTTACAAAAGAACGGGTAATATAAAGTAATAAGTGATACATATATGATATCATAATAGTGAATATGATTCTGTAATAATTCAATGACATTATATAAATCAATATATAGGTGGTTCGGATTCATACGAAGCATATCAGACATAAGGTACGGGATAATCTTACAATCTCATTTTTATCTGAGATTGCTTATACGTAAGTATTTACTGGGGTATATATTTCATCCATGTTTGTAAAATGTTTTTCATAAAGTGGTTAATATTATTCCATGTATGTTTAAAGTCATATTTACCACTCTTTGACTTTTACTTTGTATTATGGAAGGAATCTTTCTTTTGTTTACCATACGTGGTACTTTTTGACTTTTCTGTTAAAAGTACGAGGAGAATGTTTTTTTTGACTTATACGGCGTGAACGGATTTTTACAGTTTTATAATGCCTAATTTTAATGAATCATACTCTACAATATTTCATGGATATTTTCAAAAAAATCCTTTGCTTTTAAATTTTCATGGCTTTTTGAGAAAGGAAAATGATTTTGAAGAAGAAAGGATATTTTCCTCAAGAATAATTTCAAGTGTTTTATCAAAACCATTTTTCATCTAAGATGACATTATTTCATATGTGTATGTTTCAAGTATAATGTCTCTCTGATTTACATGGTTTCACTTTTCTTATGATGAAATTATATCCATTTTTTTATATGGATTATTTTATGATGGGGCGATGTTTATAAAACCCATTTTATTATTTGGGATATGATGAATGATTTGTGTTTATGTTGTTGCACAAGTAAGAATGACTTCATTATGAGATGGGTGGGACCTATATCTCCCTCCAATGCATTGGTTAAAGATTTATATCTCACGAGATAGGCTTGGCTGGAATGGTAATTTAATCTGATTCAGTGATACAGGACTGGAATGAGGAGTGAACTCGATTCAGAAAGGGACTTTGTCCGCTAATATGGTCTTGGAAGCAATGCCTTGGATACTATGGAAATAATATCATGTGATTAATGTTTCTTCACAATTAAATGTTTTATTCCCATGATATTTTATCAGTATTTATGTTCATTTATGATCTATGCCTTACGTACTGCCATGTTTTATGTCATTGCTCACGATTTTTATATTTAAACATTATGTTCATTATTTTAAGTTCAAATGTATATGATTTATTTTATTTTCTCCATGACTACCCTTACTGAGCATTTGAGCTCACCCTTTATATGTTTTATTTTCCCCAGGATTTTAAAAAAGGTTTTACGTAAGAAAACAAAAGGGGAAGATCTTTATGGGAGATGTTGAAGATCTTTCACCATGATTAGAAGATTATATTCCGAGTTTTCAAAGACACTAAACTATTACGGTCCTTGTGTGTCTATTTTTTTATGTATTAAGTATTCCAAAAATAATAATGTAATATCCATGTATGGCAAGATTTGGGTCTCTACATTGGATCATCTATTATTGTTATTTCCTTTTACAGTTTTGTTGATATCGTTCATTTATGATCTCTTTTTATTAAATTAAATCATTTTTAATTAAATTATCACATGTTTAGAGACAATTCCAACTAAGGATTAAGTATGTATGGGTATTATATTTTAGTACTAATTCTTGTTTATATATGCCTTCATAATGTTTAATTTTATATTCATAGACTAGATTGGTATATACACCGTTGATGGTGGCGTACCGAAATTTCTCTCACACCCTATCTGGGATGGATTTGGTACTTAGGAAGATTATATGATCACAAATGTGTACAAGGGGAAATATACCTCTTTGGACACCTGAATTTTTTGTTTATGATATGAGTTGGGTAGCAGATCGTTGAACCAGACCTCAGGATTGGTGGATAAATTTTTCCATTTTGATTCATTTTTATATCAGGTATTAAACTATCTCCCTAGTTTCATGTATGCATGTTTTGTGGGAATCATGGTCATCTATGCATGAATTGGAGTATGGTTTGTGTTTTTTGTCAATCCTTAGAGGAAGTTCAGAATGTGTGCCAGAAAAGTGTTCATACAGGTCAAGCAGATTACAGTATTGAAGGTGCCGTCGTTTTCCAGTGTTTGCCAAATTTTTGGTCCTGAAAATCGACAAAAGGAGAAAAGTTGTTTTGGAAAAGAGACTTGCGCACCCTATATTTGAAGGAGAGGAAAATTGTGTGCCTAATGTTTTTCAGGATCATAAGGTCAGAATATAGAAAAGGAAAAAGGGTCGTGTAGGTAATGGAGTGGTCGCGCAGGTGACTTGCACGCCGTGAAGAGACTTGTGCGCCGATTCCAAGAAGGATTTGGAACTTGCACACCTATTTTTCTTCAAGATCAAAAGATCTAAATTTTGAAAAGGAATGTTGGTCTTTAAAGTGACTTGTAGAGGAAGAGACATGTGTTCCAAGACTTGCGCGCTGAGAGTAGACTTGCACGTCGTCGCATAGGTTGACCAAATGCCTATAAATAATGGACCACCCCTCCTAATTTTCAATGCAGTTCAAGACATAGAGATGTTTCGAGCTCTCGTCATGCATGTAGTTGAGTCGCGCAAGTGGTTATCGGGCCGCGCAAGTAGAGGTTGCACGCCGGTTGTTGGATACGCTACCAAAGAGGTTTGGGTGAGAACGGAATTAATTCTCATAAGTTTGATGTTGAAGTAGGCGGTGTCGCGCAGGTGGTTGGTTGATACTTGCGCGCCAGTTTGAACTTGTGCGCCGAATTTGTGTCTCGTAGGAGACCTACGCGCAAGGTAGTAAATAATCGCGCCAGTTTTTTTGAGCTGCGTGAAAGTTGGTAGATTTCCTGGTACCCTTGAAGGGAAGTGAGATTTGACTACAGGTGAGAGTTGGACTTCAACAGAGCATCTACACGCAACAACGGATGAATTACTTAGTGATGATGAAGAGAACTTCATGTCTATAAACTGAGTGTGTCTTCACCTAGTGCAGTGGGCCAGTGGGAGTCAACGGGAGTGACCCAAGGAATGTAGTTAGGTATCCCTAAACCTCTATAAAGGCAGTGAGCCTGGGATAGAGTGACTGTGACCGAACCTTTGTAATCCACAACTAGTGATGATTAGTGGATTTTGGTACGTCCGAAAACATTTTAGAGTATTCTCCCTAGATGTAGTCCTTAGCGGTGAACCAAGTAAAATTTGATGTGTCATCTCTTTGCATGTGAATGTTTCATTTCTGATCATATCCATCATACAGGTTTAACTAGTTCCTACCAATGTGGGAACAAGATCCTTGTTTTTTTTTAAAAGTTGACACCCTGATTCACCCCTCCCCTCTTAGGGTGTCCCAGGGTTCTACATGTTTTACCTTTTTGGATACATGATTTTACACCATCATTGGTATAAAATATAGATAATATATTTTGATGATTAATTACTACTTGGATACTTATTCTTGTTTTGATACCTTATTTAATATTATTACTCCTCCATTGATTATTTTATCATTATGTTTATCTATTGTGATCCACTATGAAATGAGGGAATATTATCACCAAAGACACACCCTAGGACATCAATACTATTTGGAATCCACTAGCATATGAGGTTGTGCACTTCTAGCCATGTGGCACATCGAGTTCAGTTATTCAGATGTGAAATAGGTTTGGTATGTCCCAATGGGGTATCAGATGTGTTTCTTTTTATGAAAATCTCTTTGCAAATTTAGACCATAGATTATAAACGTGTCTGAAATGGGTCATAATTCCTTCTTAGGAGTAGCTAACCTATGTTCTGAGTAAACACAAAGTTTCCAAGGAATGGGGAGTTTTTTTATTTTCCTCATATTACAGTTGATATATTTTTCACTATTGGTTGATGTCCATGATTGTGGTATTTTGTTATTTCTATTGGATGCTCCACACTGTATCTGTATACAAAGGATCATTGCTACATGAATCATTTTAGGAGCCTATAAATTCAAAAGTCATGCATATTCCTTGCATTATAAGTGTATTTTACTACTTGTAATGCCAATGTTTCATGTGATTATTGAATGTTCCTGTGTTTTTATATATTTATGTTCCAAAAATGTTTTTATTGAGAAAAATAAATTTTAATTTTAAAGAACCAACATCATCCTAAAAAAATTATAATATATATTCTTAGTGCTATATTAAATAGCCACTTTTAACCCATGTAAGATATTTACCCCTATTTACCTGAGATGGGATTTGGTAGTGATTATAAGAATAAAATTTCAATTTATAATGTTTATGGGAACTAATAAATCGAAATAAGTAATTCATCGAATGGAACCATCATATCTTACTCACTAAATTATTTTACTAGATGTAAGGGGTTGGATGAAATTAAATTAGTTTCAATTTAAATTTATAATAATTGTGGGTCTTTATAAAATAGGAATGAGACCCCATTTAACTAAACAGTATGTTTTGTATAATATCACATATTAACTTAAAATGAAAACATTAACATGTAAATGAAATGTTTTTTATTAAATAGATAGACTGATGGTTATTTAAAGTGCATTTCCATCTTTAACATACAATTGACCCATTATATACCATAACCATAAATTAAAACATGAAAACTTACCAATACTATATAATTATAAGATGGAATTTGGGGTTGTATATTGGGAAGTGAGACCTTTTTATTTTTTTTCACATCCATTAGTGGCCCAATCTAATTTTAAAACTTGTTTAGAGGGATGTTCTTTAATTTTTAGAGTTATTAATCCATGATTTCATCCACTCATGCACAAGGATGGTGGAAACGACCTTTCTCTAGAGGTGGTGGGGCTTGAGGAAAAAGTGTTAGCTCTAGTAGTTCCACATGTGGAACCACATTCTATTCAAGAACTAGGAATTGATTCTAATATTTCATAGAGTTTACCACTTTTTATGTTGTCGATGTAGGGTTTTCCATGACATGCACCTAAAATTTTTGATCTCACTCATGTGTTATAGGAGCATTATCCTATTATATTCTTGGGGTATGAATATCCTTAGGTTGATTGTTCCACTATAGAATTCATTTTATCTATATTTTAGAATTTGTAGATGACTCCAAATAGGAGGTTTATGCACACCACCTACATGTTACATGATCCTGCCAAGAGCTGGTGGGATTTGATTACCATGGTTGTTCATCATTAGGGCATGGTATGGGTAGACTTTAATAATTCCTTATACAATTTATATTTCCTTGAGACACTAATGGATGACCTATTTATGGAGTTTAGTCACATATATTAAGGTTCTATATCTATTATTAACTATTCATTAAATTTTACTAAGTGGAAATTGTTTGATCTTCTTCTTGTGGGTGATGACTTATTGTGTGTGAGACATTTTGAGGATGTTATAAAGTGTTACATCTGTACTCAAGTGAATTTATTCCACCTATATACTATTTATAAGATCGTGAATCATTCTCTTATCATTGGGTGAAACCTAAGGGAAGCCGATAGTAAAACGAACAAAGGGTTATTTCCATGAAAGAGCAGTAATTACTGTAGAAGATGGAAGTGTAACATTGAGGTTTCTCTATAGGGAAGTTTCATCTAGAGTACTAATATTTGTAGAATTGTTGTATAACATATGTGTGGATGGTGGGGTCATTTGAAGCCACAACACGATAAATAACCTCTGATGTTTTTTATTGCATACTAATGGGTCATCTTCAATGGTTTTTCCAAAACATTGATCCCATTTCTAGAAGAAGATAACATGTACCAACTTCACCCTTAGAATAGGGATTAACAGATCTATGTTAAGTAAGAATATGTAGTAGAACTGCATGAATGGGATGAGAAGGAGGTCATGGATGAGGAATATATTTTTTTATTATCAATTCCATCAGATCAAACATACGCAGGGTAGTCCTGTTGTATCTTAGGGTTGTGAATCAGGACAGTTACTAGCCTTTTAGAAAAGAAATTATGATTATAGTAAAGGACCATGTAAATAGATGACACTAGTAGCTCAAATCTGGTTCCTTAAAAATTTACACTGGCATGATTACTAGAATGGTGTATCCTAAAGGAACAAATAGTTTACTAGATTTGTAAATCCATATATATACATAATTTCAACATTAAAACATGAAATTAAAAACAAAATAAAAGTTCAATTGGGAACATCAACCACACTAAAATTACCCCAGGAAGTCATTTATAATATACATCTTCATGTCCTTAAGAAAATGACACATAAGAAGTGGTGATATCATATGATCAGTAAAGGTAAACAATAAATAATAGGATATCGAAAAAATAAACATTATGCATGGTGAATAATTGAAAACACGTGCCTTTAAAAATAAAAAACATGAAAACATTATGGGAGGAACATGAGCTGAGTAAACATTGTCATAATAAAACATAATCAGGTGTATTCTACTAGTTGAATAACCACATGAACTATGAATTTTTAGATTCGTAATGAAGTAAATGAATATTTTGGACATTCTTAAAAATACTACCAAGGCCTCGACCATGAAATCTAAAAAATGATCAAGGCCTCATCCAAAACCATATCTAAAAAATTGGCAAGGCCTCAACCAAGTCAATATCTATTTCTCTCATGGGACCTACTGATGCACTGAGGGCCTATACCAGGCACCACCCATATCATTATAATTCAAATTAATTCCTCTTATGTATGGGGATAAACCTAAACAACATATATATTCTTATTGATACTAACCTATGAAATGTAAATAACTTTTCCTGAACATTAAACATAAACACTAACCATTCGGAGTAATTCGGTGAATGGTATCAGGAAAAATATCCACAATAAAACTAATCATAAACCATTAAATAAAATATGTTGGAATATATCATAAAAAAGTTCCCCCATTTAAAACAAATAATCAACATGAGTGTTGAAATAGGTGAAAATATTCTTATAAAATCATTAAGTAATTTCTGAGATAAATACCATTTACTTTGAAAAGAAGAGTTCTTTTGGAAACCAATTTGTATAAAAACAAAAGTTAAATAAGGTAGTCATATAATAATTAAATTAGTGGATTTATGAAAATAATGGTCGATAAAAACAGATTATATATTTCACATGAAAATAGGTAAAAATTTGATAAATTCACTTGAATCGAGCTTGTATTTTGAAAAGAATTTTTAATGTTCCTTTTAAAAAATGTAACACCCTATAAGATAAAAAAGTATTAATATCGGTAAAAATATATATAAAACTAAAAAATAATTAACTAGGAGTATATAATAATACATAATAATTTAATTGAGGTAATTAGACAATAAAAGTAACCCGAATGAAAATGGAAGTTCGGGTGGAAAACCATTACCTTAAGTATAGATGTGTTCCTTGCTTGATATTAATGACCTGAATAATCAAATTTAGGATCATAAATTTATGATTACATAACCTCCTCTACATTTAATTTATTTATAATATCCTTATTAGTTTCATTTCTGGACTTTAGATGGGTTAAGAGACTCAATCTCATTGTTTGGGATAGTTTTCTTCCTTGGTTTTCAGGATTGGTTTACTTATATTAATGTACAGATAAACTTGTAGAATGAGAATGGTTTACCATAATTGAAGTTATATTTTATTAGTGAACATCATATGGTTACATATTTATAAAAATCATTTGGTTATTTGAAGTGAAGATGAATAAATATATAAAACATTAATGATAATGGTTAGGGTTATTTGGAGATATTTTATCACAACTTAATCATTTTGATATATCAATTAATACCATTTTAAAAAAAATATTACCAAACCCTACATAGGTTATATTACATATATAATAATCAGGTTCAACCATAAAAATGTCTTCCTTACCAAAATTGAATATGTTAATAGATATTGAAAACATGTCATCCTTGAATGTGATCAATTAACACATCTCAAATGGTTCTTTTATTCCTTGTATAAAAGAATGTGAAAATAGAGATGATGGCAAATTATTCGATTATCAAAAAAATTACAATATATTTAAGGTAATTCGGTTATCATAACATCTAGATGAGTATAGTTGAGGAATGAAAAACAAAATAAAGGAACTCTAAATAAATGAAATGAAAAGATGAATTTACCTCTTGAAGTTATATTTCTAGAGAGCCTATTTAGGGTAGAGGCTTTGTAATTTTTATGATAAAAAGGGATGATGGATGTTGGGGAGGAGCTTGGGAGGATATTTTAATAGAATTTAGACAAGTCATAAGAATTTAGGGGAGTGAAAGGAATAGAGAGTGAGGGGGTGGTCTATAGTGGAGGATATGAGTGATTTTTTATTATCATATTCATTATTTTATTATTTTTCTCAAGACAAGAAATATTATTGATTATTGTGACCAATAATATTAATATGTGAATTTGAGTTCGCACTGATGGTTTCTTACGTTAGGCATGATAAAAGGACTACTGTATTTAACCTATAATATATATATGCGGTAAATTACTATAATTCACTATTCACTAAAATTTCAAATATTTCAGAAAAATAAAACACATTCACCATAGCTATTTTTAAATGATTATAATACAAAAATGGACTCCATTTTATAAAAATAATTTTCTAAATTTTCTAAATTTTATATTTAATTAAAATCATTATTTACTTAAAAAATACAGTTTTAAAACCAAAACTGATTCCATAATACGTTGAAAAATTAAATAAGGTCTTATTAAATTATTATAAAATCATTATAAAACCAAAAATAATAATTTAGGAACCCATTTTATGAAAATTAATTAATTAATTAATTTTAAATTGTAATTAAATATTTGTCACTTACAATAATACGAATAATTAATTAAAAATTTATAAAATATTAAACTTCATTTATAAGGTGCCTAAATTTTATTTATACAATAATGGGTGAGGTTACTATTCACTATGAGCATATTACAATTCATAATGGAACATTAATAATTATAATTGTATATTACTATTCACCAAAATTTAAGTTGATTCTACCAGACGTAGCTATGTATGTTAATTTTATGAAATTCAAATCCCAGAAGTGGAAAAATTATATTTATTAGCTAAGTTATAATAAGTGTTATTTTGTCGAGACACGATGTTTCATGCATTCAATATTAAATTTATTTTCAAATCCTTTTGGTGTTACATTCTCTCCCCCTTATAAAAATTTCATCCTTGAAATTCACAGAATGTAACCTCATAAAATGATATGGGTAGGTCATCATCATAATTTCCTTAGGTTCCCATGATGCCTATTTTATTTTATGTTTTTTCCAAAGTATCTTTACAATTTGAGTTTCCCAATTCCTAAAAACTTATTCTTTAGTGCCCAGAATCCAAATGGGCTCTTCACAGAATGATATGTAAGGTTCCAATTTTATTCCTTCATAAGTGAGTACATTTGATGGGTTTGGCATGTCCTTTCTCAACAATGAGACAGGGAAAACATTTTTTACTTTATAGAGGAAAGAAATCATAGCCAAGCGATATGAAATAGATCTAATTCTCTCTAGTATTTCAAAATATCCAATGTACCTAGGGATCAGTTTTCTATTCTTCCCAAATCATATAACACCCTTCTATGGAGATACCTTCAAGAAAACATTGTACCCAACTTGAAATTCCCAATCCTTCCTTCGATTGTCTGCATAGATCTTTTGCCTGCTTTGATATGGGTTTGAATAGTCTTTACCTTTTCTATTGTTTTCTCCCAAATCACTAGGTCCACAAGCCTCCTTTGTCCAACCAAATCCAAACAAGTTATTGTATGAAATATCTTTCTATAAAATGCTTCATATGGTTCAATATGAATACTTGAATGGAAAATATTATTGTAGGAAATATACACTAAAGGTAAATATTGATCCCACATACCTTTAAAGTCATGTAAAACTGATATCAACCCATCCTCTAATATTTGGATCATCATATCTGATTTTCCATCAGTTTGAGAGTGATAATCGGTACTCAATCAAATCTCATTATCCAAATATTTCTGAAGACTTCTCTAGAATTTCGATGTAAATCGTGGAACACAATCAGACACAATTGAGAGAGGTGACCCATGAAGTCTAAAAACTTCATTGATATATAGTTGTGTTAGGTCCTCACTAGAAAATACCCCCTTATAGAGAGGAAAAGTAGATATTTCATAAGTCCATGAACAATTACCCATATTGCATCATTCTCCCTTCGTGTTTTGGGTAATCTGGAGGCCAAATCCATGGTGATGTCATACCATCTCTATTTAGGAATTGGTATAGGTTGCATGAATCCTCTTGAATTTTTTTTTCAGCCTTCACTTTTCAATAGACTAAACATCTTGATGCATAATTAGAAATTTCCCACTTAATTTCTTCCCACCATAAATGTTCCTTCAAATACCTATGCATTTTATTTCTACCTAGGTGTATAGAGAAATTCAATCTATGAGAATCATAAAAAAACTTATTTTTTCAGAACGGGTATAGAGGGAACACATATCCTCTTTCCAAATTTCAGAATTCCATATTCACACATGAAGTTATCCAACATCCAACCATTCACACCTTTAATTTTATTTTCAAGACTTTCATCATCAGACTGAGAAGTTTTAATCCTTTCTAACAAAGATGGTTGGGAAAACAAATGAAAAATTATTGATGTTTCACCTTCATTAGTAATTACTATATCGATCAATACTAGATCTATACACATAAAATCCCTTTCAATCCTCATTTTGTTTAGGACTCCATGATCCTTCCTTCTCAATGCATCAGCTACATTATTTTCCATTCATGGGTGGTATTGTATAGAAAAATCATAATCCATGAGTAGTTCAAGACATCTCCATTGCCCCATGTTGAGTTCTTTCTATGAGAAGATATATTCTAATCTCTTATGATCCGTATATATCTTGAATCTTTCACTATAGAGATAATTTCACCATATATTCGGAGACAAGATTTTGACTGCTAAATCAAGATCATGAGTAGGATAGTTTTGTTCAGGAACATTTAACCGCCTTTATGCATATCCAATAACTCTATCATTCTTCATAAGGATACAACCAAGACCTTAATTTGATGCATCACTATAGATCACAAATCTACCATTCCCCAATGGTAGAGTGAGGATCAGAGTATTCACAAATATCCTATTCAATTATTCTAAACATTCCTCAAATTATTTTGTCTATACTAACTCTACCCCTTTACATGTTAGCTTGGTCATTATATTGTCTAAACAGGCGATGTTCTGAATGAAATACCAATAATAACCTGCTAAACTAAAAAATCTACACACATCAGTTATGTTCGTTGAAGTAACTCACTCTTTCACAACCTTTTTCTTTGTAGGATTAAAAGATACTCCATCCTTATAGAAAATATGGCCAAGAAAGGAAACTGATTGATGCCAAAATTCACACATTCCAAACTTCACATATAATTCATTTTTTCTAAGAGTATTTAGAATAGTGAAAAAGTGATTTTCATGATTTTCGTATCATTTGGAGTATACTAAGATATCATCAATAAATACCACCAAAAATTCATCTAGATATTCCTTGAAAATTCTATTCATTGGATCCATGAAAACAAAGGGTGCATTAGTAAGTCCAAAAGGCATTACAGTAAACTCGTAATACTCATACCTGGTTCAAAATACTGTCATTCGAATATCTTCCATCCTCACTCACAGTAGATGATATCAATATCGAAGGTCATTCTTCAAAAAAAATTGGGCTCCATGAATTTTATCAAATATATCATCAATATGAGGTAGGGAATACTTTTTCTTTATTATTATTGACTTGATCCCCCTATATTCAATGCACATATTCATAGATCCATATTTCTTCTTAACGAAAAGACATGGGATCCCCATGGAAAACACTAGGGAAAATATATCCTTTATCACTCAATTCATCTAGTTGTTTATTCAGATCTAGTAATTCCACAGTTTCCATTCTATAAGGAGTCTTTGATATAGTTCTTGATCCAAGAATTAAATCAATAGATAATTCAACTTCGCACTATGTAGGATGTCAATAAAAATTTTCTAGAAAAACATTAATATATTATTTCTTAATAGGTACATCATCAATTTTAATACTTCGTTCCTCACCCATGGATATTACATTATCAACCTTACTAATAATTTCATAAATTATAGCTACTGGGGGTGGATCTAGATAAGAGTTAGATGATGATGTTTCCTCTATAAAGATAAGGGATTTATATAGTTCTAATACATTATAAAATCCTTCTTCTTGCAATAGACTTTCAAATCATGATTCAAAATACAATCCATATCATGGATTATATCAAGTTCAATCATGGGTATGATAATCAAATTAGCAAATAAATAACGTTTATATTCCATAATGGGGACTTCCTCACACATCTTTGATGCAATGATACTTCCCTTAGAATTTTTTGACTGAAAACTCCTTTATTAAATAAAATTGGAAATATCTAATTTCCATAGAAAACATGGAATATATGAAAGAATTCAATGTTAAAGAATCAAATAAATCATTGGCTATGTTTTAGGAAATGATTAAATTACCTCCCACTATGTCATTCAGAACTTCAATATCACCTATTGTGATCACATAAGCTTGTCCCTACCTCCTTGTAATTTTCTATGGAACATTTCCTTGAAACATTGGACAATCATTTGGATAGTGTCACATATATATAAAATTATATAATTGAAGATTAATAGATTCCTTATTCTCCTTAAAATCACCAACATTATGGCCTTTCTATCCACAGTTGTAGCACACCCCTTTTCCTTTTAAGCAGGAACCAAGGTGTTTCCATACAAAATTATCACATGGTGGAAAGTCATTTCTTCCCTTATTCCCCATTTATTTATTTCCTTTTATAGAGTTTTCATCATCCCTCTTCTTTTACTTATTTACATTAAATTTATAAGATATAGATAACTCATTTTCTATCTTTATAGAACATGAGACTATGTCTTCGTATGTTGAGAAAGTCTGTCAGAATAGTTCCCATCGAAGGAAAGGATTTAGACCATTAATTAATTGATTAATCTTGATCCTTGGAATACGTATACAGTCTAAAAAATTCCTTTATTAACTTATGATGTTAGATTCATACTTTTCAATAATCTCATCATCATTTGGCCCCAAATTCAGAAACTTCTTTTCCTTATTCACTAGCTGTTCACAAAGAAAGCATTTATCTAAGATTTTTTTTAAAATCACTCTATTCCATGTTTTCTATTTCTTCCTACTCCTTTGTGTTTTTAATTACTGACCCCCATTGATCAGCATCTCTTAACAAACAATAAACATCCCATAATAAACTTCTCCCTTTTGTTACTTCCCAATGTGAGGAATATCTTCTCTAA
The DNA here is from genome assembly GCA_963277665.1 of Viscum album. Lineage (NCBI taxonomy): Eukaryota > Viridiplantae > Streptophyta > Magnoliopsida > Santalales > Viscaceae > Viscum > Viscum album. The sequence goes on along the minus strand of OY728142.1, from coordinate 1,445,783,234 downwards.
AGAAATTAACCATTGTTTTGGTATGAATGGGTTTGTTGTCCCATTAAATGATAGAGGTTGTTGTCATATAATGAGATCTAACAAAGATCTTCTAGGTTGTGGATATGGATGCACCATATGGTTAAGGCTATTGTTCATAACCTGAGTATTATTTCTCAGTATAGTTGTAAGTTTCTCTACAATAGTCACAACTCCATATCCAACATCATTAACTTGCATAGGAGGGAAATACATACATTGTATATGCATGTTCATGCAGTTTCCATTCCTTCCACTAGGTGAAATTTATAAATAATTTCATACAATAGATTAGGTTACGAATCATAATGTACTATCTCAACTTAGAAAAAACACTTAACATAAATTGAAATCTTATGCATGGATAATTTCATAATCATAATCATGGTTTCTTTGAGGAAAATTTTACATTTAAATCCTTCATAATAGATGGTAATGAAAATTTATATTATCCTAAACATATCCCCCAGGAGCATCAAACAAGGTGCATATTAAGGCTCATTGTTTTGTTCCAAGAAACCTCGGGCCAACCCTGAAACTCCTTGTTAGAGGTTTCACTCCTAGGTACATCTGCTTCAAAACCACGTCCACCTATAGTATCCAACCCGGGATTTATTTTCTAGAAAGATCCATATAATATATTCCTTTCCAAAATTCTAAGATATTCTTGTATACCTATCCTTAAATTTTTTCTTAGAGTTTTTATTTCTAATATTCATTTTTATAAATCTATTTTCCATGTTTTTTACTAAACTTCCTCTGAACCAACTGTAAATACCCGAACCTTGTTTCCCGGATCTAGTAACTTAATACATTACATTGGAATAATTAAAAGAAATTTGTATCCCAAATGAAAAAAATAGTTTAGTAGATTTGGAAATCAAGATACATACATAAGTTCGACATTATAACTTGAAATGAAAAATAACAAAAAAGTTCCATTGGAAACATCCATAACTCTTAGATTATCCTTGAAAGTCAATCATAATATACCTCTTCATGTCCTGGGAAAAATGAAACATAAGAAGGGGAGAGATCATATTCTAATTAAATGTAATGAATATAATGGAGGATATTGTAAGCCTAAATATTTGGCATGGTGGATAATTGAAAACACATTCCATTAAAAATAATAAACATGAACACATTATTGCATGAATATGAGCTAAGTAAACATTTCCATAATAAAACATAATCATGGGTATCCTACTAGTGGAATAACCACATGAAATATGAATTTCTTGCTTCATAATGAGGAAAATTCATATGACGGACATTCTAAAACATACCATAAAGGCCTCATCCAAGACATATAAATATTATTAAGGCATAGGCTAAAACCATATCTAAAAAATTGACAAGGCATCGGCAAAGTCCATATCTATTTATCTCGTTAGACTAATCAATGATTCAAGGGCCTATAGAATGCCCCACCCATCACATAAAAGACTAATTAATAAATATTATTAATGGGGATAAACATAAACAACATATACTTTCATATTAAAACTGACATATAAAATGTAAATAACTTTCTCTGAACATTAATCACAAACACTAACCATTATGAGTAATTTTGTGAATGGTATGAAGAAGGGGTATCAACCATAAAACAAATCAGAAAAAATTATATAAAATATGGTATATGATATCATAAAACATTATCCTAGTTTAAAAATAATAATCAAAAAGAGTTTTGAAATAAGTTAAAATACGCTTATAAAACCATTGAGTAATTTTTGAGATAAATACCCAATACTATGGAAAGAAGGGTTTATTTGGAAATTTTTTTTTATTAAACCAGAATTTAATTGAGGTAGTATTATCATAATAAAATTATTGGTTTTATGAAAATAATGGTTTCTAAAAATATATTATAGATTTCCCATTAAAATAGGTGAAAATTTGTTATATTCCATTGAATCAGGATTGTATTTCAGAAAGAGTTTGGAAAGTTACTTTTAAAACATATAACTCCTCATAAATTAAAGAAGGATTATGGTTGGTAAACATATATTTAACACTCCCCGGTAATTTATGAGGATTACATAATAATACATAATAATTTTATTGAGGTAAGTAGAAAATAAATGTAACCCGAATGAAAATGGTTGTTCGGGTGGATAACCCTTACCGTAAGTTTGAAGGTGTTCCTAACATAATCTTAATGACCTGAATAATAAAATTTATGTCAATATATTAATTATCCTAGAACCTCATATAAACATAATTGATTTATTATAACCTTATTAGGTTTATTCATTACCTTTTTATGGGTTAAGATATTCAATTTCATTGTTTGGAAGTGTTTTCTTCCTTGGTTTTCATGATTTGTTAACTTATATTCAGGTACAAATAAACAAGTAGAATGAGAATGGATGAACATAATTGAAGATATATTTTATTAGTGAACATCACAATATCACATAATTATAAAATTCATTTTTTTTATTTTTAGTGATGATGAATCATTATATAAAACATCAATGAAATTTGTTTGGGTTATTTGGGCATTTTTTATCACAACGAACCTATTTTGATATATAATTTAATAAAAAATTTATAAAAATATGAAATAACCCTAAATAAGATATATTACCTATATAATAATCTGGTTCAACCATTAAAATGGTATCATGACAATAATTTAATACATTAATAGAAATTTAAAACTCGTCTTCCTTGAATGTGATAAATTAACACACCTCGGATGGTGTTTTCATTCCTTATATAAAATAAGTGGAAATGAGAGATGATGGTGAATAATTCCATCATCATAAATATATTATAGTACATGAATGTTAATTTATTTATCATAACATCTATATTATGAGAGGTGATGAAAGAAAAAGAAATGAAAGAAACTCGAAATAAAATAAATGAGAAGTGGAATTTACCTCTCAAAGTTATCTTCCTTGAGAGCATCTTTAAGGTATATGTTTTAGTATTTTTATGAGAAAGAGGGATTTTATACATGGGGTATAATATTTTCAGGAGATTTTGGTATAATATAGACAACAAAAAAGTCTTTATATGAGTTAATAGAAGAGGGAGTGGGTGGGGGGTATAGTGGTGGAGATGAGTGATTTTTGATTATCTTATTCATTATTTTATTATTTTTCTCAAGATAACTAATAGTACTGATTATTGTGACCAGGAATTGTAATATTTACATTTCAGTTTTCCCAAATGGTTTCTTATAATATCCATGATTAAAGGAATTGTTTTTTTACCTATAATGTATATATACGATAAATTATCATATTTCACTTTTCACTAAATTTTAAAAAAAATCAGAACAATACCAAAAAATCACCATATCTATTTTCAATGTGTAGAATCAAAAAATGAAATCAATTTTATCAAAATAAATTTCTAAATATGAGAAATTTAATTTTTAATATAATTATTATTTACTTAAAAATAGAGTTTTAAAACCAAAACTGATATTATAATACCCTGAAAAATTAACTAAGGTATTATTTAATTATTCTAAAATCACAAAACAAAAAAATATTTATTTAGAAACCCAAATTTATGAAAATTAATTAATTTATTAATTTAAAATTGTAATAAAATATTTACCACATAAAAAATATGAATACTTAATTAATAATTCATAAAATATTCTACTTTATTTATAACGTTCCTAAATTTTAATTATACAATCATGGCTGAGGTTACTATTTATAATGGTAATATTTATATTCATATGGGTAAATTAAAATTCATATGGGTACATTAATATTCACCAAATTTTATGTAGACTCTACTAGATGCAACCGTGTATGTCAGTTTTTCAAAATTCAAATCACAGAAGTGGAAAAATTATGTTTATTGGATAGGTTATAATAATTGTTGTTTTGTAGAGACTCAGTGTTTCCTAAATTCAATATTAAATTTATTTTCAAATACTTGGGGTGTTATGGACCATTGAATTTATGAGTTATTTTTATATTATTCTCTAATATGGTATTTTCTTTTATTGATACAGTTTCTTAACGCTTATTTACCTCTCTATCGAATGTGGAAAATTTTGGGATGGAAATTATATAATTCTGTAGGGTGATGACCCTGGAAACACTATTGGTTGTATGGTAAGAGGGTATACACCAATACATTAACTTTACTCTTGAGGTTTTTGGTTATTGGTTCTTTGTAATTTCATTATCCTTGAGACAATAGGGTTTGATATCATACTTTAGATGGATTTTCTTGTGATTTATCATACCCACATTGACTATAATCATTGAAGGGTGTCGTTCACATCCCCTGAGGGTGGTAGATATGTATATAAGGGAAATTGAGATGTCTCTACCAGTTTATCCATACCATAGAATCATGGGATGGGAGGAGTGACTGCATAGATTTCCAACCTTTTCTTGGATGATTGAATAGTATTTCTAATAGATTTTTCACCTATGGAAGATAATTTTAGAGATGTTTTCCCAGTTAAATTATTTAAAATACCTATCACTATATAGTTAGATCTTATGATCATGCTTTTTCTAGGATTATCTCTAGTATATATTCCACCATAGAGGATGTGTACTACTATGCTTTGGGAGCTCAAGAGATATTTAGAGGATTTATAATCCAATAGAGTTATATGACCCAATACTTCTTCTTAGGGTTATCCTATATTTTTCTCTAAAAAGGTGGATGCACCATCCATCATTTTTTAGATTAAAGAAATTTGAATCAGTTTACTATGAATAAAAAATTTATTTTTCCTCATATATATGAAATTTTCAACTAGCTCTGAGAATACAGAGTGTTCTCGGAGATCTACCTAAGATCAAGCTATTATCCAGTGTGAGTTAGGCCTTTATATATACCATGAATGGCTTTATAAAGTTAGTACAATTTATATGAGTAAAAATTTATGATATTCAGTCTTACTAATGCACCTATTTCTTTCATATCCATTATTAATGGGGATTTCGACCCCTATTTGGATTCATTCATTGCGGTTTTCTTGGATGATATCTTTGTGTATTATCATACATTAAGGAACCAATAAAAATGTGTTTTAAGCATACAGAATACACTGAGATAGAATAATTTATATGCTAATATCACAAAGTTCCACTTCTGGATAAAAAATATTCACTTCTTGGGTCATATTATCTCAGAAATAGATGTGTTAGTTGACCAAAGAAGGTGAGTCTTGTGGGTTTCTGGGATCATCCTATGAATGTGATTGAAAAATGAAACTTATTAGGACATAATGGATATCACAATTAAAACAAAAAATACTTATCATTACTTATGTCACACCTCATTGGTTTTACTGAGAAGGGTGTGAAGTTATTTTTGTCTGAATAGTGCGTTAAATCTTTTTAAGAGCGAAAAGGAATACATACTTCATCACTAATTCAGATTCAACTAGCTTTTAGAAGGGGATATATAGTGTTTTATGATGTATTAGGCCTAATTAAAGGGTAATTATTGATGAAATAGGATCAACTAATTATGTACAGGCCTTAGTAGTATAGACCTCATTAGATTTATTACCCAACACATGACCTCAAGTTTGCAGATACCACTCGTTCCTTTCTTTACTAAAGACAATATGTGATGGGAGACAAAATTTTGGTGTATATAGACAAAAAGAGGCTCAAATATATATTTAAAAAACATGACATAAATCTCATACAATGAATATGGGTTGAATACCTTTAGTGTTTTGAGATTGATCTTGCTTATACACCTTGAAAGGGAAATGTGGTAGCTGATGCGCTGAGCTCGTAAAATTAGGAACAAGACATTCATGAAGGCAGCAATGAATTGATGTTCATGAACCTATTTTTTGAGATTCACATAGGGATTCAAGAGAGTCAATATTGGAATTTTCTTGAATCCTTATAAGTTACATATTCACTTATGAATTATACTTAGAGAAGTAATTTTTCATATCATGATGTTTTATCCCTATAGGAAAGTATTTTTGTTGAGGAACCACCTTTATATTGGTCTATCAATGGATATGACATTATTCTAATATATGGGTGTATATGGGTTCTGATGGATATGAGAGAGGATCTGATGGAAAAAATCTAATCCTTAAAATTTTGAAGTACACTAAGGTATCTCTAGGATTTATCATGATATGCACTAATAATGTTGGTGGCCTCATATGAAATGTTAAATTGTGGGTTCTATCACTAGTTGTTCCATATTTCAGTAGGTGAAGGTGTAAAACTAGTGGCCCAACAGATTTTTATAGTTTTTACCAGTCCCCTAAATAGAAATGGGATGACATCATAATGGATTTTATGATTATTTTTTAGTTTTCACCTCGAGTTAAAAATGTGGTTTGGGTAGACATGGATTGATTGATGAAAGTACCCCACAAATTCATAGTGAGGATATTTTCTAAATTGATGAGCTATGATGAATGTACGTCTATGAGACTATAAACATACACAGGGTACCTTGTGCTATCATTTAAGATAAGAGCACTCATTTTACATCTAGGTTATAGTAATGGTTATTGAAATATTTCTGTATGTATGTGCTTCTGAGCACATTTTTACACCCTAATACTATTGTCTAGTCGAAATAAAATATATAGGTGTTGGAGGATATTATAGGAGAATGCATCCTTGATTTCAGTGGTTATATAAAGAATCATATACCCCTTGTCAATCTTTCCTAAAATAACATATTTTTGAAAAAAAATAGATGGATCTATATGAGGCCTTGTATATTAGGCCATATAATTGACCTATATGCTTGCAAGATTAAAGGGAGGAAGTTATACTAGGTCCTTATCTTATATAGGAGACTTTAGAATATGTGGAGTTGATCAAAAAGCATATAGAGACCGCTCAATATAGACCCAAATCAAATGATGATCACTGTTGATGACCTTTAGAGATTGAGTTCATGAATAATTTTTTTCTTAACGGTATCACCCAAACATGGGAATAGATGGATATAGAGGCAAGGTAAACAATCCTTTATTTTTTTTGTCCTTTTCAAATCTTGGATGGAGTCGGGATGATAGCCTATCAATTTCTATTACTTTAAAGGTACTATTCGATGCACGACATCTTCCACATTTCATAGCTTCACCATTACCATATTAAATTATCACATATATTTCATCATAAGGATGTTGAGTAAGATTTCGATTCTTATTTTGAGGAGTATCCCATTCATATCATTGACCATATCGTGAAGGCTCTCTAAGGATGGTATTATAACAACCCTTCTATTAATTACAAATTAATTCATGACTTATTACATAATATTACAGTTAATACAACCTATAATATCAAGAATTATAATGTCCTTTTGAATTAGGTACATTACATAACAACTTAAAACACAAAAATATCTTATTTATTGAAAACGTTCTTAATATACTCACACTTAAAACTGCATGGGATAACATGGGGATGTACATAAGAAATGGGTGAGCTATAAATCCAAGTAAGGGAAATAAACATTGAATAACATTAAGATTAAAATAAATATTAGGAAATAGAAATATTAATGAGAATAAAAAATTAATATTCATAAACATGAACACTAATACATGATATATCATAGTAACTTGGGAAATTTGTAAACATCTTAATATACTACAACATAAACATAGGTCATGGGTAAATTCCAAGACATCCTGATAAAAAAGTACAATAAAATAATTTGGTTCAATCACTGTCCAAACATGATGTATCATCAGACTAAATATTTTCCAATTCATTGGATCACTATATAATTTCTGGTGCACCCATCACTTTCATTTCATTCTCATGATTAAGTGTTCCATATAGGTTATACAACACAGATTCATTCATCATAACATTTTATTCCATGATATATGAGTATGGAATAAACACATGCAAGTCCAAATTCAAATAGTTGTATGTGTAGAAAGGTCAAAATCTTCAATATGATATGGTAATGGTGTTCTCTACAAAAGTATTTTGACATGGAAATCATAGTGAAATTTTAGCATCATAACAGAATCACATAAAAATTCATAAAATGGGTTGATGAGAGAGAAATGGGTATCTAGTCAATTGGACCTCAAATGGGAAGAAATATAGACATGTAAATAAATATCTTAACAAGAGTAATTGAAAAAATAAGGCATAAGATAACACGTAATCTTGAATAAATAATAGAAAGTGAGGATCCTTTACTTGAGTGTCGGACATGAAATTCCTCAGAGGATATTCTTGGGAGCATGGGAAACCTTAGGGGGACTCTAGATAAGAGATGTAAGAGTAAGGATATTATATAAGGATTTTTAGTGAAGATAAATGGTATCTTGGGTGGGTTTATATAAAAAAGTGTGTGGATTTCAGTAATATTTATCAAACATAGGTTTTGGATTCTATATAATAAAATAACCAAAACCAAAAACCGTACCATGGGTTTTCCAATGTTTTTGACCAAATGGGAGTGGTTTTTATTATTTTATAAGTTCAATGTCTAAACTTATTAAAATAATAACCTTGCTTATGTATTAGTAAGGCATACTCATAAAGAAATGATCTTAAAACATTTAAATATATTAATGGTTTTGTTGGATTCATAAAGACTTTTTAGATTTAATAAAATAAAAATAAAATCATAAAAATTATAATTAAAAACATATTATTTGTCTTGGATAGATTTTATAGTATTTATTACAACACCTTTTGATCATTATGAAGTCATAATAAATAAAGTATATTTGTACGACATTTAATTATTACTAGAAAATTTGAATGATTATGAAATGTATGAAAAATTTACCATTGGATAATTTCAAAATTATGATTCCAAATCTGATATTAATTTTATCTAAATAGTTTTTTAAATATTTTCATTTTAACTTTTAATATAATAATCTATATTTATTGAGAAATGTTGGGTTTTTTGATGATTACAGTTTTTGAACCCTTATAAAAATTACATTTGACTCTCTAAATATTTTGTGATCATATTTATTTAATATTAATTATTTGAGAATAATATTTAATAAAATATTATTTATTTGAAAAATACATTGATTCATTAAAATAAATTCCTTAATTCAATTTGAATATAACCCAAAAATTCTATTTGTGTTATAATATATCGGAATAAAAATCATTTATAAAGTAAAAATAATAGGATAAAAATATATTCATTCTCATATATAAAATAATATAAATACTATTATTTATATGTTATTTATAAATATCCCCTTAATACATCATAAAACTCCATAAGGGTAAGGTGCGCAATGGTGAGACTTTCATGGGGGTGGTTCTACGTATATGGTTTGGTTCATGATCTCGATGAGATTGAACTTCAACTGTAAATGGTTTTTCTCATAATTATGTTTTTGGATATCATATTAGGATTGGTCAAGGGAAAAGACCATTTATTCTATATCCCTTGGATACTCCAATAAATGGGATTCATAGGGTATAATGCTATGGGTTGAATCCATCACTTCATTTTTCTGGATTAATTGTATTTTTCATAACCCAATATTTATACTAATCATGTAAACACTATTAAAAATCTCTATTACCAATGGTTATGATGTTGAATGGTATTTCAAAATTTATAGGATATAATAAAACCATAGGTTCTTGTTCATTAAAAAACCATAATAAATAAAAAGGCATTTAATTCAATCATAACCGAATGTTTATTTATAACTGTTTGGGTCATTTTAATTTTCCCACCTTTAGAAATTTCACCATTGAAATTTTCATTTCCCACGCTAAAATAGAAGAGGTTAACTCTATTTCATCACTTACTTTGGTTCCCTTTTCCCTTTTTAAAGCTTTTGGTTTCTACATAGAAATTTCACCAAGTTCATTGTCTTGTTTTGTAGAACATTTTCTATATGATCTATGCTCTTCATCAGTTACTCCTCATAGGAAAGGTCATTATCCAATGGTACCACCTCTAGATTGAGAAGATGTGAGGGTTTTGGTATGTAATTTCTCAATATGGATCAATGGAATACATCATGTACTTGATATAGGTTTTGTGGGAGTGTAATTCAGAAGTCCATTGCTTTGATGCGCTCAAGGATCTCAAAGGGGATGATGTATCCTGGACTAAGCATTCCATTCTAACCAAATATCATAACTTTATTCCTTTAGATACAAGTAGGAATACCATGTCACCAACATCAAACTCTAGGTCTCATCAATGATTGTAAGCATAGATCTTCTATCGAATCTAAGTATCCATGATGTACAATTATATGGTCTTAACCTTTTCCACCATTTCCTTGACCATTTTAGGACCAAGGAGTTCTTTTCCCTAATATAATCCAAACATTTAGGGGTTCTACATCTCATCCCATAATGTTTTTCATAGGGGGATATCTGTATTCTTAAGTGGAAATTGTTATTGTATGAAAACTCGACAAGAGGAATATGTTGTTCACATACTCCATTAAAGTCAAATGGGAATCCTCTCATTATATCCTCAAGTTTCAGGATAGTATTCTCATATTGGACATCAGTTTGAGGGTTATAAGTTGTTCTAAGGTTCAACTCAGTATTTAGAGCAGGTTGAAAACTCTTCCAGAACATGAACGTAAATCTCGAATATCGATCTGATACAATAGATAATAGTACTCAATGAAACCTCTCTAATTCCTTGATGTATATTCATGCAAGTTGATCCATCAATAAATATTCTTAAATAAAAATTATGTTTTGAGTATTTACAAGGTGATCCACTATAGCCCATATATCATTATTCATTTAACATCCCGCATTTTGAACTAGATGAAAAAGTGAGTCAATTTATAATTTTTCCTTTATTGTGTGATCTATTTTTAAAACCATGAGTTAGAATGAAATTTCAGAAGATAGAACCCTTGAAAGAAATGATTTCCATTTTGAGGAAATTTAAAATAATTAATTTTAATTAATATAAAATTGAATACATAAAAAAATAAAAAAATAAACTAATAAACTAATGTTTAAATAACAATAATAATGATGATGTTATTATTATTATTGGTTGTTGATTTTTATTATACTTATCATTATATTTTTTTATTATAATTATTGTTATTAATATTATTATAAGTTTTTAATTATGTTTAAGAAAAATAAATTGAAGGGGAGTCCCCCCCCCCCTCTCTTAGAGCATGATGCAACATCCCCCTTGGAGACCTCTGGCGCACGAGCTCCTCTCCTTGCATCACACCTTCATATTTGAACCCCCCCCCCCCCTCTTATATTGTGAGCACCCCTTATGGTGTGAACCCTCCTTGGTCGTGACCTCCCTACAGTGTGACGTGATCCCCTTGGTTGAACCCTATAGGATCCACCTACCTCTTGTGGACCCTCCATCCTTGGACGATTCCTTATGGTTTCTTTATGGATTCCCTTCAATTCTCCAAGGTATGGTCTTTTGATCCCTTCTCCTCCGTCACTTTGATGGTTTTCTTCTCTTTTCGGCACCTAGTGAGGTTCATCCAAAACCCAAGGTTAACGTTTTATTTGAGTTTTTCTGGTTTCTTCTGGTATTAGGGTATGTGAATGGCCTCATAGGTATTGTTCATTTGTGTTGCCGCAACTGATACTGAAGTCAATGTTGTTTGGGATGTTTCGGTTCTCCACTGCTATCAGTGGTGAGGTATTATTAATATTTATTGGTTTTTCACCATCAAAATTAGGGTCTTTAATTATTTTAGGGTTCTTTTTAATTTAATTTAGGTGGTTTTGTCGTTGCCACATTAATTTTGGGTACCTATTATATTTATAGTGAGTTTTGGTCAATGATAGAGAGCACGCACACATATATTTAAGGTATTTATGTATAGAAAAGTGTGACTATCTGGCTGCAGGCCGGTTGCAAGTGGTCTCTACCAATTCTGTCAAGTACTGGGTATTAAAAAATTCCACTATGAGTTAGGGTCCCTTTCCATTCCTCTTTAATTTTAGTAATGAATTAATTAATTTCTTATCACACCATTCTTAGTTTTTAAATTAATACTGCATGGCAAGATTAAATGTTTCCTTTGATAAATTTGATGAAATGATGAAATGTGATAAATGATTGATTGATAAGAAAAGTCATTGTTTTTAAAAAAAACAACTCCATTGAGGTGTTCTTCCTTCAATATAAAAATGAAGTGATAGACATTTATTATTTCCTTACTTAATACATTGATGTCTCTTTATGAGAGAAATTATAATTATTAAATAAAATTATTGTACATGACAGTTTTTGGTTATTTCGGAATGATGTTTCTTCCTTAAAAAAGGATAGATGATCCATGAAACCACCTAAGTGCATGGATCAAGATGTAATTATAATTCCCAATGTAGGGAATCTACCCTCTTCCATTTACTTCATCTCTTATGTCATGTCATGCCTTTGTGCCGCTCACTGAAACCTTTCTGTTATGCCTTATTATCACTAATTAAATTGTTTGGTTTATTATATCGTGTCATTGTGGCATTCACTTATGGTGAAACACGTTTATGGTGTTCACCTTGCCTCTTAGACAACCCTTAGGGTGTTCCCAATGTAAATGAACTTTTTTCCTTATGAATTGTGTTATAAATGAAATATGATGGTTTGAATTGAATTTCATGCATAACAATATTGTTAGCTTATATCATTTAATTTCATTTATAACCTATGGTTTGAGGCATGTTGATGCCATGTGCTTTTTTTATATTTTGATTCTCATGAAACTGCTTAATTTTTATTCCTTTTTTAGTAGTTTGATTTTTATTCAAATCTTGTTAGTTTGGGACATTAAAATTATAACATTGTCATGTAATTTTTATGTGATTACTTTTGTGATAAATTTGTTATGCCATGTTGATGGATTGGATTGTTTTACTTGATATCTTGAGTAGCTTGTGGCTTATGGTAGGAGTCTAATAGCATGATTTATGTATATGATTTCCATATAATATATGTATTGATATTTTCCCTGAAATTTTCTTTGGATACTATAGTTGGCTTGATATGGTAAGGGAAATAACATGGATTTTGTATTAAGGAATCATGGATCAACTCACGTACTTGGGTGGTTATACCTCGACGCGCTAGGGAAGTGATGTCTTAGGATTTCCTTGAGAAGTTTTTTCCTAGTATTTGTATATACTCATGAGTTATACCAGTTAACTTAGTGACAAATCAAGGATGGACCCATTGGAAAAGTGAATATTACAATTCTTTGGTGATACTCAACCCCTTAGGTTCATTACCCAAGACAAACTAATGATAAAACATTCATTGGGGGATAATTAGTATTTCAAATCATTTCCGTGGATGGGCTCGGTGGTATTGAATAAATTGAAGGAGGTACTATTGTGATACCTTTAGAACGGGCTCAGAATATAACTCTATATTTGATTAAATTTCAATGAATGACTTCTTAGGTTAAATTCTTTGTGCTATTCTTGTTTTTTCTATTAATATTAGAGAATTCACTTGTGACTTTTCACTATTGCTTATTAGTATACTTATGTGATGACATGGGAATTAGACCCCAGGCATATGAAAAATCTTAGGGTGCACTTTTTTAGTTGCCTTGTTACTTTGGGCTCTAGTAAACATATTATGCTAGCACATGTACCTTCTTCTAACTTCTATATTAGGTCGAAACAGGTGTTATGGAAGGGTTTTTGTTTAGGAACCCAGAAAAAATTTAAATTACTAACAAGTCATCACCACCCATTTATTTTATATGGAGCACTTATTAATTTATATTTCATTTTATGGATTTTTCTAGACACCGGTGGTGTCGGTCTACTGAGATTTATATCTCACACCCTACATGGGATGCTATTACACTGGGGTACCCGAGTTTAACATTCTTTTTTTCCAGACTATATACCATGATTTATTGCCTATGTGGTACTATTTTTATTTAGAAATTAGGAGCAAAGGACAGAGCTGGAGCTTGGGATGCTCATGGAGAATTCTCTTGGGGTTTTTTTTCCTTTATTAATTATTGTACTATGTTGTCAAGAATGATGTATATTTTCCTGATTTCTGTTATGTATTATCATCATGACATTCATTCATCTATTGTATAATCTAAAATTTGGACACTTTTATTAAATTGTTAAGTATTTTATTTATTTTCTTCGTCAATTATTTATTACTATTTCTGCTACTGCCTATTCTTATTATGCTTCAGCTATCTAATAAATTGTTAATCATTGTATATACTCTGATCTATTAGGGAATAGTCTCCCCATAAACACACTCTGGTCCCTCACTTATAGTATACAACCTCTATAATTCAGGGAGATATGCTTGAGGTCATCTGACCCAAAGGTCCAACCACCGTCTTAGAGTTGAGTTGGGTCGGGATGTTAAAAAGATGTATCAGAGGTTTTTCTTTTTCCGTTGTCTTACTATTATTGGTTGGTATATAGGAGACTAGTAATGTTTTGTTTCTTGGATAATATACATAATTGGGATGGATCACCAGACATAGAGTCAATGACCAAGTGCCCAATTATGGGAATTGATGTACGAGATTTTTGATATTACAGTTGATATGATTTCACTTTGAGTGATTGGTATGATTTATGCTACTTATGGATTTATATAGGATAAGGTATTTTACCCTTGGACTATTAAGGCAAGGATGAAACATATCATGCATCAAATTAGGTACATAGATATTCACATTCCTTGCATTGTGAAATGCCATGATGGTGCATTTTAGTTTTCCAGTTGATATAAATTGTGACCATTGAATGTATTTCATGTATTTTTTTTTTATATTTCCATTTAGATACTATATTTTGGTGATATATTTAGAATGCTATCATATTTCCATGTTACCTTTTCACTATAATTTTTCCTTATATCATGCTTTTGGGATTATTAGTATGTCCTGGTGATTACAATTTCATGCTTTTTTTATTATAGAATGTTTCTCTCGATTAGATGCTTATAGTGACATGTTAGCTTGTTTGATATGTAATTGGTTTATTTTTCTAAAATTATCTAGTTACAGTAAAATGGGTTCCAAATTCCACCTATAAAGTATATGGGCACTTTATGGATAGGTTGATGGATTCCCATATGATTGGACTATTGAACATGTGCATGTTATATTATGAAATGGTTTTAACTATAAAGGTCTTGGAAATGGAACCTATAGTGGATTAATCTATTTAAAACCCTTGAGAAAGGATAGATAAAGATTATTTGAGTTTCCTTGGAATGAAATGAAGACCATTTTTCCTAGGTGTTCTTTATTTTAGCGATGGATTAGATGATCGTCTTTTGAGCATAATGACTTCTTGTAGAATGACCCAGGGCTAAGGTCAACACTTTCTCCTCGTATGGTGCTATCTCATGGTAGTTAGCACCCTAAAAACATAAAATCATTTCTATTTTCATTATTTTTCTACCTTTTGGTGTCGTTCTACTGTCTTTGTCCATAGTCGGGCTCCCTTCCTTGAAATGACACCTTTATCCTGATGGGTGATCTTGGTATCCTAGATTTATTTTTTTTGGGCTTCACCACCGAGTAATGCTCATTTTCAGCGAGTTATACAAGCCTCAAGAATGGTCACCTACTTCAGAGCTTATTCAACCCTCTCTTCTTTGTAGTTAATGATGTGTTGGTACGTAGTCATTCGAGTTAAAAGTCATATTGCTTCTATATCACCTTGGGGTGGTATGGGTTCACGTACACGGTGCTCATTGAAGGATTAATGTTTTTACGAACTATAGTAGTTCAGTGTAATTGTTATTCCTTGTGTTGTTAAATGCATCTCATTCCTCTACATATTATAGTGAATTTTTTGTTAAATAAATCATGTTCATCACAATGTGTTAGAATAATTCCAAAGAATCTTGTGTTTTGAAACACCTTTTTTCGGTTTTTGTTTTCATGTGATTTTTTTAAACATTTTCACTTATGGTGGTTCGGACCTAGAACTCTTTTGAGAGGCTAGTCTATCTCTTATTTTGAAGTTTAGGACACTCCAATGGTGGAAAGTGTCATGTTAGTTATACTAAATATATGTACTTATAGTTAAAAGAAACACAACCAAAGAAAAACAATTTGAAAATGGTCAGGCTAACATAAATACTCATGAGGCTTGTGAATTTTTAATCATGGATGTGTGGCTCGGTAGCACGATGTTGGTATTTTTGGTTGTGTATGAAACCATTGAGTAATGAAATTAGTATAGGTTATACTAAGGTGGTTAATCATGAATGATCATGAGATGCCTTAGGTGGTAAAGTCTACCTGATCAGTTAATGAAAGTGTGTCAGTAGGTGAAGCTAAATTTCATTAAATAGGAGCTGACTAGTTATGGTTTGACTGTTCTTATTTCTAGTTTGCATGAGTTGACTGTAATTCATTGAAAACTCCGAGTGTATCCTACATAGCGATGAGAATTCCTCATATCTTGACATTTTCTACGTACACTAAGAGTGTGTTAGTCTAACAACACACTAATGTTTTAAATCATTTTGGGCTTGTTCGGATACTTATTTTGGTGTTTCGCGCTAAATGTGTGAATCTAATAGAATCACGGTTAGTTTTGAGTGACCCTTGGATTACCATAAAGGAATTCCATGGATGAACTCTTGAATGCCAATTGTTATTATAACATGACTACCAGTCCGATGCCACACTAGGATCATTCAATGCTCTGATGTGGACATATTTTCTTTATACTAATTCCTCACTTGTAAGAATGGATTAAATTTTACTTTAGGTTAGTTCCTTATACTCAAATTGTACCAATCCGAGGTTGTCCCAGATTTTTTATTAGGATTGCTGATTCATAAATTAGGGAACATCACCAGAAATCAGGTATAAACTATGGTGGATGTGTTCGTGGGGAATTTGAGATACCTTGTAAAAAGTCATCATAGTTCATTTCATAAATCATTGGTTTTCATAGTCGAGATTCTTCTTTCATGTTTGGCCAGAGTATCACTACTTAATCTTTGAGTTCAATGGGTATCGACCGAGTTAATCTATTTCCGGAATCACACATGAAGTGTTGTTATCATGTTTATAGGTGTTCTTGTAATACAATTATGATTGTTCCTGAGTTTTGAGTTGGATTTTTCTACTTAACGTTAAAGCTTAAGGTGGGACGTACCATTAGACAAATTCATTATGACACGATGATAGAACATGTTTCTAGTTAAATGAGATTGGGTGAGAGTCATCTAGGTGTTTCAATTGGAAAATGAGCTTTGGCTCAGATCTTAATGGATTATTTCCCTTCTGCCTAACCATATCTAGAATGCGCATCAAGAATTTGGAGACGCAACACAACTTTTTGTTCTGATAATTCAAGACTGTTGTAGGTTGGGTGAATTTCAAATTGTTCCTAAAGGCTTCTCATGGATGATAAGTTCTATGGTGGGAAGGTTGTAATGTCCCATGTTTTGAACTAGAAGAAAAAGTAAGGCAATTTAAAAAAATTAGTTCATTGCAGGAGATTTTATTAAAACCCATAATCAAAATGAAATTTTGGAAGTTGGAACCTTTGAAAGTGATGATTTCCTTTTTAAAGAAAAAAAATAATAAATTTCAATTAAAATAAGATAGAATTGAGAAAAAATGGAAAAAACTAAAATAAAATAAACTAATGTTTCAATAACAATAAAAATAATAAATTTATTATTATTATTAGTTATTATTTTTATCATTTTTATTTTGTTTATTATTATTTTTATTATTGTATGTTTTTTAATTAGGATTAAGAAAAAAATTGAAGGGGAGTCCTCCCTTCTCCCCCTCTTGGAGTGTGATCCAAAATCCCCCTCGGATCCCTCTATGGCACGAGCTCTTCTCCCTACAACGCACTTCCATGATTGAAGCCCACCCCCTATTATATTGTGAGCACCAAATTACAGCCTGACCACTCCTTTTTCATGATCTACATATAGTGTGACATGATCCACTTGTCCGAGCTCATATAGCATGCGCCTCCCTCTCGTTTTCCCTCCTTTCATGGATGATTCCTTACCATTTCTTCATGGATTCACTTCAATTCATTGGGGTATGGTTCTTAGATCCCTTATCTTCCATCAACATGGTGGTTTTAATCTCCTTCATCACCTAGTGAGGTTAGGCTAAAACCTAAGGTTGGGTTTAGATTCGGGTTTTTTTGGTTTCCTCCAGTTTGAGGATATGAGAATGGACTCTTCTGTTTGTCCATTCATGTTACGGGAAGTGTCGCTGAAGGAAAAGCCATTCGAGAAGTTTCAGTGTCCTTCCAAAATCTGAGGTGAGTTATTATTCATGTTTCTTGGTTTTTCAACATCCATGTTATGGTATATAATTTTTTTAAGGTTTCTGGTAATTTATTTTAGGTTCATTGGTCCTTTCTGCCTTAATTTTGGGTACCTATTATGGTTGTAGTGGGTCTTGGTCAACGATAGAGAGTGCACACGCATATACATAAGGAATGTATCTATATAAAGGCATATGCATGTGACTTTGGGCCTATTTCAAGTGGTCTCTGCAAATTATTTCAAGTTCTTGGATTAAATAAATTCTAACCTGAGGTATGGTATAATTCCCCCGCCTTAAAAATTAATTATTATTGAGATAAGTAAATAATTTTTATTTTAATTCACATTGAGGATATTTTTAGGTTTATGGATTTTGATAATTAGGTCATAACTTATACATATCAACATGAATATTACTATTAGACACTTCTACTCACTATCCATTTTTTCATAAAACAAAACATTTTAAAATGAAACATGACATTGTTTCATGTTTTAACAACATAACATTTTCTTGATCCCATCCTTGACTCTATTCCTCCTTATGTCCTGTGAAAAAAATTTCAAAACATGGGATGAGCATAAAAATCTCAATAAGGGATACATAAAGAACGAAAAATTTTAGACATGGGATAACATGAAATCCAGGCATAATTTATTATAAAGTAATAATTTACACCTTTAAGATGTAGTAAAAAACATCACTGAATATAAGCTCATTTCTTTCCCTTTTGGTAACCAATTGATTACCATAAATCCTATAAAAGGAAATTTATAACATATAAAGGTAACTTGGTACATAAACATATTTGAATGGAATGACCATACGGTCGACATTCCCAAATATCACTAAATTTAATAGCCATATGGATGGCTTCCATACCCAATGCATTGGAGGTTATAACGTAACCACCCATCATTGGTTTATCACGGAACCACCCATCATTTGGTTTATCATGTAACCACCCATAAAATTTCCTTATACCATAACTTAATCATATCACATAAAACAAGAATAAAGGAAAAATAACATTTCCACATTGCAATCACAAGATATCATTTCAAGATACTGATATAATCAGTTCATTTAAGACATTCAAAAATATGAGTTTTGAATCAAAGTGTCACATACCACTCTGAAACTTTTGAAAGGAATTTACACATTCAAACAATCATGTATATATAAATAAATCCATAAAACCATTTTGAAAAAATGAACATTAATGAGAAAAATTTATAAGAATAAATCATTAAAACTTTTAAAATGATGTTTTAGTTTAAGATTCCCTTACCACTTGAGAAACAATTGACTAAAAATCATTAAGTAATAAAATAAAAAAGGACATTAGATATCATGATAATATATTCATTCATGATATAAAGAGTTAAAAGGGTTGTATAACATGTTATAGGATAATAAGTGTGCATGACAACAAGATATGCCTCAATGAAAGGATATTGAGACAAAGTCCCGTATAAAGATCATTTTGTAAATAAAATAGATTAATAATGTGTATTAACTATAAGTAAAAAAATATATAGATACAATATCAGATATCAAAATTATTTTCTCACATATTCATATCATGACATAATCAATAAGTAGAAAATTAACCCAAAGAATAGGAATTGGGTTAAGAAGTTCTCTTATATTAAGTCTAATTCATCACATGTGTTCCTTGTTCTTCTTGAATAATAAACATCAATTAATTTATAATTTATTAAGAACCATTTTAAATTTTATTATTCCTATAATATCACTTATTACCATGTTATAAAAATTAAATAATTATTTAAGTTAATATCGGTCGTTTTGTCGATTTTGGGTACTTGAGTCGAAATTAATCTTGTTATAATAACAAATTGTCCACATGGTCAAAGTACATTATATGTAGAATATTATTCATGATTTAAATATCATATATATACATTATATATGTTTTTATTATAGTCAATAACATTTGGAGATAAGAAATTAAATGCACCATTCATGGAGATGGTAAGTTGTACGTACATATGAATGCTACTTTCATTTCTTTCTCATATTTAAAGGAATTAAAACTAAATGATACATAGGTATTTTATAATTCCAGTATAATATAATATTTTATATACATTAAATATTTTAATTAATTCTACCCTTTATAAGTTCCATGTATGGAATTAATGGGTCATATCACTTTGAGGGGGCGGGAGTCCGCACTTTCTCAAAATGAAATTATCGTATTTACTCATCCTGAAAAGCCTAAAGGTATGTTTTTAAATAAAAATTACAGTAACATATATAAAATATTAATATAATATATATAATATATAAATATACGGATATAATAAGGTCCACCATGAGAGGTGGTAGGGGAAAATCGAACAATCCTCATTTCGTGAGGCTACAGTTCATTATATAGAGAAACAGTATGATTGTATCCATTAGATGGAGGTGTGTTTAAGTGTAGTTAGAATCCTTATTATAAAAAATCCTAGTATATTTATGTTAATTATTTTGTTTTAAAATAATGTAATAAATATAGTTTAGGGGGGCTGGAGAAGTAAAATAAATGAAATAATATTGAGAGAAGACATTACCACAAATTGGCTAACCCCTTCTAATTTAAGCTAAAATTATATCTTGAATTTCCTCCTGCCCAAGTTGAGAATTATATGAGAAATAGATAAATTTTTTGAGAATATTTGGGAAGATTTTGGATGACTCAAGGGGCTTTAGATGTTTGAGTAATTGTTAGAGTTCATTCCCTTTCATAAGAGGGGGGCATGGCACTTTAGGACGGTATTGAAATATTATTTTATTATAAAAATATTGTTGGTTTAAAATGGTCCCAATGTTATTTATTTCAAAGATAAGATGTATTTGGGTTGAAAAACGCTCAAAAAATTTGTTTTAGATAGGTATAGATCACAAATTTAACCTTATCTTTAAGCTTTAACCCTTAGTTAACTAATTTAACTCATACCATGTCTTCTTGTATATTCATACTATATGGTTAATATAGTTACTATAAAATCACAATAGAACTAAAAGTCGTTCATTAATGTCATGTTAACCATTATCTAAGTAATTTGGCAGAATATTAGATTTTTTGGACTATTGTATCATTTAATTAAATAGTATTTGTTTTAAAAACTCATTTATGTCAATTTTTATAATATTCATATCATGACTTTTTAAAAATCCATAACAACTTCATTATTTCAAAAAACATCATTAATTAAAATATAAAAAGGAGTAATCATCCCTAAAAAATTTTTATGTAATAAAATGTTTCAATATAAATTCATTTTATTATTTATAATATAATTTATTTAAATCAATCATTAATAAGGAAATCACTACATCATCTTTGTGTCCTAAATAAATTTACATATTTAAAGTATAAAAATTATATATAAAATACCATGATGTAGGAAATATTTTTATACTTCTAATGAATATTTATAGTCGAAGATATCACTTATATAACCCAACATAAAAATGGTTTTAGTTAAAGATACATGTTTATATAATATTTTTCTTTAATTAAAAATTAATTATTATAAAATGCCATTTACACATCAATATGGCCCTATGCAGTCCCAAAATCGACCCATGTATTCACAGGGATTAGAATATGTCATAAAATAGGATTATAACACATGTTTGGGTAGTTTAATATTATTATAATATTATTGTTTTACACTTATTTACCATATTTACCCTTTAACCATGGTAAATAAAATAATTACTAAAGTTCCTATTCATAATGTCTAAAAATAAAAGGTACATATTTACACATTTTGGAAATCATGATTCCAAATATGCAATCCATTTTTCCAAATTCAAAACATTTAATGGGAAGAAATTAAGTTAAAATTAATTCTCATTGTCAAAACCAAAAAGCATGTTTTTAAGAAGTAATAACTATCAGAAGATTAAAATGTGTTTATTTTAAATTTAGCAGTGAAATTACTTTCAATGGCCATAATTAGATTAAATGATAAAAATATAATCCAATAAATTTTTAAAATAAATTAAAAGTACAATATATCTATATAAATAAATTATATTAAAATGCATTTTCGAATTAAAATGCAGCATTATCACAATTCAATAAAAAATGAACTTTATCAGAAAAATACCAAAATTTCATACAAAGTAAATTTTAATGTCCTTATTCTAAAAAATAATTTTATTTTTTATAATATAACATATTAAAGTGGAAAAAGGTATACTTAAAAAGGGTTCACCATTAAGAGGCTGTAAAACTGTGTTTTTAGAAAAATATTTCTTTTATAGGAAAAATTGAATTTCTTCTTATATCATATCTAGAAAACTTGTAAGATGAATTTAAACCATGAAATTTGATATATAACACATATTTTTCAATAAAAAGAATCTATAAATAGTGTTATGATTTTTTAAACAAAATTATTCTCTTTTAAATTAGTTTTTATAAAAATACATCATTTATATTTAGTTGGTTTTTATTTCCATTTCTAATAAATTTGGTAAAAAATGAATCATTATTTAATCATTTGTAAAACATATTTTATTATTCAGTTGATACTATTCATTCCCACCATTCCAATGGCTATGAATTAATAACCATTTAAAATAATAATATTATTATTGTATTATTTTTCAGTATAACTAAATGTTGTGTGAAACGTGAGATTTCAGAGAAACCCATAGTTGTGTATCGAGTACAATATAAAAAAAGAATACTCTTTAATGTAAAATTAATATCTTATTCATAAGTATTAATAGAAATCAAAAAATATTATTCTATAAATACCTAGTTCATCACATCCTTCCCCCATTTGGAAATTGTGTCCTCGAAATTTTAAAATAGGGCTTGGAAACATCATTGAAAGTCCCACATTGGAAATAGAGTCAATAGAAATATCAATTTGAAAGAAATAAAGAGAAGTATTAAGGTTACTAGAGATAACATATTCTAGGATTCCATGAAAACATGGATATGGAAGACAAATATGGCCATCAAGTTCTTGATGTAAAGTGATAGAAAACATAATTAAGAGAAAGTTAACAGCCAGAAAACCATAAACTTGTGATGGGATAAATAGTATTTGATTCCCCGACAGGAAAAGTAAATAGAAAATGTTTTTTCTTTAATTTATTTTTCATATTTTTAATGAAATTATTTACGAGATTTATTAAGATCATAAGGAAACATACTTACTTGTCATGTGGAGTTTCATCGTTTAATAAATTTCTACCACAAACTCATATTTTCTCTAAATAATGAGTATTCAAGATGACATGGTCACCCCTAAAGTGCTAGAATAAACTTCTACAGAATATGATAATGCCCAAAAAATGAACTATATATTTCTCAGCCTTTAGACATTAATAAAAACCCAAATGGTTTGGACAAGATCAGATAATCCCTAAAAAGGGTAATCCTTTTTAAAAAGAAATACTACCCTTAACCTCCAAAATTCAACAAACAATACGCGTAGTTCCACAAAGACCATTCAATAATAAATTTTCCTTAAATTTATTAAAAATAATCAAAAATAAGTTTGAAGTCCAAAATTAATAAGGATTTGATCACATAGTATTCCACCAAAAATCACAATGTTTATCTACAAATTTAATCATCTTCTCATAAAGTCTCATACTGAAACGTATTTAACCTAATCACATATTCTTTATGATAGCTTAATCATTTCCATAAATGACCCAAATCGCTATAAGTACAAAATAATAACATATATTCTTCCAAAATAAAATTCCCCCATTACTCTTCAAATGAAATCCCATTGTATTCTAATTTTCTTATGTGTATAGTGTTCCCACAAGAGATAAAGTATTCCTAAATAACATTTATCACTTAATAACAAAATCATTTTCCTATTCTGAGGATATCAATTTTATAAAATATAAGTTCCAAAAATCAACATATTCTTAATCCATAAAATCATTTAACTAAAATGAATTAGTCATTATAACCTGGGACTTCATGTAGTCCAGTGGTAAGGATAAATCCTAGTTGCACTTTGGTTGTGGGATCAATTCATGCAGCTTTGTCTGACTTGGTGGGTTGTCACATGGTCTACATGTTTTCCTTTTTTAAAAATATTATAATTCTAATAACATTAAAAAAATGAGATAAAATCCTTAAAAATATCGATGAATTTTTTTAACCTCAATGGTTTTCTCATACCTCGCAATTTCATCCCAAAAAGTATTAACCTGTAATTGCATCAAATTCAAGGATCTTATAAACCCAAATAATTATTTATAACTATATCCACAAAAGAAAAGACAATTATTTCTCAAATATCACTTTCACATAACAAACATTAGGGTTACACATACAAGAGATAATTCTTCTAATGTAATCCCCTCAACAAAAGATAATTAATACTTTTAAACATTTCATCACCCAGATATTTTTCAAAACTACTTGATTCAAAAAATATAGACATCTTAATCATAAAACATTCTTCATGACCCTTTATCCATGTTTTTTCCTACTTATTATTTTAAACTTATTTCCTACAAAAAAATAACGCAAAATGTCCTAATATTTCTGTAATGTCAAAACATGATCTAGTGAATAATCCATACCTTTCATGGGTCATTTTTAGTTTCCTAATCTTCAATTGGAATGGCATTATGAATTAGTAAACATATATTAGTATGATCCCTTGGATCCCATTACTGAATCTTATTCATAGGAAATCTATTTGTATATTGACCATGAAAACAACATTTAAAACCTTTAATTGATCCTTTATAATGTACTTCATTCCCTTTCTTAGAATGATCTTGATTCTTCCTTTTTCCATGGAAGTGTTTTTATTTATGACCTTCATTACCACATCTGAAACATCTTCATGTCCCTTTAAAGCATTTTCCTGGGTGTTTCTTTCCACCTCCTTGACACACAGGTTTTTGAATATACTTACCTTTATTATTATTAACCAAACATCCATTGGGATTAATTTCTCGCATATATGATGGCTTATAAAAATTAGTAAGGTTCAAGTGGTCAATCATGACTTCAGATAATTGGTTAATAATAACCAAAACAGTTTTCATTCCATCTCCCATTTCATTCAGTTTCTCATTCATAAAGCCACCACAGTTTCCTTCATATCCTTGGTTACATTGGTACCTACTAGATCCATCCATTTTCTAAAATCAAAATTGTCAATGTTAGTATATCTGTAAAATCATCATATATTATCTTATGAGGAGGGTAAACAATAAGATATACGTATTCATGTCATCTTAATCTCAATCAATTTATCTAAAAAAACTATGAATATTTCTAATATGCTAACCACTATAGTTATGTCACTTATTCTTAAATAACACCCTAATCTCTAAAGTTATCTAAACTAACCTCTGATACCAACTATAAGTCCCCTGCATTAAACATTACTTATTCTTGGGAAAAGTCAATAATTTGAATTTTAATTCACAACGAGAATATTTTCATGTCTATATATTTATAGAATTAGGTTATAACATATACATGACAACTTGAATATTACAAGTAGACACTTCTACTCTCTCTATATATTTTCTATAAAACAAAAACTTTTTAAAACAAAACATGAAATCATTTCTTGTTTTAACAGCATAAATTTTCCTTGATCCCATATTTGACACGATTCTTCCTTATGTCCTGTAAAAAAACATTTCAAAATTTTGGATGAGCATAAAAATCTCAATAAGTGATACATATAGAATGAAAACTATTAGAAATAGGGTAACATGAAAATCATGACTACTTTATTATAAAGTAATACTTTTCACTTTTAAGAAGTAGCAAAAACAATTCACTAAATATAATCTCATTACTTACCCTTTTTTAATCGAAAGAATACCATGATGCCCATAAAAAGCAACATATAACATAGAAAGGTAAACTATGACATAAAAATACTAAAATGGAATAACCATACAGTCAACTTCCACCCATATCACTATATGGAATTGACATACAACCGACTTCCAAACCTAAAAAAATAATGGTTATAATGTAACCACCCTTCCTTGGGTTATCACAGAACCACCCATCATTTGGTTTATCATATAATCGCTCGTCATTGGTTTATCATGTAACCACCCATCAAATTTATATGTACCATAACATAATCACAAGACATAAAACATGAATAAATGAAAAATAACATTTGTATATTGTAATCACAAGTTATTGTTTCAATATATTCATATAATCAGTTCATTTAAAATATTCAAAAATAAGAGTTCTGAATCAATGTGTCCTATAACACTCTGAAAATTTTGAAAGGAATTGACACGTTAAAAATCTCATGCCCATATAACTAAATCTTTAAAACAATTTTGAAATCATGTAAATTGATGAGAAATATTTCTAAGAATAAATCTTTAAAACATTTAAAACGATGTTCCAGTTAAAGAGTCCCTTACCACTTAAGAAACACTGGAATAAAAATAATTCAGGAATAAAATCAATAATTACATTAGATATAATGATAATATACTAATTCATGATATAAATATTCTAAAAGAGTGTATATACACATTAAAGGATAATAAGTGTCCATGATAACTAGAAATGTCTCAATGAAAGGATATTGAGATAAAGTCCCTTACAAAGATCAATTTGTAAATTTAATAGATAGATAATGTGTATTCACTATAAGCACACATTAATAAAGTATAAATTAAATATTGGATATTAAAATTCATTTCACACATATTCATATAATGACATAATCAAGAAGTATAAATTAACCCAACGAATGGATATTGGGTTAATAAGTTCCCTTACCTTGAGTCTGATTCGTCACATATGTTCCATATTCTTCATGAAAAATAAACATAAGATAATTTCTACTTTATTAAGAACATTTTTCAAGTTTATTATTCCTTTTATATCACTTATTAACAAATTATAAAAATTACATAATTATTTAAGTTAATATCCATCGTTTTGTCGATATTGGGTACTTGAGTCGAAAAGGATCTTGTTATAATTACAAATTGTCCATGTTATTAAAATTACATTATTTACAGAATAGTATTAATGATTTAAATATAATATATATCTAGTATACATGTATTTATAATATTCCATAACATTTGGAGATAATAAATAAAATGCACAGTTCGTGAAGACGGTAAGTTGTACGTACGCATGAATGCTACTCTAATTTCTTTTTCATATTTAAAAAAAATAAAACTAGATGATACATGGGTTTATTATAATTCTAGTATAACATTATATTTTATATAAATTTCATATGTTCATTAATTAAAACCTTTATATGTTCCATGTATGAAATTAACGAGTCATATCACTTTGAGGGGGTGGTAGTTCTCACTTCATCAAATGAAATTATCATGCTTACACATCATGAAAAGTATAAAGTTATGTTTCTAAATTAAAATTACAGAATCATAGAGAAAATTTAAATATAATATATATCATATATATATACAGTTCTATCTTAATTTCAACCATGAGATATGGTAGGGGGAAATCGGACAATTATCATTTCGTGAGGCAGTAGTCCACCTTACCCAGAAATAGAATGTTTGAATCTCTTATATGGAGGTGTGTGTAATTTTAGGTCGAATCATTTTCATAAAACAACCTAGGTTAACTAATATACTTGTTTAGATATAAATCAATGGAATAAAGTGATTTTATGGGGTTGAAGAAGAAAAATAAATGATAGAAGCTTGAGAGAAAACATTATCTCAAATCTGGTAACTCCTTTTGATTTTAGTTAAAAGGATTTCTTAAATTTACTTCATCCCAAGTTGAGGCTTCTAGGAGGAAAAGGGTGATTTTTGGAGATTATTTTTGAAAAGGATGGACGATAAAAGGGGTTATAGAGGTGTGAGTAAGGGTTATAGGTGGTTCTCTTTTATAAGAGGGATGAAGGGCACTTTATGAAGTTATTTAAATATTATATTATTGTAAAATAATTTTATATCTTAAATAGTCCCAATGTAATTTATTTCAAAGATAAGACGTTTTTGGTCAAAACCCTTTTAACCAATTGTTTTTATACAGGTCTAGGTCACAAATATAACCTTATGTTTTAGCTTTAACCCTTAGTTAACTAATTTAACTCTTACCATGTCTTCTTGTATATTAATACTATATGGTTAATATAGTTACTATAAAATTCCAATCGAACTGCAAGTATTTTAATAATGAAATTATAAACATTATCTAAAACAACTTTTTTGAGGTGCACTACCTTCAATATAAATATGTAGTGATAGACTTTTATGTTTTGCTTCATTAATTCATTGGTGCCTCTTTATTATTAAGATTAAGTTTTTTAAATTTAATTCTTCTACATGAACCCGCATTATTATTTCTAAAATTTTTTCTTCATTGAAAAATAATAGATTAGCCAAAATACCTTCTAAGTGCATGGATCAACATGTAATTAGAATTCCCATTGTAGGGTGTCTACCCTTTTCCCTTTACTTTTTATCTTATGTCATGTCACATCTTTGTTCCACTTGGTGAAACCTTTTTTCGATTCCTTATTATTTCTTTTTAAATTGTTTGGTTTGTTCTATTATGTTTTTGTGGCCTTCACATATGGAGAAACATGTTTGGGGTGTTTTCCTTGCCTCTTGAACACCCCTTTGGGTGTGCCTAGCCTAAATGGCCTTTTTCCTTATTCATTATGTTATAAATGTAATGTGATGTTATTAATTGAATTCCATTCTTTAAAAAGATTTTTATCTTGTATCATTTAATGTCATTTTTCAACTATGGTTCAAGGAATTTATATTCCGTGTGATTTTTTTAATATTATGTTTCTCAAAAAAGTGCCAAATTTTTATGCCCTATTTTTTTGGTTTGATATTTATTCTATGATTTTTAGATTGAGACACTAAAATTCTAACAAGTTTTTCTAATTGTTACATGATTAATTTTGGGATAAATGTCGTAATTCTTGATGATGGATTGGATTTTTTTACTTGATATAGTGAATAGCTTGTGGCTCATGGTGGTAGTCTGACAGCATGATTTATGTATATTATTTCCGTATGGTATATGTATTGATTTTTTCATTGCAATGTGCTTCGTCTACTATGGTTCACCTGATATGGGATGGGTTAGAACATGGGTTCCATATTAAGGACTCTTGGATTGACTCTTGTTCGTAGGTTGTTATACCACGACACGCTGGGGAAGCGATATCTTAGGATTATTCAGATGAGGGTTTCCCTAGGAAAACTATATTCTCATGATTGATATAGGTTCCCGTAGTGAAATTTAATGATGGAAATGTTGTCAATGTGGCTATGCCAAGCCCCGGGTGATACTCGACCCTTTATATTCGATACTTGTGATGGACTCCTAATAAACGATGCCTTGAGCGATACTTGGTATTTCGGAATATTTCCATAGATAGTCTCAGTGAAATTGGATAAATTGAAGGATGTAACATAAAAATAATTTCAAGATAGGTTCATTATACAAAACTACATTTGATTAAATTACATTGAATGATTTATTTTCTTAAATTTCTTGTACTATACTTGTTTCTTCAATTTATATTAGAGCATGAACTTGTGAATTTTATCTCCTTCTTGTTAGCATACTTACGTTGTGACATGGTGATTAGGCCCCAATCCTAAGAACAAGTTTGGGGGTGCACCTTTTTGAGTTCCCTTGTTACTTTTGGAATTGGTACACATATTATGCTTACATAGGCACCATCTTCTAAATTCTGGCTAAGGTCGAAGTAGGTGGTATGGGAAGGGTGTCTGTTTAAGAACCCATACCAAGTTTCTATTTCTAACATGTTATCACTCACCATTTATTTTATATTGCGCACTTATTAAATTATATTACATTGTATGGATTGGACTAGACACTTGTGGTGTCTTCCTACAGAGATTTATATCTCACACCCTACCTGGGCCTCCATTGCACCGGGGTACCCGAGTAGACCATTCTTGTTTTTAGGACCGTGGACTATGATTAATTACTTATGCTATGTTTTTTATACCTGGAAGTTAGGAGAAAAGGACTGAGCTAGAGCTCATGATGCTCATGGATACTACCCTTCGAGATTTTCTATCCTTTCTTTATTATTGTACTATGTTGTTAAGAATTTTGTGTTGTTTACTACTTTCGGTTATATATCATCACCATGAAATCCATTCATCTATTTTATAATTTGGAGGTTGGACACTTTTATTAAATTGTTAATTATTGTTTTCTTTCAATTATTTATTACTATTTCTGATGTTGTCTGTTCTTTTTATGGTTATGATATCTAATATATTGTTAATTATTGTGCACACTCTGATCTATGAGGGCATATTCTACGCACAAAAACACTCTAGGACCCCACTGCTAGTCGGAAGCCTCTATCATTCAGGGATATGTGGTTGATGTCTTGTGACCCCCAGTACGGCCATCGTCTTAGAGGTGAGTAGGGTTGGGATGTTACAATGTGGTATCATAGGTTGTACTTTTCCTTTTTCTTACTATTTTGGGTTGGTAGACATGAGGCTATAAATGTTTCAGCACTTGGTTAGTAGTCTTCCTTGGGTCTGATCACCAAAAATATGGGAAATGACCAAGTGTCTAGGGCTATAAATTGATGTTCATGCTTTTCTATATTACAGTAGATATGATTTCACCTCTAGTGATGGGTGTAATTTCTATTTCTTATGGATTTATAGAGATTATGGCATTTTACCCTTGGTATGTTAAGTCAAGGATGAAACATAGCATGCATTATATTAGGCACGTAAAAATTCACATGTCGTGCATAGTGTCATGCCATGTTGGTTAATTTTAGTATTCTAGTTGATTCAAATTGTGTTCCTAGAATGTATGCCATCTCTTTTATTTATTTATAATTCCTGTTAGATACCATGTTTCAGTGATATATGTAGCATTTATTATTTTTTAATGCTTCTTATTCATTAGTATGTTTTCCTTATATCATGATTCTATTCTTATTAGCATGTATCAGTGATTAAAATGTCATGCTTTTGTGATTATAGTATGTTTGTATCTGTTAGATTATTATTGTGAAATGTTATCTTTTTTTATATGAAATTTGATGCTTCTGCTAAAAAAATTTGGTTGTAATAATATGGTAGCCAAATTCAACCTATAATGTGTATGATCACTTTATGGATAGGCAGATGGCTGCCCATATGACTGTATTATCGAACATGTGCATGTTGTATTATGAAATGGTTTTAACTAGAAAGGGACTAAAAATTAAACCTATTATTGTTTCCTCTATTTAAAACCATTGGGAAAGGATAGATAAATATTCTTTAACGTTCCTTGGGATGGAAGCGCGGTCATTTTCTATATGTGCTCTTTCTTGTAGTGATGGCTTAACTGATCGAATTTTGATCCTAGTGACTTCGTGTAGTGTGATCCAGTGTTAGTATTGACACTTTTTCCTTATATGCGGCTAGCCCATTGTAGGTATCACCCTTTAAAATTATATAATTTCTATTGTCATGTTTTTTCTACCTTTTTGGTGTCATTCGGGTGTTGTTGTCCTTAATCGGACTGTCTTTCTTAAAATTACACCCTTGTTCGGGCAGGTGATCATTGTATCCTTGATTTTTTTTCTTTTGGGCTTGACCGTTGGATAATTATCATTTTCATCATTTTAGGCATAACTCGGTCATGGTCAATTTCTTGATAGGTTTTTTGAACCTCTCTTATACATAGTGATGGATGACTTGGTACGTCGTCATTCTAGTTAAAAGTAATCTTGCTTATGTATCATTTTTAGGTATTATGTGTTCATGAACGTGGTGTCTATCAGGGGTTTAATGTTGTTACAAAATATATGATTTCAATGCAATCATTAATCCATGTGTGGTTAAATATGTATGAGGTCATCTCTGTTGTACAATCACTTTTGTGTTAAATAAATCAAGTTCATCCTAATGATCGAGATGACTTCCAAAGACTAAGGTTCTTTGACACACCTATCAATTTGGTTTTTATTTTTAAGCCAATTGATTAAATGATTGCACTTATGGATTTTCTAACCTAGAAAACTTTTGAGTGGCTATTATATATCTTATTTTGAAATTATGGAAACTCCTAATGTCATAAGTGTTAGGTTTGTTCCATTAAATACACTTCCTTCCATGTATATAGAAGACAACCAATGAAGAACATTTGAAAATGGTTAGGCTGAATTAAATGCATGCATGTCTTGTGAACATTAAATCATGGTGGTTCTTCTCGGTAGCATAGAATTGGTGCGGTTAGTGGTGCTTCTCAGTATCAAGATGTTAGTGTGGTTAGAGGTGTATGAAACCATTGAGTAACACAATTAGTCATGGATGGACTATAGTGGTTAATCTTGAACAATCATGAGATGCCTTAGTTGGTAAAGGCTGAGTGATCAATTAATGATAGTGTACCAGAAGCAGAATCAGTATTTCTTTAAATGTGATTCGACCAGTTATGGCTCAACTATTCTTCTTTCCAGTTTGGTTGAGTTAACTAGAAACCATTCAAACCACTTAGTGTATCCTTATTAGTGAAAAACATCACCATATCTTGGAATTGTCTAGTTACACTAAGATTTTGTTGGTCTCAGGTGATGCTAATGTTTTAAATCTGGTGGGATTCATTGAATGGTTATTTCGGTGTTCCACAGTAAATTCATGGTTCTAATCAAATCTTAGTTAGTATTTAGTGACCCATGGATTCCTATGTAGGAATTCCTTTGATGAAATCTTGAAAATTAGTTGTTTCTTATGACATTACCTCCATGTCAATTCCACACTGTGCTCAGTCAATGCTCTGATGTGGATGTCTTGGATTTGTACCAATATATCACACTTAAACAAAGAGTGAAAACTACCTTAGTTTCGTTCTTTATACTTCTTAATTCCAATATGAGCTTATCTCAATTTTTTTACTTGGGCTTGGTGATGCATAAATCTAGGAATATCATGGGAAATCAGGTACACACTTTTGTGGATGTGTTCGTGTTGAATGTGAGATCCCTTGGAAGAAGGCATCGTAGTTCAATTTGTAAAATGTTGGCCATCTAAGATGAGCATCATCTTGAATGGTTGGCATGAGTGGATTGACTTGATCTTTGAGGTCAATGGGGATCGACTACTTTAAATTGTTTTAGGAATCACTCATTAAGTGTAGTTATAATTCTTAGAGGTGTGCTTGTAAGGAAATTTTGACTGTGGTTGAGCCATGAGTTGGATTTTTCCACTTATCTTTAAAGCCTAGGGTGGGAAGTACCATTGTCCAGATACTTAATGAGATGATGAAGGATCATGTCTCTGGGTAAATGGGATCAGGTGAGAGTCTTATAGGTGTTTCAAATAGAAAATGAGCATTAGATAATATCTTAATGGATTATTTTCTGTCTTCCAAAGCAATTCTTGAATGTGCATTGGGAATTTGGAGAGGCAACATGCCCTTTGGTGAGTGTATTTGTGACCCTTGTAGGTTGGGTGATGTTTAAATTTCTTTTGAAGGATTTTTAGGGACAATAAGATCTAAGGTGGGAAGCTTGTAATGTCTGGCATTTTGAACCGGATGAAAATGGGAGGAAATTTTTAAAAAAAATCATTTATTGTATGGGCCATTTTAAAACCCAATGTCAGAACAAAATTTCAGAAGTTGTAAACCATGAAAGTGATGATTTAATTTTTAAATAAATTAAAAATAAATAATTTTAATAAAAATAGTATTGAATTGAGAAAAAAATGGAAAAAATATAAAATAAAATGACATAATATTTTAATAATAATAATGTTATTATTATTATTTGATTTTTTTATGTTTATTATTATTATTATTTTTATTTATTATTATTATTATTATATGATTTTAAATTGTCTTTAGGAAAAAATTGAAGGGGAGTCGTCCATTTTACCCCCTCTTGGTGCTTGAATCACCCACAGCCTTGGATCCCATATACGCATGAGCCCCTCTCCCTACAACTCACATCTATGGTTAAACCCCCCTCTTGCACTGTGAGAAACCATTTACTACATGAACAATCCTTGGTCATGACCTCTATATAGTGTGATGCGATCCCACGGGCTGAGCACTTGTAGTGCGTGCCTCCCTCTCGGGATCCCTCTTACCACAGATGATTCCTTCCACTTTCTTCATTGATTCACTTCGATTCTCCGGGTGGTGGTCCTTAGATACATTATCCTCCATCATTTCAGTGGTTTTCTTCTCTTTTTTCACCCAGTGAGGTTCTACCGAAACGCTAGGTTAGTGTCTAATTTGGGTTTTTGTGGTTTCTTCTAGTTTAGGGTATGTGAATGGATTATTTGGTCTTATTTATTCATGTTGCGGCAAGCGCCATAGAATCAGAATCCATTTGGGATGTTTCGGTTTGATGTTGCCATCTAAGGTGAGGTATTATTCATGATTCATTTTTTTTACCATCAAAATTATTCTCTTTAATTGTTTCAAGGTTCCTGATAAATTATTTGAGGTAATTTTTTCTTTACCGTGTTATTTTTGGGAACCTATTATTATTATAGTGAGATTTGTTCAATGATAGTGAGTGTTCACTTATATACTTATGGTAACTATAAAAATAAAGGTGTGTGCATGCGACTGTGGGCTGGCTGTGTGTGGTCACTGCTAATTCTGTTAAGTGGTGGGTATTAAATAAATTCCACCCTGAGGTGGGTTCCCTTTTCTTGCCTCTTTATTTATAGTAATTTACTAATTAATTTCGTATCACTCCATTTTTAGTTTTTAAGTTAATATATTTTTGGTTTTAGATTAAATTTTTCCTTTAATAAAGTTTATGAACTCGTTAAATGAGGTAAATGGTTTTTTGATAAGAAATTTCATGGTTTTATAATAAAACCTCTTTGTTGTCTTGTGTTTCCTTCAATATAAAAATGTAGTGATATACATTTATGCTTTCTTTACTTAATGAATTGGTGTCTCCTTATTCTTGAGATTATAATTTTCAAAAGTCATGCTTGTACATGACCCTTCTGGGTTATTTCTAAATGACACTAATTCCTCGAAAAATGATAGTTGAGTCAAGATGACTCTTATGTGTGTGTCTCAACATGTAATTATAATTCCCATTATAGGGAATCTACCCTCTCCCCTTTACTTCATTTCTTATGCCATTCCCATCTTTGTTCCACTAATAAAAACCATCCAACGATGCCTTGTTATCTCTTATTAAATTGTTTAGTTTGTTTTATCATGTTGTTGTGGCCTTTCCTTATGGAGAAACCCATTTTGGGTGTTTTCCTTTCCTCTTGGACACCCCTTTGGGTGTTGCCAACCTAAATTTACTTTTTTTATTCATTATGTTATAAATTTAATGTGATGGTATGAATTTCAATCTATTCTTGACAATCTTATTATCTTGTATTATATAATTTCATTTATAACATAGGTTCGAGGCACATTGATGCCATGTTATTTTGTTTATATTTTTTTCTTATGCAAGTTCCTAATTTTTATGCCTTATTTTAGTGGTTTGATTTTTATTCTAAGATTGTTATCCTGAGACATTAAAATGATAGCATTGTTGTAAAGTTATTATGTGTTTACTTTTGTGATAAATTCCTTATTTCATGTTGATCACTTGGATTGTTTTACTTGATAGCATGAATAGATTGTGGATCACGGTGATAGTCTGACAGCATGATTTATGTATATGATTTCCATATGATATATTAATTTATTTTTTCTGTGCAATGTGCTTTTGAACTATGGTTCACTTGATATGGGCGGGGTTGGAACATGAGTTCCATATTAAGGACTCATGGATCGACTCCCGTGCTCGGGTGGTTATACCATGACGCACTGCTAAAGATATGTCTTAGGCTTTTCCAGAGGAGGGTTTCAATGGGATTTCTATATTCTCATTAGTGATACCAATTCCCTAAGGGATAATCGAGTATGGACCCATTGGTAAAGTCGATATGCCAAACCTCAAGTGTTACTCAACCCCTTATGTGTGACACCTATGTAGACTCGTGATAAACCATGCCTCGAGATATACTTGTCCCTTCATAATATTTCCTTGGATGGGCTAAGTGGTATTGTATAAATTAAAGGATGTACCATAGGGATACCTTTGGGGTTGGCTCGGACACCAAGTTTATATTTAATTTAATTTCATTAAATGATTTCATTGGTTAAATTTCATGTGTTATACTTGATGATTCTATTTATAATATATATTTCACTTGTGATTTTCTCTCTTTCTTGTAAGAATACTTATGTCATGACATGGTAATTAGACCCCAAGACTAATTAAAATATTGGGGTGAACCTTTTTGAGTTTCCTTATTTCTTTTGGAACTGATACACATATTATTCTTTTATAGGTACCATATTGTAAATTACAGCTTAGGCCAGAGCAACTTGTATGGGAAAGTTGCCTATTTAAGAACCCAGAACAAGATACTATTATTAATGTGTTACCACTCCCCATTTATTTTATATGGTGAAATTCTTAATTTATGTTTCATTTTCTATATTGGTCTATAAATTGGGGGTGCAAGCCTACTGTGATTTATATCATAGACCCTACTTGGGACTCCATTACACTGGGGTATCCGAGTAGACCTTTCATGTTCGTAGGACTATATATAATGATTTATTACTCTTTTTATTTACATTTTTACCTAGATGTTAGGAGAAAATGAATGATCTGGAGCTCAATATTCTCATGGAGATTTCCCTTGGGGCTTTTTTGACATTTTTTTTATTATAGTGCTATGTTGTCAAGCATGTTGTATTGTTTCTTGCTTTTTGTTATATATCATCACGATGATATGAATTCATCTATTGAATAATCTAGAGTTTGGACACTTTTATTAAATTGTTAATTATTTTTTCCATTGCATTCTCAATTATTTATTATTGTTTTTGTTGTTGTTTGTTATTGTTATGAATCCTCTATCTAATATATTGTTAATCGCTATACATACTCTGATTTATGAGGGAATAGTATCCCCACAGACAAAATCCAGCCCTCACTAGTAGTCGGAAGCCTCTAGTGTTGGGGTAGATTCCCTTGAGGTCATTTACCACACTGGTTCATCCACCATCTTAGATGTGAGCCGGGTCGGGATGTTATAATTCCCTCTTGATGTCTTCAGAAGACCAGTGAAAAATTATATGGTAATGTTTTACCATTTCCATGTAGGAATGGGTATTAGTTATATCATCCCATTGGATTTTTTCCTATGCATTTTCATTTACCAACATACAAGACATATGAATGTATATTACTTGATCCCCTTTGTTGTATTGTCCAACCAATAGTGTTGTCAAGGATATCAATACATCTTTGTGCTTCCTAGGTGGTTGGAGAATGTTGGGCTATTTTCATTATCCAATAGTCCATTCTTTAAACTAGTATTTGATGGTAGAAAAATCCTTGACCCAAATCACAAACCTCATTCTTCATTAACATTGAACTATGAGGATTTAACTTCTCTTATAGTTTCCACTTACATGTAAACTACCACATCATCCTTTGGGAATCCTTCATCCTCTAGATAAGGGATGGTTGAGAAATCATTTTTTAAATTATTGATGATCTTCCTTACTTTATGATTATCATATCCTTTCTTTCCAAATCTACGAAGATCAGATCCCTCTAGATTCTCATCAATGAGAAAATTTTTGGATCGTTTACACATATAATATGTTCCAGTTTATTTTATTTACCATGATGTTAGTGGATTGAGATTTTATATTCCTTGATAGGATTTAACCATATTCATTTTTACATATTCATCTCTTTATATGTTAATACATATTTGAGACTTTTCTGAACCCTATAGGTTTCACACTCTCCCTAATGAGATAATTCCACCATATTTTGAAATATTAGATCACTACAGCCAACTCTATATCATGTTTTTCATAGTTCTATTCATTAATGTTTAACTTCCTTGAAGAATAGGCTTTTATGTTTTCATTCTGCATTAACACACAATACAATATCGTCTTCTAATCATGGGTAAATACCACAAAAATCTTTCTACTTGTGGGTAGTGTGAGTAAAGTCAGAGTGATAAGCCTCATTTTCAACTCCCATAAGCTATCTTAGCATTCATCATTCCGCTCAAAATTCAATCCCATATGAGTTATCTTGGTAATAGGGTTTGACAATCATGATAAATTTCTCAAAAATAAATGATACTACCCAACTACCCCAAGGAAACTATTGATATATGCCATATATATTGGCCTTGTACTTCCTTAAATTACTTTTTTATTTGAAGGTTCCATAGATATCCTACCACTTGTGATGACATTCCCCTTGAATGAGTCTTCATTCAACTAGAACTCACATTTTTTTACGAGGAATAGAGCTTCGTCTTTCATAGGGGTTTTAGAATAGTTCTCAAATTCTCATCATAATCTATCTTATTTTTTTAGTATATTATAAAATCATCTATAAATACTACCACATATTTTTTGAGTAATCTCTAAAGACTATATTCATCAAGTCCATGAAGATTTATGGAGTATTAGTGAGTCTTAATGGTATTACTATGAACTCATAGTGCCCATACCTTGTACTAAAATCAATATTAGGGATATTCTCCTTCTTCACCCTAAATTGTTAATATCCTGACCATAAATCCACATTGGATAAGTATTATTCTCCATTTAGTTGATTGAACAATTCATCAATACGAGGAAGGAGATACTTATCCTTTATTGTGATCTTGTTGATCTCATGATAATCAATGAAAAGGCAAATTGATCCATCCATCTTCTTGATGAAGAGGATTGGTGCACCCTACTGTGAAACACTTGGGAATATGAACCCTTTATCCAAATTATCCTATAGTTATTTCTTCATCCCCTAAAGTTCCACAATATACATTCTATATGGATTCTTGGATTATGCTGACACCTTAGGTATAAGCTTGATAAAAAATTCATACTCTCGATAAGGTGGAAGGCAAAGAAATTACTTTAGAAAACACATATGCATATTACCTCACAATATGAATTTCGTTGAGGATGACTCCTTACATAGAATAAATCATTTAATCTAGATACGCTTGATCATAAGGCAATAATTTCTATGCTTGATATTTTCTAATAGAGAAGAATCATCATCCTCCTAGAACTTGTATAGAATCAAGGGTTGATTTACAATATAGAGGCTGAGTTCTTTCTTGCATTAATTTATGTGGGATCAATAGATGGAAAGCCAGTCCATACCTAGAATTGTATCAAATTCCACCAAAGGAAGTATGAAAAGAATCACTGAGAATTCCTGCCTAAAAATTCTGATAGGGGAGGTGTTATATACTCAGGATGAAATAATTTTCTCATTTACCATTTTCATTGATAACACCACTTCCAGGATTTTTGGTGTTGTTTGAATAGTTCTACTAATATTTTATGATATGAAGGAATGCATTGAACCATAATCTAAATGTATGTTATCTACTCTTGATTGAATATCTAGTGCAACTATCACCACTTTGTTGTTGGGATCTGACTCAGTAGTTGTGATGGAAGAGGCTCACCCTTAATTCTATGGAGGTTGATTGGTTGTCTCCAATAAACCTTGGATTAGTCCATCGGTTTTCAAAGTTCCTTGGTTCCTTGTAGATGTAGAAATGACCAATGTTTTAAGTTTTGAATGGATAATTCCTTTCCTCCATCGCATTTGTGTGTTTATCCTATTTTCAATCATTAGTTTAGTGTCCTTCCTTCCCACACCTAGATAATTTCTACATTCCCCTTAATCAATTTTTTAGGTTCTTCTTTCCACACCCTTGACAGGTGGGATGTTGAAATTTCATAGAATTACTAGATTTATCTTTTGGGAAACCAAAATTAAATTTCACTTTCTTCTTCTTATCGTCATGATACTCTTGAGATTTTTGAAGCTTCATTTTCACTTTTAGGGAACTTTAGACAATTTCTTCATAGCTATAAAAGTATCAAATCACCATAGAGTGTCATAGAATGTTTTATCCAACAGATGAAGAAGTAAACCTTATATTAGAGGGAAACAATTATGATGGAGGTATATCATGAAAATATTATATGCTATTACATGTATTCCAGGATTATTTTATCATCTTTTTTAAGGAAATGACATACCTTTCCATTTTAAGATAGAGAGCATGATAAAAATATTTATTGAAAAACATTTTCTAAAATTCCTTCCACCCAATCAATTAAATATCTTCTTAAGGATTCATATTCTTGATAAATGTCCACCAGTGAGTATCTTATACCTCAATACGATAAACAACCAATATAATCATCTCTTTTGGAACATTTAAGGGTATATAAGATCTTCTCAATGGAGTTGATCAATTTTTCAGTGATTTACGGTTCATATGATCCATCGAATGTTGGATTCATTTTTTATATAAAGGACTCAATTTTAGTTGGTTATTTATTAGGGTTATTTGGATTCTTCTCAAAATAAATTTTTGTTTTCACTACCAGATTTATCTGAGAGATTTTCTTCTTGAAGTTCATGAGTCCGGCTCTCATTATTTTTGGCATCTCATTGGCACAGTCATCAAATTTCCCTTCACATTGATAGTTTACCTGATTCTTCCTATTTTGACAATTGGATATAAAAAATGGAAAAATTAGGGATGACTAATTTTAAACTACTAAAATCATAAATTGGAATCCAATGAAATTAGAGTGATAACTTATAAATTACATTAATTTCCTTAACATATGAATTCCTAGGCTTCAATCAATGTTATACATGAAATATTTTGTGACATATATTCTTATGGGAATTTTTTATTCCCTTAATAATAGTTCATAATAAGCTTATGATTTTACCAATTAATATCCCCCTTGAGTGTC
Organism: Viscum album; assembly: GCA_963277665.1. Taxonomy (NCBI): domain Eukaryota; kingdom Viridiplantae; phylum Streptophyta; class Magnoliopsida; order Santalales; family Viscaceae; genus Viscum; species Viscum album. The sequence goes on along the minus strand of OY728142.1, from coordinate 1,445,742,159 downwards.
CAAATAGGGGGTGAACTAAATCTTGTTTTCATATACCAGGTTATATAGAGTTAGGCTCGATGCACCATGTCATAGTTGTTACCCCTTGGTAAATTTGTGCTAGAACCACATCTACGTGTAGTATCTAGACAAGGATGTATTTTCTTGATAAATTTTTTTTATAAATATACCAAACTTTATAGATGTTTTCATTTACTTAGTCTTATCCCAAATGTTTTTTATATTTTTTTTTAATCCTAATCCCAAAAATAACTAAACATTTCCTCTAATATCAACTATAACAACCCTTTTATACATTACAAATTAATTCATGATTTATTACATAAGATCATGCTTAATACATTCCATAAGATTGATAAGTCTAGTTTCTGTGGGAATTAGGTATATTTCATGACAATTTAAAATAGGAAAACATCTATATTGGAAATGTCTTAACATGCTCGCACTTAAAACTGCTTGAGATAACTTGGGGATTTACACAAGAAATGGGTGTAGATATAAATCTCATTAAGGTAAATAAACATGGAATGAAATGAATAGAAAAATAATTTTTAGTAAATATTAATATCAATTGAGAATAAAAAGGTAATAATCATAAACATAATCAATAAGGCTTTATATAGAATGATAACTTGTGAAATGTGGAAACATTTTGAAAAACTACATTATAACCCTTGGTCTGGGATAATTTCTATGAAATAATTATAGAAAATTTAAAATAAAGGAATCAGGTACACTCCTTATACCAACATGCCATCTCATGATACTAAGCGTTACCCAATGCTTTGGAACACTATATAATTTTAGGCGCAACCGTCACTTTTCTTTCATCGTCATGCTTAAGTGTTCCATATAGATTATACAACATAGATTAATTCATCATAATATTTTATTTTAAAATCATGTAGTGTGAAATAAATGAATGTTAGTACCAATTAAACTAATTATAATTTGATAAATGTGATCACCATTGATAGAAAATTAGTATGGTATTCACTGAACAATTGTTTTGGCATGGGAAATCATGGTGAAATCTCGGCAGCAATATGGTCTCGCTTAAAATTTCATAAAATGGGTTGATGAGATTGAAAGGGGTCTATAGTCATTTGGAAATAAAATGGTAATTAATATGGACATGGAAATACATATCCCAATAATATTAATTGGAAGTATAAAGGATAAGATAATAAAAAAACTTGAATAAATAAGAGAATGTGAGGATCCCTCACAAGGGTGTGTGATTCTATATTCTTAGAAGGAGATTATTAAGAAATTGAGGGTTTCATGGGGGACTCTAGATAAGTTATAGAAAAGTGAGGACAATATTATAGAATTTTTAGTGAATATAAATGTGATATTGGGTGGTTTTATATAGGAAAATATTAGGGATTTCATTTATATTTCTCAAATAAAGGTTTTAGACTATATAATTAAATAACCAAAAACTCAATCATTCCCATGGTTTTTTCTCATGGATTATACCAAATGAAATTTTATCCCATTATTTAATAAGTTCAAAAGATGAACTTAATAAAATAATACCCAAGATTATGTAGAGGTGAGTCATACTCTAAGAGAAATGATTTCAAAACCATAAAATATATTAATAGTTTTTGGTGGATTCATAAAGACTTGATAAAGTTAAAAAAATAAACATAAAATCAAATTATTTTAAATGGAAAACATATATTTTATAGTGTATACCTTTTATTGTATTCATTACATCTCTTTTGGGTCACTCTGATGTCATAATACCCAATGTATATTTATACGATATTTAATTTTTACCCAAAAATTCATTTATCTTGGAAACATTGAAAAGTTAAACAGTATTTAATTTTGATCTTTTAATTCCAAAAATAATGTTAATTTTAGAAAAATAATTTTTTTTTTTTGATATTTCAATTTTAAGATAAGAATCTATTTTTATTAAAAACCTCTTGGTGTTTTAACAACAACAGTTTTTGAATACTTATAAAAGTTACATTTCACTTTGTAAAAATTATATGATCATTTATATTTAATAAAAGTTTTTTAATAATAATATTTTATTAAAATATTATTTATTTGAAAAATAAATTAATTCATCAAAATAAATTTATTTAATTGAATTTTGATATTACCCAAACACACTATTTATGTTTTATTATATCAGAATAAAAATTATTTACAATGTAACAATAATAAGATGAAATTATTTTCAATATTCTTTAAAAAATATACATGATCATATTGATAGTGTCTGAATACATATCCCTTTAATATACCAAAAAATGGCCAAAGGGTAGAGGATTCAAGGGTGACAATTTCATGGGGTGGTTTGGCGTACAAGGTTTGGGTCGTGATCTCAAAAAGCTTGAACTTCTCTTATAAACGGTTTCACCCCGGGTTTTCGGTTGGATATCATCTTGGGATTGGTCAAGGTAAATTCTTAGGGATGTTATCCCCATTTAAATTTCCAATAAATGGGATTCATAGGTAATGATCCAACTGGTTCAGGTCATCATATCCATTATCTTTGTCAATTGGGTTTTTCAAAACCCAATATTTAAACAAATCATGTAATCACTGTTAAACAACTATATTACCAATGGTAATAATTATTAAAATTATTTTTAAACTGATAGGATATAATAAAAAAATAAGTGAATGTTTTTTATATAAACATAATACATAATAATAAATTTAATTAAATCATAAGGGAAATCTTATTTATAAGATTTCGGGTCATTATAGGTATTTCCCTTTAATATTGGTATTATGGAAACACATCAGCATATAGGATGAGACATAGGATTGGGGTGATGACATACATGCTTAGTGTTTAGATTTATTCTTAGAAAATTTTCTACCACCCTTTGAAGGGAAAATTAGTTTTGAGTTCCTTTAAATTGGGAAGACAATAAGAAATCAGATTTTGTATGAGGTAAGGAACCATTTCATTTCTCTTCAACTCCTTAGTTTTGACCTAATATGAATTCCTAGTAAGGATAAGGAGGAAACAATGTTTTTTGGGGTCTGTTTGGATCCTAGAGCCTCATATTTTGAAGAAAATAGTTGGTATACATGGTTATTAGAAACTATGCTGCCCAGTCCACACAATTATATTAAACTATGTGGGGTGTCTTAGTGCACAACATAGGCTCACACGGTTTCCCTGATCCATGTATCCTAGGCCATATGCATGTGCATGTATTGCAGGCCTCTTAATAGAGGTTTTTTATGGGACACACAAGGTTAGTCAAATCATGTGTCCAACCCACATGAGGGGTATATTGAGGAAGTATATTTCAGAAGGTTAATGTATGGTTTGGAAAACCGTGTATCCAAACCATGCATGACTAAATAGTTGTTTAAAATGGATAAGATTTCCTTACCTCATTATAACCTAACCCCCCCTCCAAATTATATTCTTATTTTGAAAGGACACGACGCTCCCTTTTCCTACATTTAGATCTTCTTCGATAGAATCCTCCTGGGTTTCTTGACAACTATTATGTCTGGACATTAGAAAACTTTTTTTTATCTCTTTGGATTCCTATAGGTTATCTCTATATGCCATAAGCTCCTTCATTAATTCTTTTACCGATCAACAATTCTATTTTGGTGTGAGGTCATATTACCTATTTATAGGGATTTCATGTTTTCTTCAAAAATTTTCTAATCCAATCCAATCTAATGGTTGATACTAGACTAGGAATCTACTATAGGTATAAGTTAAATGTTATTTGACATTCCCCAAAAATGTATATCATATTAATAAACATTTGGAATTGTGAACATGCTAATTTCACATGAAATTTACCCTTAAATACATATTCCTTAAATTAAATTGATTAAATTGAAAGATATATCCCAGTTGAGAACTCAATGATACCATTAGAGGTTAATTCCTCACACAAATGACCCATTTAGGTTATATTCGATATTTATTCCTTTGTTGACCTATATTAAGATTATCTGCAACACTATTCAGGTGAGTTTGACTTGAAATTTGATAATGAAGATGTTTTTTCATAATTAAGAAATTGGTAATTGAATGATCGGTATGAATACATTTATTTAGATATCACTTGTCTTTGGAAAATGTATTTGAACTGATAATTGGTCTCATTTCCTTATTTACATTTTCACTTATGATGAAAGCAAATGGAATGAACCAAATGAATGTTTAACGAGCATGAGTATTACAGAACCTGTGATTACTTATGATAAAAATGAAATCTATATAAGGTTTGTGCTACTTTTGTACCTTTTTCATCTTTATAAGAATGGTTAGTAATGATCCAAATGTTGATTCCTTAGAGAATCCCATGAGCACTCTAATAATGCTATTATAAATCATTGAACTGATTATCACAAGAGATACCCACTAGAACATATTCTTTGTATTTTTATGTGGATTATATGGAAATGTACGATATATTGACTTAACTATTTTCCAAATATTATAATTCTTTGGATACACTCCTTGGACTCACCTTGATTCCTTCAGACACACAACCTCATGGATTCACCCAATCGGAACAAAACATGCTTAGCCTGGGATTGTTTTGGATGAGATCCATGGACATAGTTATACTATTTTATTGTGGAATACACTCCGTATACCCCTTTAATTATACTCAGAACCCCAGTATACAAACTTCATGAGTTACCTTTATGCTTGACCCCTATGATCAAGGATTCCTTTGTTACACCTTGGATCTTATGTTATTGTTATTTCCTTTTATAGTAATTTGGATACCTTTCATATATAGTATCCTTATATTAAAATGAATCATAATTATTAAATGATAACATGTTCAGAGACAATTCTTGTTGAGGATGAAGTATGTATGGGTTATTTATTTGAGAACTTTTGTAATTTTATTTAAAACTATGAACTATTTAAATTAATATTCACATACTATATTGGTATAGAAACTGGTGATGTTGGACTACTATGATTTATCTCACAAGATACCTGAGCCACCATTGGTATCTGGGAAAATTATATGATTTTATTTGTGGATTGTAATGACATTGATTTTCCATGTATTATTTTTGGATATTTTATAGATTATTATGGAAACTACCCTTTGAGATGACATGTGAATCTAAGTCACTATGTGCCTAGAATAAATGTTTGAAATATATTAAATATATCAAATAGCACATGCGCACAATTTTCCTAAAAAAGTGGAATAAATTCGGAATAGGAGATCATATTAGAAATCTGAGGGAACCATTAAGTTCAGAACATGGGGTTTACCCCAGGCATAACATATCCCTGGTCATCACATGGAATTTGTGGAAATGTTATTGTTGGTTTTAAAATTAAAAAAAATAAAAAAAATTATTTTAATTAATTTTCATTGATGCAAAGATAGGAGTGTCTTTAATTAGTCTGTTTTGATAGAATCTCAGTGTTAGCTTCATAACACAAGAGATTTTGTAGAACCTATAGCGAGAGTATTGGAGGATCTCTCTCAGGTGAATGGAAACTGAATTTGAGATCGATGATCCACATGCAATTGAATAAAAGGATCTCCCCAACGAAAATGATCCCACATCATTATTTATCAGCATTCAATCCAAATCGAGGTAGGATGTTTTTTAATTGGATTCTTACCCCATTATTAATTTCTAAGATGAATGTGAATCAATCAACCAATAGATTGATTCATGGATTGGTCATCATGTAGGATGGGTAAGATTAATCGGATTTTGTGAAAATTAATTGGTTAGTATTGATTCTTCGTTGTTATTCTAATGGAAACAAATCTAGGATGACAAGAACAATGATCGAGGATAGTTCCTCTTGATTATTTTTGTGCTTTTTTCTCTCTATTATGCATTCATCAAGGGTGTTATTTTTTTGTCATATGGATCTACATATCTCGATGAATCAATAATTTTTCATGAATTTCATGGCGCAATGATTCAATATTATATATTTGGGATTGGAACGACTTAGTGGTGGTGCGATGATAGAAGTAGAGTGAATCTGGCGGGTTTTGGTACTTGATTTCTTATTCTTCTGCGCTCAATGAAGAATGAAGAATAATCCCATTTTCCAAATGAATCGAAGGGTAAAATCTTTTTTTTGGTTATGACATGACTTTAAGAGGCTTGATTCGTGATATTGGGGGGAAACGATCACTAGATTGAAGGCTGGAGGAACCGCTAAGATGTTCAAAACTAGATCTAGAATTTTGGAAAATTATTCCCTACACAACATGTATTGTAGAGCTACACACAATATGGGACCCTCCTGGAAGTGGCTAGGGTTTAAGAGAAAGTTAAGTATCACACAGTATGTGACCCCATCACATGGTGTGTTTTCTCTCCCAAACAACTCAACATGTAACTCAGAGGGTACAATGACATAGGTTGGGGTACATGGGTTGGAGCACACCGTGTACTCCCCTATATGGACACAACCCGGAAATTTACATTGGTTAAGCTAGGATCAGCTATGCGTGTAGATTAAATGGGTAGCTAATATACCATGTACATATATATGGGTATGTAACATGGGAAGTTTACGTGGGAAGGACCTGGGTTCAAGTGATGCAGCGTGTAACTCTTCTACACACTATGTATTTTGTAAAACAAGTCTTGGAGCCCTTTTCCTCAGTATCTTGGACATGTTTAATTAAGGTTTATTCCCCATATTTATTCCCTAAGGGTTGGTATGGAAATACCTCTTACTCTTTGGAAAACATTCCCTTTGGTGGGGCTTCTTGGAAATTGTTGTTGGAATCCTTTCAGGAGGTCCATAGTGAGATCCTCTATTATTCATAATGCCCTAGGTGGAGTTCGTGGAATCATCGTGACCAACACTACATAGGCATAGATCTTATACTTAGCGATTCAATCCATATTGATTTTTTGGTATAACCCATGTCCTTGGGATTGATCATAATATATTTATTATATCTCTTCATACTTTAGTGTGTACTTATAATTGTTATACCTGACGAGCTTTACCTTTTGAACGGATTTCATCTGTGCTATCAGACTCACTAGTGTGTTCTCTTGGATGAATTCTATATGGAATCTTTGAGTGGGAATACTATTGTTGGGATTCAACATTAGAAACTTATTTATAGGTTCTATTGACAAAAATTCCAAGGAATTTCTTGATGAATAATGTTCTACAAAATTCTAAATCATGGGAGTTTATTAAAATATCTATCATAATGAAGCATCAAATAATCTAGGAGAGAATATGACTATGTGATATCCATACTAAAACCTTTGTTAGAAAGCCCATCTGGAACCATATTTTCCTCCTTAAAGACATGTGTGACAATGAAATTTAGAATCATTAGAGTATTCATGCATTTTATTCATACAGTTCTGAGTCTCCATGAGAAATCAAAAGCTCCATTTTTGATATCTTACACCAGAGTAGAAGATTAAATTTCCAACCAATGGTTTCTAAAACCTTTCATTTTTGAAGTACAGAGAGCATGAATAATTCCAAGAATCACTTCCTCAAGTGAAAATTTAACACCACAATATCCATAAAAACAACCCTTAATGTTATCATCAGGGTCATGAAAGATCACAACACGCCTCGAGGGCCCCAGGTTTCCTTTGGAAGTTTTTTCCCTATTGATTTCGATCCACTTAGGGAGAGGGGTATCCAAATGACTTCAATAGTTCCCAATACTAGCTTATAATTTACAGGTATTCCCAAATTCTCATATTCATGATATCATGAACACTATTGTAACAGTAACCCATCTACACCAAACTCGAATATTTGAGAGAAACAATGATATTCTGAAGTGTTGATATCAGGAAGAAGGCCTTATGACCATAAAGAATTATGTTGAGACCAAACCAAATGGTGAGTTAAATTACTTTTACAACAACTTGGAATAAGTAGTGAACTTGTGGAGAATGCATGTTCTACTTAAAGCAGTGAAACAGAGTCTATGGAGAAGAGATATGAAGCCCATGAAGTCTGATGATATCGAAGATCTCATTCAAGATAGACTATTTAGTTGAAAAACTAATAAATAGTTTCTCTGCATCCTACATATTCTCATTAAACATAACACACTAAGAACAAAGTGATCTTTCAAATTTCTATAAAACAAAATCATTAGGTAACTTGTTGTGTTCCAACCACCCGATAAGAGTGATCGAAGAGGAAATGATCTAAACCTTAATAAAAACCAGAATCCAATTAAATTACTCATTCTAATCATTGGATATATTCTGATAAAAATGAAATCTATTAAGAATTCAATTTTGAGGTGGCTCCAGAAACAGAAATTCGGAGAAGGAAGCAAAATAATATCCATTAAATATGATATGAAGTTCATCCTATAAACGAGGTTAAGGAAAATAAAAAAACTCTTGGATAGAAATATGATAATCAAAATTAGAGTCAAGAGGGTGGAAATCCTTAATATGATTAGATCAATTCCATTTATCTAGGAAGAATTTTATATTGGAGATATTATTCAAAATCCATATTGAAAAAATCGTGATTGTATTGAACGATTCGTTGACGGTTGGCCAAATAGACGAGTCAGTATAAGAATTATATCATTTCTTGATCCATTCTCGGAATATATATTCAAGGAACCCCAAAGAATATGAATTGTTGTGAATGAGATTCCAAGTGATTCTACCATAGAAATAATGCGACCACTATATGATGAACCATATATACCACCTACTGAGAATCTAATGGTACCCATAGTTCCACGTTAGTAGGTGTGAATTCTGATCTCACTTCACGAGTTTCAGTGAAAAATACCTCTCGAGTTCCTTTGTGAGCCAGAACTATATGAAGAAGAGGACTGTCTTGAGGAGATGACCTGATTTTCCCATCTGGTTAGGACACCTAAGATAAGATGGTGGTCTTGGAGGAAAGCCTTCTTCATGGATTGGCAAGAAGATCATGGGGGTTAGTGACCCAATATTACAATGATATGACTATATCATGGTCATAGTTTGTGCTCTTTTTCACTGAGGATTTGTATCCTTCTACGATAAGGTCTAACATATCCACAATCTTCTACATCCCATGAAGGGAATCACTTCAAATGTTGAGTTTTCATTGATGTCAACGGACCTCTCCAAGTACTCAATGGATATGGTTCACAACTACTACATCAAGGATCAAACATTCGAGTGATGACTATATAGAGAAATGTGATATAGTAATATACCTATACGCATTCCTACCTATTCATGGGTGCTAGAGAGAGATTTATTGGTTTAAAGTTTCTTGGACAAGAAGACACAACCAGTGGTCACTGGTATCAGGAAAACCGGAAATGAGACCTCGAAAGAAGGGAGTTGACATCATTCTCAGGGACCTGGAATTGAGGTATTTTTTAGAAGGAGGTCCTAGGATGGAGATCTGTAGTTCAATACTCATAGGGTTGGTCCAATCAACCCTGAGAGAGACAGTGCTACTCATGTGATGGAAGGGGACATCATGCATGGGTTTTTCCAACCTATCAAACAACAGACATAGATATCATGGATGGGTCGTCGAGGAAAAGGTAAGGGTAGGAATAGATAGGTATTTAGTGTGGAATACATGGCAGAGTAGCTGGGAGAGAATAAGGAGGTCGTATACACTTTGAATTATTACCACCACAACACCTAGGTGGTCCATGCTATGCTTAGGGAGTTGGAGGACAAGGGTTGGGGTAGATGCCAAGCGGTCAGAGCATGCGACCCAGAGGATCTGAGAATGATTCGATGTATGATAAATGTATCTTATACCATATATATAGTACTTATTGATATAGTTTCTATTCATTACTCTCTTCAAATGTATCTTGTTCAAGACTTAGTGATTCTAGTTCAGCCATTGGATTAAACTTTATGATTGGAGACTCGTACTGGGGAATAATCAGTACTAACAAACTTGTTCCAACAATGTGAACTGACTCTTATATGAGAGGGTTTCTATTAGAATCTCATTGTAGTGGAAATGAGGGCTTATTATTTCATCTTAGTAAGAAACTGTTTATCTATAGTCAATGCCCATATTGACTATTTTAGGTGGAGGATGAAGTGTGTCCATAGTGATGGTACCAGGTTTTCCTTTGTCGGTGATAAGGAAACCCAGTCAGGGTAGGATGGAATCATTCATTGAAGGGTGAAATCGATTACTCATTATTTGTCTAGAATAACCCTTGGTGTAGTGGATTTTTGGAGTTTATAATTCTATTCAATGGTGGCAGAGTATAATGATGTATTCCTGGAGTATGTTTCATGCTTACCTCCATTTACAAAGATATACTTTTTCATTTTCCTAGAGCCCAGAAAAACACTTATATATGCGTCAGTATATCGGATGGCTCCTACGGTGCTTTTCTATCTGGGGGTGCAGTTGGATGAATTACATAGGAAGGGATTTTTTATACCTATTGTTTCTCCTTGAAATGACCTTGTTTTTTTTTCTAATAAGGAGGAAGGGAGCTTGAGGTTATGTTTGGACTAAAATTTATTGATCTAGGTGACTGTGAAGAACATGTATCCTCTACTAAGGATCGATTAACTCTTTAATCAATTGATAACAGAATGATGGTTCTTGATGGTTGACCTCAGGTCAGGCTGTCACCAGTTGTGAGTATGGGATGGGGATATATTGAAAATGACATTCAAATGTTGTTATGATCACTATGTGTTCTCGGTGATTCCCTTTTTTATGAGGAACGCTCATGATATGTCCATGGGAACCATGAACCCGATCGTTCTGCCTTTCTTAGACCAGTTCATTATAGTCTTCATCAATGATATCCATGTGTACTCGTTGTATGATGAGGATCATGTGAGACACTTGATTATTGTTCTAGACATACTCTAAGAGAACAAGATATATGAGAAGATCTCAAAGTGTAGTTCCAGATTCAAGAATTCCACATTCTAGGACATGTTATCTTAGTAGATTTAGTGGCAACAGTCTCAGACAAGGTTGAGATAGTATTATCATGGGAGCCACCCAAGATTCTAATAGTGGTGTGTATCATCATTGGGTTAGCAACAAATTACCAAATATTCATACATTGTTACTCCCGAGTATTGGCACCCATAACAAAGTTTACCCAAAATGGGGAGCCTTTAATGTGGACAGAGAGGTTCCCATAGGATTTTCAGTAGTTGAGACATATTTTGAAGAGTTCTCCCATATCGAGATTTTTATAGTGCAGTGTTGAGTATACAATTTTATTCGATTCATTAGGAAATGATAATGGTTGTTTTCTGATGTATAGTTTGGTGGTGATTGCCTATGGATCCTGTTAGTTCAGAAAACATAAACAGAGCTACATGAACTATTATCTTGATTTATTAGCAGTAGTATTGACACTAAATATGTGGCAACACTACCTGATGGTGAGTGGTTGATCATATATTCTGATCACAAGATTCTCAAGTATTTATTCTCTCAAATTAATTTTAACATGATACATAGGGGATGTTTATAGTTCATATAGGATGATGACATCAAAAATGTATATACTCGTTGGAAGGGTAATGTGGTAGTAGATACTCTCATAAGGAAATCTTATTCATAGTTTCTGAATTAGGAATCAGAGTCGTTACCCTCATTGCAGTTTTTGATTTTGGATAGATATGGTTACTTCTAGTAGATTATTGTTTCCCCTCCGCTTTTGCAATGATTTAGGGAGTGACATATTGGGAATTCTGATATTGAGACCATACATACTCTGAAACTAACTAGATATGATCTTGGTTTATTTTCTAATGTTTTAGATCATTTCGTACTATTTAGAGGATGCATGCTGGAACAAATGACATTGAGGGAGGACGTTCTAAGAAAGTTTCAAACAACTTATTTATTGGTACATCCAGGTCATCAAAAGATGTATCAAAACCTTCAGTGTTTGTTTTGGTTTCCATGGATAAAGAAAATATTTGTATATTTTTCCTCTCTATGCCTTACTTTTATAAAAGTGAAGGGAGATAACCAAGTTCCAATGGGTTTATCTCAATCCCTTTAGGATAGAAAATTTAAGTCAGATGGGATATCCATTGTACTTTAGGGTGGTATTACCACATACGTCAAGGGGATAAGATGTCTTATGTGATATTGTAGACCATCTCACCAAGTCATCTAACTTCTTATCTATTTTGGAGCAGTGTTCAGTAAAGATATTGAGTCACCTCAATATTTAGGAGATACTATAACTCCATGGAGTTCCATAGACGACCATTTATAAATATGATGCTCACTTCACATCCTAATTGTGGAATGGATTTTAGGAGGTTTTTAGTGCTCAATTATGTTGATAACAATGTTTCACCCCCAAATTGATTGTCAGAGTCAGTGGAAGATTAAGGTTCTAGAGGATATGATTTGAGATTTTATGTTAGGCTTTGGTCATATTTGAAAGGATCACCTACCACTAGGGGTGTTTCCAGACAAAACCAACTATCATTCAACCATCAGTATGACAGCAATCAGGGATTTGTACAGGCGACCCTACATGTCCCCACTTTGATGGACTGGCCTAAGGGAGTTAGAACTCATGGACCCAAAGTAGGTGTGAGCTACAACTAAGAAGGCACTGATCATCTAGGAGTGGATTAAGACTCCACAAAGCCATCAAAAGTCTTATGCAGATAGGAAATGTAGGCATTTGGAGTTTGAGGAGAGACACCAAGTCTTCTTATGGTTTTCACCTCAATGTGGACTACAATTATTTGACAAGGGCATAAAGATACCTCCAAGTTTCATTGGACATTTTAAGATACTTCATAGAGTTGGTGAGGTGGCATACCTCCTAGCTATACCGCAACAATTAGACCGGGTACATGATGTCTTACACTTGTCACAACTAAGGTAGTACGTTCATGACCCATCGTACATTATCAACTAGAGAAAGATGACCATCGAGACCAAAGATACCTTTACTAAGTACCTAGTAGAGATTAATTATCTGCAGTATAGGATCCTTTGTGGGAAATAAATTCATTTTGTGTGTGTTTTGTTAAAGCATGAAATTTATAAGAGAGAACACGGGAGAGAGAGGCTCAGATTCATGCTTAGTACCCACTCTTATCTGTGTATATTTTTTTTGGATTTTTGAGATATAAATCGCCAAGTTAGGGAGAATGTAATGACTCAGATTTCCCATGTATTATTATTTTATATTTAATAAGTTATTTTTGATACTAAGAGCTAATAAGGAATTCAATTTTGAGTCCCTATGCTCCCAGAATAAATGTTCGAAATATATTAAATATATTAAATAACACGTGCATGTAGTTTTCCATAAAAATTAGAATAAAATATAAACAAGAGACACTATCATAAATGTGAGGGAACAATTGAGTTTAGAACACATGGTTTACATTAGGTGAGACATAACCTTGGTTGATTTAGGGTGTTAGTGTAAACATTATCATGGGCATGGAAATGAATAAAATTAGGAAATAAATTATTTTAATTATTTTTTGTTGATGAAGGGATTGGAGAGAAATTATATAGATTGTTTTGATATAATTTAGGGTTTTCCACATAACACTAGATCAATTGTAGAACCATTGTATAGAGAATTGGAGGATCTATCTCAGGTGAATGGCAACTGGATGAGAGATTGAAGATCGGTGTGCAACATAATCAGAGGATCTCTCCAATGAAAAAATCACTACATCATTATTCATCAACTATAAAAACAAATCAATATAAGATGTTATTCTACTGGATTATTTCCTTGTTCTTATTTTCTACAATGAACTTGAATTAATCAACCAACATATTCATTCAATGATCAGTAATCTTGTGAGATGTCTTAGATTAATCGGGTTTTGGGAAAATTACCATACGATTGATGATTTTTTGTTCTTATTCTAATGGAAAAAAATAAAGTTCGACATGAATATAAATCAAGGTATGATCCTCTTGACTTATTTATGCTTTTGTCCCTAAATTATTTGTTCATCGTGGGAATTCTTCGTTTGGACTGTGGTTTGACATATCTCGATGAATCAATTGTTACACACACATTTATTGGTGTAATGATTTGTTATTGTAGATCTAGGAAAATCATTACAATATGGTTGTGTGATTATGGAAGTGGTAGAGAATCAGATATCTTTAGATACTTAATTTTAAATTCTTCCACATGAAACAAAGAATGACGAACTATACAATTTTCTGAATGAATTTATGGGTTGTATCTTGTTGATTTATGTTGGAATTACTAGACAAGTCTTGATTCACAATTTTTTAGTGAAACAATACATATATTGAAGTTTGGAGTAATGGTTGTGATGAATACAACAATATTTGGAATTCTGGGAAATTCCAAACAACACGATGTGTAATGAAGAGCCACATTCCATGTGTACCCCTATTGAAAGTGGCTAGGGTTTAAGAGAAAGTTAAGATTCACATGGTGTGTGGTCTATCCCCAATGACTTGACATGTACCTTGAATGGAACCCGAGAATGGGTTTGGGTACATAGGCTAGAGAATTCCATGTACTCTCCTACACATACATGGCCTAGACAAGTACATGGCCTAATCCTTGATCCGGTACATTGGTAGAGTACACTGGTAGCTGAAACACAGTGTACTTCAACATGGTAATATGATGCAGGTCGTTTACATGGACAAGATCCGAGGTCAAGGGACATAGTGTGTAACCTTTATAAATTTTATGTACCTTCTAAAAGAGAGCTTGTGTCCCTTCTCCTTGGTATCTTGGGAAAGATTCATTATGGTGTGTTCCCTATATCCATTCCCAGAGGTTTATTATGGAATCACCCCTACTCCTAGGACAATGATCCCTTCATCTAGAATTCTTAGATAGAGTTGTCATAATCCTTTCAGGTGTCCAAAAGTGATATCCTCTATTAATATTTATGCTCTATGTGTAGTTCTTGGCATAATTGTGACGAATACTAAGAGGGTGTTGGTCATATAGATTGGAGGTTAATCAAGATTTAGTTTTTCTAATACCCCATGGTATTGGGAGTGATCTTCATCTATGTATCGTATCTCTTAAAACGTTATCATGTAATTCTAATGGTGAGACCCAAAAATCATTACCTCTTAGATGGATTCCATCAGTGATATCATACATAGGATTATGTTCTCTTATATGTGTGCTTGTGGAATCTTCGATCTAGAATCCTAGACTAGCATACTATGATTCTGAATTACCTTTAGACTATGTGTATTTATTTAGTATATTTGGATATTATTATTATATGTGATGGAGAAGTATACTTGTGTATATATTATTGTATTTTCTTTGTTCTATGATTTTTTGGTTTAGGGTCCTCTAATTTTTATTGCAATACTCATCCCTGCATATTCTTTCCAACACAGGTCATGTCTTGTGCATAAGATAGAACTTTTGATAGAGTCCTTATTGAACAAAGACCATATTATATTTAGTGAAAACATATATATTGAGGTGTGTTTCTATTGTATTATGACAGTAATCTATGTTTTACTTTCAGTTAGTACATATTTCTAAACACCTTTTGGTGGGCTCATATTTGGAACTATTTAATTTCTTTTACCTCATGTGGTACTCTGGTTTTAAAATTTAGATGTATGTATTCATGGATGTTCAGTTGTGTTTAAATTTCATCATTCTATAGGCTTGGAGATTTGTGTGTGTGTGTACTTAGACTAAGGCCTCCCATGTTAGTAATATACCTACACAACACTATTCACCGGCCCCTGTCTTATTGGATACAGGCTTGGTGAGTTGTGGCACATCCCCATTGGGATGGGTCATGATTAGAAAATGGGAAACATCCTTGTTTCCCTCAGAATTCGGGGATGACCTCCGGGATGGGAGATTCAAACGTTCCGATCGGTTTCTAACGGGTTTTTTCATAGAACCGGAAACATCCAATGATTCCACATCCATTTGGACCTACTTTCCAAAGGTAGGTGCTTCATTAGTTTGTGAACTGATGAGGCTTAGGAATTTGCATTGGTCGAGAGGATGGGAGGTCAGACTCATCACACCATTTTTTGAGGAGAATTATTGTCTACTCCGGGAGTCTCTTTAAAGATTTAAGTTATGTTTGTGAATCCTTATTACATTACCAAGTATAAAATGAGCTTTCCATCAGTTTTGACAATCAATGATTAAATATGTAAGAATTTAGAGAATCTTTTATATGTATTCGAGGTTCTTCATCAATATAGAATCATCTGTATCTATTTAGAGATTCTTGGTCAATGGTATCCTTCAAAATATTTATATAAAAGTCTCTTGGTCACTATGATGACCAGGATGGTTTTATAGCCACTCAGTGGGGCACTTGAATTTTATTGTCATTCAGAAGGACATGGATTATTTCATAATTGGGATCGACCCCGCAGATGGGCTACCTACGTATCCTTTGTTTTGGAAAAGGAATCAGAACCCACATAGTTCGGGTAAGGGAGTATGATGTTTATGATTGATGTCTCAAAGAAGGATGTCATAATTACTTTTACCCTCTAATCTCACGTGAGTCATGCTCGGTGTGAGAAACAAGAGGTATTGGTAATAAAAAAGACAATTGGTCTATGAAAGATGTAATCATAAGAAATGGTTTGGGGCTTATGTATGTATGACTGCCCAGATAAATGAATATTAGGATTTACTTTAGGTAGAAAATCCAGGAATAGGGTCCATAAATTTATATGTGCTTCAAGGAGATTTGAATACTCTAACTTGGGACTTATTCCTGAAAAGCAAACCCAGATTAGGAGAGGATTGATGATTGGGTTTTACTCCTGAGAAGGAATCCCAAATCAAAGGTAAATTAGGACTAGTTAAAGAGAAATTAAGGGACTTGGGGCTTACTCCTGAAAAGGAAGCCCAAATTTATGATTGGGGCTTATTCCTAACAAGGAGGCCCAGGTTAGGGGACTTGGGGCTTACTCTTGAAAAGGAAGCCCAAAATTATAACTGGGGCGTATTCCTGACAAGGAATCCCTGGATTATAACTGGGATTATTCCTGAAAAAGTGACCCAAGTTAAGGATTAAGGATTAGGTCTTACTCATGAGGAGGATTCCCAGAGTTAAAGGACTTATAAATGGGGATTATTCCTGAAAAGGAGACCCAAGTTAAGGATTAAGGCTTGGGGATTACTTCTAAGGAGGATTCCCATAGTTAAAGGACTTATAACTGGGGATTATTCCTGAAAAGGAGACCCAGGTTAAGGATTCTCTCATCTTAAAGGATGAGGTTGAATGAATGAACTCTCAATATTTAGTGATAAAAAGATATGTAAATCTCTAAGTTTTGAGAGATATTCCACAGAATTCCTTTCAGATAAGGAAGTCAAATCAAAAAATCATGCCATAAATGGCTTTGAAGAGTGTCTTGAAGACCGAATCTTGAATAGGAAAGGTGTAATGGCTTAAGAGAGGTAAAATGGGCATGATGGGCACCCAAAAAGGTAGGGGCGCGCAAGTCTTGGTAGGAGCGCAGGTACTGCGTGGGCGCGCAAGTATTGGTCATGCAGGTATACCTGCGCGACATGTGAGGGGTACTTGCGCGATGTTCAATCAGCATTGAAATACTTGAGCGACTCTTTATTAAAGCCTTTAGAATCCTCTTGAGGTTCTTCAAGAAAAGGGACACGTAAGTTCTATCGAAAGATTAAGGCGGCGCGCAAGTGTGTCCATTTCCCTTAAGGGCTGGCCACTCAGGCGCACAAGTGTTGATGAGTTTCAACACTTAGGCTTTCTTCCCTCTCTTTAGATCTTCTGTTCTAGGTAAGAAATTACCTTAGAAGTGTTCCGGAAGCTTTGAGAAGAGACTTGGGCGTCGGGAGCTTCAATCCAAGTTTATGAAAAAAAAACCTCTCGAATGGGGGTCCACAGGGTCTATTTATAGGCAGGAGAAGACCCCAGGCGGTTACCGTGCGGTTATCAATTAGGTCGCGCAAGTCACTTGCACGCCAAAGTGCTTCGCGCAAGTCCACTTGCGCGACCATGAGGAAACTTGTGCGGCCTATGGGCGAAGTTCTCCTTGTTCATCCCTTTGTCGATTTTTGATGTTTTCTTCAAAGGTCGAACCATTTTAATCTCAGATCTTCCCCTTTTCCAATATTTAGATTCTGTGACAGAAGGAGGGTCAACAAAATTCCCCCCTCAGAGTTAGATCCGGAGAGAAATAGAGGATTTGACTCTGAGGAAATCAAATACATCCAAAGGAATAATGGATTAAAATTTATTCAATTCCTTGACAATTTATCTGAAAACATATTACCATACTCAAGTATGAGAGAAAATATGTAAACTATGGCTTAAGAATATTTGAATCTGAGGAATGATATGAAAAAGATCTAAAAGGCATTAGAAGAAGTAGTTTCCAAGAATGAACTTACCATCATTTGACAAACCTGTTAGGGGGTTGAATTATGCAGGGCCACCTAAGGGAATTGGCTGCATGGTCAAACAAATAGCATTTTTTTTTGATGACAAGTCTGTTATGTGGACTGTTTATGCAAGGCCACCTATGGGCACGTGCTGCATAGTCAGGCAAAAGAACTCTTAGAAATTTACATTCCTAGTGTTAAAATCTAGTGAAAGTTTATGGAGATTCAAATTTTCCAAAGTATAGAGTTTGTTGTATGGAAATAGGTACTTGAATATGGAGAAGATATTTCCAGAAAAGATTATCGAAGAACTGGATGAATATCACTCCTACGAAGGTCTGACCCAAACGCAGGGAAAGAGAACATGGAGAGTATAGACCATAGACTTGAATACTTTCAGATTATGAAAAAGGACATGGGGCAAATATGTTAAGGATAGCTATTTTTTTTGCAGATCCCTATATACCGTCATTTAAGACAAATAAGGACAAAAGAGGCATTCTACCCAAGAATGAAGTTACCATCATTTAACAAACCCGTTAGGGGGTTGAATTATGCAGGGCCACCTAAGGGCATTGGCTGCATAGTCAAATAAATAGTATCCTTCGGCTGACAAGTCTGTTATGTGGACTATTTATGCAAGGCCACCTATGGGCATGTACTGCATAGTCAAGAAAATGAATTCTCAGAAGTTTGACACTTTTGTGACTAAAAGTCATGAAAAGGGTTTATGAAGATCTGAAAATATTTAAGGTTAGGATTATAACACATAAAGATGGGTATTGTCCAATGTATATAGAGATACATAGGTCAATGATAACCATAATCATGTTGTGGCTGGGTCCTGAATTGAAATTTTGGACTTCACTACGTATCTTATAAGAATGAGAATCAAGCCATACGTAGTTCTTGAAATGCAGTTTAACGTCGTGCAGGACGAAAGTATGAGAGATCTTAGTTTAGGGTCATAGAGTTCGGACCATAATAATGAATACACAGTGTGTGTTTTCATGAGGACTTTTCAGCCAAGGGACTGAAAGTGAAATTTGGGGTTAGGCCCAAAAGACTTGGGGCTGGATTCGAGGGATACTCGAACGTTCTTACGTATCCCATAAGGATGGGAATCAAGCCCACGTAGTTCTAGATATACCCTTTGTACAAATAGTTTAGGGTCTTATGCATGGACCTTTGCTGTATAGTTTAATGTTGTATAGCAAGGACAAACTGGTGCTGCACATTTTAATGTCATGTTGCAGATACAATACAGTTTAGCGTCATGTAGGATGAAAGGGGGACTGTGCAGTTTAATGTCATGCAGTGAGGACAGATTAGGGATTTTTTTTTATTTTAATGTCATGCTGGACAAAATTTTGAATAGTTTAAGGTCATATGCATGGACCATGGAGGAGTTTAAGGTCATACTGAACCATTTATGTATAGTTTAACATCATATAGCAAGGACAAACTGGTGCCGCACAGTTTAGTGTCATGTTGCGGGGACATTTTAGGAATAGTTTAAGGTCATACTGGACCAAGGAGGAGTTTAAGGTCATACTGGACCATTGCTGTATAGTTTGACGTCATATAGCAAGAACGAACTGGTTCCACACAGTTTAGTGTCATGTTGCGGGGACATTTTAGGAATAGTTTAAGGTCATACTGGACCAAGGAGGAGTTTAAGGTCATAATGAACCATTGTTGTATAGTTTAACTTCATATAGCAATGACGAACTAGTGCCGCACAGGTTAGTGTCATGTTGCGGGGACATTTTAGGAATAGTTTAAGGTCATACTGGACCAAGGAGGAGTTTAAGGTCATACTGGACCATTTCTGTATAGTTTAATGTCATATAGAAAGGAAGAACTGGTGCCGCACAGTTTAGTGTCATGTTGCAGGGACATTTTCGGAATAGTTTGTAGTTTATACAAAATACTTCTTCAAAAATATGAAATTAGTTGGAGTAGTAATGAGTTCTCCATCCATTGAGATTAATGAATAAGCTCCATTGGAGTAGACCCTATGTATTGAATAAGGTCTTTCCCATTTTGTCTCAAGCTTGGGAGGTTTCTTTCCTAGTATCATTGGAGTTCTGAGAACTAATACCAATTCTCCCTGAATGAATGAACGAAGATGAAATTTTTTGTTAAAATCTAGTGCTATTCCATTATGATAGATTTCCAAGTGCTGCAAAGTTCACAATCTTTTCTCATCTAACCGTTCCAATTCATTCAATCACTTTTGGGATTGCTCATCTGTAGATAACCGATCACAAATGGCTACTCTGAGTGATGTCAATTGAACTTCAATTGGCAAGACTGCTTCTGTTCCATATACCAACGAATATGGAGTTGACCGCGTTGCATTGTGGTTGGTAGTCCGATAAGCCCATAAAGCATGAAAGAGTTTATCAGGACATGACCTCTTATCTTTATCCACCATCTTTTGCAGTATATTTGAAAGACTCTTGTTAAAGGCTTCTATTTGGCCATTGTCCACCGCATGATACCGAGATGAATGGTTGGATTTGATGTTGTATTCTTGATAAAATTTCTTCACCTCAGAAGAACAAAAGTTGGTTCCGTTGTCCGTCAATATGGTATGAGGGACACCAAATATAGTAATGATGTTAAACTTGATGAAGCTAACAATGCATTTAGAACTTAATTCTTTAAGAGGTATTGCCTCTTCCCATTTGGAAAAGAAATCAGTAGCAGTAATAATGTACTTATACTGTTTGGCCATAGCTGAAGGGTAAGGTCCCACCACATTCATTCCCCATGTGGCAAATGGCCACGAGTATTTAGCTGTATGAAGCAACTCTGGAGGTTGATGAATGAAGTTGGCATGTACTTGGCATGAATGACACTTCTTTGTGAAATTAACACAATCTTGTATCATTGAAGGCCAAAAGTATCCAAGCCTTTGAATTTGATGAGAAAATCTATGTCCAGACTGGTGGGTACCACAGACTCCTGTATGCACTTCTTTCATGACATCCATTGTCTCTTCACCGTCAATGCATCTGAAGAGAACTCCATCAAAACCATGTTTGTAGAGAATTTTCTTTAGGTGGTTTGGGCTATCATAAAGAGTAAAATTGACCACACGTCGCCGGATTTGTTCTTTCTCGGCTCTATCAGGTGGAAGTGTTCCATTTTGAAGGTATTCACTGATAGGTGACATCCATCCTATAGTATGACCATACGGTTCAGGAATGGGACTAATTTCATTAATTTCCTCTATTCTGACTTGAACATAAGGTGAAATTGCATGACGGTGGGCAATACTGATGGTTGTCTCGTCCTGATTTGGATCTTCTCGAGCTGTGGCTATATTAGCCAGCGCATCAGCTTGATCATTTTGTGATCTTGGGACATCAGAAAATGTTGGTTCTGAAGGGAATTCCTCCATTAATTCTCTGAAATAATCATACAAAGGGACTAATTCTTCTTTTCTGATGGCATAATCCCCATTGACTTGTTTTATTACCAGGTATGAATCACCTTTCACCTTTAAGTGATTCACTTGTGCTTGAAGCGCTAACTCCAAGCCTGTGATAAGAGCTTGGTATTCGGCTTCATTATTGGTACAACCTTCCCACAATAAAAAGGAATAAGGTAACAATGCCTTATCTAGAGAAATGAGTACAATTCCTAAACCAACTTTGTTGAATTTAGGATTTTCCATTTTCTTCCCTGTTGGACTTCTGGAAGCACCATCAAGATACATTTCCCATGTTTGAGTACTCTCTTGAATAGAGAAAACTTCCTCGTCAGGGAGTTCAATATATGAAGATGTGTCTTCCACTGAAGGATGTTCAGCCAGGAAATCAGCCAGAGCTTGGCCCTTTATCGCCTTTTGAGACACATACTGAATGTCGAACTGTTGCAAAATAATTTCCCACCTTGCTAGACGTCCTGTAAGCATTGGACGACTAAGGATGAATTTGAGCAGATTATTGCGAGATACCAATTAGACCTCGTGATGTTGCAGGTAGTGTCTCAATTTCTGAACTGCAAAGATTAATGCCAGGCAGCATTTCTCAATACTTGAATACTGGGTTTCTGCTTCAAGCATAGTTCTACTGAGATAGTAGAGGCGATTTTAATTCCCAGCATCATTCTTTTGACCAAGAAATACACCCAATGATCACTCTAGATCTGTCACATAGAGGATAAGTGGTCTTCCTTCAACAAGTGGCATTAGTACCGGTGGACTCAAGAGGTATTTCGTGGGAACATCAAACACTTCTTGACATTCTTCAGTCCACTGGTAAGTGACTCCTTTTTTCAATAATTTGGTAAAGGGTAAACTTTTTCCTGCCAAATTGGAAACGAAACGCCGAATATAGGCTAAGTGTCCTTGAAGTCCTCTTAATTATTTCAAATTATGAGGAGGTGACATACCAAGGATTGACTTGGTCTTCTCAGGATCGACTTCAGTACCACGATGTCGTACAACAAAGTCGAGAAATTTTCCTGAGGTTACCCCAAAAGCAAATTTTAAGGGGTCCATCTTCAATTTATGTTGTTTAAGCTTGTGGAATATGACTTCCAAATCAGCCAAGTGATTAGAACATTGTTTGGATTTAACCACAAAATCGTCTACATAGCATTCAACAAACCTCCCTATGAAAGTTTTGAAGATACGATGCATGGCGCGTTGATATGTTGCACCCGCATTCCTTAAACCAAAGGGAATCACCCGGTAACAAAACACACCTTGAGGGGCTCTGAAGGCTGTGGATTCCTCATCTTTTGGGGCCATTCGGATCTGATTATATCCAGAATATCTATACATGAAGGAAAGTACTTCATAACCAGTCGTAGCATCAATTAAGAGTTTTGTAATCGGAACTGGGAAATCATCGTTTGGACAATACCGATTAAGATCTCTGAAATTGATGCAAACCCTAATTTGTCTGTTCTTCTTCTTTACAGGGACAATATTAGCCAACCACTTGGGATACGTAACTTCTCTGACGAAGTTAGCTTTGATCAGCTTATCCACTTCAGCTTCAATTTTGGAAGCATAAGTTGGGTGTGTTCTTCTCGCGGCTTGCTTAAATCCTTGATGTTAATTTGGTAAACCCAAATGATGAGTAGCAACATCAGGATCAAGCCCAAGCATTTCTGTATAGTTCCAAGCAAAAATATATTTTTTTTCTTTAGAAAAGAAATATACATCTCTTTCTCTTCAAGGGTCATGGCCGCACTAATTAAAGTGGGGCGTGGATCTTTCTCTGTACCCAGATTTATTTCTCTGAGTTCATCTACAGTAGTAGAGATACCCTCTTCAAATGCTGGAGGAGCATCTCTAAGATCTTCCTCTTCCTCTTCATCATGTGCTATTTCTTTCGTTTCTACTTGCATAGTAGATGACAAAAAGAAATTTTCATGATCAGAAGAGATGTCAAAATTTGCACATTTTGAAGAAGAAGCTTCCATTTCTGACCTTATTGATGAAAAAGGGTCTTCTTTGGGAAATAAAGAGGAGATGATGGATTGAGAATTGACATCATTATTCACCTCCGATTTTGCTATAACTTATTCTGGCCTGATTGGCGAAGTATAGACCTGTTGAATTTCAACAGATGAAATGAAAACGTCACCACGTGTGCTTTCATCACTATTTGGTAGGTTACCAATTTCTCCCATGTTGTCTTGTTCGATTTCCGTAATTGAAATTGTGGAACTTTCCATAAGAGTATTTTGATTTGGGCCTATTTTGTCAATTTGAATGATAGGTAACACATAATCTGTACTCACATGTGTAAATGGATTTATTGGAATCTTCTCCAAACCATATGGAGCATTAACTTTGGTAATTTCTTTTATTGTATATTTCTCTCTTCCCTTCATGTGATAAAATTCCGCCTCAATGTATTGAGACTCACATGTCTTGAACGGGGTATTATCACCATAAAATGTTCCAACTTGACCATTGAAACAATATTTGAGACATTGATGTTATGATGAAGGGATAGCTGCATGCTGATGTAGCCAGGGTCTTCCAAGCAAGACGTTGAAAGCTGAGTCTTGATCAACAATCATGAAATCCAAATTGGATACAAGATCTCCAAACTGAGTTCTGAGTGTAACTTCGCCCAGTGGTTCTTTTTCATTTTTATCATATCCTTGTAACATCATGGTAGAAGGAGATAAATCAGATTCCTTGAGGTCCAATTGACGAAGTGTATGAATGGGCATGAGGTTGACTCCTGAACCATTGTCAATGAAAGCTCTTCGGATATATACACCATTGAATTTTCCAGATAAGTACAGAGGTTTTATGTGCCCATGCACAACATCATCTTCATCTTTATCAGTAAAATATATCACTGCATGGCATTCTGCAGGATTATTCTCTATGTGATAGACTTCAGCTGCAGCAATTTCAGCTTCAAACTCCTGAGGACTTGACAATGCTTCGATGAGTGCTTCCCTAAGATCTTTTGACAGATTCAAAGAATCCAAAATTGATAACTTGGCTGGTACTTGGGCCAAGTGTTTCAATATATCATTCTTTTTATCTAGAGGTCTGCATTTCCCATCTGGAATATACGATTTAGCAGGTACCTTGGAAGTAGATGCTTTGGAAGTTGATGCATCTTGTATTGGGATAGAAGTTAGCAACATCCTTGGTTTTGGTAGATTAGACCGATTAGATCCATTTACTTGCTGAGATAAAGAATCTGAAACCTTCAATCGGTCTTCCAAAATAACTGTGCCAAGACTGATTTGGCTATTGGCAGAAGAACTTGCTTGTTCTTTTTGAGCTCGATGAAGGGCTCTACCACGAGTTTCTTCTGCATACACAGTGCTAGCAGGGGTAGAATTGGAGTAGTGGCTTCGGAAAGATCTACGTCTTCCCCTGTATCCTGAACCTCTGGAACTTCCTCGGATTCCCTTATTTGATATAGGGAATTCCGGATCATCAAAATTAAAATTACGACTGGAATACGGATCTGTTAATTGAATCATATTAACAGAACCGAAGATTAACTCTTCGTCTGATAAAGACTCTACCTGATTAGCCTGTTTAGGCTGTACCGTTTGATGGGGCGGTGCCCGTGGCTTTGAAGTAGATGGCATAAAGTCTGCCAGAGTCAAAGACAATTTAGTCTTTGACACATACTCATCTTCTTCTGAATCTTTTTCCTTCTTTGAATCAAACCGTTTCTTTGAGGACTTTCCCTTTGACGAAGAGGGTTTTACCACAATATTCATGGCAGAAGACACAATTGGTTTCTTTAATTTTGTTCGCAAAATGGCATGAGTCCGATTGATTGTCTTTCTGACCATCCAATCATCATACTTCTGTGCATTTCTACTTTTGACTTCTTGCCATTTTCATTCCTCATCTGGAACTGTAGCAGTAACACATGCTACCTGAGTCGAAGAACCTTTCAACTTGACTTGTCCCAAGTCGACCATCTTTTGTAGGAGGTCTTTAAAGACAAAACACTCCTGGATGGGATGCCCCAATATTTGATGAAAGGGACAATAATTGGGACGGTCTTCATCTCCTTCCTTGTTTGGACTCTTGGGCACTGATAATTGAACCAAATTATTTTCCAGAGCTGAAATGAAGTAACCAGGAACTTGATCATTTCGGAAATAGTATGTTTTACTCTTCAAATCCTCAAATTGTTTTCATCGTTGATCTCTTTGATCAATTGGACGAAACGACCTTTGTTGTTGGCGTTCAGGAGGTGGAGCCCTTCGAGAAGATGAAGGTTTTGAAGTAGAAATAGGTACAGGCACTTGTTTAAGCATAACTGTAGCAGTTTCCGCTTTACCCATTCTCCTTCCTGGAGCTGATGGAATTACACGAGATTTAGCCTTAGCCTATATAAGGGAATCTTCAATCTACTGAGCGATTGAAGTAAGGTCTCGAAACCCACCTGTGTATTTCACAGGGATCAATGGCGTGCGTAATTCGTCACACAAAGTTTCCACACAGATTGGCAACATCACCTCTTGAGGGAGTGCTAAACTCAGAGAATATGTTAATCCCTTCCAGTGAGCAATGAAATTAGAGACTTTTTCATTTTACCTTTGCTTGCAGTTTGTAAGATCGAAAACTGTCATTTTTGGCAAAGTTGAGCTGAAATAAAGAAGGAATTTTTGGTGAAGATCCTCTCATCCGATGATTGATTGGGATTGCAATCTTGTATACCAGGCAAAAGCTGGTCCTTGCAAGGTTCGCACAAAGCATCTGAGTTTCACTGCTTCTTGCTGCTCTGGAGTTCCCATCATAGGATCACAACAAGACACGTAATGTGTAACATGTTGTTCAGGGTCGCCTGATCCATTGAACGTAGGGAAAACAGGGTTTCCAAAACTGGATGGAGGAGAAATTGAATCTACCCATTCAGGGTAAAATTTCTTTTCTGGTTGAACTTGTGCCTGTTTTTATTCCATAGTTTATAACCGAGCGTTTAATGACTCAATAGTAGTTATTAACTTTTGAGAAACATCCGGTTGAATTTGGTCTTGGGTAGGTGCAATTAATGGAGCTTGGACAGATGTGGTGGTTGGTGCTGCAACTGATGGTTGTACTGCCAACCGTTTTTGCGCTTGACCTGTAGGATTAGACCTCTGAGGGTGTACTGATAAAGGAGGGTATTCGTGATCCATCTCAGTAGCTGCAACAAATTCCTTCGGCTGTCGGACTCCAGCATTCTTAAGAAGAAGACTACTCTGAAGTAGTTCTGCATTCAACCTTCTTAATTCTTTCATTTCTTCCTCCTGTTGTGCAAACCTTTGCTCTAATGAGAGAGATTGACCTTCTCCAGAGGAAGGATATGTAACCTGATTCTTTCCCCTCCCTTTGTTGGATACTTTTTGGAGAGAGGGAAGTGGATTACCTAGGTTCTGAGTAATCCTTTGATTTCGTGTACGCACACATTCTTCATTTGTATCGGTGCGTACATTTTCTTGAGCAGGATGCTCTTCATCTGAGTCCCCTGAGTGAGCCTCCTCTGGTGGATTAGCAACAACGGCATTGATGACATTGATTGATTCATAATTCATCACATCCCTTCTATCAACATTTCTGTGATATTGTCTTCTTTCATGTCTTTGATGAGACATTGCCTTTTGTTGATTCAATCCTTTAGGAACTTCTTGACAAGCTATAACTTGGAGGGAATCTTCTGATAATTTGGATCTTCGTTCCTCTTGGGGCTTCTTACCCTATCGAGAAAAGACCGAAATTCTTTGAGGAGGGGATTTATGATTTGAAAGAGTCCCCAGTCTCGTGAACTGGGGATGTCCCTGCTGTTTTCGCTCAACTCCTTGAATCCCATTTGTTGATTCTGAGGGTTGGGTTAATGGAGTCCCCAGTCTAACAAGCTGGGGTGTCTCTTGACACACTATGTCTGAGATCTTCTTAAAATATCTCTTGATCTTGTGAATCTCAGTTCGGAAATTAGCTGGATGCATTAACCTGTATCCACTTTTATCACCTGGTTCAACAGACCGTTGGATGATTTCCGAAACTTCTGTCATTTGATGATGTGTTTGCTCCATACGAGAGGCTTGTGCAATATTCTCACCTACTTGATGTAGGAGCAATTCAACAACATTTTCTCTATATGCTTGATTTTGAGAGGAACTAGTTGAAGCATGTTCTTGAGCAAGCTTTTGATTACAAACAAAGCCCATTGACTGTGGCCGGCCAAGGGCAATAACATTGCATGAGACCATTTTCGGCGGGCTTTGCTGACTGGAAAGCACTGTGAAATGTAGTGCTCCGTGAACACCCCATCCTCTGATATGAATACCAGATGGGACATTGGAAATTAAATGACGCAATTTTCTTAGTGCGCCAAGGCATGAACATTGAAGGGTTCTCTACTACTTTTCAGCCTTCGGATACTGAAAGACTGATAGAGATGCCAAATCAATATGACGTTGTAGCCCTTCTATTATCTTAAGATGATTTTCATATTCATCATAAGATAATACCTTCTTCTTCAATTGACAAATACTTTTCCATATGTTGAGACGAATATCATGGACTTCATCTTCCGTCAACATTTTTGGAATGTCATACTGGGAATCATCCAAAGGCCAAAACATGACTGGTAACTCACTTTTCACCAGTTTTTTCCTCATGTAAAGCATTTCCTCTTCATCATTAAATGAAGATTCTTCTACCTGTTTTGACCAGAGTTGGTTTTTCCTTGTTGCTTCATCAGATTCAACAAGATTGGTAGAGAGATTATTGATCAAACTAGAAGATGCATGACTTAGGGGTGGTTCGGAGAATGACCTACACCCTGGTCTATATTATGATTGAGAAATTATTTCACTTGCTAGTGATAAAGCATCAGACATGACTGGTTTTGCATTTGCAAATTCCTCAAGATAAGAGGGCTTTCTCGGCACTACATTGTCCACTGGAGTATTTTCTAGGCAATGTGAATCACTACTGCGGTGAGGAATTTCGCAGCGAAATTCATCATCATGGTGAGGACCACCATAATGGGTTACAACAAAAGATGAGATATCTTGCTCCTTGGTCTTCTGACCACACAGAGGGTTCCTGTGGCTCTCATCTGAAGACAAAACTTCAAGATTGACAGAATTGTCACGAAGCAAGCCTTCATGAGGAAGTTTCTGTTGAAGACCTTCGGAATTAATGTTCCCGTTATTGGGAACTAAGGGAGTATAATCTTGAATTCCAACAGATAAATGTCTGAGGGATTCAAGAACTCCAGCATCGAGCAAGGCCTTGTTACAGATTGGCCTTTGATCTCCTGACTGTGCTGGGAGGATCTTTTTCTTAGATGCCTTCTTACTCACTTTGGAAACCACTTGTTGACAAAAGTGGTTACTCTGAGCAGGTGTATGTTTCTGATCAGGAAAGATGGTCAGGTTAGGCTGACGATCTTCACTCAAATCAGGTGTATGTGCCTGACTTGGTTGTCTGTATGATATGGGGGAGTATGCCCCATAACCCTCTTGGACTGGAACAGATGTGTGTGTCTGTTCTGGAGTAAATCGTTGATTTGTCACTCCACTACTAGGGATAGATTTATGTGTATTTCCCTGAGATGATGCTGAAGCTGTTATGATATCCTGGCAAGCATCCAGAATATGAGCAGAAATTTTCTTCTGCTCTTTCACCATTGACAAAATATTCTTGGTGACTTCAGCTGCAGGAACGGGGATACACGTCCATTCCGGGCTTGGATTAGGTGTATGTGCTGGCTTCTATCCTCCTTTTCTTGTCAGTGAATCCTGACAGTACTCAAGTGTGGGGGCAGAGAGTTGAGTCTGCCTCCTGTTTGTCGTCGGAGATTTCCGACTGACTTCTCCGTGTGCTACCAAGCGAGACTGTTGGTAGGCTTGATTAGTATTTGCAGGTGTATGTGCCTACTGATTACACTTCACCAAATGTGGTTGATGAGATCCATCATATGTAGTCAGGCAAGCCTGTTGACTAATTAATGATGTATAAGCAGCTGTATGTTCCTGCCTATAGTACTCCGCCGGAATTGCCTGGCGGGATTGGCGTGATGCTGCCAGACGAGTCTGTTGGAAAACAGAATTAAAATGGGTAGGTGTATGTGCCTTCTTGTTGTTCTCCACCAATTTAGGTTGGTGGACTTCTCTGGAGATGGTAGGGATGAGAAACTGCCCATTGTTAATAGGATTTTTCCTCTGGCGGTTCGTCTTGCCTTCTCGGGTTCGAGGAACCTGAGCCAAACGCCTGGAGTCGGTACCCTCATCATGTTGAGGGCGCACTACTGTACGAGTCTGGCGGCAATTGTTTATGGGATCCCTCGGGAAGGACTCCTGTCTTTTTGAATTAAGGTCCTGAGGGACCTGCTCATTCACTTCCTTAGAGTAAGGGAGCGAATGGAAATTGCGTTCCTGGGATAACGACCTGAAACAGTTGGAGATAATAGTCAGTACCGTCTGCCTCTTGATCACTGTTCGTCATTGTCCGGACGACCTGTGTGATTTGTTCACTTGGAGGGCATGCCGAGCAGCCTCCAGAGTTGGGATGGTACCTTGTTGACGGTACTCCTTAACCAGCGCATTTGATACCCAGCATTGAAGACGCTGAGTAGGTGATATCATCCTCAGAGCGGATGACAATCTAGTAGGAATAGCAGCAGTGGTATTTGCAGCAGCAGTATTTACAAGTGTGAATTTGAGAGCAGCCATTATGGAAATACGTAAGATCTTGGAAAAGAGTGCATGTTTGATATAACAGACATAATCAAGATAAATTCAGCCACTTCATCTTTTGGATGAGCACACATGTCAAGGATTGTTTTTGTTATCCCTCTTATTGAGTTTAAAATAGGTGCTTAACAAGTAGGTAAAACGTCATTTTAACTTGGTTAAGGATTCACGCCGGGTTCACCATTTTTTGTTTCCCTCGGAATTCAGGGATGACCTCCTGGATGGGAAATTCAAACATTCTGATCGGTTTCTAACGGGTTTGTTCATAGAACCGGAAACATCCAATGATTCCACATCCATTTGGACCTACTTTACAAAGGTAGGCGCTTCATTAGTTTGTGAACTGATGAGGCTTAGGAATTTGCATTGGTCAAGAAGATGGGAGGTCAGACTCATCACACCTTTTTTTGAGGGGAATTATTGTCTACTCTGGGACTCTCTTTATTGAATTAAGTTATGTTCGTGAATCCTTATTACATTACCAAGTATAAAATGAAATTTCCTTCAGTTTTGACAATCAATGATTAAATATGTAAGAATTTAGAGAATCTTTTATATGTATTCAAGGTTCTTCATCAATAGAGAATCATCTGTATCTATTTAAAGATTCTTGGTCAATGGTATCCTTCAAAATATTTATATAAATGTCTCTTGGTCATTATTATGACCAGGCTGGTTTTAAAGCCACTCAGTGGGGCACTTGAAGTTTATTTTCATTCAGAAGGACATGGATTTTTTTAGAATTGGGATCGAACCCGCAGATGGGCTACCTAAATATCCTTTGTTTTGGAAAAGGAATCAGAACCCACGTAGTTCGGGTAAGGGAGTATGTTGTTTATGATTGATGGCTCAAAGAAGGATGTCATAATTACTTTTACCCTCTAAGCTCACGTGAGTCATGCTCGGTGTGAGAAACAAGAGGTATTGGTAATAAAATAGAAAATTGGGCCATGAAAGATGTAATCATAAGAAATGGTTTGGGGCTTATGTATGTATTACTGCCCAGATAAATGAAGATTAGGATTTACTTTAGGGAGAAAATCCAAGAACAAGGTCCATAATGGTATATGTGCTTCATGGAGATTTGAATACTCTAAATTGGGACTTATTCCTGAAAAGGAAACCCAGATTAGGAGAGGATTGATGATTGGGTTTTACTCCTGAGAAGGAATCCCAAATCAAAGGTAAATTAGGACTGGTTAAAGAGAAATTAAGGGACTTGGGGCTTACTCCTGAAAAGAAATCCCAAATTTATGACTGGGGCTTATTCCTAACAAGGAGGCCTAGGATAGGGGACTTGGGGCTTACTCTTGAAAAGGAAGCCCCAAATTATAACTGGGACTTATTCCTAACAAGGAATCCCAGGATTATAACTGGGGATTATTCCTGAAAAGGAGACCCAAGTTAAGGATTAAGGCTTGGGGCTTACTCCTGAGGAGGATGCCCAGAGTTAAAAAACTTATAACTGGGGATTATTCCTAAAAAGGAGACCCAAGTTAAGGATTAAGGCTTGGGGATTACTCCTGAGGAGGATGCCCAGAGTTAAAGGACTTATAACTGGGGATTATTCCTGAAAAGAAGACCCAGGTTAAGGATTCTCTCATCTTAAAGGATGAGGTTGAATGAATGAACTCTCAATCTTTAGTGACATAAAGATATGTAAATCTTTAAGTTTTTAGAGATATTCCACAGAATTCCTTTCAGATAAGGAAGTCAAATCAATAAATCATGCCATAAATGGCTTTGAAGAGTGTCTTGAAGACCGAATCTTGAATAGGAAAGGTGTAATGGCTTAAGAGAGGTAATATGGGCAAGATGGGCACCCAAAAAGGCAGGGGCGCGCAAGTCTTGGTAGGCGCGCAGGTACTGCGTGGGTGCGCAAGTATTGGTCACGCAGGTATACCTGCGCGACATGTGTGGGGTACTTGCGTGATGTTCAATCAGCATTGAAATACTTGAGCGACTCTTTATTAAAGCCTTTAGAATCCTCTTGAGGTTCTTCCAGAAAAGCGACGCGCATGTTTTATCAAAGGAGTAAGGCGGTGCGCAAGTGTGGCCATTTCCCTTAAGGGCTGGCCACTCAGGCGCGCAAGTGTTGATCAGTTTCAACACTTAGGCTTTCCTCCCTCTCTTTAGATCTTCCTTTCTAGGTAAGAAATTACTTTAGAAGTGTTCCGGAAGCTTTGAGAAGAGACTTGGGAATCGGGAGCTTCAATATGAGTTTTTGGAAAAAAAATCCTCTCGAATGGGTGGCCCATAGGGTCTATTTATAGGCAGGATAAGACCTCGGGCGGTTACCGGGCTGTTATCAATTAAGTCTTGCAAGTCACTTGCGCGCCAAAGTGCGTCACGCAATTCCACTTGCGCGACCATGAGGAAACTTGTGCGGCCTATGGGCAAAGTTCCCCTTGTTCATCCCTTTGTCGATTTTTTATGTTTTCTTCAAAGGTCGAACCATTTTAATCTCATATCTTCCCCTTTTACAATCTTTAGATTCTATGACGGAAGGAGCGTCAACAATCCTAGATTGGACACCTAGAATGCATTTTTCAGGATCTGATCTGGGTTGTAGATTACCGAGCCAGATCCTAGGATGCTTGAAGATATTTTTAACTTTTTGATTCTTTTGTATGTCATGTATTGCACTATATCCCCATTACCATGTATGCATGTTTTCCCTTTTATATAGACATGAAATGACACCATCCTTTATATAGGATACAGTATATATATTTTGATTATTATTTAATTCTTGTATTCTTATGCATATTTCTATGTCCATATTCATTATTATTATTAAGATTCTATTTTTTTATTTTATCTATCTATTTCACTTTTCTGATACACTATGAAACAAGGGAATAGTCTCCCCATGAAAACACCCTAGGACCTTACTTCTAGTTAAAAGCCTATCGAATATGGGGAGGCATACATGAGGCCATGTGACCCACCCAGTTTGGTTACTCGGGAGTGAACAGGGACTGGGACTTCACAATGTGGATCTGGCACAGTTGTACCTAGGTTTAATAACACTAAAAATGGAGCCTTGGTCTAGACTTGATTGTCACCTAGTGCATGAAAAATGCCTTTAATACACAACTGGTTTGACAATCTCACAGGATATTATTTTGTTAAATGTTCATTCCCCTTAAAAACCATTATTAAGGAAAAAATTTACCAATAACAGTTTATTTTAGAAAATATATCATGTATTGAAACCTATAAATTCATAGGTTATGTAATGTATATCATTGATGATTTATCCCTTCAATGTTTATATATTTTATATTATGTGTTTAATAGTTATAAACTTCACATCCCTTAGTCTATTTTTGGTAAGTGATTAGAAGTAGAATCAAATTATGGAAGTTAGTCATATCATCCACGATTCTATGTATTCTTTCATATCCTGAATGTTTAACAAAACTATTCAAACACCTCCACGAAACATGGAATTTGAGTTATTTTGGAAGATGAAAAATGTATCAATTAATGTAAATTAAATATATAAATCCTCCCCTATCAATGTTTTTTGGTTGAATTTCCAATAAAACCTGGTGATATACCCCTTAGATCAATTTGATTCTATTCTAGGATTGGATTGGATATCCTTATATAAATCAAACATAAATTTTTGGGATAAAGATATCACCCTCTGTATTACTAATTGTCCTCTGATTAAAAAAATTTAAATGAACGGATGAATCTTCTTTTGTTTCATTATCTCAAACATGAATATTATTTCTTTATAAGGAATTGTATCTAGCTCA
The DNA here is from genome assembly GCA_963277665.1 of Viscum album. Lineage (NCBI taxonomy): Eukaryota > Viridiplantae > Streptophyta > Magnoliopsida > Santalales > Viscaceae > Viscum > Viscum album. The sequence continues at coordinate 1,445,707,847 of OY728142.1, read as the reverse complement.
AATGATTGTAACTAAGGAAAAATCATCCTTAATGACATTCCCATTTTAAAGTAATTCACGTATGTGCTTCCTAAATAATTTCATGATCATACCTATAGGTGAGAGGTTTAGTTCTTGATCAAAATAATATATTTATCATTAAAAATTTCCAAGACTCCATATATAATAGTCATTGTTAATCTGGAGGAATTGAAGGAAAAATTACATGATAATCTGGATAAAGGGATTATATGCCCTAGTGCTTCAATTTTGGTTGGACTGGTCCTCTTCGTTAAGAAGGAGTGTGGGTTAGTGTGCCCTATATTGATTATTATTACATAAAAAGATCATGATAAAGAACATGTATCTGATTCAATAGATTAATAAATTATTCTATTAGATAAATGTAGCCCAACATATCTCCAAGGTGGATCATTAGTCAAGATATACCAATTTAATGTGAAGGAGGAGGATATCTCTAAGACTACTTTTCGTGAAATCTATGAGTGCTAGCATTTCAGAGTGATTCAATTTATACTTACTAATACTCTATAATTATTCATATACTTGATTAATATAGTCTATAAGGATTATCTATAGATGTTTTTGGTAGTATTTATTGTTGATATTCTTTTCCACTCCAAAATTAAGAAGGAAAATGAGGAACATTTTAATTCCATATTGAAGAATTTGTGGAAGGAAAGTTTGTTTTTTAAGTATAGTAAATGTTATTTTTTTGATGGATAATGTAATCATATAGGGCAATGTTATCACCGTAAAAGAGATATTTTTTATCCTTAAAAAATAGAGGAAATTTATTTAATGTCCCAGGCCAAAAAAATTATGGAAATTTATATTTTCATTGGATTACCTAGGTAATAATATTTATTTGTAAAAAACTACTCACAATTTTCATGCATGTTATCCAACCATACTCAGAATGAAGTAAAGTTATTATGGACTAGTGAATGTGAATAAAGCTTTTAAGATTAGAATAAGAATCTAAAGATTACATTGTTTGTAAAATTACCTTCCATTATGGAAGGATTTATGATTTGTAGTGATGCATCCAAAAAGGTATTGGGTTGTGTAATCATACAAGATGACAAAGTGACAACCTCTTCCTATTTCCAATTAAATATCCATGCTAAAAAAATACCCAACACATGATCTATAATTGTGTATAGTGATCTTCATGTTAAAGATTTAGTGACATTATCTATACATAGAAAAGTATGACATATACACATATCATTAAATAATCAAGTAAATATTCAAACAAAAGGATCTTAAAATGAACCAATGAGTGTGGTTAGAGCTGATCAAAGATTTTGATTATCAAATACATCACTATCATGGAATGATAAATAATGTGGTAGATTATCTAAGTATAAAGGATCCTAAAACTCTATCCATGATGAGGATTGTATGAAATAAAATATTCTTGGACATGAAATGGATGTACATGGGAATAATAAAATGATCTATATCCTACCATGCTCAAATAACTCCTCAACTATTCATTCATGTGATGATCAAGAAGGCCAAGAAAGAATATGAGGTGACAAAGAAAATGATAGGGAATATTCTAAAGATTAACTTTTCTTTTGATGAAGTTATAAGGTTTAGAACATGAATATGTGTCACATCAAAACCAAAACTAAAGAGGGAACTTATTCTGGAAGAACATATCACATCCTTCTCTATTCATCCGATAAGAAATAAGATATATATAGATCTAAATAAAAACATTTTTTATGATATGATGATGAGAGAGATTGTATATTTAGTATCTAGATTCTTGGTATTCCATAAATTAATAGATTAATGATAGAATTTTAAGGGTATGATGCAACCATTTACCATACATGTATGGAATGTTAGGTTTCTGGATGTAGAGAAGAATCCAATGGGATGAGAAAATAATATTTTTTTACATCACTAGATAGAAGTAACACCATCAAATCTGGGGATATCATCCAGGTATAGTTTTAGGACCACATGTGGCTTAATAGAGAAAACAATAATCATGAATGTTTACCTCGTTTGGATATGATTTGTGTAATTCTTTCACAAGACATTGATGATGGTTTCTTGAAGACTCTAATTTCTAAGCAATATAGATCATCCACACATGCTTCTTGAATCTTCTCGTATATTGTTCTTCAGAATTTGGGCTCTAGCGCAGTGCTCTGATGACCACTTCGATGCAACATCGATTACCACAAGCCAACATATTTGATCTGAGAAGATGGAACTTGAAAGAATTTATAGTTTGAGAGATTCTTTCTCCAGAAATAATTGGAGATAGATGTTCTCAATTACAAAGGATTAATATTCATTAGGATAAAATATTCTCTCCACTTATATAGGGGAAACTTATAATACCCATTTTGGGTTCTTGTCCCTCGTGTAATAAACATCCACTATATAAGTATTATAAATAATTATTTATGACAAACTAAATTATTCCCTAAATATTATGTATCATTTATCACTTATATTAATATATATTAAACATATTACATGATAATCGTGAGTCATTAACTTGACTCACATATCATGATAATATTAAACGAACTCGAGATATTTCATTAATAACTATTCAAATAATATTAGTCTGTGTATTCACTTTATCACTTGTAAATACATATCATATGTATATTTAATAAAATTATTCCTTTATTGAATAATAATGCATTTATTTATAAATTGATGATCCATAGAACTTAGATAATACCCTACCCCATGGTGGGTCCCACCATGTTCTATATTCCAAATAAACAGAATAGGGAAGATTCTCAAAGTGCTATTTTGTGTGACCCTCTAGTCCCTTATCTCAAAAGTGGTGAATAATATCCATTGACCAAGAGCGGGGTCTAGCAACCCATTGAGGCCCCTACAGAGATAAGGAAAATTCAAAGCAATGACTAGCTTCCTATGAACACAGTCTGTGTAATCTAATCTCTTTGGCATCGATATCTTAATAGAGAAGAATGCACACTTGTGTCATAATACTTTATCTTTATTAATTATTTGTTGATCTATTTGGATAGTATTACCTTCGACTATCATTGCCATGGATTTAATGAAGGTGTTACCATCATAATCAACCGTACCTGAGATGTCTCTTTCTGAACATAGAAGTGACCAATCCTACCTTTATCATTAAAACAATTTCATGTCACAAATGACAGACCCAACACAAACTACCTCTCTAAGACTTAATTTCCATGGTTCCCAAATTGTATCAAAGTACACAATAAAATTATATTCCTTGATAATGATCCCAAGTCAGAAGACCATTACACATATCTATTGATAGAAACAAACAATGACACTTCAAACATGTGATGTTTCTATTGGTAGGTATGTCCTCATGATCTCAACTAATAGAGATCCCTTAGTGTGAACTTCATGAGAAGAAGTCTCAATGCTTATATTCCCCCAACACTGGATAATCACACATCATCTGTGTCCTGTCAAAATGATGTGAATATACCATTGGGAATTAATTTAAGATTACTATCATAGTATCTCTAGGTTCTCATTATAACATGGGATCTTCTATAACCCGTTAATACGACACATAATCTAAGGACATTACCACAAACATAGTGGGCACAAAATAATCTACTCAATTATGAAAATATGAACACATGTATATATAAAAAACTATATACATGAAGTGGTAATCAAATTACAACTCATGTTGGGTCTAGGGAATCCACATTTGACACTCCTGCTTGCACTAGAGCCAACTTATAACAAGTCTCAATCCTCTAGCCCTCACAAGACAATCATTCTTCTGCTGAGATATGGCTTTATTCAGGGGTCTTCTATGGTATCCTATGTGGCTAATATACTAATTGTGACGTCACCTCTCTGAATAAAATCCCTCAAGATATGAAACTTATGAAGTATATGAGTTTTCCTCTAATGATACCTGGTATCCTTATCAAGAACCACTGAAGCATTATTATCATAATAAACTAGAACAGGGTCTGCACTGCTAGGCACAAACCCAATGTTTGGGAATAATATTTGTGTCCATAATTCTTCCTTTTCTAAATTGGAAGCCACTATATACTCGTATTCTACTATAGAATCAGCAACCATGGATTTCTCTGTGCTTCTACACCTCACCGCACCACCATTCAGAAAAAATATGTAGCCTGATTGCGATTTTAGACCACCATGATCTGTTTAGAAACTAGTATCAAGGTATAATCTCACTACTAGTTCCTCATCTCCTACATACACTAAGAATGTAACCTTTGTATGCCTCAATTATATTAGGATAATTTTAACAGCTTCCCAGTGAAACTATCCTAGATTCTCTTGATATCTTCCCACCATGTTTAAATAAAATTTAACATCAAACCTAGTATATACCATGAAATACGTGATAGAACCCACCATCGATACATAAAGTATTCTACTCATTCTTTTAGTCTCCTCCTATGTTTGTGGACACATTTTCTTGGAGAGATTGGTACCATGTGACATGGGAAAGAACCCTCCCTTGGATTTTCCCATATTGTACCTTTTGAGTAACATATTAATATATTTACTTTGACTTAGTCCATAAAACCTCTCATATATATAGTGATAGATCTTGATCCCTAGAATGTAGGCTGCTTCACCTAGTTCTTTCATTGTGAAGCATGCATTTAATAGTGCCTTAAATGACTGTAAGACTAGCACTTTGTTTCCCATAATTAATATGTCATCAACATATGATACTATGAAATTTATGAAGTTCCCATCATCATTATTATAGAAAAAAGGTTCACTTATATTTTTAACAAAACCAAATTCTCTTATGGCCTCATAAAAATGAACATTCCATGATTGTGATGCCTAGTTCAACAGATAAATGGATCTTGGAAGCTTTCACACCATATTAGAATTCCTTCACATAAAAAACACTTTGTGATGAGTCATATTGATGTCTTCAACCAGATTCCCATTTAAAAAAGTATTTTTGACATCCATTTTTCAAATCTCATAATCATGAAAGGTTGTTATTGCAAGAAATATTATGAGGGAATTAAGCATTACTACTGGTCATAATTTTTCATCATAGTTTATGCCTTAATGTTTCTTTAAACCCTTTGTAACTAGTCATTCCTTATAAGTATTAACCTTACCATCAATGTCTAGATTTTTCATGAATACCCATTTTCACCCACTGGGATTTATACTATATGGAGTTTCTACCAAAACGAAAACTTGATTTTGGTACATGGAATCCATCTCAAAATTCGTGGAATATTTCCCTTTTGAATATTCTTTTCCTTATACTGCTTCCTTATAGGTTAAAGGTTCATCATTCTCGATGAGTAATGTTTCACCTAACTCAATGAAAAGAAAACCATAATTCTCTTATTCTCTAACCTATCGAGTAGAACTATGCAGTATTTGTGTCTTGAAAACTACATATTCTTCCAATTTATCTTATGGAGATTTCTTCCATACCAACTCTTGTGCATCTGAGGCATTAACTTCATTTAAGTCAATCATGCTCCCACTATTTCTGTTGGAAATGTGTTCCATTTCTAGAAATGTGACTTGTTTTTTCACAATCACTTTTATATCTGATGGGTTAGATAGGTAAATATCCTTTTGTTTCTTTAGGATAACCTATAATGATGCACTTCCTTCTTCGGGATGCCAATTTTTCAATAGGTACAATCTTGAAAAAAAAACATTTCATCCCCATACACATATGTGTGATAGACTGGGTTTCATTCCATACCATAACTCATAAGGAATCAAAAATGCATATTTAGTTGGTACATGGTTTAGGGTATATAATTTTTTCTGAAAGGAATATCCCAAAAAGGATAATGGATGAGTTTCATGACTCCTCATTGATCTGACCTTGTCAAGAAAGGTTATATTCCTCCTCTCACTAACACCATTCCATTGTGGTGTATAATGAGGAGTGAGTTGGGATACTATCCCACACTCCTTCACGTCATCAATGAAATCATGGTTAATATATTATATACCTCTGTCTAAGAGGAGCAATTTTTTCTTCTTACAAAGTTGGTTTTCTACTTAGTGTTTGTATTCCTTAAACATTTGCAAGGAATTATACTTATACTGTGTCAATTAGATATATCCATACTTAGTATAGCCATCGTTAAATGTAATGATGTATGAAAAAACACCCCTTGACTCTACAAGAAATCGATTACATACCTCACTATGTATTAATTCCTTTATTACATTGGCCATTTATCTCTTCACAAATAAATGTGCTTGATTTATTTTCCTCTATAAACAAGCTTGACATACATCAAATGTTTTTATCTATAAAGAATCTAAATACCCTTTTTGATGTAATTTTTGTATTCTATTCTCATTTACATGGCCTAGACTAATGTTCCATAGGTGTATGATATATGAGTCTTGCTCGCTAGTTAGGTCATTGATTGGAAATACCAGGTTTTCGATTTCAAGTATATATAAACCACTTTTAAGATTTTCCATACCATAACACATGTTATACTTATAAAAGATCCATCATTTATTTACAAACATGAAATAAAATCCCGTAGAGTCAAAAATTGACACATAGATTATGTTTCTGGTTACAACAGGTACATAATAACAATTATTTAAAACTAGAACCAAACATCTGGGAAAAGTAAGGTGATAATATCCCACTACCAAGGCTTTCATTCTTGCACCATTTGCAACTCATATATCTATATTGCCTTTTTTCAATCTTCTTTAATGGACTTGGTTCTTGAATATGAATACAAATGTGTGAGACACATGTTGTATCCAAAAACTAGTTTTTTATAGTAATATATTTCATTCAATGAAAAAAAATACTTGAAGTAGAAGAGTAAACTTGCTTCTTCTTACAAACTCTATACTTATTCTTCAAGTAGCCTTTCTTGCCACATGAAAAGCATAAAGCCTCCTACTCATTGCTTTGCCTCTGAAATTTTGGCTTCTTTTCTAGACAGTGTAATAGTGTCTTTGGCCTTGACTTGGCCTTAGAACCCTTTTTATTTCTGTTATTTCTTAGATTCACCCTATGGAAAGATGAATTATTATTTTCCATAACCTTTTTTTCTTATAGAAGTAAAGACAAATGTTTTGAGAGCGATTTTTTCATATCATCCCTGTTATAATTGACAGTAATAGTAGAAAATATTGGTAGTAAAGAGGAAATAATGAGATGTGTTTCTATTTCTTGGTTCAATTTGAACCCAAGGGATTTAAGCCTCTCAATATACATGATCATCTTGAGTATACGAGGACCCACTTGGTGCCCTTATGATAGCCTGAACCTATAAAGGTATATAGAGATACCATACCTTTCCTACACTGTCCTATCATGATATAATTTTTGGAGATTAGAAATCATCTTGTAGGAATCCTCATCCTCATTCATTTACTGCAATTGGATGGACATGAATGACAACATTATGCACTAAACATAATATGCATCATCTAAATGATCTATCCATTTATCCTTTTCCACCTTAACTGCTTCCTTAGGAGGCTCAGTAGGAACTAAGGATTCTAGCACATATAGCTTCCTTTCAGGGAATAGTACAATGTGTAAGTGTCTATACCACTCCTGAAAGTTATTACTGGTCACACTATTCTCTTTATCCAAAATTGATCAGAGTGATAATGTATTTGTGGTGTTGGTGATTTCCTTTTTAGATCTTCAATAGATAAACACTAGAATTTGGTATTTTATTTTTATTACCTTTTAGAAATTTTATTAATTATTATTTTAAATGTATCCCACTATTTTAACAATCCCAAATATCCCTCACTACTAGATTTGGAATAATATATCATTTGTTTATTCTAGTGGAAAGGATCCTTGCGACCTTCTTCATAGTCTACAAGATATGGCTATGCCACTACTCAGAGGGTTTCCATGTAGGCTCTAGGTTGGCCAATAACTTAAACTATAAGTTCCTTATTATGTTGAGTAAAGTCTCAGATTATTAGAATAATGACTAGATTCCCTCAACTCATTACATCTAAAGTGATAAAAAGTTATCTATCGTTGATCCTTGACTACTCACTTTAGTAAAATCGACCCAATACTATCATGAGAATGCACCAATAGTAAGATATACTCTCAAATATGGTTGAAGAGAACCTCAAACCCCCCGGTTTAGTTCAAATGTGAGTAATGAAAGGAGATAAGACTTAATATATCTTTGAGTTATTTTGATATTTATTGATGAATATTATCCATTTATATTTAATATGTCAAACTAGGTTATTATGCTCAAAACTGAAAATCAAATAGAAATATATTCATCATATATTTATGAATTTTATCTTGTTTATTATTTTATGTGATCAAGAAATAATCATGAACATGCATAAAAACTAAACCATGAATAAAGGAAAAATATGTAATCAGACTGGTCTTAAACATTTTATTATGATCGATCCATAATAGATCAATCAAGACCTAGGGGTTTTCATACGTAAGTCAACTACTAACCCATGTCACAATTTTCCACTATTTTATAGTTCTCGACTCCCATCTAGATTACGACCTCAACTTGGTGGGGTCAGTATCTTGGAATTTCATTGTATTTTAACAAATATACTTACATGCAGGAAAGGGATTCTAGGGGTGCAAAGTAAAACAAGTGAAATGGACGTGTAAACACTTATATATATTTTAATTAAAATAAAATGATTCAAACATCATCATTTATCTAATTAATTATTACAATAATCACATGAATGCAATAAATAATTAAATAAATAAAAATAGACAAGCATGGATCGATCACTAGCTCAAGACCATTTAGTATTAAAATAACACTCAAAAAATGAAAAAATAAATTTAAAAAACAAGGGTGTTCTAAATAAATTTAATGAATTGAAATAAATTAAAATAATTTCTTTATCAATTACAACATTAATTTAATTTTAAATCCATAAATTAAATTAAATCAATAACCTAATTTAATATTGAAATTAAATTGAAATTTAATATTCATATAAATTTTAAACCCCAATATTAATTTTAATTAATTTAATTTTAAAAAATAAATTAAATTAATCAAATTATATTAATAGTTTTACCATCAGTCGAGGATGGAGACTGATGAGACTGCGGCAAGGAAATTTCACCAGAGCAGGGAAAACCCAAGGCTGAACCATGGCAAGAACCACAACAGAACAGTGGAAATACACATTCGGTCCAGCGACAGCCTGTACCAATGTGTGTGGGAGTAGGATGTTCCACACTGACAAAGACAAATTAGGGTTTTTATAGGCCAGGAATAGGTGCTGGGAACCAGCCACAGTGGTGCTCTAGATGGTGTTGACACCTCTGGTCGAAGACGACAGCCCCATGGAGCATCTCTGGCAAGGTGTGGCCAACAAGGATGCGACATCGGTGGCTTGCAGTGCGGCTTCGGTCAGGAAGTTGACGGCTAGGTCGGGTACGACATGGAAGTGTGGGATCCAGGTGGTGGTTCTGGACAGTGGCACAACACGCGGTGGGGTGGAGGCCTATGGTTGCACCTTCGATGAAGTGAGAGAGGGAGATCAGGATTCTTGTTCGATTGAGGGAGGGAGAGGGAGGAGGGGTCTAACTTAAGGGGATAGCACAATGGAGGAAGACCCAAGGGGGGTCAAGTTCAACCCTATTTTTTTATTACAACTGTTGTTTTACTGTTGTAAAAATTCTTTTATAATTTAAGAAAAGTATAAATAATTTTTTTTATAGAAAAAAAGAAAATAATATTTTTTAATATTTTCTTTTATTAATCTGAAAATAATTTATCTCCACCAAATTAACTTCGGTGACCATATTCTAAATTAAATATCTCCATATTCTGGTATATTTAAGAACACAAATCCATATATAAAAATGTGTTCTTCAAAAAATAAAAAATTGTAGAACTTAAATTGGATGACATCGATCAATTTAAAATTTTCAAATGATCGTTATATAGACATTCCAAAATGCATCAATGTGTGTTCAGATCCATTGGAACTGTTTTAACACCCTAAATAGAAAATTTAAAGAAATTTAATTTTCCTTGACTCGAAAAAACCATACGAACCTCTAATACCATTGTTAGGTACATAGAGAAGGAGTATAAGCTGATTGGCTATGAAATATTTTTTTTTGCATCACTGGAGTAATGTAACATCATCAACTCCAGTGATCTCATCTCTGTATGGTCCAATGTACATGTGTGGATTAACAGAGTACAAAATAATCACAAATATTTACCTCATTAGGATATGATGCATGAAAGGCTTTCACAAGATTTGGGTGGCCATTTCTCGAAGACTCTGATGTTGAAGAACTCTACATAATCGAAAAATTCTTCTGGAGTCTACTCGCACGCTGTTCGTTGGAATCTTGGTGCTAGTGCATTACTCTGATGACCACTAAGACGCAATGTCAATCACCACAAGCCTAAATCTTCGATCTAAGAAGATGGAACTTGAAAGACTTGATGGCTTTAGAGGATCTCAATATAGGAATTAGGAGGAATTAGAGGTTCTCATTTCCAAAAAATGAATAGTTTTTAAGAGAATATCCTCTCTCCACTTATATAGTGGAACCTTATAATACTCGGTTTCTATTCCCATCCCCCATGTAATAAACAATAACGATATAATTATTATAAATTATTGTATATGGAAAATTAAATAATTCCATAAATATTATTTATCTTTTATCACTTAGCTGTAATATATATATTAAATATTTTAAGTGATAATAGTTAGTCATGAACTCTAATTTAATCTTTTGATAATATTTAACAAACCATATATGTTTCATTGATATTCATTTGAATAATATTAATCCCTGTATTTACATTATCACTTGTAAATAAATGACCTAAATAAATTCAATTCAATAATTCCTTAATTGAATAATAATGAATATATTTATAACTTGGTGTTCCATAGAACATGGATAATACTCATCCCCATGGTAGGTCCCAACAAGTTCTATATTCATCTTCAATAGAATATGGTATATTCTCAAAGTGCTATTGTGTGTGACCCTCTTGGCCATTATCTCAATAGTAGTGAATAATATCCACAGAGAAATAGTGGGGTCAAGAAACCCATCAAGTCCCTATAGAGATAAGAAAAAGTAAAAGAAATGACTACCTTCTTTTGAACATAGCATATGTAATATAATCCCTTCGTCATTGATATCTTAATAAAGCAGAATTCACACTAGTGTCATTATCCTTTATCTTTCTTTATTATTTTTTAATATTCCCAAACGGTCTTTACTTTGACTGTTATGAACATGGATTTAATTTATGTGCTACCTTCTTAATCAACCAACACCGAGATATATCTTCCTCGACTCAGAATTGACAAATCATATCTTGGTCATTCAAACCATATCATGTCACGAATGATGTACAAAAGAAAACAAAACTTTCTATGGCTTCATTTACATGGTTTTCTCCTTCCATCAATGTATGATATCAAATTACATACATTGATAATGATATAAAGTAAGGAGACCATTAAAAATTTCTATATATAAGAACAACCAATGACACTTGAAACATTTGGTATTTCTATTGGCAGGTCGGTCCTCATGATCTCAACTATTATAAATCACCAAGTTCAAACTTCATGAGAATAATTCTCGATGCTTATGAACCCCTAGCACCTGATAGTCACACATCATCTTTTTCCTATCAGAATGGTGTAACTAGACCATAAAAATTTACATTAAAATTACTATCATTGTATCTATAGGTTCTCATTATAGTTTGGGATCTTCTATAATCTTCTGATATGACACATAATCTAAGGAAATTACCACAAAGATAGTTTATGCAAAAATAATATACATTATTTTGGAAAGATAAAAACTTGTATATATATAAAAAACTGTATACATGTAGTGGTAATCAGAGTACAAATCAAGTTATGCCTAGGGAACCCACATTTAACATGGAAATTGGAAAACATAACCATATATTTCTTCATAGTACACCCCAAGGACATATAAAGGTAATGATATCACATCGGTCATAGTCGATCACCTTACCAATTCAGTTAATTTCATTTCTCCCTAAAAAAATTCTCTCTTGACTAACACACTAAAATATACACAATGGAAGTTGTAAGGCTATAAGGAGATCCAATATCTATTGTATATGATCGAGATACAAGGATTACCATGCAGTTTTGTAGAATCCTTCCATAAGAATTGGATTTAGATATTTGAATAAGCAGTTCATATCACACTCATATGGGTGGTCAGTCATAAAGAAACATTCAAACTCAAGATGATATGTTGAGACCTTGTATAATGTATTTACAAGGATGTTGGAATTAGCACCTCCCCTAGTGTATTTTTCATATAAAACAGTTAATATATTATCATTCAAATGGAAACTTATGAGGTTATTTATGGGAAATGTTGTTGGACTCCGACAAGATGGGAGAAATTTAGAGAGAATAAGCTGATGGGACTTTATCTTGTCCAAGACAAGATATAGATGGATAAAATAATTCTAATCCATATTAAATTCGTACAAAGTCGACATAAAACCAGTGAGTACATTCATTAGTGGAACCTAGAGTTTTAGTTCAATGATAAAGTGTTCCTTCACTTATAATCGTGGAATAAAGTCACAAAGTCAATAAAGAATGTAAATATTGGTCCAAGATAAATCACCCCCTTTGATATCATTGATAGCATTAGAGTGGTGAACTACTGACAAGCACAATCAACTGACCTATCACAACTATATGATGAGTTTCATGTATCCTTCTTGAGAATTTACATACCAAACCCCACACATGTACCAAATCCATAGGTTGTATCATTGGAGAATGATCATTCATATGATGAGAATATGGTTGTCATCTTAGAATGCATAAAAAAATTTCTACAAAAAATTCAACTCATCTAATCAAATTTCTATTGCATAACTACAAGTTTGATGAAGAAACTTGGGAACTAGAAGATACAACGAACTAGAAGTACCCTCATCTATATTAGTGTATAAATGAACTTTAGAGAGGAAATTTTTTTAATGGGGGAATACTGTAATGACTCAAACATTTATAAATGAAATTACTTTAAAAATGAGTAAATTCCTTACTGTGAAATTAAATTATAAAAACATATGCACTAATTTAGTTATTTTGGATTGTTATAAATTATATCTTGTAGGAACTAATATTTATTTTATCATTATAACCATTGATAGTACAAGTATTTTGAAGTTATCATTATGATTAGTATATATTAAGGGTAATGATAAATCCAATTGACATAGAAAAAAGAATTGATGACCGCTACTAATAAAATCATACCTAATAGAACCCTTTTATCAGAGCTTCTGAGGGACAAAGAATCAATGGGCTATTCCCCAAACGTATTCCATGATGATATTAAACAACTAAATCACGAGGGAAACTATTTATAGAATAAGTTCAATCTCATTGATATTAAGACCCATCCTATGTTTTCCAAACCACCTAATGAAAATCTCACTATCACACACCTTAACCTTAATGAATTCACCTGTGTAATAAAAGGATGTGTATTTCGACCCTAACAATATTTATTTATACGTTTTTAAAATTAAGTATTAAATTTTTATTTTATTATTATGTTATAATTGTTATTTAATAAGTTTGATAAAAATTAGTTTTTTATATTACTGAACATAAATTATATTTTTAGAAATATATAGTTTCAATTAAGACACACTTTTTGATTAATTCAAGAGATTTTGAATTATTATATTTTAATAAAATATTATTAAATAATATTTATTAAATATAAAATATGAAATAATTTTTTGAAGAAAAATGTTAATTTTTTAACGGTTAGAAAATTGATAGTACCAAAAAATACTATTTTTTAATAAATTTGGTTTTTAATTTTAAATTGTAAATAATTATACTTATAGAATTATATTGATAAAACAGATGTTATTTTTTTAATTTGAACATCAAAATTAGCTCATGGTGAATGTTTTGAATTTTTTGGAGAAAATGTAATTTTTGAGGAAAAATTAAATATAGTGTAAATATACATTGTGTATTATGAAAAAATATAATAAAAAACTGATGTATAAAATATGGTAAATATTATACAATGAGAAATTCTATTTCCATTTCAAATAATAAGTTTTGAAGTTATTTTATAAATTTTATTAACCCTTAATGAATCCTCCAAAACCTATATTATATTTTTAAGGTTTTAAAATTAATACTCTCTAAAGATGAATCACTTCCACATCAGTAGTGGTATTATTTTAATCATTTTCGTCATTATACAAATAAAATAACAAAAATAAATCTTATTTAGTTTAATCTATTAGAAGATAACATGGGATGGTTTGTTTTTTTTGACCACTTTTTCATATAGAGTCTAAAACCTAGGTTTGGAAATTAATAAATAATTCTCCTCTCTTGCTATAAACCTCACCCACCCTCCAATTACTCTTCAACCAAAGCTCTTGGTGAAATATGGTACTTTTCCCTTTTATATATGGAGTCCTCCCATGGTTCCCACAAGCTATTTGGAAGCTCATACTAAGATTTAAAAAGAACCCCCTCAAGGTAAGGGATCTTATCCTTCTCTGATATATTCAAGAGCCTTTTTTATATTATGATATTTTATTCCCTATTTTTCATGTTCAAATATTTTTTCCATGTCCATATTACAGTCCTTATTATTTTCAAATAATTATTGACCCATTTAACTATCATTAAACCCATTCATGAATATTTATGTACAACCACTATGCTGTAAAAATTATCCTCCGATTTTTCATGCCAAACATTTTTGTAATGATTACTCATTATCATTTCCACTCAGGGGTATTCACCAAGTTATACCTATCCATTGTTAACTAGGTATTCATGTGTATGTTCCCCATAATCCTTAATTTTGGGGTTAAAATTGATGAAATACTTCCTTATGTTGTATATTCTATCTGGAACATTTATGCATGCACATAATACGAATGTGACATGTTGATGGAATTATATATCCCTCCAATCAAATGGGTAATATTTTTATCACATGAGATTCCATGTATAGAGGACGGGATATTATCCTAAGACCACTATGTTATGATGTCTTTGTGGTTTTCATTGACTTGTTTTATTTATGTCATGTTTTATGTTGTTTCCATATTCTCACATTATCTTTATGGTATCATCATACATCATGTTTTGATATTAAACTTTATTATTTTCACCCCTCTTATTTTTCCATGATATTAATCTTGACTCAAATGTAAAACTTTACCTTATTCTAAAATTTGATTATTCCCTTACTAGGTTATATATCTCACAACTTTCTTATGTATGTCTCAAAGATATCTTATACAGCTTTATAATTACAAGAGAAATTAATATCATGTTAAGGGATTTTTAAATAATTTTATTTTTTTATATTACAATTTTTTATGTTATTCACATAATTACCCAAATAAACTAGGCCTCACAGTATTTTGTGGTTTTATTAAGTTTATGTTTATTGAATAAATCATGAATTAAGGTTTATGAAATAATGGGTTCTCATACATGATCTCTAAATAGAATTAATTCAGTAAAATTATCCATGTAATTAATCTACGTTAGTACTTTTTGATAAATAATGTATTTAAAGGAAAAATGATCAGTAAAAACTATGAATTTTGACCCTATCAAGTACTTTATTAATTTTTATATAGGAAGCTCTACTTCCAAAAAATACTTCTCAATTATGATGTAATTTTTTGGGGGATCATATATCAATATATTATTTTATTATACAACATGAAACCTCTTTTCATTCCTTTATCCTAAAACTACTCCAACAGCCACATCACTTGCATCACACATGATTTTAAATGGTAAAATCCAACTAGGGATAGTGATGATGGGTGAAGAAGTGATTTTTTATTTAATTATATTGAAGTATTATAAGCATTTTCAATTAAAGAGTAATGGTGTATATTTTTCTATAGGGGGAGAATTTAAATAACCTCTATCATGTCACTATCAACCACTATACCCTACCTAGACGCCTTATAATGAGGAACAATGACCTTGCAATATGTGATTTGATATTTCTAAAGTTCAGAATAAGATCATTTTATTGAAACCTAGCAAAAAATTAGTTCCATATATTGTAAATATATTTCAAAAGTTCCTTCAAAGTTGAATAAATATTCCATAAAGACATATACTATTGTCTCAATAATATCAGAAATCATGAAAAACATATATCTTAGATACTAGTTTGGTAACCACATAATCCAAAGGGAATTCTCCAATAAGAAAATTCCCGAAATGATAAAATGAATGTAGTATTCTCTTGATCATCTAGGGATACTAGAATCTGGTTCTCCCTAGAATATATTTCTAAAATACATAAAAATAAATTCCCAAATTGCATCTCAAGAATTTAATATAAAAATGGAATAAAAAATGGTCATTCATTGTGGTAGAATTTAGATTTCTTTGGTCGATACATTCTCTCGACATAGTTCTTTTTAACCTAAATTTTTTAAATTTTTATTATGAATAGAAGTTAAACATACCTTATTTATTGTAACGCCCTGACCCTCGTTACCCAGAGTCAGTGCATTATTACATAACATTGGAATGATCACAAGAAAGATCAAATCTCGGAAGACCGATTGGTTTAGTAGCCTTGGAAACACTAGATATATTCATAAGTCTTACATTACATCATAAAATGAAAAACTACAACAACAACATATTGTCTCCATAAACCGCACTCATATCCCCACATAATATCCCTGCAGGTCATTCATAATTTACTTCTTCACTTCCTGGGAAAAATAAAACATAGAAAAGGGGTGAGCTCAAATGCCCAGTAAGGATAACAATATACCAGAAACTTTCATAAATAAGAATAAACATTTAAGGCTATGTATAACTAAAACAAAAGCCTTTTAAACTTGAACTTCAACATAGTATGGGAAAAGTAAAATGAAATAATTCCATTTACTAGTTCACATTGATATTCTACTAATCGAATAATCACATGCAATATCAATAACCACTTTCATAATGATGGAATGCATAATGCTGAACTTTAATTTCTTTATCAAGGCCTCGTCCCAAGACCTAGGGGATAACTGTAACCGGAACCCATCCCGGAGTGCCTCTAATAACCGGACACCAACCCGGAGTGCCTCTAATAACCGGACACCAACTCGGAGTTCCTATACTAACCGGAGACCAAACCGGAGTTCCTCTAATAACCGGAGACCAAACCAGAGGGCTTACTTTTACCGGTCCCCAACCCAGAACATACTTGTCTAACACATTCATCTGAATGACAGGTTGAAATATAACATAAACATTCGGATTAAAAATAACTTATGAAATGTCAATACTTTAAAAAAAACCATGAGTGACATAAGAATAGCTTATCAATAGTCAAAAATATCACAAAACCTTCAATAAAATATGGATGTTTTGTATCATAATAAATCAAGTTCAAATAATCTTAAAATCCATCAAAGGATGTTGACATAGATGAAATCAAAACTATTTTAGAGAAATATCTCTTTTTTTTGAAATCATTTTAAAAGTAACATAATTATAAAATAATACATTCAATTTGAAAATATTCTTATAAGCTTGTAAGGTAAGCTTTGACGATTTTATAACGGCGGTAAATAGCCGCACCCGCCGTATAAGTTAAAAAAAACATTCTTACCTTAAATTTGTCGAAAAGGTTAAAAGTGCCTTGTTTGGAAAACGACGGAAAGATTCCTTTCGAAACACATAAGGGTATAAATGACCTTAACCCAGATTCTTTTAAATAGTAAAAATGTTTTGGAATACATTATTAAGAAACATGGATGTGGATGATAAAGAGATCCCAGTAGATTATTACATATAAACAACCTCGGATAATGAAGAGATTGTTAAATAACCCATACCAATTTGGTAACTTATGAAACATACAACCATTGAAAGAGGTATCATACAATGAATATGTAAATACACATAAATTAGAGTGTATTACACAAAGAATATAATTATGGGCAGTACATACACCACACAAAAGGTAATGGTGGCAATATGGCATGAATCTCACGGGAATAAAGAGTGAGATAAAAACCCCTTACCACGTTAATCAACTGAGTCGTATGGCCAAAAGTTAATAACCACCAAATTATTTACAGAATAACATGAATATAAATAGAATCATGATAATATATATCAAATGGCGGTACACAATACACCACTTTCAATAATTTAGTGGTGAACAATGGAAATCTCACGGAATTGAATGTGAGATAAGAAAATCCCTTACCTTGTACTTTTCCTTGGTTGGGGTAGGTTAACCTCCTGTATAATGGTGAAATAATTTTTATTAAATTATACAAGAATCATATACATAATTATGATATCATATATGATCTTTTAATATTGATTTGATAATAATATCTTAGTATTATCGTTGTTTTGGGTGTTAACTTACTTGTTTTCTTTTATATGTTTTGTTACGTAAGACATGTTTGTAAAGGATAGGTTTTATATTATTCATATCCAGAATGATATCAAGTCATTAAACATTATTTTTTAAATCATCAAATGATAATTATACTTGGATGGATACGATGGAGAATGAATCTCATCGCGTTCGTGGAGACGGTAGTCCGTACGTACGCACGAGCGACAATATCATTCTTTTGATATTAAAATAATATATAAATGGATGGTATATCATATATACAGAATCATTAACATGTTATATTTATTATTTAAATGAGTTACACATCATTATTATACCCATCCAAATAATAATATATTGAATAACAATTACACCACGACGTGGAGACGGTAAGCCGTACGTACGCACGTATGGTGACATGTTATTCAAAGGGTGGATAGAATACTGAATATGGTTGTACCATATTTATAATAACATCACATTATATGTGAGATACTGGAGTTATTATTTTAGAATGGTAAGAACAAAGAAAGAAGAAGTGGAAGAAGAAAGGAACTTGAAAAGGGGTGGTGAAAACATTACCTCTTCTTCGGGTTTTTCCTTTTGATTTGATCAAAAGGGATCATTAGGTTGGATTTATGATCAAACTAAGGACTCTAGGTTGTAGTGAGGGATGTTGGGAGAGTATTTGGGCAGATTTTGTCCTAACCAAAAGGCTTTGAATGTGTGAATAAATGAGAAGGAGGAGTGCCCTTTTATAAGAGGGGTGAGAGGCACCTTTGGAAAAGCTAGAAATATTAATTTATAATAAATTCATATTCGGTTTCTAATGGCTCCAAAGTTGATTATTCAAATGTTAAGGTGGGGATGGGTCGAAAACCACTCAACCAATAGAATTTAGACAGGTTTGGGTACTTATATTAACCTTATCTTTAAGTATTAACTCTAAGTTAATTAGTTTCACTTTTACAATGTCTCTTTGTATTTTTATATAATATGGTTAATAAACTTACTATATACATCCAAGAGACCCCCAAGTGGTCCATTAATGATGAACCTATAATGATATAAGTCTCTTGGCCGAACCTTAGATTTTTAGGAATTTAATATCAATTAATAATATAATATTTGTTTTAAGAACTATTTTATGTCAATTTTCACACTATTCAATAGTTGATTTTTTTGAAACTCATAATATATTTATTACTTAGAAAAAATTCAATTAAATCAATCCTAATATATCATATTATCCTAGAAAATTAGTTTAATTCATTAAAAGTTTCATATTATATTTATTTGGGTATTTATAATATCAATTATTTTAATTTTTCACTATTATAGTAATTAATTCAGCATCACTGTGTCATAAATAAATTAAATTATTTAATGTCTAAAAATTATAAATGAACTATAACTATGTAGGAAATATTTTTATCTTTCTAATGAATATTTATAATCTAAAATCCAACATATATAACCCTATGTAATAATTGTTTTTCTAAAAGATATATGCTTGTGTCATTTTTGTATTCATTTTAACTTAATTAAAATAAAGTGTCCCTATCACCTACAAGTGGCACCATGGGGTCCCCAAATCGACCCAAAGATTACTATGGTCGAACATGTATCAACCAATAAGTCTAGGAAACGTTTTTTGGTAATTTAGTATTATTATAATAATATTTTTTAACCCTTATTTACCAGATTTACCCTTAACCATGGTAAATAAAATATTTACCACAGTAATTATTCAAAATGTCTAAAAATAAAAGTTACCTATTTACACAATTTGGACATCCTGATTACAAATATGGAATCCATTTTTCTAAATTCAAAACACATAAGTGGCAGAAATTAATTTAAAATTAATTCCCGCTGTCAAAACAAAAAGCGTGTTTTTAAGAGATAATAACTATCAAAAGATTGACACTTGTTTATGTTCGGTTTAATTGTAAAATTATGTCCAATGACCAAAATTATATTAAATGGTAAAAATATATTCTAAATGTACTTTAAAACCACTCAAATTTCTAATTTATCACTATTAATTATTTTGATTAAAAAAGTTGTTTTTAATTAAAATTTAGTAATTTTCACTATTCATGAAAATATGAAAGTTATCCGAAAAGTACCAAAATTTCACCTTAGGCTAAATTAGATATTCCGAATCCAAAACTGAAGACCATTTTGAAATATAAAATATATATAATTTCAAAAATTATTTATTACTATTTATAACGGCTAGTTTGATTGGTTGTGGTGTGTGTTAAAACTCAAGGTTGCGTACAACACACGCTACTGTATTATTCAAAGAAAGCGTACCGTGGAAGCTTGGGATGTTTCATTTTAAATTTTTTATGTCCACATTTAGTCAAAAAGTTTAAAATATTGTATTTAAAAAGGGTTCACTATTAAAAGTTGATAAAAGTGCAATACTGAAAATGAATCTGTTCTTGCATTATGTCTAAGATACTCATAATATGGAAAAATTATAAGGATTATATAAAGTTTAAAATTTAGTTAATACTATTCATAACCTATTTTGAATGGATTTTTGGTAAGTCATGGTGCAATTGAACTCGGTGTTGCGTGTAGTGCAAGTTATTGAATTATTTTGAAGAAATAACACATTATGAATTCTTGGGGTGTTACATTCTCCCCTCCTTCCATAAATTGCGTCCTCGCAATTTGAAATTGTTTTTCGAAAATAAAAGGTTGAAAATAAAAAATATCTTTGTGGGAAAACCCACATCGAAAAATTAATTAATGAGGCCTCTATTTAAAATAAATAGTGGAAAGTATGAAGATTACCGAAAATAACACATACTAGGGTTCCATGTAGGAAAATATGGATATGGAAGAGAAATCTAACCATCAATTATCTGATGGAGAGTGGTAGAGAACATGGCTATGAAAAGGCCAACAATCCCAAAGCCATAAATTAGTGATGATTTAAGGTACCATCTAGGACAACATTTTTGTTCTAAGTTCCTTTTCTCAATGTTGAGGAATTTATTTATGAGATTGGATAAGATCATAAGGAGATATACTTACTTTATAATTAGAGTTTTATTTATTAATATATTTCTACCACAAACTCATCTTTCACTCGTAAAAAAAATTCTATTTATACTATTCGTACAGGGTTCCAAAATAAACGAATTTATAATTCATCTACAAGATCTTTAAAAAAACAACATTATTTAATCTTGGACATATCGTGGGCCAGTGGTAGGTGATACACCCTTGTCGCCCTTCGGTTGCGGGTTCAAGTCTCACAGCCTTGTCGGACGCGACGAGTTGCCGCCCGACCTCCAGGTTGTCCTTTTATGGAAATCCAAAATAATCCAAACTAGAACTATCCAAAATACTTCTGTCCAAACTCACAGTCCAACATTTATAAGGAAGGTAAACATAATTTAGATTCTTTTTACCCCGTAATAGCATATGAATACCTTCATCATGTATTCTTTTAATATACTGAAACATCCTGAATTACCATATTTCTTATTGATTACATTCATTCTCCCTTATTCCATATAGAATGCTGGATATACTTCATCAATCCAAAAATGTTTTAAACCCCAACAATGATGGAATATACAAATCATTAATCAGTTCCAAGGTAGTCAAGAATATCCAATATAATTTTTCCAAAATAATCATGTATTATTCAAAAATCACTACCTCAGTATCAGAACTATATTATGGTTTATCATTCTCTCAACCATATATTTTCCAAAAATTTATCCTGCTATTGAGTCACTTTTCTTTGTTCCACACAATCTCAAGTCCTTAATGAAATTGTACTGTAGTACAATCCTTATATACTCCATAATTATTATAACAAGTACATTGTTGATACTACACTCAATTGACATAATCAACATAAGAACTCTAATCATTCCTCTTCATCTGTGGTAGTATCATAACTTGATTATTATCCAATAACATCATTTGCGGCATAGTCTGAGGACTGGGACATAGGTTCGCGTAGTGTCCAAACTCCTTGCAAATGAAGCATTGTACATTTGAAACCATTTTCTTACCCTTGCAGTCACGTACTTTGTGCCCTTTTCCTCCACACTTATAACAAACTCCCTTTCCTTTCAGGAAAGTTCCAGGGTGTTTCTTTCCACAGTTACCACATATGGGAAAATTCTTCTTTTCCCTCTTCCCTTTATCCATCTTTCTCTCTTCCATCCTTTTCATCTCTTGCTTCCCTTCAAAGCCATAGGACTCAGTAAACTCTTTACTTATCTTATCAACACATGATATTATTTATTCATCTAATGATAATACATGCGAGACTATTTCTCTTGTAAATTATGGCTTAAGACCATAAAATATATGATCCTTCTTTCTCTTTGTATCATGTGCATTGCTAGAGTTCTCATTCCTTCTACTGGGCGCCATTTCTAAACAATGGCATACACTATATCAGTTTATGAATCAAAATACATAATCCCATACTTATAAAACACTTAACATAAATTGAACTATTTATGGATATAATCCATAATCATAAAAATGTTTTCTTTGAGGAAGTATATACTCATAAACCCTTCATAATGATTTGTAAAGAAAATGAGAGTTATCCTAAGCATATCCCCCGGGAGTGTCGTAACCAAGAGTGCAGCAAGGCCCGTTGTCGTGCACCAGTTCCCGTTCGAGTCTAGCTCAAAGCGGTGTTTTCGGTTTTTACCCCTAGGTACATCTGTGCCAGAGCCGCCTCTACCTGATCGTATCCAGACAGGGATGTATTGCTCGGAAAACTCAAAAAATATCTACAATACCAAAATTATAGGAAGTTCTTCTATACTAATCCTCAAATTTCATCTTAGGTCTACGTGCTCTAATCAGAGTTTATCTAAATCTAGCTTCCAAGGTTTGTACTAAACTTCCTCTGATACCAACTGTAACGCCCCGACCCTAGTTACCCAGAGTCGGTGCATTCTTACATAACATTGGCATGATCACAAGAAAGATCAAATCTCGAAAGACCGATTGGTTTAGTATCCTTGGAAACACTAGATATATTCATAAGTCTTACATTACATCATGAAATGAAAAACTACTAAAACAACATATTGTCTCCATAAACAACACTCATATCCCCACATAATATCCCTGCAGGTCATTCATAATTTACTTCTTCACTTCCTGGGAAAAATAAAACATAGAAAAGGGATGAGCTCAAATGCCCAGTAAGGATAACAATATACCAGAAACTTTCATAAATAAGAATAAACATTTAAGGCTATGTATAACTAAAACAAAAGCCTTTTAAACTTGAACTTCAACATAGTATGGAAAAAGTAAAATGAAATAATTCCATTTACTTGTTCACATGGATATTCTACTAATCGAATAATCACATGCAATATCAATAACCACTTTCATAATGATGGAATGCATAATGCTGAACTTTAATTTCTTTATCAAGGCCTCGTCCCAAGACCTAGGGGCTAACTGTAACCGGAACCCATCCCGGAGTGCCTCTAATAACCGGACACCAACCCGGAGTGCCTCTAATAACCGGACACCAACTCGGAGTTCCTCTACTAACCGGAGACCAAACCGGAGTTCCTCTAATAACCGGAGACCAAACCGAAGGGCTTAATTTTACCGGTCCCCAACCCAGAACATACTTGTCTAACACATTCATCTGAATGAAAGGTTGAAATATAACATAAACATTTGGATTAAAAATAACTTATGAAATGTCAATACTTTAAAAAAAACCATGACTGACATAAGAATAGCTTATCCACAGTCAAAAATATCTCAAAACCTTCAATAAAATATGGATTTTTTGTATCATAATAAATCAAGTTCAAATAAGCTTAAAAGCCATCAAAGGATGTTGACATAGATGAAATCAAAACTATTTTAGAGAAATATCTCTTTTTTTTGAAATCATTTTAAAAGTAACATAATTATAAAATAATACATTCAATTTGAAAATATTCTTATAAGATTGTAAGGTAAGCTTTGACGATTTTATAACGGCGGTAAATAGCCGCACCCGCCGTATAAGTTAAAAAAACATTCTTACCTTAAATTTGTCGAAAAGGTTAAAAGTGCCTTGTTTGGAAAACGACGGAAATATTCCTTTCGAAACACATAAGGGTATAGATGACCTTAACCCAGATTCTTTTAAATAGTAAAAATGTTTTGAAATACATTATTAAGAAACATGGATGTGGATGATAAAGAGATCTCAGTAGATTATTACGTATAAACAACCTCGGATAATGAAGAGATTGTGAAATAACCCTTACCAATTTGGTAACTTATGAAACATACAACCATTGAAAGAGGTATCATAAAATTAATATGTAAATAAACATAAATTAGAGTGTATTACACAAAGAGTATAATTATGGGCAGTACATACACCACACAAAAGGTAATGGTGGCAATATGGCATGAATCTCACGAGAATAAGGAGTGAGATGAAAATTCCTTACCACGTTAATCAACTGAGTCGTATGGCCAAAAGTTAAAAACCACCAAATGATTTACAGAATAACATGAATATACATATAATCTTGATAATATATATCAAATGGCAGTACAAAATACACCACTTTCAATAATTTAGTGGCGAACAATGGAAATCTCACGGAATTGAATGTGAGATAAGAAAATCCCTTACCTTGTACTTTTCCTTGGTTGGGGTAGGTTAACCTCCTGTATAATGGTGAAATAATTTTTATTAAATTATACAAGAATCATATACATAATTATGATATCATATATGATCTTTTAATATTGATTTGATAATAATATCTTTGTATTATCGTTGTTTCGGGTGTTAACTTACTTGTTTTCTTTTATATGTTTTGTTACGTAAGACATGTTTGTAAAGGATAGGTTGTATATTATTCATATCCAGAATGATATCAAGTCCTTAAACATTATTTTTTAAATCATCAAATGATAATTATACTTGAATGGATACGATGGAGAATGAATCTTATCGCGTTCGTGGAGACGGTAGTCCGTACGTACGCACGAGCGACAATATCATTCTTTTGATATTAAAATAATATATAAATGGATGGTATATCATATATACAGAATCATTAACATGTTATATTTATTATTTACATGAGTTACACACCATTATTATACCCATCCAAATAATAATATATTGAATAACAATTACACCACGACGTGGAGACGGTAAGCCGTACGTACGCACGTATGGTGACATGTTATTCAAAGGGTGGATAGAATACTGAATATGGTTGTACCATATTTATAATAACATCACAATATATGTGAGATACTGGTGTTATTATTTTAGAATGGTAAGAACAAAGAAAGAAGAAGTGGAAGAAGAAAGGAACTTGAAAAGGGGTGGTGAAAACATTACCTCTTCTTCGGGTTCTTCCTTTTGATTTGATCAAAAGGGATCCTTAGGTTGGCTTTCTGACCAAACTAAGGACTCTAGGTTGTAGTGAGGGATGTTGGGAGAGTATTTGGGCAGAGTTTGGCCGAACCAAAAGGCTTTTAATGTGTGAAGAAATGAGAAGGAGGAGTGCCCTTTTATAAGAGTGGTGAGGGGCACCTTTGGAAAAGCTAGAAATATTAATTTATAATAAAATCATATTCGGTTTCTAATGGCTCCAAAGTTGATTATTCAAAGGTTAAGGTTGGGATGGGTCCGAAACCACTCAACCAATAGAATTTAGACAGGTTTGGGTACTTATATTAACCTTATCTTTAAGTATTAACTCTAAGTTAATTAGTTTCACTTTTACAATGTCTCTTTGTATTTTTATATAATATGGTCAATAAACATACTATATACATCTAAGAGACCCCCAAGTTGTCCATTAATGATGAACCTATCATGATATAAGTCTCTTGGCCGAACCTTATATTTTTAGGAATTTAATATCAATTAATAATATAATATTTGTTTTAAGAACTCTTTTATGTCAATTTTGACACTATTCAATAGTTGATTTTTTTGAAACTCATAATAGATTTATTACTTCGAAAAAAGTCAATTAAATCAATCCTAATATATAATATTATCCTAGAAAATTAGTTTAATTCATTAAAAGTTTCATATTATATTTATTTGGGTATTTATAATATCAATTATTTTAATTTTTCACTATTATAGTAATTAATTCATCATCACTGTGTCATAAATAAATTAAATTATTTAATGTCTAAAAATTATAAATGAACTATAAATATGTAGTAAATCTTTTTATCTTTCTAATGAATATTTATAATCTAAAATCCAACATATATAACCCAATGTAATAATTGTTTTTCTAAAAGATATATGCTTGTGTCATTTTTGTATTCATTTTAACTTAATTAAAATAAAGTGTCCCTATCACCTACAAGTGGCACCATGGGGTCCCCAAATCGACCCGAAGATTCCTATGGTCGAACATGTATCAACCAATAAGGCTAGGACACATTTTTGGGTAATTTAGTAATATTATAATATTATTTTTTAACCCTTATTTACCAGATTTACCCTTAACCATGGTAAATAAAATATTTACCACAGTAATTATTCAAAATGTATAAAAATAAAAGTTACCTATTTACACAATTTGGACATCCTGATTCCAAATATGGAATCAATTTTTCTAAATTCAAAACACATAAGTGGCAGAAATTAATTTAAAATTAATTCCCGTTGTCAAAACAAAAAGCGTGTTTTTAAGAGATAATAACTATCAAAAGATTGACACTTGTTTATGTTCGGTTTAATTGTAAAATTATGTCCAATGACCAAAATTATATTAAATGGTAAAAATATATTCTAAATGTACTTTAAAACCACTCAAATTCCTAATTTATCACTATTAATTATTTTGATTAAAAAAGTTGTTTTTAATTAAAATTTAGTAATTTTCGCTATTCATCAAAATATGAAAGTTATCCGAAAAGTACCAAAATTTCACCTTAGGCTAAATTAGATATTCCGAATCCAAAAATGAAGTCCATTTTGAAATATAAAATATATATAATTTCAAAAATTATGTATTACTATTCATAACGGCTAGTTTGATTGGTTGTGGTGTGTGTTAAAACTCAAGGTTGCGTACAACACACGCTACTGTATTATTCAAAGAAAGCGTACCGTGGAAGCTTGGGATGTTTCATTTTAAATTTTTGATGTCCCCATTTAGTCAAAAAGTTTATAATATTGTATTTAAAAAGGGTTCACTATTAAAAGTTGATAAAAGTGCAATACTGAAAATGAATCTGTTCTTGCATAATGTCTAAGATACTCATAATATGGAAAAATTATAAGGATTATATAAAGTTTAAAATTT
Organism: Viscum album; assembly: GCA_963277665.1. NCBI lineage: Eukaryota > Viridiplantae > Streptophyta > Magnoliopsida > Santalales > Viscaceae > Viscum > Viscum album. Next base: position 1,445,680,091 of record OY728142.1, on the reverse strand, counting down.
AGTTAATACTATTAATAACCTCTTTTGAATGGATTTTTGGTAAGTCATGGTGCAATTGAACTCGGTGTTGCGTGTAGTGCAAGTTATTGAATTATTTTGAAGAAATAACACATTATGAATTCTTGGGGTGTTACATTTATAAATAATTTTACCTGACTAACCTAAGATCTATCAAAAATGGTATAGATAATCCCATAATATAGCATCTAAATCACAACCAATATCATTTCGGGGTAGAGCCCGCTCTATCCCTCTAATCTTGGTTTGTGATTAGATTCAAATTGTATTATATGTATATTTAATGTAGTTTTAATCACTTTTATGTTAGAAAAGGTCCTTCTATTTGTATTTTTTTTAACTTTTTCTAGATATCTAACAAAATTTCCTCATGAATTTTATCTATTTTGATAGAAATGATGACTGGAAGTGGTGATTTCTAACCAAAAAATGAATATTATATGTGAGAAGGTAAGGGTCTCATCTCAAGATGTGGAGACTCTTAACTAGATGAAAGACTCATGGGTCTCATTTGATAATGTTCATTAATCTATTTTTTAAAGTGGATATGTGAATTTGATGTATTTTGAATTTCAAGACTAGATTTGAGTTTTTCTCAAAACTATACAAAGTGGACATCTCAATCTTTTCAGAATTTAGATCTGATTTCCAAAAATAATTATTATCATATTCATCCAAATGTTCCAAAAACTATCCATCAATATTATAAAAGTGTTCCTCGTAATTTAGAGTTGGAAAATTCACATTAATTTCTCCGAAAAATTTCTTTATCTAAAAAATTGAAAACCCATAATCATAGAATCTCATCATAGTTGGGGAAAATGTGGAATATATCTTAGAAAAAAATCTAGATTATAATTATTAATAATTATATATTGTTTAGGAAATTTATTTTCAAATTCCTAAGGATTTTCTTTAGTTAAATATTTTTTATAAAATTCCTTCAGTTGATCTAACGAGTCTTTGACTTCTATCACCTCAATTTTTGAGGAGTTCTCTCCAAATATAGTTTCATTTTATTTTTTCATGGAATTATAATTTCCTTGTTTTTCATACAATTTGAATTAGTTTTAAAATTAAAAAAAATAAATAATCACCATTTATAGCAAGAAATTAATACCAATGATGATTGGAACATTTATGGCACAATCCATGTATAAAACATGATAATAAGTTAGTAAAAAAATTCCAACTCCTAAAATAATGTCATTTACTGTTCTTGTGGGATGTGTGAAAGATTAGAATGTTTTTTAAGCATAATAATGATATGTTCCAATTATTCTAATCTCAATTGTTGAAACAGTGATGGAATTAGACTAATTATTTCAATAAGGACTCAAATACAATTCCTCCAACAATTATTCCCTAAGGTGCATGGTATGAAAAAAAATCCATGGATATTTAACTTTTGATGGGATTTTGTTTTCAAGGATTGTGCAACACTCATCACTGAGTCTATAAGTTGTAAAATATTCCAATCTATTCTTCTTGGAAACAATTTTTAACATATTTTAAATTTTATGGAATATGAATTATTAATCAAATGAAAGGTATGTTCAGTTATACCTTATTTAAAAGTACGAGGAATTTTTTATGTTTAGGTCCTTTATTTTTACGTTTCAATTTCTAAGTGAATAGGGTGGTATGGGAAATCATTTTTAAGATAATGTGAAACTACAAAAATTATTATTTTTATTTTTCGTTCCTTTATACCTTTTAATTGAATTTTTTTCTACTTGTTATTTATATGGAACAGTGGGATTTATTGCAGTTTCAATATATTTTATCCACACATCCATATTTAGTGTTTCCCTTTTTTTGTAAAATATTATTTTAGATTTTCAATTTTTTCATTACAAGGGTCTTTTCTAAATTATTATTGAGTTTTTAAACCACTTATAGTATTAAAAAAATAACACTCTCCCTAGTGTTGGTGTAGATACCCGAAGCTTGACGTACATGGACATTACATTACTTTTGCGGAATACTTAGTACATAACAAAAACACACACACAAGGATCGTAATAGTTTAGTGTCTTTGGAAACTCGGAACGTAATCTTCTAATCCTGGTGAAAGATCTTCAACATCTCCCATAAATATCTTCCTTTTTTTTATACCTAAAAACTTTCTTTATATCCTGGGGAAAAGTAAACATAAACGGGTGAGCTCAAATACTCAGTAAGGGTAAACAAAAGAAATATCAATCACATCATTTTCATAAGAACATAACATTTTGGAAATCTTAACATGCAAAAGAGAGCATAATTTCATAACATGGGATAAATCATAGTAGTGAAATGAAATCCAAATAATCATAACTTAAAACATGAAACATTTTGGCATACACACATAATCATAGACAATCATTTCTTGTTAGTCAAGACTCATTTCCAAGACTATCTTAGTGGACAAAGCCCATTTCTAAACCGAGTCACCCTCGTTTTAGTCCTGTTTCACTGAACCGGTATAACCTACCGTTCCAGCCATGTCTATCTAATGAGATATAAAATCTTTACCCAATTAATTGGAGGGAGATATAGGTCCCACCCATCTCATAATGATACCATTCTTATGTGTGCCACACAATCATAAATCATACATCATTTCATAACCCATGTAATAAAAATGGGAATCTTAAACATCGTGACATCATAAAACAATTCATATAAGATAAAGGAATTTATAGAATTATAATTCCATCACAACATAATCAAATCAATGTAATAATAGGGATAAAAACATAACCCTTTATTATCTTAGATGGAATATAATTTTGATAAAACACTTGAACTTCATTCTTGAGGAAAATATCCTTTCTACTTCAAAAACACTTTTATTTTCTTAACATGTCATACAATTATAAACTAAAAGAAGTTGATTAAAAATAAACTTGAAAACTTATAAAGGAATATTCTTGGAAATAATGTTTTAAAAATACATTCTTGCCGTATAAGTTAAAAAAAATATTCTTCGTACTTTTGTCGGAAAAGTCAAAAAGTACCTCGTATGAAAAACGACAAAAGATTCCTTTCATATCTTTTACTAAAAACTTATGGAAGGGTAAAATTGGATTTAAAAAATTGTATGTGGATGGAAATAATATTACATATCAAGGAAACATGGATGTGGATGATAAAATACACCCCAGTAAATGCCAAAGTATAAACAATCTCGGATAAAAATGAGATTGTGATATTTCCCTTACCTTAGATCCGATTTGCTTCGTAAGTGTCCGAACCTCCTGTATAATGATTTAAATATTGTCATTTACTTATTACAGAATCATATTCATTGTTATGATATCATATATGGTTCACTTATGACTTTATATTACCCGTTCTTTTGTAAATTCCATGTTAAAGAGCGTTTTGGGTAAAATTGTTTCATTTATCATAGGTGTTTGGACTTGTTGTTCTTGACATTATTATTACTTATATAATGATTTACTTACATAAATAATATAAAATATGATTTATATATCATATATATTCAGTATATATATATATATATAATAGATAGATAAATGAAATGAAACACACCGTTCATGGAGACGGTAGTCCGTACGTACGCATGAACGATGTTTTCCTTTCCTTATTGTCTTGAATGGAAGTAAGTAGATGACATATATATATACATAAATCCAGTAGATTTACCATGTCATATATTTCATGATTACTTATTATATATACTTTATAATCATTCATGAATGGTTAAAGTGGAGAATGAATCTAATCGCGTCGTGGAGACGGTAGTCCGTACGTACGCACGAGCGATGATATCGTTCTCATGATCGTGGGATTGTATTGGAGTGTATGTATACTATTTCAGAATCAATATCACTTTATAATAGTCATATATAGTCATTATTTACACCATTATACCCATCCAAGTAAGGTGGTGGTGGAAAATAGATTACACCACGACGTGGAGACGGTATTCCGTACGTACGCACGCGCGGTGATTTCTTTTTCCGTAGGATGGATAGATGGTGAAATAGGGTTGTTTCATACTTATAATAACATATCAGTATATGAGTTATACTGATGTTATTACGTCAAAGTGAAACAACTAAAGAAGAATAAGTGGAAGAAGAAATAAAGATGAATGAATCGGTAACGGACATTACCTCTTCTTTGAAGTTCTTCTTTGAGACCTTCTTTTAGTGCAGTAAAATTGGTCTTTGTGGAAGACCAGAACCTCTAGGATGTTTCTAGGGAAGTGTAGAAGAGAATTTGGCAGGGGTTGACCGAGCTTGAAGGCTCAAAGTTGTGTGAGGAAGAGAGGGAGGAGGTGCCCTTTATAAGGGAGGAGAGGGGCACCTTCGGAATAACTAAAACAATTATTTTATTATAAAGTCAAGTTCGGTTTTAAATAGCTCCAAATTTATTTATTTAGAGTCTAAGGTGGGTATGGGTCGAAATAATCTCATCCAATATAATTTAGACAAGTTTATATTCCTATTTTAACCTTATCATTTAGATTTAACATTAAGTTTAATAATTTTACTTTTACTGTGTCTTCTTGTGTTCTTACACTATATGGTTAATAAATTTACTATAAGAAGCCAAATTAACCCCAAATTGTTTATTATTTATATATATAACCTTATCTTAGTGATTTGGCCGAACCTTAGATTTTTAGGAATAACATAACAATTAATAATATAATATTTGTTTTAAACACTATTTTATGTCAATTTTGACACTATTTAGTAATTGATTTTTGTGAAAATCCTAACAGAATCATAAGTTCGAAAAAAGTTAATTAAATCACTAATAACATGTAATATTGACCTATAAAATTAGTTTAATTCATAAAAAGTCTCAAATTATATTTATTTGTGTATTTATAACATCAATTATGTCAATATTTCATTAATAAGATAATTACTACATCATCTTTGTGTCATAAATAAATTAAATTATTTAATGTCTAAAAATTACAAATAAAATACCATTATGTAGGAAATATTTTTAGATTTCTAATGAATATTTACAGTTGAATTTATATTATGTATAACCCTATATTAAAAATGTTTTATGAAATAAACATTGATTTTAACTCTTTTAACTCTTCTTTGAATTGAATAATAATAAATGTCCTAATCTAATTCAAGTGGGCCTAAATGGTCATATTTTATTCCTAAGCCTGTTTTTGGTCGAATAAAACTTATCCAATAGAATTTGGACATGTGTTAGGGTAATAATAATATTATTTTTACCCTTAATTACCCTATTTACTTTTAACCGTGGTAAATAAAAGTAAAAAGTTACTATTCACCAAAAATTATTTTCATCTCATTGAACCACATTTTACATACTGACATCAACCGTGTCTCTCGGATTTTTGAAATTCCACTCACAGAAGCGGTAAAATTATGTTTTATGAACAATTCAGTTTTTTTAACTACCACTTGGTGGTTTCACTATTCATCAAAAATTGAAAGTTTTCAGAAAAATACCAAAAATTATGCCTAAGCTATATTTGATATTATGAATTCAAAAATGATTTCTATTTTACCAAATTCAAAACATATCAGTTGAATTAATTAATTTAAAAATTAATTCCCATCCTCAAAACAAAAGGCGTGTTTTTAAGAGATAATAACTATCAAAAGATTGACACTTGTTTATAACTGGTTGAAATGTGAAATTACATCCAATGACCAACATTGTATTAAATTGTAAAAATATATTCTAAATATACTTTAAAAGCACTCAAATTAATCATTTATCACTATTAATTATTTCGATTGAAAAATTTGTTTTTAATTAAAATTTAGTAATTTTCACTATTCATCAAAATATGAAAGTTATCCGAAAATCACAAAAATTTCACCCTAAGCTAATTTCGATATTCCGAATCCATAAATGAAGTCCATTTTGAAAAATAAAATTTACAAAAATTTCAAAAAGTGGTTATTACTATTCATAACGGCTAGTTTTAATAATATCTTAATAGCATATCGTTGTTTTGCGAAACTTGGTGTTGCGTACAACACACGCTATCGTGGAAGGTCGCGATTGCGTGTAATTCAAGCCAAGTCAGAGATGTGTGTTTTGAAATCTCCTTTTGGTGTAGCATATAACACAAGACATTAATGAAATTAAAAAGAATATTTTTCATAAAATCTCGGGGTGTTATATTCTACCCCCCTTAAAATGAATTTCGCCCTCGAAATTCGTCGGGGTTATAAATGGTTTACTATTCGAAAGTTTCTTTAATCGAAACCCACATCGTAAAAAGGAATACCAAAACCAATCTTTAAAACAAAAGTATGAAAAGTAACGGTTACCCAAATAAACTAATCACTGGGTTTCCACATAGGTGAAAATATGGATATGGATGAGAAATCTAACCATCATGTTCTGATGGAGAGTGGTTGAGAACATGGCTATGGAAAAGCTAGCAATCACAAATACATAAATTTGTGACGATCTACGGTACCATCTGATTAATCAGATATAAGAGCACTAGGACAACATTTTTGGTTTTCAAGATCGTTTCCCTAAAGTTGAAGAATTTGAATTAGAATAAATACTTACTTTATTTTGGTACAATCAAACTGTTGTTCGTGCCTTGAACAATTTCCACTTCATCTCTTAAATAAATGAAGTTGAATTTGTTATTCGTGAAGTGTTAGTATGACAGGTCATTCCATCTATCTCAAACAAAAGGTTAGAAAAAGTTATAAAATATACATAAGTCATTCTTTAGTGAGATTAATCATATATGGTTCCTAAAATGGACTTATACTTCATATATCATACCGCTTAATAAAATAAAACTAGTTTCTACTAAACAGGGACTTCCTGTAGGCCAGTGGTAGGAGATAAAGGCCAGTCGCACTTCGGTTGTGGGTTCGATTCCCACGGCCTTGTCCGACGCGATAGGTTGTCGCCCGTCCTGCATGTTTTCCTTTTTCTAAAACTATATTACTATAACTTCCCATCAATAATATCAAAAAACTTCTATCCTTAAAAAATACGATCTTATGTCCAACATAATCCATTACAATCTTTAGGCTTATCCATAATACTGCATTCCACTCTCATAATATAGTGAAAACAATTACCAAAGATTTAATACCATCGTTGATCCCCATATATCATAAGATATGTCTTGTTTGTCACATTCCAATCATGTGAATACCTTAATCATGTACTCTCTTGAAAAATGAATACCAATTAAACCTTAGTGAAAACATGAATGCTGTCAAAAGTTAACTCTTTCCACATACCAAAATCCAAAAATTCTATATACTCAAACCATGATATCACTTAGTCCTTATATCAATCACGAGCTCATGAATACTGTCAAACATTTCATCCACTTTCCAAAAAATATCTGAATAACCTTTCATTGTTACTCATACCATTCATCATAAACTTTCAAAACTTAAGGAAAGACAACAGTGTAACAATCCTTAGATGTCTTTTTATTCTATAGTACAACATTACACTTGATAAACATGTAATCATTCCAATACCTTCTTAAACCATTGAACGAGCTTCAACAATTCTTTCATCTCACATATCATTTGTATTCTCTTCATCATCATCAACAAAAATACTACCCATACGACCATACCGATTCTCTTCATGAGACATTCCCTTAGGGCATTGGTTTGCATAATGCCCGTACATTCCACATTTAAAACATTTAACCATTGTTGATGTCATAGAAATACCATTAACCTCATCCATGGTGTTAACTGAAACTTTTCCATTGCACTTACTGGCTTTGTGTCCTTCTTTTCCACACCCAAAGCATCTTCTAGTTCCTTTGAAACATTCTCCTGGATGCCTCTTCCCACATGATTTACATAGGGGAAATTGAACTTTCTTTCCTCTATGATCATCATGAAACTCCATCTTTCTCTTATTATCCGGGTCAGGAAACTTACCAAATTTTACATTATTGATCATATTATGAGATTGCTGATTCGGCATAATAATGATGTTTGGACTTCCAAATCCCATTTCATTTGATTTCTTATGAAGAATATCATTCCTTTGTCCATCATATCCTCCATTATCGTGAATCATCTTGTTTCCAGCCATTTTCTAAAACCCAAAAAGAATAGTGTGAGATTCAAAAATCATAATAAAGGGGGAGTAACTTCAATATCTAACATCTTAGGTTAAATTCTAAGATCGTTACCGTAGTGGTAGGACTATATCCTATATGTATACCTATCCTTAGGTACATCCCTAGACATACCTTAGAAATATCTCTAGGGATCTCACTAACGTTTTCGCGTCCTAGTTTCCAAAGGTTGACTAAACCTTTCCTCTAATACCAACTGTAGATACCCGAAGCTTGACATACATGGACATTACATTACTTTTGCGGAATACTTAGTACATAACAAAAACACACACACAAGGATCGTAATAGTTTAGTGTCTTTGGAAACTCGGAACGTAATCTTCTAATCTTGGTGAAAGATCTTCAACATCTCCCATAAAGATCTTCCCTTTTTTTATACCTAAAACCTTTCTTTATATCCTGGGGAAAAGTAAACATAAAAGGGTGAGCTCAAATGCTCAGTAAGGGTAAACAAAAGAAATATCAATCACATCATATTCATAAGAACCTAACATTTTGGAAATCTTAACCTGCAAAAGAGAGCATAATATCATAACATGGGATAAATCATAGTAGTGAAATGAAATCCCAATAATCATAACTTAAAACATGAAACATTGTGGCATACACACATAATCATAGAGAATCATTTCTTGTTAGTCAAGACTCATTGCCAAGACTATCTTAGTGGACAAAGCCTATTTATGAACTGAGTCACCCTCGTTTCAGTCCTGTTTCACTGAACCGGTATAACCTACCGTTCCAGCCATGTCTATCTCATGAGATATAAAATCTTTACCCAATGCATTATAGGGAGATATAGGTCCCACCCATCTCATAATGATACCATTCTTATGTGTTCCACACAATCATAAATCATACATCATTTCTTAACCCATGTAATAAAAATGGGAATCTTAAACATCGTGACATCATAAAACAATTCATATAAGATAAAGGAATTCGTAAAATTATAATTCCATCACAACATAATCAAATCAATGTAATAATAGGGATAAAAACAGAACCCTTTATTATCTTAGATGGAAAATAATATTGATAAAACACTTGAACTTCATTCTTGAAGAAAATATCCTTTCTACTTAAAAAACACTTTTCTTTTCTTAACATGTCATACAATTATAAACTAAATGAAGTTGATTAGAAATAAACTTGAAAACTTATAAAGGAAGATTCTTGGAAATAATGTTTTAAAAATACCTTCTTGTCGTATAAGTTAAAAAAACATTCTTCGTACTTTTTTCGGAAAAGTCAAAAAGTACCACGTATAAAAAACGACCAAAGATTCCTTTCATATCTTTTACTAAAAACTTACCAATGGGTAAAATTGGATTTAAACAATTGTATGTGGATGGAAATAATATTACATATCGAGGAAACATGGATGTGGATGATAAAATACACCCCAGTAAATGCCAAAGTATAAACAATCTCGGATAAAAATGAGATTGTAATATTTCCCTTGCCTTAGGTCCGATTTGCTTCGTAAGTGTCCGAACCTCCTGTATAATGATTTAAATAATGTCATTTACTTATTACAGAATAATATTCATTGTTATGATATCATATATGGTTCACTTATGACTTTATATTACCCGTTCTTTTGTAAATTCCATGTTAAAGGGCGTTTTGGGTAAAATTGTTTCATTTATCGTAGGTGTTTGGACTTGTTGTTCTTGACATTATTATTACTTATATCATGATTTACTTACTTACAGAATATAAAATATGATTTATATATCATATATATTCAGTATATATATATATAATAGATAGATAAATGAAATGAAACACATCGTTCATGGAGAGGGTAGTCTGTACGTACGCATGAACGCTGTTTTCCTTTCATTATTGTCTTGAATGGAAGTAAGTAGATGAAATATATATACATAAATCCAGTAGATTTAACATGTCATATATTTCATGATTACTTATTATATATACTTTATAATCATTCATGAATAGTTAAAGTGGAGAATGAATCTCATCGCGTCGTGGAGACGGTAGTCCGTACGTACGCACGAGCGATGATATCGTTCTCATGATCGTGGGACTGTATTGGAGTGTGTGTATACTATTTCAGAAACAATATCACTTTATAATAGTCATATATAGTCATTATTTATACCATTATACCCATCCAAGTAAGGTGGTGGTGGAAAATAGATTACACCACGGCGTGGAGACGGTATTCCGTACATACGCACGCGCGGTGATTTCTTTTTCCATAGGATGGATAGATGGTGAAATAGGGTTGTTTCATACTTATAATAACATATCAGTATATGATTGATACTTATGTTATTACTTCATAGTGAAACAACTAAAGAAGAAGAAGTGGAAGAAGAAATAAACATGAATGAATCGGTAACGGACATTACCTCTTCTTTGAAGTGCTTCTTTGAGACCTTCTTTTAGGGCACTAAAATTGGTCTTTGAGGAAGACCAGAACCTCTAGGATGTTTATAGGGAAGTGGATAAGGGAATTTTTCAGGGTTTGGCCGAGCTTGAAGGCTCAAAGTTGTGTGAGGAAGAGAGGGAGGAGGTGCCCTTTTATAAGGGAGGAGAGGGGCACCTTTGGAATAACTAAAAATGTTATTTTATTATAAAGTCATGTTCGGTTTTAAATAGATCCAAATTGATTTATTTCTATGATAAGGTGGGTATGGGTCGAAATCCTCTCATCCAATAGAATTTAGATAAGTTTAGGTTCCTATTTTAACCTTATCATTTAGATTTAACATTAAGTTTAATAATTTTACTTTTACCGTGTCTTCTTGTGTTCTTACACTATAAGGTTAATAAACATACTATAAGAAGCCAAACGAACCCCAAATTGTTTATTATTAATATATATAACCTTATATAAGTCATTTGGCCGATCCTTAGATTTTTAGAAATAACATAACAATTAATAATATAATATTTGTTTTAAAAACTATTTTAGGCCAATTTTGACACTATTTAGTATTTGCTTTTTGTGAAAATCATAACAGAATGATAAGTTCGAAAAGAGTTAATTAAATCAATACTAACATGTCATATTAACCTATAAAATTAGTGGAATTCATAAAAAAGTCTCAAATTATATTTATTTCAGTATTTATATCATCAATTATGTCAATATTTCATTAATAAGATAATTACTGCATCATCGTTGTGTCATAAATAAATTAAATTATTTAATGTCTAAAAATTAAAAATAAAATACCATTATGTAGGAAATATTTTTATCTTTCTAATTAATATTTATAGCCGAATTTATCTTATGTATAACCCTATATTAAAAATGTTTTATTAAATAAACTTTGATTTTAACTCTTTTAACTCTTCTTTGAATTAAATAATAATAAATGTCCTAATCTAATCCATGTGGGCCTAAATGGTCACATTTTATTCCTAAACTTGTTTTTGGTCGAATTAAACTTATCCAATAGAATTTGGACATGTGTTAGGGTAATAATAATATCATTTTTACCCTTAATTACCCTATTTACTTTTAACTGTGGTAAATAAAAGTAAAAAGTTACTATTCACCAAAAATTATTTTCATCTCATTGAACCACATTTTACATACTAACATCAACCGTGTCTCTCGGATTTTTGAAATTCCACTCACAGAAGCGGTAAAATTATGTTTTATGAACAATTCAGTTTCTTTAACTACCACTTAGTGGTTTCACTAGTCATAAAAAATTGAAAGTTTTCAAAAAAATACCAAAAATTAGGCCTAAGCTATATTTGATATTATGAACTCAAAAATGATTTATATTTTACCAAATTCAAAACATATCAGTTGCATTAATTAATTTAAAAATTAATTCTCGTCTTCAAAACAAAAGGCGTGTTTTTAAGAGATAATAACTATCAAAAGATTGACACTTGTTTATAACTGGTTTAAATGTGAAATTACATCCAATGACCAACATTGTATTAAATTGTAAAAATATATTCTAAATATACTATAAAACCACTCAAATTAATAATTTATCACTATTAATTATTTCGATTGAAAAAGTTGTTTTTAATTAAAATTTAGTAATTTTCACTATTCATCAAAATATGAAAGTTATCCGAAAATCACCAAAATTTCACCCTAAGCTAATTTCAATATTCCGAATCCATAAATGAAGTCCATTTTGAAAAATAAAATTTACAAAATTTCAAAAATTGGTTATTACTATTCATAACGGCTAGTTTTAATAATATCTTAATAGCATATCGTTGTTTAGCGAAACATGGTGTTGTGTACAACACACGCTATCATGGAAGGTCGCGATTGCGTGTAATTCAAGCCAGGTCAAAGATGTGTTTTGTGAAAGCTCCTTTTGGTGTAGCGTATAACACAAGACATTAATGAAATTAAAAATAATATTTTTCATAAAATCTCGGGGTGTTACAGTTGGTTTCTATGGTTCATTAAAGTTTTCCTTTGTCTCATGAAGTAAAATCTCCATGTAATTTTGATAATTGTAGATCAAGGATTTTGTATCATGGAATATATTTTATCCTTATCTAAATTATTTTAATCCTTTAATAAATAAAATTTTCCTAATAACTATTCAATCCTACACCGTACTTCTTCTTGAGAATTAGCAAACTCATACTTAGGATGATTTTGGATTTTTTTCTTAAATAATATTGGAAACCAAGGGGAGTATGTTTTCAAAGAATTCATTGTTAATTCCACGAAAATAGGGATGGTTCTAATAACCAGGGTTATAATATTTCAAAAATGGATCATCTATATATTTCCTCATAGGATAGTATCATACATAATTAACATTGTCATGTGTTTGGTTGTTCATATCATTGTTTGTGGCATAGTTTTCAGAGATCCCAAATATACCACACTGAGAGAATTATTCTCTAACATATTAGTTTTGATTCTCGCATCCTTTTTGAGTAATACATTTTTTGATATAATGATTCATTATTGATTGATGTTTATATTTAATCACATATAGATAATATTCAAATTATAGTCTTGATCTATTATTGTACTTAACTCTATTTACTCTTCTTCTCTAAGAACTTTTTTTTGCGGTTTAAGAGATAATATGTTGAAACTTTTCTTACGATATTCTTAACTTTTTCCGATATATCTCCCTTATATGACTACTCTAATATATTCTATATTGAATAATATAATCCTTCATAAAAATAATCCATATGAAGGTGGGGAGGGGGTTTGTGATGAGTACACTGGCTAAGTTTTTCCCTAATCCTATCATATGTCTTATAAAACCCATCTTCATCCTCTTAGAAAAACTTGATTATTTTGTTATAAAGACTACTTTACATATTATATGATATAATTTCATGTCAAAGAAATTATATATTTTTCCCCTAGTTTTAAAAATGCACTCATATAAAGATAAAAATCAATTTCTTTCATTCTTATTAAAACAAAAGGGAAAAAATAACGTTTTCAACTCATACCCAATTGAAACATACAATGGAAACAATATAACGGTGTTATAATAATCCAAAATTAAGGATGAATATTCCTCATCATAAATTCGATTAAACATAAGAAATTGTGGGAGGTGTGATAGCTTAATCTCATAGTTTTGGGGAGAATGACTTATCCTAATTAAATATGGATGTCAATACCCTTGAGGAAGTTATTACTCCATCATTTTAGGCTATTAAATATTTTTATTATTGATTTAAGGTGTTATATGTTTTCCATTGTTATTTAGATCCCACGGTATTTGATTTTCCAAAGAAATTTTGTTCTTCTTTATAATGGTGGTGAAGTGTATGTTTATTTCATGTATTATTGGCTATAAAATCTATAATTTAAACCTTGTGAGCATACAAATATATTGATCGTGGTTGAAAAAATATTTCAATAATTACATATGGTGTATTATATTTTTAGTTATTTTATATTTATTTTTTAATGTAATATAATCGTATTTGATATTTTTATATATTTTTGGATGCATAAATCCTTCCTTGGAAGAAGCAGCCAAAATTTCATAAATTACCTATGAAAACAATCAAATTTAAAATATAAAAACTACTATATAGTTGTGAGAAACGTATTGATCCTTTTGAAAGGTAAATTTTTAGTGTGCAATTAGTAAAACAAATAAAAACTGAAAAAAAGTTAGAAAATTGTTTTGAATTCATGAACGAATTATAGTGATGAATATATATCTTTCCAAAAAAAAGCTACAAGTGGGAAATAGATGAGGAGTTTTAATAGGTGTTTGAAAATATGGAAGGTTAAAAGCAATATACAATGAATGAGAAAGGATGATAATGTTAGGGGAATAAATACTTTCCAGTTAAGTATGTATACCTTTATCTATAAAAATATAGTTGAATAAAAATTCTTTAACATGAAGATAACATCCACTATCAATAATATTTACTAGAAACTGGTTTAATTTTTAGTTCATCACTTACATTATTCATTCAGACATAATAGATATTAAATTTTTTTCAAATTATATTGACAACACAAACAATGAATAAATAATTTACTAAATAATTAATATTCCCATACTCAATGTTTTAACCAACAATATTTATGGGAAAAAAATAAAAAAAAAATCAATCAAACCTAAATGAAATTGAACTAAATAAGAGGATGATGAGAAATCATCACTCGATCTATCATTCTCAAATAATACATTTTTTTACTTCTTGTGTCTTTCATCACTATTATTGGGATTATCTCTTGAAATATCTATAAAATGAATCCATCTCTTTTTATGTCTCTTTTCATGGATCTTTCTTTCATTTAAGAATGACCAACACCACAAAATTTGGTGTTTCCACCAACTCATTTTGACAAAGTTGATTGGAGGGAAATTTTGATTTACCTTTAATCACTATTGTTGTTTATTTATCGTAGCTCCTCATTAAATTCCTTCCATATTCATTGTATCTTTAATTAATCTACATTGAAATTATTTCATCACAAAATCACTAATTTATTTTAAAAATTCTGTTTGGCACCACATATTCTTTAAACATGAAATTTTTTTAAAATATTTATAAAATTAAGACACTCGTCTCTAGAAAACAATCCTAATACACCTTACACTAGTTCATAAAATCCCTTTTTCAATTAACTTGACACCAACAGAAAATCATCAAGTGGTTTTAAGGAATCAAAATCACTAACTCCACAATTGATCCTTCTCTTTCTTCTAAGTTATTGATTTCTTTTACCAAAAACATTAGAGTGAATACTACAATTTTTTCTCTATCCACAACATTGAGAAAAATTAAAGGACCAATCATCTTCCATCAAACCTGATAACAGACAAAAAATAGATACTAATCGAATTTATTCATCTTTATTTCTCATTTGGGAGTCTTTCAAATCTTCACGCTTGAAATTAGAATCATCTTCTTCAAGAAATAATATAATCGATTTGGTTTTAGCATCATATATTATTTTATATCATTTAAAAATAAAAATATATATCTTGATTATCATTATCATGAACCATCCTATAAATCAAGAACATCACATAAAAATTTCAATCACATTCATATTCATTATTCATCATCTTCTCCAATCATGGCCTCAACTGAACATAGATATCAAGATACTATTATATTTTGGGCCTCATAAACACACTTCATTTAGATCCGATCAGGAATAGTTCATTATATTTAGAAAGAAAGCACGATATTGGATTTTCATTTGACACATCAGGAAATTAAAATCGGTTTCAATTTCATAAATTGATTTCTTGAACACAATAAAATATTCGTTTTAAATCATATATTCTTCGTAAGTTCATCATCTATTATCCCAACCCTATAATTAGAGTATTCAAACAAAGAAACATCCTTTTTTGTTTCATAGAATGATTTTTATCAAATCATATACCCTAACTCGGGTTTTCATTAATCTTCATTGAGACTCAAACTCAGATCATCTAGTTTTCAACAAGTTGTTTCATGATGTTCAATCCAATATAGATTTTATGTTTGGTTCCTAATTCACAACTCAGTTAGCTTTGGAATTGTTTCCTACAAGACCTCTCATATTTGAAATCTTAAAACTATAATTAATTCTAGATCATAGCCTTTTGTGGATAACGTATGAGCATAAATTTTCTTAAGAGATGTTTCCTCAAATTCGGATAGTATTTAGTAGTGAAAATATATTGAAAATGGTATTTGTGAAAAAATTTATTATGGTTAATTCTTATAGTATATTATAGTAATCCTACAATCCTCTTAGGAATAAGTACAAAAAGGGAACCCTTTTTTCAAATTTTTATTTGTAAAAATTAAAATTATCCCACTTCAAAAATGATCAAAAAACAACTTCATAAGATAAAATTAAATTAAAATGGTCCAAGCTAGCACCCTTTAAAATTTCCTACCCAACTTACTTGATAATTCGATAAAGTATAAAAACTGTATAAAAAATCATGAAAAAATAATTTTTCTTGTTTGAATAAGTAAAATACAAATTTCACAGATTTTTTTATCCAACATGTTATATTTTAATATAGATTGTAGAATAGAGTCATTAGATCTTTTATTATTGTAACACTTCAAATATAAAATATTTCAATTTAAATCATCAAGAGAAAAAAAATTATAATGGAAAATAAATCAAACACACACATTAAAATAGTCACTAAGAAGAAATTAAATATTAATTAGAATCACTTGAATAAAAAAATATTATCCTCAGATATAATAAAATGAGAATAAGTATTATTTCATCAATCGAGCATTGAAAAAGTATAATTTCATTAAGTTATACAATGAATAAAAATTCCACAAAAAATTTACAAAAAATCAGTATTTCTTATAATAAATCTAATTTTCACCTTAAAAATATAATTATATTACAATATATATTTGGAAAAAATATATCAATTAGAGACACATCATTGAAATACCTTGATATTAATTATAACTATGTGTCATATTCATTCAACAATAATCCATTTCGTTACTACTTTCTCCAGGGTGACATGGTGCTAGCTTCCAGATGACCAATAATAACTAGAATTAAATTTTTGAAGAGTACAAGTTATAGGGGCCCTTTATAATTCACA
This sequence comes from Viscum album, assembly GCA_963277665.1. Classification (NCBI taxonomy): domain Eukaryota; kingdom Viridiplantae; phylum Streptophyta; class Magnoliopsida; order Santalales; family Viscaceae; genus Viscum; species Viscum album. Next base: position 1,445,662,911 of record OY728142.1, on the reverse strand, counting down.
AGGTATACTCTTATATGGCTTGGGACTGTGGATGAGCCTCGATGTTAATGGAAAATTTGAGTTTTGTGTTTAGTTGGTGGGTAATTTTTAAAAATGAGTGTCATATTGAGAATCTGAGAGTTGGAATGTATTAATGGGATGTTTTTTGGGTGATTTGAGTCTTGAATGGTGTCTTGGATTCTTGTATATGTTTATGGGAACTTTGGGGTTTGAAATTTATGTTTTAGGTGAATCATCTTAGGGCATACGGTTTTCACACCGTTAGTCCTAATGGTGAAACCCATTTGTAATGCTTGATTTTTATTGTTGCACAATCTGTTTAATCATTCTTGTATATCTATGAAACCATGTGAATGTATGAATAAAATTTTAGAGGTACCTACATTATTCGTGTGATTTTTTTAAAATCATGCATCATAACTATGATAGGTTTTGTATTTCAGACAGTGATGTCAAAATAGTTGGCACACTATTTGGTGAACTATTCATCAAAACCATACACCTCTTTAAATGTGGGAAAATTAATATTTTTTCCATCCATTAATATTGTATTTTAACCCCTTTTCTCATCCCATCTAACTATAACCCCCTTACATTCTTACCCTCTTCCTTCTTCTCCTCTCATTATGGATTCCCTTCAATCTAGTGTCTATTTTAGCTTTTATCGATTACATTGGAGAACATAAAGTAAGTCTCTTCTTCATTATGTCATGTTTTTATTTAATAAACAAATTTTTATCCAAAAGATCTAAAATTAATACCATATTTTTAATTAATTTTTATATTTTAATGTTTTCTCCAATCTTAGACCAAACTAATAGTCGATACTCAACAAGGGGGCATAAATAGGTCTAAGGTTGGTGGTCCCTAGACTCAACCCATAGAAATAATTCATTTACCAAGTAATTCATTGTGTGGTAATGTAATTTTTTTTCATTTACTAATTAAATTTAAATCCTGATTTTTTCATTTTCCTATAAAAAATTTCCATTGCTTAAGTTCTTGTAAACAAATAGAAAGAAAATTCCAATTGCAATTCCTTAGAAGGTAATTTTACCCTTACTTGGATCAATTAAATATTATTTATTTCGTTGAATAATTCAGTGTGGTTTGTTTACTATATTGGTTTTAAAAAACTTATTATGAAATGAAATTTCACAATCCTTGATGACCTTAAGGTTGAACATTAAAGAGTACTAAATTAAATTGATTAATTAACTATTGAAAAAATGAACGTAGATAATATATTTTCTAACATGGACTTGTACCCTATATTTTATAAATCCTAAAGGAATGATGGTTGCAACACATTTTTAATAAAATTTCATTTATTTCAAAAATATTGAATAAATTTGGTTACGTATTTTGGTTATTTAAATGTGAAAGTTAGTATAGATCATGATGTCTCAAGTAAATCTATTTTAATTAATGATGATGCATTAGATGAAGTTTTTCCTTGTAAATTTAATTAAAGATTACAACTATATAATGGAAATATTAAACTATGATTATAATGTGTAAAGATCAGGATTATTGAGATGATCGCATGGATTCCATGTGATTCTTGATGATTATGAATGTCAGGATGAGCCCTACGGATTCGGTATTGTACATGATTAGGAATATCCGTATAAGATCTATGGATTCTATATGATACAATATTCTTGGAACTATCTTGATGGGTACTTATACTTCACATGGTTGTTGATATTTGTGGAATTTGAATATGGGCATCAGATTCCAAGAAATGTTAGATGATTTGTTATATTATATGTTATAATTTATGATACTAAGGAATGACTAGATTAGCGCTTGGATATTTTGTGGTTACTTATGTCGGCATGGTTATCTTGGAATGCTTATAGAAACCTAAAAATTGGCCAAAGAAGGGACAGATTACCTTAGGCATTACCAGGGAGACTATGACATCATGATTTTGTATTTAATTATTTTATATCATATGTTTTATTTAATGATTTTATATATATTATTTCTAAATATTAAAAAATTTGTCTTCAAAAATTACACTTGAAATTTTTTATCAAATGGGATATATTATGGAGGTCCTTAGTAATGGCATAATGATTTTTACTTAAACCCTTTTTGGGCCACCATGGCAGTTGGGTACCCTAGTAGATACCATAATTTTTTCATAGGATTTACGTCTAGGGGAAGGCTCCATATTGTTGAATATTGTCTTAGAATACTAATATAGGTACGGATGATGGGACTGGGAAGTACTCAGGACCAATTTGGGTGGAGTAATTAGTTTCCTATTACATTGGTCTTTATTTTCCTATATATAATCCACTAATTGGGTATCCTTGAAATGTATGGCATATCCATATCTATGGATTTCTTTGGTGTAGTAATTTATTGTAAAATTCCCTACATTATCTATTATATTTCTTCATTCATATGTGTTTCTCATTAATAATGATGATGTAGTTACTCTTATAATGTAGGAATAGTATCTCCATGGTGACCTAATAAGACCTCACAATTAGTCTACAACCATTGGAATACATGGAGTTGCACATGAGGTCTTGTGGAACACTGGTCTGGGGAAGTGGTTCGGTGGCTCCTGAGGCAGGGCATGGAAAATTGATGTAAAATCTTGTTTTTATTTTTTCGTATTGTTAAAGTATGGTATATATGATATTAAGAATGTTTCTGGTCTTAGTAATGATCCCATACATGTTTGTTATCAAACTCACACTTGGGGTAAAACCCATGTTCTAGGGATGAGACTTTTTGTTCTTTAGATTTAACTTGTTACAGTTCTATTTCATTTTTACTTTGAGTGAAACACTTTCAATGAGTTGTTAGGATTTATGGGATTTACACTCTTAGAATGGTATAGAACGTTTGGGTACATAAGTTCACACATCATTTTAGGAACCTCGGGATTCACATGACATGCAAAGTGCTAGGGACCTGGTTTTAGATATTTATTTCATGCTACTTTTGATGGTTTTTTAGCTTTTATTTAAGTTATCTTATTTTCATTATTTCCATATTATATTAGTCTGATTTATGTATGCCTATGGTCTATATTTTTATGGTAATAATAGGGTTCTATTTAAATTTTATGTGGAATTTTATATGTTTTTTGTATATACAACTATAGTGGAATCTTAATAGGATAATTCCTGAGATGATCCATTGACAAAAAGGAAGAAACAAATGAGTCATTAAATAAAAGCATTGGTTAAAAATAGATCCAATAGAAAACATATAAATTTTTTTCATTTAAATATTTTGAATTATACTCTTTTTATTTAATCCTCATAACTATGTAAATAATGATAAATCTTTAAATTATTAAATGTAATCGTTTTTATTTAACCAAAATGTAATTCATGAACGAAATTAAAATAATGTGAACTCTATAAATTAAGTAACAATGAAAACTACCTTGAGGATAATGGAATCTCATGTTTATTTTGGTGACATATAGGCCTAGTGTGTTTGTTTCGACCGTATTTAGGGTAATTGGGACCTGGTGGAAAGATTGTATTGTGATAAAACTAAGTGGGTGTGGGTATTCTAGATGTTGTGTGACCTTAAGATGACAATATGTTTCATCCCATGAGTTGTTCTTTTATTGAGGCCTTGGTTTAGGGGATGTCTGGATGGACCTAGTGACCCTTAGGAGTGAATAAATTTAGTGAGTTGTGCCTAGGTGACTATCAATGCTTACCCATGAGTGGTGTTGACCCAATCATGTCATATTCCATAGTGGTGTGAGGTAGGGTGAGATACCTTGGTTATGTGATTAGTGCATGATTGGTGCATTTGTGGCTTCAAGGAGTTATGATTGAGAACTTGTGATGGTATGGACATGTTTATAGGCCATTATAAAAGTAAATAATAATTTGGAATCCTAAAACATAATAGCTATGGGTGTAATTTGGGTTTGTAGGGGCAATGTAGGAAGGCGATTGGTCGTTTTGGAAGATATTACTAGGTTTATGGGTGGTTATGTACTTATACGAGACATTTTCAAGGTGAATGTATAGTTATATGAGAGAATCCTAAATGTCTTTTATTAGTGGAAGTGACAAGATCTGGGTAAAATCTATATATTATTTAGATTCTATATCCAAGTTCCAATAACACTCAACTCTGGGGGTAATGAGTTGGATTTTTTAAACTGGTCGTAGTGGGGTGTGTGACCCTTGGGTTTCAATGAGATTAGATGGCGCAAGAGTGATCAACCATCATTTAGAAGGAATTTTAGGTTATTCTTAGAGAATGGATCAGTTCATGTGAGGTGTGAATGGGTTTATTCCATAGGATTGGTGATGCCTTGGATATAATTGAATGGGAAATAACTAGGGTTCCAATGGTTGATATCATAGTTGGGGATATCGGGAAGGATCATTGGACTCCCTGGACCTATCAAGTATGGGTAATCTTTTTAGAAAAAATGTTAAGAGAAGTGTTGGAAACTTATAGTTGGGAATGACACTAGTCAATGAGCAGTCATGTGATAGACCATTGCACAAGTGAAGTGCTCAGTTTTGAAGAGGAGTGTTAAGGGTGCTCCCAGTTATATAAGGTTGACATGTCCATGAGCATGGTTAGTGTATTATGTAATAACCCGATTCTTCTTTGATGTACAGATCATATCTTTTCCATAAATTATCATTTTAAATGTTTAAATGTGGCCTAATGTTAACTCCATTTGAAGAAATGGAGCTATCGAGGGTGACTAGGACTGGTTCGGAGCCTAGAACACGAACTTTGGGTTATAAATGGCATGTCACATGGTTAGTTTAAACCATGTGGTGTAGGCTGTGTTGTTTTAAAAATTGTGTTAGGTAGGGTAAGATAGTAGAAATAGGCCACAGTATTTCAGACCAGCCATGCACATCCAACCACATGATCATGCATCCAACTCTGAATCTTGATAGATGGTTTTGCATGGGTTTTTAATGGTTAGTAAATTGAACAGACAAGTAATGTGGGTACCCCTTACCGATAGATAATAATTCATTCTTGGAACATGGTTTTTCAAACCTTGCACCTAAACTGTGTGACCCCTTAAATTGTGGGATGTTTTATAATTTTAAATAAATTTAAAAACCTTTTAAAACTTAATTTTAGGTTGTTTCTTATCCTACACATTAAGAACCTCTATTTTGATGCTCGCATGGTGGATAATCTTGGAATGAAGAAAAATTATCTATTCAATATCCTGATCAAAGCCTATTAATCTCATTTGATACATGATGGTAAGATCTTGATTCCTTTTTAGTCTTTCTCTATTCTTATGGATATCAGTTTTTCTATTTAGGTGCAGGATAATTTTCCCTATTATTAGGGTATTCATATGTTCTATTATTTTGTTCTGATTGTTGTTGAATAAGAAGATGATACTAGATGAACTATCAAATATAGACCTACGTTATGTGGCATCATGCCTTTCATTGAAAGTCGAGCTGTTTATATTTCTCATCATACTGTGTGTCCAATTTTCAGGTGTCTCCTTGAAATGGAATTGAATCCTTAAATTTCTTGGCATGGCCTATTTAATTTAAGAGGCTATTAAATGTTGTTATAGGTCTAGGAATTTGAAATGGATACCTAAACTTTGGGTGTGTTATTAAATAAATGGACTGTTATGATGGTGTATTATTTGGATACATTAGGGTGTTCCCTTTACCCATTGACTAGGGATGTTTAATTTTGATTATCAATGGTGAATTGATTTGTGAATTTAATTATATACCAATGGTGAATTTTTTTTGTTTAATGGGAAAGGTTAGATGACCATGGACCTGGGACCATGCTATTTAATTTCTTGATTAATCATGAATTGTTCTTTTATTGATATTCTCCTGTGAGTTAAATGATGTAAATTATTTGTAATAGATGTTAACCTTGTTGTGCTTAATACTATGCCATGTAATAGTTTTTTAAGCATGAGATGATTTTTATAATGATTTTTCACATGGGTGTAATTGTGACCAGAGTCTTCTAATATTTCCCTATTAACATGAATCCCCTCTTGAGGTGAGTATGAAATAGATGTTCATTATTTTGAATTTGGAATGTTAAATTATATTGTTATATGGAATTGATTAATTGGATTGAATTGGTTAAATTATTATTATCCATGGATGAAACATTGTTCTATATGAGAATTCTATTGATAGACTCATTTGACTATTAGATTTTATACCTGAGTGATACATTTTCTTCCAAGGATGAACTCAAAGGGGATTTGACTATTATATTCTATGTGACACATTGGTTCCTTATGGATTTCCAAGTACAGACTAAAGGGAATTTGATCTTCTCTGTTATGGTTGATACTTGGGATCCTTTAGTGGACCGCCAAGGATGGACATGAGTGTCTAAGATGTTGTACCACACCTAATGAGATACCTAGGTTCTTGAGAGGTTCTCCATGGATGGACTTATAGGTTGTTGGTTCATATTACACCTAGAGTGAGACATGGATTCCAAACTAGGAATACCAGGGATGGACTCAAGTTCTAAATGGATTAATAAATGAAATGAATTATAACACATATTCCAATGAAAAAAACAATCTTTGATTTGGTATTTGGATTATAACTTTAGATGGTATATTTAGTCCTCTAATGTGCTTATGATTATGCTGGTGACATCATGTTTTTTTCTGGATCTTGAAACATATAAATTGAATGAGATTTAATTATTAAATGAAATTAATTAAATTGCACATAGATGACTATTAATTAAATTATGTATCACATTAAGTAATTTGAAAAAATGAATTGGATATTAAATGAGAAACTAGACTTATAGTGGTTTTATTTTTGAGTGATTACTTTACTTGTTTTATTATTGCATGTGCACTTTCTGTTAATTATATTCACCAACTGATCAGAACCTAACCTTGGGTGGTTTATTACTAGGATTATATCTCACACCCTGTTTGGGAAACCTTTGGGTACCCAAAATGACTATATGATTACAGATGTTGATAATGGAAAGTTCCCTACTACATGTGCTTGGTTTCTTCTTAGGATCAGGAGACCATATGATTGAGTTGAGGCTCACGATGTTAGCTGGATACTTTTGGCCTTTTTTGTAATTTTCGAACATGTATTTTATATATTATTTGCATACATGTTATGGATCATTTATTGGGTAAATATGAAATATATCATCATTTTGTATATGAGGTGAGTTTGGAATTATTGATATATCAGTATTCTAGTTTTTACGTATTATCTGGTTATAATATTTCTTCCTATACTTTTATGTTGTTGATTCCACTTTGTTATAGTTTTCTATTAAGGGAACAATCTCCACATAGAAACACCAAGTATCTCACTTCTAGTCGGTAGACTCTGTAATTTAGGGACATTCTCTTGAGGCCATGTGGCCAATTAGGCTCAGGGCACTATTGAGGGGAATCCGGGTCCGATATGTTACAAAGTTTTATCATAGAATCTTTAATGGGTTGATTTAATATTTGGAAATAATGGAAATGAAAAGGAATAAAATAGGATTTGTTAATTGTTTATTCCTGGGCATAGAAAATCCACATTAAAAAAAGCGAAATTGCCTAGAATTGGATTTTTGTTTTCTAGATTTTGATTATTACAGTTTGTTTTATTCCAGCATTGGTTAATGCACTTTTATTGTGATATTACTATTTATAATTTTGTGTGTTCAATTTTTTTTGAAACTGATGAGATGAGGGTATTCGATCGAATGAATCAAATTTTTTACTTTCTATAAATCACATTCCATACATTTTTTTCATTCCATTTATTATGAATTACTTATTTCATGTTGTTATGATAAGTTTCATGATCGATATTTCATATTTTGTGGTAGATATATTGTTATGTGTTATGGTATGGATTAAATGGACACCATGCTTTGGTCCCTGGGGAGTATGGACCCTCATGGATCATAATTTGGTGAACCTTTAGTTGAAATTTATACATGAATTGTGATATAAATATGAAATGGGAATGAATTAAAATGGAAAATTAAAAAAATGAATATGTGAATTGATATAGGTAAATGATTCTAGAAATGGAGTATAAACTGGGTTTCTTGTATCATAGAACATGATTGGACCTGAAAATAATAGTGGGATATTCATAGTGTATCTTATTTATACTCGATCTGTACATCAACCAGACCCGACTCATTGAGTAGGAAAAGGGGTGTGTTCTTATATATGAAGGCTTGTACCTATCCAATTTTAAATTCTACACTTTTAAACCGTGAACCTTGATAATGTTATTGATATGAAGAGTGTGAATGGAATTTGTAGATGAGTTCCACTATGACATCATCCATTCATATGCTAAGAGGGTGGCAATTACCACACTTTGTAGGTGGTGGTTCATGGGCTACTAGTGGATACTCCAATAGTGATGTTTGAGGAACCAGTAAATGTACCAGACAATGGTTCTGAAAAATTGTTTTGGGATGGCTTTATGCAGTTCTTAAAAACCATTTGGGGAGTAGTGAAACCTACCCCAACTATGGTAGAGTTGATGCTTTAGCTTCAGTAACACCATCCACCCACATTTTTAGGGGATGGAGGATCATAGGCTACTTATTCATGGATATAGGGCATTACTACTATCTATTAGAAACTAGATACATCTCATGATATCCAGGTGAAGCATGTTATGCATATTTTGTGTGATTCCACAAAAAGATGGGTGGATTCCATAACACGGATGAATTTTCATCTGGAGATGGCTTGGAGGGATTTTCATACATCCTTATATGATTACTTCTATCCCAAGACGTTTAGGGCTGATAGAGCCTAGGAGTTCCTCCATCTGAAGTAGGGTGCGTTGTCTGTTATGGATTACTCTGACCGTTTTACTAAGCACCCGTGCTTCACACCCATTCTAATGGGTGATGAGTTATCTTAATCAAGGTGATTTGAAGATGGTCTCAGGTATTCCATCTGATTGAAGGTGAATTATTTTATCTAACAACCATTTCTAGAATATTGAATCAGGAACATATATTATAGCATAACCTAAGATAGGTTGTAGGTGAGATATAGGTTTGTTTGGTAATGATATTTGGTACTGCATAAACTGGTAGTAGAATGAATCGTCATGAGATTAAATGTGGAGAAACTAGTAGATATATCATATATCCAGGTATCCAAGTGAGGTGTTACCAGGGTAGTAGGTTGGGCCATATGGGGACATTATGTAAGAGGGACCCAGTTGAGTTCCAACTAGGCGGAAATATGGGTCATCTACAATTCTTCTACATAACTTTCTCCCCAAAAGCTAGTGAGAGAGGGTCTTCACCAACTCCATGTTTTGGAGTTGGGTTAGTAGCTTCTCATCAGGTAGGGATCTGGAGTGTAGCTGGATGATAAGGCTAAGGTGGTGGTCATGGTCATGGTAGTGAGACATTAGTCTTATAGAGACAATGGAGGAGATCTTCTTAGGGTAGCTAGGTTGTATCACATGGTCGTGCTTTAGGCCAAGTATATGTAGTGCAATAGACCCTTGAGGAATATGATCATAGGCCTTCTAATGTAAAATGTACTATTCTAGTAGCCTCTTTTTTATCTTTATCCCTTTTCGATACATGGGATTCTCATAACATTATTCTTTTGATCTTTTTGGAGATCCTTTCACTTAGTGTTCCAACCATTAATGAAGTTATGACACTTGAAACTATGTTGGGGATTATAATGATGGGTGAACGTCAGTGCGGGGAGTTCCACCTTGATATTTCTGGGATTCAATTCATATGAGACCTCTTTTTCTTTTATATTATTGGTTTTAACATCATTCATGGGATTGACTATTATCTTCTCATTCATGCTTTTGTTGATTTCTATTAATGAAGGGTGACCTTCACTTCTTCGGATAGTGGAGAGTTTATTCACAAGGGTAGATGGGATGTCCAGGAAAGCCAAGATGGACCTGAGAGAAATGGTCTAGGTGAAATTATAGCCCAAATTGTGATTTTATATCTAGATGATCAGGAAAAATATTAGGTTGATTTACCTCCAGTGGATGATCATTTCAGGGTAATTTTCTAGGATGAAAATTCAAGGTTACCTCAAGTGAGAGATGTAGAGTTCTCTATCAAGAAAGTGATATGAGTTACACCTTTATCCATTCTTCTTTACAGAATTTCTACTACAGAGATGAAAGGGCTCAAGAGAAATCTAGAGGAATTAATGGAAAAGTGTTTTATCTAAACTAGTACTTCTCTAAGGGGTTCATTAGCCCTTCTGGTGAATAATGAGGATAGAACTATCTAGATATATGTGTATTACTGAAAATTTAACCAGTTGATGGTTAAGAAGTGGTATCCATTGACGCAGATAGATGATCCCTTCGACCAACTCTAAGGAGATCAGGACCTCTAAAATATTTATTTGAGATCTAGTTATCATCAGGTGTGTGTTAGACCGTCATACATACCTCATAGAGCCTATCGAAGAAAATATAGTCTATATGAGTATTTGGTTATACCATTCAGCCTCATGAACATGCCTAAAGTCTTCATGAAACTGATTATATGTGTGTTCCATCATTATCGTGATTTGTTTGTGGTGGTTTTGTTGATGATATATTGATATATTCTCACAGAAAAAATGACCATGAAAAAACATATTGAGATCCTATTGAATACACCAAGAGAGAATTAGTTCTATGCTAAGATAAAAAAATTGACTCTTATGGATGGATCATATTCACTTCTTGGGTCATATTATCTTAGAGACAGGAATATCAATATACCTAGATAAGGTGAGAGATATAGTTTCCTAGGATCATCCCAAGAATGTTTTTGAGGTATAGATTTTCTTAAAGATGGATGGTTACTATATTAATATCTTATAGGACTATTGACACCTAAATACCCAACTAACGGGCTTGACTTAGAAGGGTGTGGAGTTTGTATAGTAATATTTTTGTGATATGGAATTTCAGGAGTAGAAAATAAAATTGAATTCCGCACCGATACTAGTTTTTCTAGAGCGAGGTAGGATTTACAAAGTGTACGTTGATTCATTAGGTATTCTCCTAGGAGCAGTTCTTATTGAGGGATATAGATTCTTGGAATATGGTTCTCGATATTTAAGGCCACACGAGTAGAATTACCTGATGCATTATGTCAAGTTAGATATAGTTGTTCATGCATTGTGTTCTTGGAGGAATTAATTACTCATAGATAATTTTATGGTCTATGCTGACCACAAATCCTCAAGTATAAATTTTTCATAGTGTGATTTGAATTTGTGGTAGTAAAGGTGGATCGAATATCTTTATTCTTTTGAATTTTAGATTTGTTACATGCCTGGAAAAGGAAATACAATGGTTGATACATTGAGATGGATAACCAAAATACAATCCTTTTCAGCAGGACAATAGTGAGTGGAGGCTCAAGGATTTGTTCACTAAGATTCAGTGGGAGGTGTACGATAGGATAGGACACACTTTTCTATAATCCTTAGTTTTGACCTTTACCCTATTGGATAGAGTGAGGATGAGGTATCTATAAAATTTAGAAGGCATAGTCTTGTGGAATGGTATGGAAGGTGAGGAACTTAGTCCCAGTTAAATGATAATAGAGGATGAAATTATCTGTATAGATGGTAGCTTATGGGTTTTAGTAGACATGTTTCCGGAGCTACTACAAATTTTCATGCTTCACCTTAAGAAGTGTGCCCAGGTGTCACCAAACTGTATATGGATTTATATCACTATTAATTTTTTTATTATTATGAAAAGAGATGTAGGTAGTTTTTTCCTGAGGTATTCCAACTATTAGTATGTGAAAGAGGAACACCAGTGACCGATGGAATTTTATAGTAGCTACCCATTCCCGTGTGGAAATGGAATGATGTTGCGATTGATATCAGGATAGATTTACTGAGGTCATCTTGAGATAATGATGTCTTATGGATTTTTTTGATATTATTCTGAAGGTTTCACATTTCTTACCTAATAAGGAAACCTTAAAATTGGATGATATTGCGAGGTTATTTATCAGTGAGATTGTATGACTTCATGGGGTCCCACATACAATCATTTCATATAGGGAAATCCCATTTAAATCAATGTTCTAGAAAGGTATATATTGTGAATTGGGAACATAGGTGCTTCTAATCACAACATATCATCCCTAAATAGATGGCCAGTAAGATCAGACGCTTCAAGTGATTAGGGATATAATTTGGGAATGTGTCCGGGATTTATAGGGCTCGTAGGAGAGGCATATAACCCTGGTTAGAATTCTCTAATAATAATAGATTTTACGATACTATTCAGATAGATCCTTATGAGGATTTTTATGGTAGTATGTGTAATGACCCGAAATTTTGAATAAATCGTGTTTCCTAATTTTGTGTGTTATCTTATTTTTCATACGCAACAAAACTATTTCATTTGAAAACATGAGTATAATTAAAATGAGACTGTTTGGTTTTGACTATTATATGACTGTTAGTCAGTATGACCGTTGAAAACTGAATGTTGCGAATTTTGTCTCTAAATACATGTGATCTTGGTTAATTAATATAGAAAGAAGATTCGATGGCCTCACCTAGTAGTCTTGGACCGATCGAAGCCCATATAACAGAACTTGGGAAGAAGGTAGCACCACTGGGCTTTGCTCTGGACCAAACCTAAGCTGAACTTCATCTTGTGAAGCTAGAACGGAATCACCTTCGTGAGAAGTTCAAACTAATAGAAATTACTACTCGTGCAATGTTGGCCGAGCCTCCCTCAGATTCTCTCACCTTAGCACAACTTAAACTTAGGTCCTATGCTAGTATGATAAGGGGCTATGTAAGGAGATGGTAACTGCCTTGTGTAATCCTTTGTTTTAAATAAAATTTTTGATTTCTTCTTATGATGAAGTTTATGAATTTTCAAATGTCCGGATAAATATAGTATGCATATTTTTGGTGAAGTTTAGAGAAAGGATATTTAAAAAAAATGATTATGTAAATCTTAAATAATTAAAAATGTGTAATGATTTTCGAAAAATGGTCTTCTACAATTATGTTCAGTACGAAATTTAGAGTCTAATAAGATCAACTTTATTTTTGATGAATAGTAAATTATGAATAGTGATTTTATGCTTAGGATTAGTAATGTGACCAAATGGATTAGTAATCTCACTTAAATAAATCATTAATATAATCTAGGCACCTTGATTAAGTAATGTGATTCAATAAAATGGTTAAATAATGGTTTCATAAATTATTAGTCAAGTATTTGTTTTTTCAGGTGAATAGTGTTTTTTACTTAAATATTTATTTAAAAATATTTAGAAATTTATTTTTATAAAATGGATTTCATTTTTGAACTCAGAGCATCGATATTATGTTAAAGTAATATTTGGGGATTTTTCGGAAAAAATGAATTTTTTGGTGAATAGTGTATTTATTTAAAAATTAAATTAAAAATATTTAAAAAATTATTTTTGTAAAATTGAGTTAATTTTTGAAATTAGAGCATCGATATTTGGTTAAGGTGAAATTTTGGGATTTTTCTGAGAAAGTAGAATTTTCGATGAATAGTGAAAATACAGTTTTTAAGTTACGGGTGTTTAATGACATCATTAAATGATGTATTAAGTATTTAATCAATATGGTCGATTTATGAATAGTAAGATAAGGTACGAGGTGTCCCAAGTGGCCAATACCATGGGAAAATACCATGGTCAAAGCCCATGGTTTTGCCAAAACCACTAATGAGGTGTCCCTTGGCCATTAATGCCTTGTCCCCTCACTTTCCCTATAAATACCAAGCCATCCTCTCATCCATTCGACTCCCAACACTTCCCCAAAAAAGATCTGGTCTCATTACCTACCAAGGATTCCTCCCAAGGTGCCCCCAAGCCCTCAAGGTCCCATCCTTTGAGTTTTAAGAGTTGCGTTTTAAGGTAAGGGATCCAAACTCACTCTTTCTTTTCAAATGCTCTCTTTTAAGTCATTTATTTTATCCTCCATGTTCTCATGTTGGAGGATATTCCTTTACATTCATCTTACTACACTTTTCATGTTAACATGATGGGATACCCCCTCTGGCTCTCATCAATTCGTTCTAATAAAGCTTAAGTGATGTCGTTAGGCTGCCAAATTTTTAAGGGATTCTTTCACCCTTCTCTTTTTCAAAGTTCTACTTTCATTACAAGTCTTTTCAAGTTCCTTTTTATTAGGTTGGGGTATGATCTCTATATCTATAATACTGAAATCTTATGTTCATATGATGAGATACCCTATTTGATCTTGTCAATTCATTTTTTGTTGAAGCTTAAGTGACGCTGTTAGGCTGCCGAATGTTTAAGGGATTCTTTCACCCTTCTCTTTTTCAAAGTTCTACTTTCATGTCAAGTAATTCAAGTTCCTATTTATTATGTTGGGGTATGATCTCTATATCTGTCATACTGAACTCTTATGTTCATATGATGATAGACCCTATTTGATCTTGTCAATTCATTTTTTTTTTGAAGCTTAAGTGATACCGTTAGGCTGCCGAATTTTTAAGGGATTCTTTCACCCTTCTCTTTTTCAAAGTTCTACTTTCATGTCATGTCTTCCAAGTTCCTTTTAATTATGTTGGGGTATGATATCTATATCTATAATACTGAACTATTATGTTCATATTATGAGAGACCCTATTTGATCTCATCAATTCATTTTTATTGAACACTACCGGGAAGTTGGGTTTTCCCAACGCTTGTTTTCCAATGGTTCTGCTGAACCATTGGCATAGATGTATAAAACAAGTATTTCCCAACGGTTTGAAGAACCCATTGGGAAATATAAAAAATTTTCTCCCTTTACCAACGGTTTTACAAAACCGTTGGTAAAGCTCACCTTTCCTATCGATTTGTTAAAACCATTGGGAAAGTTTTCCCCTAAAATCCCAGTGAACCCGAGATCCCATCCACGTGATTGAACTGCTAAAATTGAGTCCTAAGATCTCTCTCGCGTGGAAAATCATTCCACCAGATCTATACTCAATCACATGGTTGTTTTTTTCTACACTAAAAATATGTAAGTAGTACGTTATGTTTAATGTTTTGCATCTAATTTTTTTGTTTTTTGTTTTGATTTGGCATAAACCTAAGGTTCGGTAGTACATATACCCAACAATTTCAGTTGGATTTGTTATTTGTTTTCGGTTTTTGTTCTAGTGTGATTTTTGAATCAATTTTTTGTTCTGTTTTTGTTTTATGTTTTTGTTTTGGTGGG